>CM038351.1:26717155-27945706 GCA_021464625.1 Proterorhinus semilunaris
AGGCCCTTTGGAATCATCAGTTATTGGAGATAAGTACCCTGTCACTATGAGCTGTTGCGGCCAAGTGCCTTTTATCTGAAGATCTCAAACTTTCTCATGGATGCTCTGTGGTTAACCAATCAAAAGAGGTTATGTTTTACCGTTGTTTGGTGTTGGTATAACTACGTCTATGCTACAAGCCCTAAAAGAGCCATTCATTGAGCGATAACAGTAAAAATATTAATTAATCTACAGTCTCCATCTATCTTTTCACAGTACCGTGCACTTCCCTCAGAGTAGTACTGTGAGCATGTGTAATAGCCGTTAGTTATTCGTTTAAACACAGACGTGTCATTTGGTGATTCTTTTGCATCCTCAGACTCTCAGAGGTCATCGCCTGAAACTTGCTGTCCAGTACATGATTTATAAATATTGATTTATCTGCTAGAGATCTGCTGATTTCTGCATAGGCTTTGAGAGGATAGCACTGCCAGGAGTGTGACATCATGTGAAAAGGGCCTATTGTGGGAATGTCATTCCAACCCTGACCACAAGGTGGCCTTATTATAGGAAATGATTATGTGTGTTGTATGGCTGTGCAGCAGGGACAGACATTCTGACTGGTAAGTATAGAGTCTGAAAGACAAGATACTGAGAGGACTACAAAATATGAGAACAATATATATAATCCGACATTCATTAACTATCTTGAGTATTATGCTAACATTATTGCAATAAAGCCATTTAAAGGACCTTTACCTGATTTTTTTTAATAACAAAACATGAAAGAGAATGCCGCAAAATTAAAATGTAAGTTGTGGTCCATATTTATTACTCATAAGATATTTGTGGCATCCTAATTCTTTATAGGGACGAGTTTATCGGCCCATTTCACAACTTGCATGGGCCACTTTTTGGTGTCACTTTCACAGAAATGCTAAAAAACTGGCCTGCAAGTTCACAAAATTGTTCCAAATGCTTTAGAATTAGTGGCACAGTGTCTGAATGTACAATATACTAAAGGAGGGCAAAGTCATTCCATTACCTAAAAAAAAGAGAAGGAAAATCAGGTATAGTGCCTTTAAACCCAGTTAAATTTAATTGAAAGGCTTTTGATTTTTGTGTTGTACAAATTGTGTAAAAAACAATACAAACTAAAACATGCTAAATCATTACCAAAACAAGGCTACAATGGAACAGAAAAAATAAAATAAAAATAATAATAATAATTAATTTGCCCATTTTCAAGTACCATGCATCAATAAAAAAAACAAATTAATCTCAGTGACATTTTGGTTTCTTGAGATGTGGATCACAATAAATGCGATAATAATTAATTGGCAATATTTTGCACTGCCCTGGATCCGCAGGCCCATACTTGATCTCAGGAAATATGTATTTCTTTTATGGAGGGCCAGGCTGGATGCTGTTGTGGAGTTGTTGCAATGTTTTTGTAAATGACTTTGTTGGTGTGGATAGCAGAGTAAACTGACCGACAGCTGGTCATGGATAATTTCTGTTTTGCACAGTGTCATTTGTGCAGCCAATAGAAGCTAAATGCCCTGTTGCAAAACTGTTTCCAGCTTTTGTTATCACCTCTTACGCCACAGAAGCCTGGCAGATCATAGTATCACTTTAGTACTGTCCAAGCCGTAGTCCAGCATTTCCATCCGAATAACTCTATAAAATGGACACCTGCCACTACAGCACACATGCGTCACTGGTGGAGGAGCGGCCAGCAGCACAATCGGCCAGCAGTCACGGCCAGTTGCCCACCGGAGAAGGGGGTTCAGTGGGGCAGCCAAACGGTAAAGTTATTTGTACTTGCCATCAAACTAAACTTTATTGTGACCCCTTCTCTCGCTGTTGTTGCACCGGTAGCGAATCTCCAGACACCAGACATTATCTTGGAGACTGCCCATGAATCTCCAGGGGTTAGCCACTGCACTTCACTGAGCTATAATTCCTTGTTGCCCTTGGCGAGCAAAGGGCCCGAGTATGAAAGACGGAGGGATGAGCCAACAATGGAAATGTCAAGAAAGTGCAAATTGAAAGGCGCGCGCTCTTTTTCCATTTTTAATCAGTTCCTCGGTCAATTTGTTAGTGTTCCCTCGTCAAACACGGAGTCCTTTCATTCATGCATGTTTTATGTTTGAGCAATCTTGCAGTCCGTCTCTGTTTCAAGACCTTCCCACCAGCAGTTGTCATGTCTTTCGAACTGCGAAGTGCTTCTCCATATTTTCAGACTGATTTTGAGATGACTGAGATGACTGAAAAAATACATTACAAAGCAGAATGCATGGTAATAGCGGAGCAAATGTTTTTATTTTATTTGTATTATTTTTTACAGCTTCAAACATACGCGCACAAAAAAGGGAGAAATGAACTAAAAACATAATTTAGTAGAGAGATAGCTGACAAATGTATATGCAAAAACTAGAGGTGGGACTCAGTGGCGCCTCCAGAAATTGTTCATAGGGGTGGCCAGATGGGGCATTTAAAATCTTGGGGTGGCAAACCAAAACTATCAGCCATAATTTCACAATTGTATTTACGGCTTGCCTGGCTGGCTGTGAATTTGGGCTGAAAATATTCATAACTGATACTACAGTATTACAATTAACACTGGCCAGTGGGGTGGCCAATTTTCAGAGGTATATTCTTAAATACGTTTGCGTCGGCTTAACTGTGTGGATAAACAAGTTTGCCAGTAAAATTGTTATGGCTTCACGCAATGTTCGTCCCTAAGCAACATCTCGAAGGAAAAAGGAAACTGAAAAAGTGTCTGTACCGCTAAAGTAAAGTGTGTGATTAATTTCGATTCATATTTCTAATCGCACTAAACCTTATGTGGTTAACTGATCGTAATCAATCGAATAAAAAAGTCCCGGGCCCTATGGAAAAAAACTAATTCTGAGCTCATTCAGTCAACACATTTGACTGCGTTATCCCACGTAACTTTGCGCCGCCATTTTTGATAGCAGCAAAAATTCACGGACCAGGTCTACTTTTGAGCTTAATCGCAGAAAAAAAGAACGTCTCACTGTCTGCTTACAGCCCGGATCCATCCCATTGATCAGCCAGTACGGAGCGCTGTTATTATTCTTTTTATTGTGGAGCTTCCTCAGAACACGCACCGAAAAAGGGGTGGTGATCCATGGGAGTTTGCCTTGCTTTACCGTCGCGTTAGCGTTATGCGGCTTTCGCAATCTTTCACCGTCACAATGCTTCTTTCGAGGGTCCGCCTTCACTCACTGGCCCCCCCCCACACCTGAGGCATTCGCACCTGCGTCAAACAGCAATATCGTCGTCCGAACGTGTTTGTGGGTCATTAAGACGCCGCCACTGTTGCAAAAACATTAGCATTGCGGGGGATACACCTCGGACCAAAAAAAAAAAGGGCTCTGTTTTTACAGCCTGTGCGTTTTCCAAGGAGCTTCTTGAAAGAGACAATGCGGTCGTCGGAAATATAAAGTGGCGACAAATGGCGTGACATAAAACCGCGGCCCATGTCCTGTCAGGCTTCACTGGCTTCTGGCTCAGACTGCCTTCATTTCACCTCCCGAACAGTGCGGCGTCCCTCTCCTCCCCCCCTCCCCTCTCTGCGCGGGATTTGGGTGTGTTTAATGAGATGGGGTTATGCATAGATTATGCCATTTTACATCTTGCATAAATGTGTTGGACTCCTGGCATTGGCTTTGACAGCGCTTGGCGGACCCGAGTGAAATCGATTTGGTTTTAGTAAAAGAAGATTCAATAAGGATGCGCTCAAATCCGCTAGTTATATTTCGGATTTGTTCTTTGTGTGTGCATAGCCGGGTTCAATCCACAACCCGTTTCAGCAAATGAGGTAAAAAGGGCAAGTTTTTGCTCTTTAAGATGGCGGTGCATAACCCGTCCATGGAACATAAATGTGTCTGCTGCATACAGAAGATGAATAGAGGCATGTAGCAGCCTTCATAAAAAGCTCTTTAAACTCTCTCCAGATCTTCTTCCCGAGGAGCATGATATTAAAGACAGGCAGAAACAGGGCTTGGTAAACGTAATGGATCGGCAGGAAAGTTTAAAAGCACCAAGGGGGTAGGCCATTATGCAAAACAGCGCCCGCACAAGTAATCTGCACCTTGTCTCTCAGCTGCCAAAGACAAAGAACACATGCAGAGGTCCTGATTGCTTCTTAAGAAGCTCCCAGCGCCGCCATGACGGATTCTGGTATTTTGACTGTTAATATGTTTGAATGAAAATTATTTATACATATCTGTGAGCTTGGGCGCCTCTCCCTGTGATTACTGCGTGTAAAAATGAGAGCGGAGGAGCAGGAAATTTCCGTGTCACACAGGCCTGATGTATACCGAGATTATGGGCTGATTGCAGCTCAGATGAGCACCGCGGAGAATCGTTTGCCTGCGCCTGTGACAACTCCTCGTCCCTGACAAGGCCTCTTAGTTTCCCAGTTATTGATGCATTCTGCATAAATGTAATCCATTGATGGCTCTGCTGCCAGGCATATGAGTGTGAAGAGAGGCAGCGTGATGAGGGGGAGCAGTATTTAATATACTCTCAAGACAGCAGCTCAGAGCACCCTCAGTGTTTCCCACCTGAGTTTTACAGAGGAACAGATCAGGAGTGAATTGTGTTCAGGGCCATCTGCATGTACGCATACGGCCCTCACGTTCATCACACTCACTACTGTGGATTACAGGACAACAACGGGAAAAGGACAGTAATTTAAGTCTAACATTGATAGATGGCACATTATTGTCAATTGCTTGTGTATTAGTTATATCCAATTCAATGTAGTATTTCCCGCCAAATCTTCAATATACTTACAGAATATGGTCCCAACATACAGTAAACATTGTATGCAGCAAAAAATCTGCTCTGGGCCTTCTTGATATTATATGGATAGGCCATATATACATCTGGGGTCAACAGTCAACTGGCCTCTGACTGGGCACCGCCGTACATTTGAATGTGCCATACAAATTTAGTCCCAGCGTCAGTGCCTTCCATACAAACGCGTTGTGTTTGAGTGAATGGAGATCATGAGGACACTAATGCTCCAAGCTGCGCCTATGATCCAAAACATAAAACTGATAGATAGATCCACTTACAGCAAAACAATCCCCGGAGGACAATTACTACATGTAATACGGTAATTCCTCAATCACACTTTACACTGGGCCACATCGGGGGGGGGTGGCACTTCCTGTTTTCAACAATGGTAGAGAAACCTAAGACTCTTTGAGCTCCAGGATTAGAAATAATGAGCAACTTTTGAAGCCAATAAAAAGTCAGGCAGCATGAAGGTGCTATTGCAGGGATAGTGAGCCTTTGCCACTTTGCAGTAAAATGGATTATACAAAACCGCTGCCTACACACATAGACCGGAGCCTGGGGCATGACTGGGGTGGCTCCTGTCTCTGCCTGATTTGAATATGAGCAGTGTTTTATGGAAGGCGGTAATTGGAAGTCGGTGATTTAGTGCTGTGTATACAGGGACTGCATCCAACAAAATATCTGGGAGCGGGGAATAATCACTTTGTAGCCCGCCGCGGCATTTATCCGGGCACAGGTATATTTTAACCACCGCGTGTTGACAGTGTTGACTATTAGCTGGCAAATCAATTATTCAGCACTTACAAGGCGGGAAAAATGGGGAAAATCTCCTTCCCGTGACAGGGACAGGACAAAGCAGCGTGTTCTGATTTGTAAAAAGATGCATTCCTTTTCTTTCTTCAATTACAAAGAGCAAATATTTATTATTTATAAGTACTTGCCTTGTATGGGCTTAAATGTTATTTATGAACCAGTTGCATAGTGATTTCCAATGTAACTCATTATTTTTAGCTGGAGGGTGTTGTAAAGGAGCAAGGATATGTTTAATGACACTCTGCTAGTCGGTGCAATTACACTGTAATCATTATGTAAAATGTCCTATTAATTAAACCAATTTCTGCTGGGGGAACATTCTTTTTTTGCAGGGCCCACGCCTCATCCTTCAGCCGCCTCGTTCGCTGCCTCCTGTTTTTCACCAGGCCGCTATTATGTTGTGACTTCACTGCATACATATTTATAAAAGACATTTCATTATCTGCGAGATTTGGAGCCACTTTGAGACTAATAAATACAGTGTGACACAGAGGTTTGAAAGGCAATTAGGTTTCCATCTAATCAGCCACATTTTGGCCTGTGATTAGTGGGAGAGCTCTGGAGTCCATTGTCCATTTATGAGTTGAAGACTTTTTACTAAGAATTCAGAGAAAAAGGGTCCCGGTGTCATTATTATCCATTGAATGATGATGAATAATTTATACTAATTTACAAAGTTTACAATGATAAAGAACCATTTTCTATAATTATGCTGCAGTGTTTATTGTTACATCAGAAAAGACTATGCTAAGTGTGTTTGGTTGGTTCAAAACATGATTTGATTTCTTAATGTGTTCAAACTTGTATAATCAAACAATAATTGTACTTTGTTGTCTTTACGTTTTAATTGTAAAATAATTGCAAAATAGTTTCTGTGCACTCCCTAGGTCAAATCCATGCATAAGAAAGCGCAGATAAAGTTACCTTGTTTTAAAATGCATGAGTCTGAATTGCAGATCTGTCTTGTTAAAGAAAACGTTGGTGCCTGCGCTAACAGTTGGACAGAGTGTTTGACCTGGCTGCCTCTATCTGCTGCTCTGGCAGTCCTCTGCTGCAGCGGACCAGGGGTCAGTGGCACTTCTAATGCTCTTCACACACAATCTGTTTTCTTTACTTCTTGGCACAAAGGAAACGATTAAGAAAACAATTCAATAGTGAGCGGGAACACACACGCACATCTACAATGCAAATAGAGCCACTTGAACGTTTGCTATTCAGAAAGCATAGGTCGAGGAGGGCCTCTCATCCACGAGCGAGCACCACTTCTGAATACAGCTCCACAATTATGCTGTCCAGCCATTTAGGCTGATTCAAAGCCCAGAGTGCATAACATTAGAAAATAATTTCAATTCAATACATTTAATGAAGGACTTCATTATATTCACAAAGGTTAATACGAGCAGCATCGGGGCGGTCTGTAATTGAATTACTGATGAGAGGAGCCGCGATACGAGATATTGAATATATAATCAAAATTTTAAACAAGCAAATTCCACTAACAGAACTGCAAGTGAGCAGTAATTGCTCCAAACTCATACAAATGGCCCACATATTTTCCTATAGCACAGTGAAGCAATAAAGCAGAATATGCTTCAAGGGCTAACTTTCCAATGTGATCTTTCTGCATAGTTATTTAGAGTGGTGTGATGATCATAAGAATTTACATTTATCATATAGTTTACTTACAGCATAAAATATGAAATGAACGCAGGATGAATGTTAATAATTGAGTCAATTGTTTTTGACCAGGGCATGTGACATGTTCTTAAGCTGCCAGTCCCAAGGCACACAAGAACACCCCTCATACATCATCATCTGTAAACATTAATTGTATTAACACGGGAGGCTCTTAATCTGTAGAAGCCTTAACAGATGGTGATAAAACATCCACTCATAACAGTGGAGCTCATCTACTCCTGTGGCAGCGCCACGTGCCGCATGTCTGTCCATACAGTTGTTACTGATGGCTATCTCAGAGAGTCCCCCCTGAGTACCACGAGCACAATGGGCCGCTCTTATCAGCAGCCAAGGGGCAAAGCCTCTTGTGAGAGCGTGACTAAAGCGCTGAAAGTGAGCGGATCATGCGCACAGGAGTTGTTCAAGTCAAGACACCTGCTGCTTAAGAGGGTCAGAATGATATATCAAGGGATTTAGAGAGACTTTGATATGGTTGGGGAGATCACTGGAGTGTTCAGCAAAGAGTTTCTTGGACATAAAAAGCAAAACTGTAGCAGACTATAAAAAATGTAATTATCTTTATTATATATTTATTTACTTATTATTAATGTATTAATTTGATAGAAAATGTATTAAGGTTAAATGTGGAATGTACTGAAGAAATGCTAATTTGAAGTGACTGGTACAGAAAAATAAAAAACAAAAATATATTGAATACAACTCTAGATCAGACATGACGCTCGTTGACGTGGCAAACGTGGTGGCCATCTTGTGACTGGCGACCAATGCAACCAATGCAAAACCAGGAGCAACATTTTCACTGATCCAACAGCCGAATGTGAGATACACTCATTTTTTGTGATTGGTTAGATTACTTCTAAGTCTATGTATCTCAGGATCAGGTCATTTCTTTGAAATGTGTTTTTTTAGTCGTGTTGTTTAGCCGTATTAGCATTGTTTTCTCCATTAATTCCCAGGGTTCAATGGTAGCATTCCAGTGGTTAGCATTCATTGTAGTGCTGGGCGATATGACGATACATATCGTGGGGACGATAGAAAAGTGTCTATCGTGGCATTTCTCTTCTATCGTTTATATCGTTTCTAACCTAATTTCATCAATTATTAAAGCAAATATAACATTAAATAGGCCACAAAGAATGTATTAGTGTTTTCTTGTCACTATGCATCCTCTAAGTTTATATTAAGTGATTATAAACAAGAATAAAAAAAAACTTTTTCGCAAAGAAACTCCGTCTTGTTGTTTTACGACACCTGCTTTACGATATTGCTGTCCGCCGCCCGCCACACCTGCTGTAGCAACGGCGACATCTAATGGACGTACACCCCTACTACTACACTCAGCATTCTTATTTCTGAGTTAAATGTCACTTCATAACAGAGGTTACATTAACCGAAAATTCTCCGTCATTTGCGTAATATGTTTAGCTTTGACGCTGATCCGTGTCTGAGCGCGCGGGGCTCTCAGCTACTTCCCTAAACACCGCGTGGTTTCGCTCTGCTTCACGTACGGCAAATAAACAGCTTTTTAGTGATGGATCTCACAACGGAGCTGACTGATAGGCAAGGCAACTTTATTTATACCGCGCATTTCGTACACAAGGCCACTCAATGCGCATTGATAGTGCATGGATCTGGATTAAACACACGAGAGAGGAGAGAGGAGAGGCTGGTGCAGGAGGTAAGAGACGGACCAGCGCGTAGAGCAGCTAAAGACGTACAATGCAAACTGCTCGCCCACTGTTTCTTAAACATTACGTTAAAATTGAGATATAAGCTCCAATTTACATTTGTATTGGTGTAATATGAGCCTTGATATTGAGGAGCAGATGATGCTCTGAATAAGTCGTTCTCTACGCACGAGTTTACACATTTCTGTTGTTAAATTGGTGTCAGGAATCAGATGTTCAGATCATGTTTAGCCCATTTATCCTGCTGTCTCACATTTTTCCTGACATAAACAATACAGGCGATATAAATGATCCATAGCGAAACCACTGCTTCAAAATAAAGTAAAAAAAAAGTAAGTAAGATAAAAATTACTTACTTACTTTTTTTTAAACTTTTGAAAGAATAACTGAAAACGGACTATATTATGGTATATCGTGATATATATCGTTATCGTGATATAAAATAATCCATATCGTGATATAGGTTTTTTCCATATCGCCCAGCACTAATTCATTGTATCACTCTCCAATATTCAATAAATATTGGTCATGTCGTGTTCAAAAGTAGAGAAAGACTGTTTTAAAGTAGGAAACAAATGTTATATTGGATATAAATAGGAGTGAATAATTTGAACTGTTTGGCAGAGCAACATCCATGAACAAATGTAGCTAAACATTTGAAAAAATGCAAACACTTGCTTGCCTGACATGACAAAAGGTCAGTCAAGATGTATCAAAGAGTCATGAAATAACTAAAAATAGATCAAAACAGTATCAAGGAAATAAGGGGTGTTTCCCATTTGATTACATTGCACTGGGTTAGAAGGACCAGTCACAAGATGGCCGCCAGAATTGGCCATGTCCAATCTAGAGTTTTATTAAAGACCTTTGCTAAAAACATTTAGATGAGTATTAATTACCTCATTTTTTCCTACATAGAAAGAGTAAAAGGAAGTGATGGCCAGGGAAAAACGTACAAATTGTCCGAGCTGTGACGGAGCTTGTGTCATTCAAACAATCTGGATAAAATAAAGTAGGCTACACTCTGAAAATGAAATGCTTCATACGGAACTGAATAAGCCTAAAATGCAAGCATGTGTTCACGACAATCTCAACAACAGTGTTCATGGCACATAATTTCCACGTAAAGCTTTGAACACAATGCATGTGCATATTTTGGCATTCACCCCCCAATCTGTCACCAAGTTAATATTATCATACAGGCAGGAGGTAGCCCCCGATCCTTATTGCATCTGTGAATTACAATATTCCCACTCTGTGCTTTATTTGTGGTTGGCATGCAGATGCATTTTAATCCATTACAATGCAGCACTGTGTCAAATTAGGCTGCTTCATTAATACAACATCCTCAGCAAGAATGAGACACAGACACGAGCGGGGAGGAAGGCGGGAGGAGGGGTCGAGCGTACATCCGATTATTACTATTATTCCGTGTCCCGGAGATGAGAGCAAATTATCAGAACACACACCTTCTTCATCTGTTTGGATAAGTGGGGGGCCGGGGCTTGATAGATGACCCTGTGTACAAATGAGGGTGATAATGTTTTAGCAGAGGAGCATTTTGCGCCAATGAGACCATGGCGGGTTCCCACACACACACGCACACGCACACCCACACCCACACACACACACACACAACACACACATACACACATATAGAGTATATGAAGAGTCAGACTGATGGGTAGAGTCCCCTGGATGCCGGATTAGGCAATCTTCTCAACCAGCAGCAGATTGATAGAGTCACTGGGCACAGGCGCAATTGCAACGGGGAGGAATAAAGTTTGGCCTGCTGGTATCATCTGTGCTTACTGCCAGCTTGGTATGAATCTCAGAGGAAGGATGGCCTGATGAAGAGACATCTGCTGCAGGAGTGAGGATGCAGCTATGCAATGGACCACTATAGGCTTTAAGAGTGTTGTGTCGGTGGCTCACAGGTGGAAAATATGGCCCTTTTTCTTTCTTTAAAGTATTGACATGAACAATTCTATCTTCAAATAACATTAATGAAAAGTACTTTTTTTTTAAACTTACATTTTAGTTAAGCAAGGCATTTTAATATAATAATGTAGCCACAGCTGCCAATCGGTGCCATCGCCACCAACATGGGCTTCCACACTGACACTACCCAGGCTAAAGCATGCTAAGATAGGTGGTACGGATATGGTTTTTCACTTTATGTACAACATACTACAGTATAAAGGTAATACTACAAATACTTGCAACCACAGGATATAAGAGAGGTTAGAGAGGTTTATGCATATTTTACACAAACCTGGGGAAAGTACTATGTACCGTGGAATATAAAAAGAACAACATGTATCACTTCACTGTACTTATGCAATATGTTTGTAATAAATAAAAAATAAAAAGTATTATTCATTTCTGGACCGTTTTTTTAAAATCTGGCTATTCAATGATTTTTTTTTTACAAATACTTCAATTAATGTATTTATTTATTAGGTTTTCGCTGATGCCGTCTCACTCTTCGCAGTTCACTCAAGTTTCCGCATCCAACGTGACTTCCAAAATATCGCTTGGTGCCGCAGAAACACCTGGCTGTACATTTCCTGACGCGGCGGTGGACAAATTTCCCCGATAGTTTCATCAACAGCACCGACAGCGGCTGGAATGAGTGAGCGGCCCGAGCCAGTCAAGAGCAATCGCCGCGCGGAGTGAGGCTACATGTCTGCATTACAATGTGTTTACCCCGCGAGCATGCTAAAGAGATTCCCCCCCCATAATTCCGCGGGCCCCCGCATCATGTCATCTTTCTCCGCTCGTGTCACGGGAAATAGACTGATGAATCACTTCCTGGTGTCACTGCGGTGGACTGGTGACAATCAGGGAAATGATCGTGTCTGCCTGCCTACACATATCTGTAATTGATAGCCCAAACCCCAAACACTCGCTGTTCTCCGCTGGCGATGATGGAACATTGGATTGAAATCGCTCCAGATGAGGTGGGGTCCGGGCCATTTGTTATTTACTTCCCGCTCGCTTCTTAACAGCGCCCTCCCCTCCTCCGCACCCCCACCCCCTTTACCGAAGCCCTCACCAACACTACCCACCCCCTACTCACCCCGTGCCGATGCGATTTTTTGCCACAAGAACACATTATGGTAATCAGACAGTATGTGTGTATAGGAATCAATCAACATAAAGGCCCATCACAAGAGTTATGGCACAGCCGAGTCCGGTTGTAACTTTTGATTAATGGGGAGATTTTCAGGGTTTTTGGGGGCAGGCAGGAGACATTTACCTGATATTTTCTGAAGCCTTCTTGTTTACTTGACGGCGTTTGGTGAGCATCCAGGGTTGCGCTGCCCTGCAAAGAAAGATACACTGCAGCAATTAATATTTGACATTAAGCAATGTCCATGTTTAGAAAAGGATACTTTGTTTTCCCCCAAAAAAATAAAAATGTAAAAAGGTCTGACTGTATTTTGAAGTTCCTATATCTGATTTTTTTTTTTAGCTGACAAACAATGAAAGAGAGGGCGGTTCTAACAATGTGGCTCAAACTCATTCCTAACTTTTCCAACATGGCAATCTTCACAGAAATGGGTTTATACAGTATAGGCATCTTTCATAACTTTCAGGAAGCTATTGTGTACACACCGCCTGCTATTTGACAATTATATTTATAATAACATGTAGAGCAAAGGTGCAAGTGTCCGATTGTACAATACACTGAAGGACGATACAGATTTGATTCCACTGCTAGGATAGAACAGGCATATCATTATCACATTAGTGCAGCAAGATTTAGGAAAAAAACACTTCACGGAGTATTAAAGTGATGGAAGAGTAAATGGATTACACATTTTATAAAAATGTGCAAAATTTGTTCCTGCTCTTTTGAAAACTAATGGTGCATTCCAGGCAGCTGGTAACTGGTACATTTCCCACCTCCCATTTGGAAAAATGTCTTAAAACGCCGCTCGAACTGGTAATTACGACTACAACTCTGCTATGAGTTTGGATACGAGATAAAGACAGTAAAGGCGGCCCCCAGTGGAGGAGTGCAGCTAATGTTATAATTGTAACAAAACCACTGCATCAGTGACATGAACGTTGCTTTTGGTCACAGCTTTTAACATAACTTTATTTCGCGTTTCTCTCTTCACTTTGCAAACGGACTATCACTTTAACCATATGTTTGTAGTCATGGTTTGCAAGACTTTTTACATGAGAAATCCCAATGGATATGTGTAATAGTTGTTTTTGTTTTCAAAGGACATTACGTTACCTGGATAAGTGCAGCTTTTGTAACATTCTAATTGCGACCATTAACATTGCGATTTCAATTTGATTGCAACACACTTCACCCCAGTTTCAGTTCCAATCAGTGACAGATTGTGATGGGAAGGGAGTTCAAAATGGGCCAAATCAACACGCGACTGGTGTGCGACCTCTGACATACCTTTGACCACCACCTACCACAATGTTACAATAACCCAATCATACAGGCTCGGGCCACACAATAAATCGAACTGCAATCATAGCCAGGTCGCAAACAGCAACTTGAAAAGGTTGAAGAAGTACAATTTATTAATATTACGTTTCCAAAGAGTCTTCTTGTTCTGAAATGCATGTTATTTTAGTATTAGTTCATATTTTAGTTCTCCCTCTAAAGTGAATTCCCCTGAACCTTTCTCTACCCGAATTCTTAACAACACATCCTGCCGTCGCCCTATTGCTCCGCACTGGTGGTGAACGCCATCGGAGACACCTCTCATCGGCGTTACCACCTTGGCAGCGCGTGAGTCTCCTTCCCTTCCTCTCTCTCCTCTACCTGCCAACTCCCGCGCCGGCCTGATTTATAAAGTTGTTATGGCAATTCACTCTAATGTTATTTCCTGCCACATAAATACATATATCTCAGGCAGGTATTATAAGGCCTGTAATGGAGGAGCATCAGAGACGCGGCGGGAATTCTTTTTGGGATATTTGGCAGGCTGTTATTGGTAGCGCGGAGAGAGGGGGCCTACATTAGCATTAATCCTTTCAGGTGTTGTGATGAAAGGATGCCGAGGGCATTCCATTATCATCAGACACTTCGGAGTTTGTGCAGTTTCTTCGGCAACTTTGAAAACAAATTTGCGCACTCGGAATATATTGTCCTTTCTAAGAGCTACATTTTTGCATCCTTTCACCTTAGATTGATTTGTACTGAAAAAAGTTGTAAATAGTGTTTTGATGGAACACGGGTGTCAAACAATCAGCTTTATCATTGTATTTTTTGTTGGCTCTGCTTTTGTTTGACCTTAGCTGCAAAAAGGACAAAAGAAAGAAAGGAAGCTCAGAATAAAGCATAACTTATGTCACGTCCTGGTCGTGGAACACTGGACCAGCTCTATACCCTTCATCGGGTGCTCGAGGGTTTGTGGGAGTTCGCCCAACCAGTCCACATGTGTTTTGTGGATCTGGAGAAAGCGTTCGACCGTGTCCCTCGTGGTGCCCTGTGGGGGGTGCTCCGGGAGTATGGGGTCCGGGGCCCTCTACTAAGGGCTGTCCGTTCCCTGTATGACCGCAGCAGGAGCTTGGTTCGCATTGCCGGCAGTAAGTCAGACCTGTTCCCGGTGCGTGTTGGTCTCCGGCAGGGCTGCCCTTTGTCACCGGTTCTGTTCATTACCTATATGGACAGAATTTCTAGGCGCAGCCAGGGGCCGGAGGGTGTCCGGTTTGGGAACCTCAGAATATCATCTCTGCTCTTTGCAGACGATGTTGTTCTGTTGGCTTCATCAAATCAGGACCTCCAGCGCGCACTGGGGCGGTTTGCAGCCGAGTGTGAAGCGGGCGGGATGAGGATCAGCACCTCCAAATCTGAGGCCATGGTTCTCCACCGGAAAAAGGTGGTTCTCCCGCTTCAGGTCGGTGGGGAGTCCTTGCCCCAAGTGGAGGAGTTCAAGTATCTCGGGGTCATGTTCACGAGTGAGGGACGGATGGAGCGTGAGATCGGTAGACGGATCGGTGCGGCGTCAGCAGTGATGCGGTCGCTGTATCGGACCGTTGTGGTGAAGAGGGAGCTGAGTCAGGGGGCGAAGCTCTCGATTTACCGATCGATCTACGTTCCCACCCTCACCTATGGTCATGAGATTTGGGTAATGACCGAAAGGACAAGATCGCGAATACAAGCGGCCGAAATGAGTTTCCTCCGCAGGGTGGCTGGGCGCACCCTCCGAGATCGGGTGAGGAGCTCAGTTACCCGGGAGGAGCTCGGACTCGAGCCGCTACTCCTCCACGTCGAAAGGAGCCAGCTGAGGTGGCTAGGGCATCTGTTCCGGATGCCTCCTGGTCGCCTCCCTCGGGAGGTGTTCCAGGCATGTCCCACTGGGAAGAGGCCTCGTGGAAGGCCCAGGACACGCTGGTGGGACTATGTCTCCGAGCTGGCCTGGTGTCGCCTCGGGGTCCCCCCAGAACAGCTGGAGGAGGTGTGCGTGGATCGGGAAGTCTGGGCATCTCTGCTGAGACTGCTGCCCCCGCGACCCGGCCCCGGATAAAGCGGAAGAAAATGGATGGATGGATGGATTATGTAATTTATTGATTTCCAGGGAATATGATTATTTATATATGAGTTCATTCAATTGAAGTGCTTTGCATTGGGCAAGATAAAAAGTAATTGCACTAAGCATGCAAATAAACAAAGTATGTTGCTTGTGTTTATGTAAAACAAAAAGCTGGTTATCTCCGGAGAAACATTGTCCCAGTGTCAAATACTCACATTTTCATGTCCAAATAAACTTCTCCTCTTGCTTACGGGTCAAGATAAAGAATTGTCCACCACATTTTGGAAAGGGTGCACATATTGGTTTGCAAATCCAAGGGGCAAATTGTTTGTGGAATCTCCATTATGCCCTTTTGTAATGTTGTCATTAGCAATCAGCTCAATGGGAAAACAGGCAGACAGGAGGTGGAGGAAAATCATTTGAACCCTGCGGCCTGCCATAGATCCTGGGCCGCTGGGAGGGTCAGGGGTGCTGGTCTGGGTGACAGCGCGGGTCAATACTCCGGAGCCAGGGGAGGATTAGGCACTTGGGACAGCACAGAGGGAGTCAGGGCGGGTCACCCGCGAGGTGTGCGTGGGATGAAAATTATACAGAGTGAGTGATAGTTGCTGACGGTGCCAGCCCAAGCTACAGTTCACACACAACCTAATGACAGGTGCTCACAGCTATTGAGAGGTGTGACTGGCCCGTCTGGGGGTCCTGTCCTGTCCTCTGCTGCCAACCTGCTTCCCTCCACCATCAGAGGGCATGGCACACCTCACCACACTGACACCTTCCATATTGAGTTATTGATACAGTGTCTTTGGCTGACAGCCGATGTGACATAGCGCCAGCGTCATCTCACGAATGAGAAAGTTATCGATGCCGTCTCGCGGATACAGAGAGACCAGAGTGTCCGGTTATGTGCATAAGGTGTCACAGTATATGTGATGGAGATATTGATATTGTGAGCACTTGGACTCGAACCCTTAATTGATTCTTTGAGACAAGATGCTTGTATGCAAGTCAGGTACAAACCAACAGGGGGTTATGGCCCACATGGACAGGTTTGCTGGCAGAACTGAAAGTTTTCGGCAAAGACATTCAAGGACTTCAAAGAAGTATGTCAGAGGATACACTCTAAGAGTTATCAAAATGCAATCAGTTCCTTCAAAATGTATTCACGCATTGACTGGAGAAAAAATCACTTTGAATCTTTGGGCAGAAACAAAACAAGTTAACTGTTATTTACAGGGAAGGGAATCCTATTTGCGCTAGCGCTTTTCACAAGACACAAGTTTCCCAGAAGCGCAGCTGCACACATCTGTTCCAGCCCCATCACTCACACACCACTCACTCCAATTATAGGGCAGTAGCTATTTGTTTTTTAATTTAACTAATAAAACATTGTATACTTTAACACCTTTTCAGACAGCACTAGAGAAGACAGTCCAGCTGCTCTAGCTGCCTTTTGATACTAAAGGTGAGCTTACAATGAAATCTATTACAGAAGCATCTAACATTAACAAATGAGGTACAAGTATTCTTATTGTACAACATTATACTAAATTGTACACACTTTTATGGCCTAGTTGATGCTAAACTCTTGGATATTCCTTAAAAATATGAAATGCTTTATAGATAATTGTTCTTAACATAATTACCATTAAGTGCATATTTAGTTATGTTTTAGTGACGACATTTGTGAGTGCGCTGAGACAAATCGAAGAACAGAAAACAATTGCAAAGTATTGAGGTGTGGTGTCAGCTACAGATGTGAGCTAGGGAGGCATTTTTTTGCCGGTCCTATTTCAGCCCGACAGTGGGGGGCTATTTGGAATGGAGCAAAGTAATAACCTCCATTTGTTCCATCTTGTCCCTGGGCTTATGAAAAACGCCTTTACAACTTGCTTTGCCTTAACTGGGTTTTCTGGGGGATTTTGAAGTTTGGCAACTTGTCACTGGGATTGGAGCAGGTGGAAATATGATGCCCGGGTCATGGCTTTCTCTGCTAGTTCAATATGTTCCTCTGTGATTGAGGCAGGGCTGGCGGAGGGGATTTGGACTATTAATAAAGCCCTGGGTGGGTTCTCAGCCTGCACATATTGTACTCCCACCGTCAGGGAAGTAAAACGACAACTTTATTTATTTCTTAACCTGCAATGTCGGAGCAAATCCAATTTTACTCCACGGCATTCACATATTTTACTGGTTAGGCCTTAGTGAACCTTTGTTACTCTACCACGGGACATATATCATTGAAATCTTAGCATAGTAAGTGACAGCAATTCATTAGTCTATAAAGCACAAGGAAAAAAATGTGTTTTGTTGCCTCAGCTGTATTTACTGTATTTTTGGTGAAACTTGTTATCTATAATCTACACTTACGAGCGTCATCGTTTTCACATAAAAGCACATTTTCAGGCCCTATGTGGATAAAAGAGGAGTAGTTTGTAATGTATGTTCACATTCAGGACTGGTTGTGCTGCAGTCCCGGGAGACATCAGACACCATCACTAGCAATTGTCTTTGACCAGCACCGATCATCACCTCAATTATCTGTTGTCCTGCCCACCTGATGGGTTTTCGGCCAACTATAACTTCTCTGCGGACGGACACAGAATGATGACAGCGGTTGGTAGTGCGGCGGAATACCAAAAGAGGGGTGAAAAGATTTAAATGTGCCTGTAAAACTCCACACACATTGACGCAAACACTTAAAAAGAGCCTCACATCGCGTCTTTCGGATACCCTTAGCTGTTGATGCAAGCGCACATCGCGCGTCCTCCTGTGGAAAAGCCATTTACTGACCGCGCGCGAGGTGTCAAGCTCCAAAGTGAATCTAAGAACGTGCTTGATGCGCTCTCGCTCTCTCCCGCTCTCCACCCCTGCTGTCTCTCCCACTCTCTTCCGGGCCGAGAGAAACTCATTTACCCTGCGAATCCAAATACTCGAGCCGGAGTGCGAAAATGTATTCATACCACAGGTGATCTTATTACGGGCGCGGTAAACTGAGCAATGAGAACATCATCCGCCGCAAATGACACCTAAACACATATTGACGATGAGGAGGAGGAGGGGGAAAAAAAGTAATCCCATCTGCATAATCAGAGCGAAAAAGCATCGTATCATCGACGGAGAAATGGAATGAATCCGAAAGTTCAGCAGCACCACCTCGTCGGCCTGCTTACGCGCAACGGGGATTCGGAGCGGAGTCAGCGAGGAATCTGCATGTTGTTAGTGCGCGTTTTGGAGCTATTAGACAACACAAATAAGAGGGACATAAACTGCGTAGAATTGAATTGAAATTGTAACTGCATCAGGGGAACAGAGAGTATTGGTGTAGCATTTCAACAGGATATATAACCAGTCACACTGATGCCAGCTGGGCTCTTGTTAAGTGTAGATTGGAAATAAGAAAAAAAAAAAGATCACCTGAATATAAGCCGCACCAGCAAAATGTATAAAGAAAAAAAATTATACATATACCGCCGATGTCCACGCTGTTCCAAGCGCATTTGAAGCGCCAATAGTGCACTGGAAATCCTGGACTTTTCTCTTTGTGCGCGTTTTACAAAAAGTGTGTTAAGAACTTTTGATTATATTATATTCTAAACATGGGTCTTCAGTCAAACCAAAGCGCCGCCTGCACAGCGACTCCTCCTCGGGAGTGTGGCCGTGTTTAGAGCTGCCCTCCTCGGGGTGTCTGTGCACACGGTCCCGGCCCCCGGGAGTCGCCCGTTGTTCAAAGTTGCTCTGAGCTGGGTTCGTGGTGAATCGCTTAAGGCTTTTGATGAATTGAATCCACCAATCGCTAAACAATATTTCAGCGGTGAGAGAATTAATCGCATTTATTTTGCACCAGAAACCAGTTACAGCGAGGGAGGGCACCCTGCTGCCCCCGCCCCGGTGTCACCGCAGACAGAGCTGGAGGAAGACAGCGAGAGAGTCCGAGTTATTGTGCAGATGAGTGGGGTGAGTCCGAAAGAAACCGTCCATCATTTCCACAACTTTATGTTTGGATTTGGAGCTTATGTTGGAGTTCTTTCATCAGAGTGTTTTGGACCCACTCGTATTAAATGTAGGTGTATTGTTATTGATAACATGACATAATAATCAGTATGACGATAAAAATCTATAAATTAGGCACACCGTTGTATAAGCAGCAAGGTTCAAAGTGGGGGGGAAAAGTAGCGCGCTTATAGTCCAGAAATTACGGTACATTCTTCCCTGGTCCATTTTTGGAAAATGATTCCATCTATAAATAAAGTCATTGAAATCACAATGCCTTTCTCTCTTGAATACCTCTCAAAGTCCAATTTCTCATGAGATATGCAGATTTACCTGCGCTTTCACTTGTTCAATGAGAGAAGACATGCTTAATGCTAAACAAAACAAACAACTAAACAAAAACTAATAATCATAACACTAATAGATGGTGAAATTGGCATTACTAAACTTAAGTCTGTAGGTGTATGGGTGCACTGATGCAGTCTAATAGAAAAGCCACGATCTAAACACCATCAGTCCAACACCCAGTCACAAATATACTGACAAGAAGGAACTGAAGAGAGGAGAGGGCACAGCGATAACTGTACTCTACTGCGGGGCGACAGTAGCATTTAGCGCATTTGTCCAAAGGTCCATGGAATCACGGATCCAGTTGAGGCAGATAGCTGAAACATCCATTAGTTATTAATGTTTTTTCACCATGTTGTACTTGCTATACACAGTCAGTGCATATTCCTTTAAATAATATAGGATTCCAGCTCACAAAGGTAAATTATTATTCTGCCGCAAACCAGGGCCACCGAGCCAGATAGCCAAGCCATTAGCATTTTCCTCTTTGTTCCCATCTATAAACATTTTTGTTGTCCTGAAGGGTCATCTCTGTATTCCTCCGTCTCTCTCCTCTCCCTTGTAATGAATGAGTGTAATTACCAGGTCTGATTGGTTGGAAGGTCATTGGGAATCCTGTAATTTTTCACTTATGTTAAGCTTGTGTTTGTGATGAATGTACCCAACCTTTCTGCATCCCTCCTTAGATTACTCTGGCCATAGAAATGCATCCGCAAATTAAGCTGTTCATTGAGCACTGCTGCTGGCTGGCCATGAGTACGTTTATACAGGTAAACAAATGGAAAGAGGTGGTGCACTGTTTTTAATGCCTGTCCTGTGGTTACACAAGGGAGGACATGGCGCGCATTACTTTGCATTCATTTCACTTTCATGTATAGTTGTGTTTTTGGGGTAAATATCATGACATCTGGTAATAGGCCAATAATAAGTCTGAACTTCATAGTTTTTTTATTTCTATTTATTGAATTACAACAGTGTCCTTCCATGACCCCTTGTTACTATAAGAATGAAGTAGTTTTTTTGTTGTTGTTGTTTTTTTAAAGTTGGATGCACTTCCAGCAGTAAGCAGTCACATCTTCTGTCATTGATCTATTAGGTAGAGATAGCCGACCAATATCTCAAGAGCTACATCTTTAAAGCCTCTTTTGTTCTTTGTTGGGAAAAAAGTCAGTGTGATAGTATTAGGCTACAACTGAGCCACTATGAAGGCAGTGACAACTGATTCAAATTATCCAAGTAAGGACCCTCCAGATCTTAGTAATCTTAATAATAAATAATAAATAATAAATAATAATAATAATGCATTGGTTTTATATAGCGCTTTTCTGGACACTCAAAGAAGCTTTACGTTGCATTATTCATTCACTCCATACTTGGTGGTGGCAAGCTACTATACTGTAGCCACAGCTGCCCTGGGGTAGACTGATGGAAGCGAGTCCCTCCGAAGCCCCTCCGACCACCACCGAACACCCACTCACACACTACAGTCACCCAGGCTTCCTTATGTTCCCAAACGGTCTCCCATCCAAGTACCAACCAGGCCCTTTCCTGCTTAGCTTCTGAGAAGTGACGGGATTGGGCAGAGCAAATGATGTATGCTGTGGTTTGCAGTTAAAAATACTTGTGCGGCTCTTTGACATTTTTTTTTGTTTGAATTCCCATTATGTTGATATTTATTTATAAATTATATACTATGTAAAATAGTTTTACACTCTTCTCGAACCTCAACTTCTCAACATCCCTGTGCCTTCCATATCTCACCTGCAGCACATTTCCCCCCGCCCTCTCTTTCTCTCTCTCTGCCTCTTAGTCCATTTTCCAATTTTCCAAACTTTCTCGCACCCCTCCGGCCCTCCCAACGCCAGTGTTTGGTTGGGGTTTTTGTTCTGTCGGTTGAATTAGTGGCCTGTCAGAGATGGTTGCGCTGCAGGGCGCTGGCAGCTGCCCCACTCACTCCACAGCCAATCAGCCTCACACTCACCTGTCCATGAAGGAGGATGGAGCGGATGGAAGGACAGGGGCCTCGCTGGAGAGAGATCAGGCTTCACTGGGGCTGCGGGATGGAGGGATGGAGGGGCCTGATGGACACAGCAGAGAGATGGGTTTTTGATGAGCGAGGGAGTGCTAAGTACATGGGGAGGGAGAACTTCGAGCCGGACAATAACAGAGCAAGGGAGGGTCTGCACTGTGGAGTACTTGTTACGCTGGACGACTTTTGTGGAAGTAAAACTCGTCAAATTCGGAGAGGACGGATTTTGATATGCCAAAGTACTAGTATTTATAGAATGTAAAATGTACACTGTAAAACGTAATCTTGAAATAAGTGAAATTTTCTTGAAATAAGTAAATTTGTTCTTGATTTGAGTCTAATTTCAGAAATCTATCCATGGGGCAAGTTTTAATAGGTCGCGTTCATGATTTAGAATGTGATGATGTCACACAACCTATTCAAGTAAATTATTAATTAATTAATTTTCATTGACACTATAAATTATCATAGTTTTGAGTGCAGTGATTTATGTGCTAGGCTAGTCTAGGCTAGGCATGTCTATGGTAACTAGTATCCTGCATTAAAAACAGTCTGACCCAAGCACAGTGCACCTGAGGCACCTGAGATCACTTATAACTACCCATATAAATGTCTGTGTTGACTGAATATTGTTTTTAATATAACTCTTTTGCATTTAAAATAACTTATTTGAGCAGCATCAGCTTCGTGGTTGTAAGCTATGCAGTGGCGGAATGATCTGCTCGAAAATAGTCCCTCAAAATGCGGTAATTCATGTGATGCAAGGTCAGTTAAATTTCAAAAATGACTATCGGTAGTCTGGTGTTATAAGTGATTTGCCTCAGGTGCACTGTGCTTGGATCAGACTGTTTTTAATGCAGGCTACTAGTTACCGTAGACACGCGCTAGCCTAGCACTAGCCTAGCACCACTAAACTCTTCAAATATAAGGACTGCATGAATTTTAAAAATAATAACATCTCCAGAAAATCAACAACACTCTGGATAGCTCGGAAATTAGGCCCTATGTAAAATATCCTGAAATACCTTGCTCCATGGACAGATTTTTTTTTAATTGGATAAAATTTCTTATTTCAAGAAAATTTCACTCATTTCTGCTCAAGATTACTTTTTGCAGCATAAAAAACAACATTACCTGCTGCCTCAGTGTAAATACAAACATCTCATTTAGCCTCAGAATACTCCATTGTTGTCTCCATTGTTTTAGCATTACCACCTAAGCACCGCCTGGGAAACAGGGCTATAGTTATACGCTGCAGAAGATGTACGTCTGACTTGAACTTTTTCGGTACAAAAGTACACATAAGGCTAGTGCACCGTGGTTCAAGTTTGCCTGTTCTAACTGTGTCTGGATGTGTTGTCCCCGGCCACTCGTCCTTCGAAGACCAAATTTCAATGTGGGTTCAATAAAGTTTGGTAGAGCTCATTAAAACAAAGCACCATCACGCTATGGCAATATTAATGTTCACACCCTGCATGTGTTTTTCTTTTTTCTTTTTCCATCTTTCACTACATCAGTCCTCCCGGCCTCTGGCTTTCTCTTACAATTGCCTTTGTGCTGGACTCCGGGGCGTGGAACTCTCCTCACTCTTTTCACTCTTTCCTTTCCACAATCACAGTTCTGACGGGGGGGGGGGGCATGATGGACGATGCCCTCTCGGAGTCCGACAACATTTTCTCTCGGTCCCTGGAGCGAGATCGGCCCGCATCAGACGTGGCCGGGCGCGCGCGCCCCTCAAAGTGTTTGTGAGGTCCAATTGCTGTGCTCAGTCACCCCTCTCGCGACCCCCATATCGGCCCGGGCTGGGCTTGTGCAAACTGGAGCTGACCAAACGGACACCCCCCACCCACTACCACCAACCCCCGTGTGCACCCGCCACTTCTTCGGTGACTCTTCTCTCTTTCGGCCTGTCACGCGGAGGCAAAATAGAAACATGAAATGGGGTAAACGTAGATGCAAGGACACGCAGAGCAAGGTTTACAGGGACGCAGTGTGATGATTTTATTTGTGTCAAAAACATGACTTTGTGTTCTCCTGGTTTAGTTTGGATTTCATATTGTTTTGTTCCGTCAATACTTCAGTCCATCGATTATCAACTAGCAGCGTGGAATGGACGTTTATTTGTATGGTCAGGAGCATTAAAGTGAACTAATATGAGACGCAGATGTGGGACGTACTCAGGGTCATCTGTAGTTTTAGGTTTAGACACGGTTTAGTCACAGTCTATTCCGATTTAGATAAATTTCAGACACTATCAGTTTTGAATTGATCTTGATCTAGGCCTGGTGATACATGGAAGGTGCTTGGTGTGAAAAGACCCCACTGTATACAATAACCTAACCTAACCTATAACCAAATCAAAACATACCTTATAATAATCCATAAAATAACCATCTATAACAATAATCTATAAAAGTTTGGCAGTTTGGCCCAAGTAATTATTCTTGCAGAGCACAGAGAGGGGGGGGGGAAAAACGGCCACAACTTAATTCAATCTCATTAATTTGATAATGCTTAATCAATGAGCCCTGGCATGTTAAAAGGTCTGGTTCAAACATTGATTACTGTCTTTCACTTGAACCTCCACAATGGGCCGGGGAGGTAACTGATCATCATTGGCCTAAGACGCTTTAATCGGAGCTTGCGGCGGCTGTCGTTGTCAGCTTAAAAAAAATCAGCCTGCTGCTGTCTTATTGTTGCTACAAGGCCACGCATAGACACGCTCCACAAAGCACACACCGGCCCAAAACCCCGAGCCACACGTCTCCAGCCTTAATCCAATTTGTTCACTCCCCTTGTCTTGGGCTGGCACAAAATTAAGGGCCTGCTCCCACAAAAACACCTCACATTTCCAAGGTATTGGCTGCGCTGCAAGACTAGAAACTTCATTTATTCTGGCTAACTTCTCAATTATCTTCCCAGTAGTGGAGACGTGTAAAAAGTGCAAAAATCAATACGATTCCATTCCCCTTGTATTGGAAAGAGGGAAATTAATGAGATAGGACACTCTCTTAATCAGAAATACATGTTTTAATTCAGATAATGACATAGTTTTCCCTGGCAGAAGGATGACAAATGCCGAGGTGCTCCGAGTCCCCCCAAGAAGCCGTTTCAATTTTATTGTAAATATAAAAGGTATTGATCGGCGAGATGTACAAACCCTATTGCTTACAAAAGCCATTCAGGGGGACTGGAAAAACTATTAAGCGGTGGGTCAGAAATCAATAAACAACACTAAGAGGTGGCGGTGCCTGGCCTCTCCACAGATGTGTGTGAGGCCCGATGGCAGAGACAGTGACAGGCGCTGTGGTGGAGGAGCCGTGTTGAGGATGATAGGGTCAGCTGGTTAATGTGGCGCGGGCCCTGACAGGTCGGCAGCCCACCTCAGAGCGGGAGGCCTGACACGCTGCCATTTAAACAGACACTGACTCATCAGCCTGTCGCTATAGTTATGTTTCAGGGAGCCGCCTCCACTGACAGCAGCCATTCTGCTGCGCCACGTTTCTCTTTTCATCTATATTTCGTTTTCCCCTCTGCTCTTTTTTTTTGGGTGGTTTCACTCTGAAGATTTCCCTCTCTACTGGGGTGTTTTGCATCCAGCTCAGATTGCGCAGGTGGCGCTAGTTACATATGCATGTGTGATGGTGGAATAAACCACTGAGAGAGAACAAGTTGTTTGCATTCGGACCCCTCTGCCCTGAATGCATAAGTTCAACACATTGATTGCTAACACAGCTCTTTGCTTGGAGATTTATTCTCTATATTCAATGTTTGTCAAAAGTATTTTCCACTTTTTACAATTAAACTAGCTTCATACCATCCTTATCATTCCCAAAGCTGTCAAATGTGCCTATTCAAAATAACTTTGTTGCAGTTGTGTTGATATTTCTTTAGGTTTTTGTAAGAAAGGTGTGTTGTTAATGTTTTTTATAGAAAAATAAGTGTTCTGAATTTGACCTATCCTTTGTCCTTTGTAACTGGCTCAAAAAGATGCTACTCAGGTCATGGGAAGTGTCACACTATAGAACATAGCTGAAATCTGTGTTATATATGTGTACTCCGAGAAATAATGACTAAAAATGAAATCAATATAACTAATTTAAGTTTCTTAAATAAAGTCTGACAAAAGTCCTCTTGATGTCGATGTCCCAATGGCAGAGGGGCAATGTCTGCCTGGGGGATGGATTGGTGTTGATTTCGGAGAAGGGAAATGGAAAAGTTGCGTTGTCAAAGCAGTAATCATGGGAAAAAACTGCGTAGTGACCAACCTATCAGGTCAGATGACTTAACCCCAGATCTATGCACTGCACCGGACTGTCACCAGGTCAAAGCCCTCTGGCCATGCAGACTGACTTCAGTGTGCAAACACAAAACAAAAACAAATACTTTCTCATTAGTAATAGTTATCTGCAAGCAAACGTGGACAACACACACACACATAAAAAAAATGTCCAATCCAAGCCCCTAAAAAACACGTGATATGTTCACTGCGGGACCCCTGGGATGAGGCCAAAGCTATCTTAGCAAACATTGTAAATTGATAAATCATTGGAAGACGCTATGGGACTGTATCTGCGGAGAGATGCTAAGCAGGCTTATGGGGATCAGCCTGTGAGTATTGCCATCTTCAGCAGGGAACATCACTACATCCGCCAGACAGATAGATAAATAAATCCAGAAGTATGCGTCTGTATACAAATGAGTGTAGCAGTAAAAAACAGGCAGCAGGAGCAGCCTGAGGTCCGGATGCCACGGGCTAAAGAGGTATCCGGGAGGATATAGGAGAAAATCCCACGCCATCTTCAGGCGGCAGTGATGAGATTTGGGAAGGGTCAGCGGCACCCATCAGTATAGGTGAAGTGTTTAGTGGGAGTGTTTCGACACCCCCCTCCCCTCGGGGTGTCATCCCCGTGTCATGCTCATCTCCCCAGGCTGATGATGAGGGGGCTCTGGGGGCCTCGAGGTGCTGTCTTCCTCCCCAGGTGTGGCTGCTTTGACCCTGCTTTGTAATTCCTGCCTAATGCCCCCACGTCCCGAACAAAGCCCGGATCCGTGGCACACTCAGACCTCACTTGACCTCCGCAACCCAACACAATGCAATTGGCCGTGTCATTATATGAGGGTGGCTCTGTCCCATCTCTCCCTACATGCAACGCGGGACTGTATAAATTGATTTTCAGCCGCTGGTGAGGCACCTTTGCATCCCTCCCCAGTCGGAGATGGGAAAATGAGAAAAAAAATGACAAGGCGGGAAAGGTCACCCAATGCCTTGGATGATATTGAGGGGAAATGGGTCCAAACAGGCGAGGAAAAAATATTTATCTACAGCTCCATCTGAATTTCCATTTAAAAAACAGCAGCGGGGTTTAGCGATTTTCGAACAAAACGAATGAGGTTTTTCTGTAGTGCAACAAATTCTAATAAATATAAGAATATATACTGCATAAAAAGGAATCAAATTTCATGATGTTAAACAAAAGATTATGGAATGCATGTGGATATTTCTGGGCCCACCCAAATACCTTTAAGTGCACAGTAGTTTGTGTATTCCCTCACTGTTTTACCAAACATAAAATACACAAAGGGTGAAATCATAGAAAGTCTTTGTAAGGGTTTGCGTCTACAAATGTGCCGTATCTACTGTGTGATGGAATAGAACTACCCGTTTTTTATTAGTTATTAGTGGGGGGAAAGTAAAATGTTTCCTGATTGTCTGAGAAGATGTTGAACGCTTCTGCCCAGACGTAAGGGAGCTCAGCATTTTAACCGTTAAAATGGCAAATTAGTATCAAAGTCCTTTACCTCAATATCAAACTAAAAGCTCTTTAGAAAGTCTTGACATCAGCTGAAGGCAAACAATCCTCCACATTACTGCCCTGTCATATTTATAGTTACACTTCCAACACATAAAACTACTTTGAATACTCGCCGCAGATAACTTTCAGCCAGTGGGATGACCCGCGTTTTCTTCATGTTTTATAGCAGAACAAACTCCTCATTCGTCACGCCCCTGATGTATATGGTGACCGTGACTAGTCCATAACTCAGGCTAAAGAACACAGGCACTTTCCACACTTTGTTGTCTCACCAAAAGAGGAGACCTTCGGCGGCGTGGAGCGGGCGCAGCACGCGGCTCCCGCACAAGACAATTTATGACGGGGGTGACACCGCCGGGAGTGGGGTGATTTATAGTTTAATTTGCTGTGGTAATGGACAGAGGATAATAACATGTAAAATATTAATCAATGTGTAGCAACAGCAGACATCATTTGCTAAGCTTGTTATCCGCTGCTCTGCCCCCTGACAGCGACATGGGGGGAAAACAAGGCGGCCGTGGGGCATAGTGGGCCAGGCCTGTGGGGCACGGCCAGCAGAACGTGAAGGCAACACGGGCCATTGGTTTTAGCTGGTGTTCATCTACGACCTGTCCATAAGTGAAGTCTAGTGTTAATCTATTTATGTGAGTTTTTCCTATGTCTATCGTTGATTTGACCAGTAATCATTTTGATGCTGCTTTATTTCATTTGTGAAGACAGTTGTGACCAAATTGGGTGTCAATATGGGTTCCGACTTAAAATGTGACCAGTAAATCAAGCTTTTATCAGTTAACCTCTGAACACCCGCCTTGACCAAGAAGATTTTTCCTTGGCATTACCCAAATAAAAACACCAAAACAAGATGAAAACGAAGATGGTTATGGAATGAAATTTGTTTTGTCCTCCTTTAGTATATTGTGAACTCAGACCTTTGTGGGAAAACACTGTCCATCTAATTACTGTATAAAGCATTTGCAGCAATTTCCTGAACTTGCAGGATAGCTTTCCAGCATTTTTGTGAACGTGACCCTGAAAAGTGAGCCGATAAACTCGTCCCAGTGAAGAATTGGGATGCAGCAAATCTGTTAAGAAAACTAGGAATGAGTTTGGACCACATCTAACATTTCAATTTAGTGGTTTCCTCTTTCTTTGTTTGAAATTTAAAAAAAAAATCAGGTTTTAGAGGTTAAGGCAACGTGTCAAAATTAAATCTATTTAATTTTGGCGAGAGGCTCAGTCAAAATGAAAACCTTCCAAACTATTGATCCTAAAGAGTCCTAGAGACCACCGTGACGGAAAGTAAAAGGCGTCATGCTGACCACTCATACAGCCACTGGGTCAAATTTTTCAAATACTTTGCAGGTCAGATTATGAAGCTAAAACGACCTATATGCGGCTCCTGGGCCTTAGTTTGCCCACATCTTCCAAAAATAATTGACTGAGGGCTTCAATAAATGTGCAAAAAAACAAAACAAACAAACAAAATACGGACCAAAAGTGTCAACATAATCCATTCTGTCAAAGGTCGTCATGACTTTACATGAAGAAAAAAATAAAATAAAAAAAAACAGGTCAAGACGCGCATTTTGTATTTTTGCCAACAATACAATACAAATGTTGGTAAAAGTGCCTCAAAAACATATCAATGTGCAACTTTAACCAAAAAAAGGTAGTCCCATCGGCGAATCCATACATTCGCTCACCACTGGCTACAGTAAATATTGAAAGGTCTATGTCTCTATTTTCAAATGCCCGTTTGAGCGCACATTCTATAGCGTCCACTTCATCGAGCGCCACGGCACTCACTACTCTTTTAAAGGCGGTAGCGCAAACAAATTGCCCCGCGCGCGCTCCCAGCCATCAGGAATCGTGTCCAGCAGCTTGACCTTTGTTTTTGTGAGCGGGCTGATGAATGAGCTCCCCGGCCAGTGCGAGCGTATGCCGAGTGATGTCTACATAATTAACGGGCAGTGGTTTAGCCCCAGTGATGAAGTGTGTGTATGATTAGGGCTGTTACAGGGATTCGTCTATAACCTTGTTGGAGCAAATGGTGAGACACTGGTAATATCCCCTCTCCGCTAAGGGCGCCGTGATGGATTGGAATCGCACTCTTCGCTTGGGATTACAAGCAGCAGTGTCTGGGAGGGGGGAAAACACACACACACACACACACATACACACACACGAGCACAAAATAGATTTAAAAGCCTTCAATGATAGCACGTTATGAAGCATAATGAATTGTGTGAAAGTGAGGCCACAATTATTGTTTAGTAATATTTATGCCACAACGTGATATTTTTGTTTTGCTGAAATTAAAATCTATTAATTTCTTTTATCGATAATATGTTTACATCAATATCAATCACACACGCAATAACAAATGCTATTCATTACATCACACAGTACATCTTAAGTGAAAATAATATCTTTTACACACACCACACTTGGGCTAGAGCCACATTGTTTTGAGTGGAGAGCTGTGTGAATGGGGGAGGCAGACCCAGTCAATAGACACTGGTCTGTAAGGTCATGGTGGGAGATGAGCCCTGGACCACAGGAGAGCCTTAACAAGAAACCCCTCTCAAAAATTCAATTACAGCCTCCAAGAAAATTAATAAATCCAGCTTTTTTTCTCTACAAGGTACAAAAATTTGTCAACCTGTCCATTTCCCCGCATCTCCCCCTGACCCCGCTCAATTACATTGCTTGTAAATAGTTTTTATACATGTTCAAATAATTGCTCATCCTAATGTGCAGTGATCTGTATTCGTCATGCTCTGTGGCACCGAGCCCATCACTCCACACCGCCACCCGGAGCCATTTTGCTGCCGTGGCTGTAAGTGAAATTGAAATTGAAGTTATAATTGATATCGGGGCCCATCACCATAATGGGTTCATCATAGCGCCATCTAAAATATTAATTTTCTAATTATGGATAAATGATCAGACAAGCTGAGCCGGCGCTGGCTGTGGAGCCCCTGGGAGCTGGAGCGATGCGGATGGGAGGACAAGGCCTTGTAAAGCCCACAAATCTTCTCTAATCCTCTCCCGCACAGCGCCCCAGCTCCATTCCCCCCATAATGGATAAATAATAGTTAAGAATCAGGCTGTTAAGCTCAATTTTCTCTGTAGCGCTCTCTTTCTTCTTCTCCCTTTTATGTTTGTGTGGGCTGCCAGTGCATTGTTCAGTGCATTGACTGATCCTGCCTTCTGTCTCTGGAAGAGTTTAAGCCTATCCCACACACACACACATACACACACACACGCACACGCACGCACACACACACACACACGCGGCTGTGTCAGAGGGGGGCCCCGCTACACTGTTTAATTACAATCACTTAGCAAACCAATGAGGCTACTTAACAATACATCTATTTGCACAGACAACTCCTGATTATCCGTGCACATGTGTTGATTTTATTTGCATATTCAACCTCGCTTATGAATACTATATGCATATCATTATCCACGAAAAGGATACAATGCCGTCTTTTTCCGTTCATTTTCCTCACATACTAATAAACGTCCTGTATTTGCTCACAAATGCCAACTGGGCCATTAAAATTTACCTTTTCCGCGTGGCTTGTAGCAGGCAGGGGGAAATGTCCTTTTATGTGGATATTTAGAAAGGACAGCGCACACACCCGCATATTGAAGAATTAAACATGCTTTGGCAGAACGTAAATTTCCGTTTTATGTGGCAATACTTTCTGCTAATTGTTTCCCTGCACCTTGATCCCATAATTAGGCCCCTTTACTGATTACCTAATTAGCCAGCAGCAGAAGGGCAGGTTGACGGCAACATTTCAGCCATCGTTCAAAGGCTCATTATCCTGCTCAAAGTCACTCTCTCTGCTGCCCCCCCCCCCCCCCTCTCGCGCCAGGCCCCCTATCTCCTCCTTTTAGCCTCTCGCTTCTCCACGAGCTGATAGGAGCGGCTCGAGTGCGTGGACTGCGTTTCCTCAACGTTCGCTGCTTTAGATATGTCCAGCTACTCACTATGAAATATTATGGAACTGAAGCAAAATAAGACTGGCAATTACTACCGGAGCGCATTCCACTATCGGGACTCCTATAATTGTTTTATTGTTTTGTTTGTGTCAACATGAGTAAACAACGCCCCTATCGTGCAGTAAATCTTCACCCAATAAATAAAGTACCAGCCTTTATTTTGTGAAAATACCACACAAAAAAAAAGATGCCTAATCACTTTTTGATCTTTTTCCCATGGCGATATCTCACGGGATGTCCTCTTTTAAATGCGTCAAGGGGATCGTTCGGAGTGTATTAAGCTTTCGTCACATGGCAACACCTGACCGAGCATATTCCGCAGTGAGGCTTTAAAGACAAATCATAATTGCGTTGCTTGCGGTGCTATCAGATCACTATAATGCTCTTACTCGCAAAAAGTTCTAGGAAAAAAGCGAGCTACTTTTTCCCTCTAAGTGGTACTCAAGCCAATTACTTGAGTAAAAATATCCAGTTAATAATTTCCACGGGTGAAAAAAAAAAAAACGAGACAGTGAGAATGGGAAGCTAAAAGGCTCCGGGAAAGTCATAATTTATCAGCAGTGTCTTTGATTTGCTCTGGCGCGCTTGTCTCGCGGTAAGATATATGTTGCGGTGGAGGAAGTAGCCAGGGAAGGGGGAAAGGGGGGTGGTTAGAGAGGATCAGGCTTGTCCCATCGCCCCGGGCCTCTCCTGGGCTTGCTCAGGTGGACGTTACCCTCTCCTCATTTGGCTGCACAGTGGGACCTCCAGACGCTGCAGTGCCGGTGAGCCCTGGGGGAAAAGCTCCTCATCCTTCTACATCTCTCACTGGCTGCTTCTTCTTCTTTCTTTCTTTTTTTTTTACCCCGGCAGGACGGGAGTCAGGGTTAGCCGTTTGACTCGACATAGCGGGACAACATGGTGGATCGCTAATCCAATTTTGGGGGGCCCCCCGTGCGCCAGCGGGGTAGCCTCTGTGCTCCCGTCACGGTTCATTAGGCGCATTACGGGCCATTTTCTATTTGTCTGCAGGTTAATGTTCTCAGCGACACAGGCAGCACCTAAAGGGCAGGTCAGTGGGGCAGTAGAGGGGGCTAAAGAGCGTGGAGGAAAAAAAGTTATGGGCCATTGCCAATTGTCAAAATGTTACAAAAAAAAAGTATTTATGCCGCAAAATAATACATAAGAGGCCTTTCATGTTACTGGAGGATAAATGCTGTGCAATTTGAGACCAGTGGAACGGAAGTTGATAGAAGTTTGTGACGGCAGACAAAACAGTTATATGGATGAAACAAGGAGATGAGTTCACACGGATAACATCATTTTACGGTTACATTAACCGTTTGTTTGTTATTTATCTACATTGTAGGCCTTTATGTGATTGGATCAAGCTGTCTCCAGGTATATTCCAGGTTGATATTATTGCTAGGTTATATAATTTGATATCATTTGCTGAGTAATGTCAATCAGCTTAAATTAACACTGCTCTCTTTTAAAACGAAATATTTTCTTCCCATTTAAATCCTTGCAGTTATATGTGCGGCCCTTATAAAAACAAACCTACATTCAGGCTTTTAATAAATACACAGAATCAATATTCAATCAGTCATCCTCTCACTCCTAATTCCGCGGTGATGCCTCGTTCTGAATGTCGTCCCCAGGTGAGAGTAAAAAGTTAACTGTGTGCATTCCAGTCAGTCTCCAGTGCTAACAATTGCACATTGTGTGAGCTTCCTTCCTGGCCGGTCCCATGGTGAGCGCCGCCTGACGATCAGATGGATCTCCCTGAGCTGCGGCGCATCTGCTGTGACTGTATCACAGAGTCTAATTGGCATGAAAAGAGCCACGCAGAGCGCTGGCTGGCGAGCAGGCCGTCCCATTATCCCCACGGACATCTCATTTAGGGGGACTCATGCAGGGAAGCCGCCTCGGAAATGCATGGTTGAGCTTCTTTGACAGGAACATGTCCTGCTGAACGCTACTTTAGTGACGCTTGTTCAGAGGGCGCTGGACCGTGGGTGAAGCGGGCCTGTATTATATTCATATGAGGTCAGACGCACACACAAGGAGCTTCATAGCAACTTGTTTTACAATAGATTTATTCCAACTAAAACCAGAGCCACTTGTCTCTTCATTGTTGTCAGCAGTCGTTAGCAGTCACTTTTCTGTCTAAAGCCCTCACTCCAGACCAGCCATGTCTTCACAAAAACCTCCCATTAGTGCATAAATAAAGCCGCAATATTGTCATAAATGAGTTTCTCATTACACGGAGGTCAGTGGTGATTGTGGCTGACTTCTAACTCCCCTGAGTGTGCGTACAGTTACATACATATTACAGTTAATCAACAAATGGTCCCGCACCACACTGCTCCCACCTCTGGGCATGACGTTCGGTTTTTAACTGTCAACTACAAAACACAGAAAGCACAGACTATAATCCCCCTCCTTCTGTACCACTATTACCCCTGAGAGGAGTCTACTCAACCACTCCAGGCCCCAGGCATGGACCATGCGCTCAATGCAACATGATGAATGTGAGAACTTGCATGTGTGCAGTGTGCAATTTCTATGCAGAAAATATAGTGTCTTTAGTACGAGCTTGGAGAGCCACACTTATTGTGATGCATGTTTTCATGCTTATGCAGGTTCCCTGGGTTATTCTCATGTTTTGTGCAGAAACATCTTCTGAAGCCACTGTGAAAGTGACTGTGTGTGAATTTTATTTAGTTTGCATCACTGTCAGGGCAAGCCGGCAGCTGCTCCCAGGACCTTTAGAAGCCTCCTTATTGCTGGTATGACAAGATACTTTGGATAAATCATATTGTTAAACATGCCCAATTGTACAAAGGGCAAACCATAACACATAAACATAAAGTCTACTGGAATATACAGTAGATCACATTACATTGTTCAAGTTTCAGAGGGTCCTGGCCAAGATGCAGGGTAACAAGTTTACACACAACTTACAATTGTACGCACATAATCCCAAATAAACATTGCATAATTAAATCAAGATAAAACACTCAGATAAAACAGCTACATGTGAAAAAAATATTACCGTAAGTCGCTCCGGACTATAAGTCGCACCAGCCATGGCAACTACCTGGACCTGGAGGCGTGACTACACCGTTGACAAGCCTCTCCCGGCAGAAAGTTGTTCAAGCACCCATTTGCGAACTCGTTCCTCTAGCTGTAGTCATCGAGCTTTTTTGTTTTGTTTTCTTCATTGCAGTAAGAGTAACCTACGCTTTTTTTCCACAAGTTTCTCGCTCACTTCAAACTTTCTTTCTGCTGCTCAATTACTGTTTTTTAAATCTACAGTGGTACAGGAGTAGTCAGTGTGAAAATAACAAACTTTAAACTTGTAAGTCGCATATATAAGTTGCACCGCCAGCCAAACAATGAAAAAAAGTGCGACTTATAGTCCGGAAAATTTGGTACACAGTCGTCCTAAATGCATTCCCTCCCCTGCCCTGGAGCGGACTGAGTGACTTACTAATTATGCACAATCAAACAACTGAAATTAAAATAATGTCATTACAAAAAAATATGTTATTAAAATTCACTGACAAATCGATTCTACCGTCGCTGTTTCCCATGTAGTTACAGAGAGGTAATGTCAAGGTGTGACAACGGCAGACCCTGTCCTGTTTCAGTATGCTCCTGTGAGCTCCCATGATGCATTATTGAGGCGGAGGATGAATGAATGAGCGCTGCAGCCCCACACAGAGCCGCAATAGTCTCTTCAGTTCCCACCTTATTGATTTCTGCAGGAATTATAGAAGAAGAGAAGGGCGCCTGTAGAGGAAGGACCGCACAGATATTCAGTCTTTTTCCCCATCTTTTCAAAAAATCTTTAATCAGTGTTTAAGCGAAAAGCTAACACCCAGCCCGACGTGACCTTTTAGCCTGCTTATGAGTTATGAGCTGAGGTCAAGCAGCAGAGTACTGTTCGCAAATTGGTCTAAGATACAAAAAGAAAAAGTTGTGCTACAGAGTTAATGACAACCAACGAAATGGCTGGCAGTTGACCTTTGACAACAAATCTATGTTTAAAACACTGGTCCGACCGGACTGTCTGACTGCGCTGAGTGACTCCCAGGAAGGACAAAGCGATGGATGCACAAAAACAAAAGAAAGATATGAGGCACTTCTGCACAAATATGGCTCTGTGAAGAAGGATATATACGGCGGGACGGGGGACACATGTCTACCGGGACAGGGCAAACGGGACGATTTGTGAGCATATAATGACAAATACGAAATCAATATAGTGACCTTAATTTGCTCTAAGCATAACCGTGATGTAGTACACGGAGTTTCGATTAAAGGAGGTATAAAACGATGGCGCTTGTGTGTCGCGAGGGCAGAGAGGCCATGCCCTTTTGAACCCGGGCGCTCGGTGTGAGTGTGGCGGCCATAAAAAAAAAAAAAAGAACAAGCGGGCCTGTTTGGTCATTCACCGAACTGGGCCGCTTGTGCCGTAATGGCTCATAAAGGAACAACCAGCTCCTTCTGGCTCATGGGTAATAACGTCACGCCTCAAGACGTTTTTTAAAAAGAGCAAGCGAATGATAGCTACCAATGTGTTCCGCAACGCTGGCAACATTATGGCAGCAGAGGAGGAGATATAATAGCTTGAATATGCTATGAATAACAAAGGCTGTCAATACTCACCTCCAGAGGAATTGCTGATCAGACACAGTTCATGTTGAGTGTGTGCGTGTGGATGAGCGGATTTATGATTTGTGTCTATACATATGAGAGGGTAGAGGCCATTCGGTGAGATATGTGATCTCTTCTGGTGTTTCAGTTTGTAGCCATGGAGAAGTGGGGTTTGTACAACATTTATATGTATCGAAAATAACTAACGCTTAGAGTCGTTTACAGGATAACACTACTTAAAGAATATTTTACCCTAAAACAACCCCTGAAAAACGATGCTTGAATTTTAAAGATTTATACAAAAAAAAAGAAGTTTTTACTGCAAAGTCGGTGAGCAAACAAATGGGTGTTTATGTATTCAAAAATATTGATGTCATAATGATGTGTGGTTATACAGAATGCTTGCTTTAACATAACACCACTCAACCTACCTATGGTCCACCAAACTCATTTAAAGAACTGTTTCTGTCACTACTGATATTAGGAGGGTGACAATATATCGATTTTCTGATATATTGTGATATTTTGCGGGACGATTCGATACCGATACTTTATTAATGAGCAACGTCGTGCATATTAATGAGGCAGCAGTGCTCCACTGTTTTCACAGTCCATAGAGGCCAACAATGATCAAGAATTCAGTCAGACCAGCAGGGGACAGCACTACAGTTTTAAGCGACTGGACCAAACACTGTCACACAAATAAATTACTTTTAATTAGTTTTTTATAATTATAAAGAAGATTAATTTTGGGGTTGATTTATTCCTTTTTAAATAGGACTGTGGTTTCTTGTTTATTTAAATGTAAATGAAGCTACTGACAGATCTATAGACCCATTTTCAGTGAGTAAATCAGGGATAATTTATAAAAGTGTTACAAAGCACATGAAAATAAATGTAAATGATGAATATATGTAGTATGTTAAAATAAGGGTTAAAAGTAGCATTTTTTTTTTTTATCGGGATGTATCATAGGTTATTTTTGTGCAATATATCGATTATCGCAGTATCGGAGTATCGTGAGACAATCGTTATCGTAAGTCATGTATCGCGTATCATATCGAATCGTGAGCTACCCAAAGGTTCCCACTCTTAATTGCTATTACAGGACAATAAACTAATTTCTGATCCTTTGAAACCTTAAAGGCCGTAGTGTAGATATTTAGGCAAACGTCATTCTTCGAGATGAGAGTAGAGAGAGGAATTTGACTTGATGATGTTCTCTGTAACTGAGTAACAGTAATTATCCCCGGCCTCATCTCTGCACAGTCCCACAGAGCCGCTCATAAAGCTTCTAAATGAGCACGTCTTCTGTGGCAGTGCCCCTGGGCTGCGAACAGCCGAGGGCACAAAGGCTCACACAATACGGCCATTGGGTTAGGGCTTAGCTCTTAAAACAACACGCCACTCAATGATCCTGCAGGAAGACAATGGTGGGACACATCAGTCAGGCCTGTGTGAGAGGGGAGAGGGGGGTGGGGGGTGCTGACAATGATCTCCCCAAGGAGCTGTCCCATTGGAAAGACGTTCCCAACCGAACAGTCCGTTTCACTGCCCGACACAGAGGAGAAGGACAGTCAGGACGGGGAAAATTGAACGTTTGACCTCAGCGCAGCGCAGGAAACAGAATGTCACAAAATACACACAAGGGCGGAGCGAGTTCAATTTAAAAACGAATGATCAAACTCAGAATTGTCACACAATGTACATTTCCACTTTCAAACAAAATTCTACAAATGGCAAAATAACAAATAGATAAATTGTCTAAATGCGGTCCTTCCGTGGACCCACCACCTGCAGAAGGAGCCATAGGCGACTGGTGCTATGTGACTTGGGCAGCTCCAACAGCTGCCCCCACGACCCGGCAACGGACAAGTGGGAGAAAATGGATGGATGGATGGATGGATGGTCTAAATGCGGTCATTAAAACAAGTGGCAATAGCCGTAATGTCTAACGTCCCAGGCCCAAAATATTTGAAAATCCTTGCTGTCTGCAGCCCAGAGGAGGACGGGGGTAAAGCAGCCACCCCCTGGTCATAAATGCCATAAGGCCTGCAGCATATTCCACAGTGCCAGGCCTCTTTGTGCTCATTACCAGTCCGCGCTCTGCAGTGGTGTGTTAAACCCTGCATTCCTCCCATTATCGCACGGCTGGGTACATAGCAGCTCAATATAGGCCTTAATCACTAACTTAGTTACACGCCCCCGTCATCTACTCCCGAACAGAGAATTTTTTTGACTGTAAATGTATCCAAAGTAGACTGAACACTATTAGATTTCGTGTTGGTCGTGGGACGGCTGATGAAGAGCGCAAGGGAACACGGGTGCATCCGAATCTAGGGGAAACAGTTTGTCCAACAAATTAGACGCGATACATATTTATTCATTCGTCATATCGAGCAATTACAGAGTGACAGAATTAGCTCCATTAGCGTGCAAAAAAAAAATGCAGGCGCTCCAGGAAAGGGAAGGCACATTGATTTACTTGTTTTAAAAGCCCTACTTTAGATTAGCGCCGGGGCCATGCTTAATGATGAATGCAGAAAAGAAAGCTATTTTTTCCTAATGTGCCGCATTTGGAGACACAGGAGAAAACAGTCATTCATCTGTGCGCGCGTTGCTTTCACAATATGTCGCCTAATGTTATTAAAGGAAGTCCCGCACGCAGCTCAAAGTAAATGATTCGGCTTCTATCGCGGCCGCTTATGTGGATGAGATGATGCGTCTGCTGATAGGTCCGTAATGGACTTTTCCCGTTCATTAACTGAGTTATAGCGCCAGGATTTTATGCTTTGCGGTTCTAAATTGAATAATACATCTCCAATGTTTAAAGTAATATTAATATTTTCAAAATCAATGTTAGTAAAATTTTATGTACACAGTTGTATTTGTTGATGGCCAGCCGCAGCGAATAAAGCGGGGGGGGGGGGATTTATGACAGCCCGCGTCTCCTCTCAGTACTATTATTATAAGTGAAACACAGACCATAAAAAACTTTAATTAAAATTTTAATTAACACCGGTAATCAATAGGGTGTAACATAACATCTCACATATTTTCAGTGGCACGGAGGAAAATGTAATCAAACAAATACAGAGGGACCAAATATGATGGTTTTATAGGCTAATAAGCTCCAGGTAAGTGTGGCAAGGCAAGAGGGACGAGTCACAGCGCAATGATCAGCAGTAACTAGGGCAAAATGCATTTCTATTCTTCACTACCGCTGCTGCTGCTGCTGCTCATGAGGAGCCCCGTCAGCAAATCATTTTCATTCAGTTCAATAGCAAGGTTACCACATACGATTTCTACACAAATAACTTCAAATAACTTAAAGGCCCTATGCCTGTTTTTTTTTCAGTAGAGGAATGAAATGTGTCCTTCATAGAGCTGGGTACTGTTACTTTAAAAAAAAAAAAGTGCACTTGATACATGATTTTTGAAACCGATACCTGAAGAATACTTGTTTCCGATACCTATACGAAAATATTTGTCACGAGAACCAGAAAAAAGAACAATAATGTGTGGAGGATATGGAAATGTACAATATTGGGCTTATCTCTAATGTCAAGAAATGTGTGCATCATTTGGGGAAAAATTGGGAGATTTTTATATTATTAAAAATATATATATTTAAATTTAAATATTTATATTTGCGCAATGTTTGCCCCATTTCTCCCCCAATTTCTATTGGGGACATTGGGGAATTTTTTTTTTAAATTTCAGCAGAGACAACCGCGTCACTTATGCTGTCCCTGGACCAACAAGATCAACATCTTTCAGTACTTTCATATTTACAACACCGGTAGTACCTAAACCTTTTTTTTCCAATACCATACTGGTATCGTTGAACGGTACCCAGCACTAGTCCTTCAGTATATTTCATAAGGCTAGCTGTCGTTGCTTATACATTACCTTATGACAGTATCGATCCCTGCAATGTTCGGAAAGTTATGAGAAGTGAACCTAAACATTTACCTGCTTTGTTGTTTGCAAAGTAAAATGTCAGGTCTAGGGCCTTTACAATAAACACTCATACAACGGCATTGACCCCATGTACGGAGGAGCAATATGATTATAAGCTCACAAAGGTTTAGCATGATACCTTTTTTCTCCAACAAAGGGAAGAAGCTTAAAAACAGCCCGCCATAGTTTCTTAAAGTAGTCTCTCTCTCTCGCCCTCTGTCTCCTCTCCCTCCGGCCTCATAGAGCGAACCCTGCACTCCTGATGCAAGCATATTGTAGCTCCATAAATAAACCGAACTGACCACAAAATGTGAATCGAATTGTAATAAGGCAATAAAGCAAATTTCAATCACCGTTTATGGGCCGGCGGACGGTATGTACACTTATAGACCCGCAGCTTATTGAAACAGTGAGGAAGTGAACCTGCGCGAGAAAGTGATTTTACCAGATGGGCTTTTGGGGGGTTACTCAGATATTTTATGCGCTAATTTTACGGCCTCACAAAATGCACGCGCGCTAGTGTGTGCTGAAGGGGTGTCAACAAACAGCACAGTGACAAGATAGGCTGCTGTTCGACGGTACATCTCACAAAGAACACAATGCACGCGTGTTGCAGCTTACTGTGCAGCCTGAAAGCATTTTGGACGCAGACGCTAATAACGCACTTGACCTCTTAACCTCCACTTTAACGGAACGCTTTTCCTCCAGTTCGGCTGTACCCAAATCTAAAAACGTCTTACAGTCTGCAGGCCAGTGTAGCGCCTCATTTGAAAGCTAAGACCTACGAAACTGATCCAAGATATTTCCTCGTGTTTCCATGTGTTGTTGCCGCGTTGTCGTCACTTTTTAGTCACGTTTTTGTTGCTTTTAAATCAACTTTTTGTGGTCTTTTTTGCTGTGGTTTTGTTGCTTTTTTGGCCGGGTTTTTTTGTCAAATTGTTGCGTTTTTCATCCTCATTTACGCCTCGACGATTAATTCAGGAAGCTTTTAGATTTGGGTAAAGCCTGGATACTTGGATAATAACTGGAGAAAATGTGCTTGTGTGGCTGGGGGTTAAGCGATTAATTGTGAAGCATTATTTGATATCATTATTACTGAAGCCCTTCTGAATCGCATGTTATCTCAACACACATGAAAAAACATCCATCCATCCATCCATTTTCTCCCACTTGTCCGTTGCCGGGTCGTGGGGGCAGCTGTTGGAGCTGCCCAAGTCACATAGCACCAGTCCTGGTGCTGGCTGGATGAAAAAACATTGCAGTTATATTTTCCTTGTGACGGCACCCGGCCTTGTATGGTTGGATTAAGGCTTTCATATAAAAATACGGCACTTTATGCATAGCAATGGCCAAAATTGCCTATATTTTCAGATAATGGACCAAGCCAGGTTTAAATTGATGTTTTTTCTTTTGTTGATATATTGGTTGCAATGACTTTTTGCGGAGGGGATTTTTCTTTCGTTTTTGAATAAGTCATTATTCAAACAATCTGTAAAGAGTCCAATTTTGCCTTGTTATTTTGGTGATTAAAAGTCAATATGTCAAGCTAGGGAAATCTCACAGAAGAATAACTTTCAAAACCTTCTTAAGTAGGTGCTATTAAAGTAGAAATGTAAGTGTGTTTTGAGTAAACAAGCCCCAACATTTTGTAACGCCTGCCTCTGTGCGTATATATTGCTGCCTTTTGTGCCGCTACTGTCTCCCAGAAAGGAAATGACCATATTTGGATTGAAGCGTCATCCCGGTCATCCCTACACTACACACGTGGATACCAAACATGTCAATATGTGTGAATGAAAACATGTGGGACAAGACGGACAAGTTGCTTTCACCTGCAATGACTCGCCTAAAATAGGAAACAAAAGAAGAGGAAAAAATGATACTACTATTGATATGAAGAAGCTTTACTTTTGTTGTGCAGATATAGATTTGTGTGACTGTGAACCAGTGCGTGAGGAATGAGTGAGGCGGCGCAGGTATGTGCTCTCAGACGCTGGCCCTGCTCCACAGACCTCACAGTAACCCAACAATGACAAACACTCACTCCCCTCTCTCGTCACCGGGCTCAACCCTGACTGTGAATTTCAAGTGCAAACAGCTCCATTTGATGGTCAAGTGTTTGCACAGCTTTGAAAGAGTGTTTCGAGGGCTACTGCGGCAAACAGACCGCAGTCTTTAGTCTTCACTTACCCGTCCTGTTAGGGCTGCACGATACGAGAGATATTTTAGAACGCTGCGATATATTCACAGTGTTTTACTGAACCATTTCAAGGTTCCATTAAATTTAAACAAAGACGTGGGCTATTTGTTTTCGGGTTTTTTTCTGTCAAACTCCGTCAAAACAAATTAAAAAAAAGTCTGCTGAAACTGTACTTATAAAGGGTTATGCAAAACTATATGATTCAATTCAATTAACTACAATAATAACACTAAAGTGATAACTAACACACATTACCATCAAACCTTCACATTAGAGATGATGAGATTCCTGATTTGGTCTGTATCAGTCGTTACAATGAGCACAGATGATGTACCAAAGCTACAATACTCCCAATAGAGAAAACGCTACAGAATCTCTGATTTTGTTCCTAAATGTCCCCAAAATGACATTCACAAGTGCCACAAGAAAGTCTATTTTTTGATTAAATGAAGCCTACTCCATAATGATACTTTCAGATGAGCGTCAGTACAAACACGCAGTTGTATCATCGCTCACCCCGATGTCAAACAATGGCTAACTCTCCAATGAACAGATTTTCACAGCTCAAATCTAATAAATATTTAGGATTAAGCCACTGAAACGATGCAAACACAAATGAAATGTATTTAATAGGCGTCCCGTCCGCTGGAGCAGTTTCAATAGGGCACCATCGAGGTGTGAAATGGTTACAACAGGCAATATAACACCCACATGGTCTCTCCTTCAAAGCCGAGCTGTGCCACTGAACACACACATACACAAGAAAAGAAAAGCACGCAATATTTCCTGTCAGTAGCATTGTGCATACCTCCAACCTTCACATTATTTACTGCCCAATGTCTAAAGACTCTTTGGCACAAAAGTGTCACTAAATCTCAGCCCTCAAAGTCAAACGTCAGGTAAACCATAGAGAAATAATGTTTATTTTCTCACAGCCCCGGCCCTGTTCTTAACCATGCTGTCACTGCACCATGAGCTCGTATATCTCGCAAACTCCCTCATGAACGCTTCCAGTAGCCTTTGAAGGGTGACCGCCACACACAGCGCTGATCTACTTGGTACCTTGGTGTCCTCCAACTCTACGACCTTTTTCATGCGTGTAGTTGTGGGGTCATTCGCTACTATTCGTTGTTTGACTGGTGGGCAACAATTAGGGATGAAATTGTACTTGTTTTCCCATTTCAAACTTAGCTTGCCTTCTGTTGATACCAAGAGACAAGCTGTAGCATAAATACTTTGTTTCTGTACATGTGATAGCTAACATGCCCACTCAGGTGGAAGAAGTGACCAAAGTAGGCCGGGATACACAGCCAGAGCCCATCCACCATGCCTGCAACACATATTTGTTTACCTCTTAAAGATTCACAATGGGGCATTCTCTAATAACAAATCATTTCTTTTGGTGTATGCTTTTTAATCTGGCCGTGCTTGACAGGGCCCATCCTTTCCGCTGAAGGGGAAGACCACTTAGGGCCAGGCCAATAAGGCCCAGCAGCCCCGTAGCCTGACTGGGGTGATTTGTCAGGCCCTCCGCCCGGTGCTGGTGGTCACACCGATGGATTTATCCCAAGGTAAATGGAGATAGCCCTAAGCGGCCGCGGGCTCGGCACTCTGATTACAGACCCTCTCTTCTTGTTGCATTGATAGATGTTGCTTGTGTTTATCTATTTACAATGCCACTAAATCTGTGAATACAATGTAACGTGGGGAGAAGGGGTCTGACTCTGGGGCTGCATGTATGATTTATGTTATGCAGAGCAATAGAGAAGCAGCACAGATGAAAGGTCCTGGATGAAACCGCTCGCTGAGGTGGAGGCTGTGGTTTTGCATTGGGGTCAGAAGGGCATTCGGATGAATCTCATGCATTTCTTACGTACGGGGTGTCCAGCATGCCATAAGAATAACAAACATGCTACAAAAGGAATGAAACGAGCGGTCCAGGCACCAGGGGAACAACACAATGTACTTTCAAAACAACAATGAGGAGCCAATCGGCAATGTGCCGTGGCGAACATTTATCCAGGCGGGACCCACATCTATGGTGAAGAGTAATTCTAGCCAGGGACAATCACCGCGACAGCTTTGGTTCGGATAGCCTCTTCCATCTCGTTCCCATCAGGGCAACCAACAGCTGCCCCATCCCACAGCCGGTCACAGGAAAGGAATAACTATTCAATCACTCATTTTTTTCTGACCGTAGACTCTTTTCCTCGTGTGTCAAGCAGTTCTTCCAAATCATGAAGAGTTGACATAGCTCATTCAGTGACCGCAATGAAGCTGAATATCCAAAGGTCTGCATGTTAGCAACTGACATTTGGGTGCAGGACGGGACTAGATGTGGGACCACCAGGAAGCTTGGACGAGTTGGTTATTCACAAAACCCAAGAACACACCAACCGTACTCATCAGTTTAGGCACGTCGTCTAATCTGCTTCAGCAGCGGGGATTCAATCACTTGTGCGGACGGCCGGTTGAAGTTGTAAAATTGACTCGAGTCGTCATAAGAGAAACATCACGAAGCGTCCAATCCACTCCACGGTATCCGTCCAGCGCACGCCCACAGACCTCCACAAGCCCCTGTTGCTCTAGCCCCGTCCCGAAGCTTATGTATGGCGCTTTCATTGTTTCTTCAGCCCATTGTGGTAAAAATAACTGTGGGCTGCGAGAGTGCTGAGTGATTATACATCAGTAAAATCACCGGGGGTATACATCACTGCCACTGGGACACACCCACCGGAATGAATTGGGTCAAATGAGAGCAGTGCATCGGGCTGGGCGCATTGACAGTTACTAATGCACCTCCCGTGGCCACTAATAGGAGTGTACAAATTGCCAGAGGTTTGTAAACTTTGCTCGTTTGGGGCAGGGAGAAGCAGCTATCAGCAGTGGAGCAGGTAGCTGACTAAATCAACGATCGGAAAAGAGCAACATAAACAGAATGAACTCACTCTGTTAGTTTGGAGGAGGAGTAGAAAGGAGTACAGGACGTCGCCCCAAAAGGACAAGTGGGAGTTAACGAAAAGCGCCAGGGAATCGGCACGTTTAACTTTCTTGGAAAACATTCTTGATCGTAGACGGAGGACAGGACTCGAGTTTCAAGTGCTTTAAAAAGAAAGAAAAAAAGATCAACAACCAGCTGCATTTTGTTGCTACGGTTCAAATTGTGTGCATAATATTCTACCAGGAATTTTGCACCTAGTCCCGAAACCTGCCCCGCTAGTCAGTTTGTTCTCACCTGGGCTTGTTGTGTTATCGCATCACAACACCACCAGCGCGCACAGGCCGGAATGAATACCGAGATGTTACGTGTATGTAAGGATCGTTACAGTAAGGCTATAGGGAAACTCTATCAGAGAACTGTGAATGATTTTAAGGAGATATACCTTTTAGAGACAGCAGTACACATGCAGCAGTGGAGGGGACTTGTTAGAAAGTAGTGATGTCTTAAGGTCACACCTGTCTGCTGCAGTTTGCTCAGGCAGCAGTGCACACAGCTGTGCACCTGGACACATAGACACTGACAGAAAAGCCTTGTCCGTGTGGTCAAACAGGTAGAGCAGTGGTATTTTGTTGTTCATTTCAAACTCAGTATAAATTCAGATTTTCTTATTTTATAATTTAGTAATATGCATCTTCTGACATTCTTTAATTTTGGACATTTAGGTGCAACAATATTTGTTATAGATTAGAGCTGCACAATCTATGGTCACCTGTTTGTCAAGCACATACAGTATATCGGCCGATAGCCTGAACTGCACTGTGATAGAGACTTTGCGCTTTTTTTTGCATTGGAAAAGAGCACAGTCAAGTATACCTAAACATAAATATACAATATCAGCCCTATGCCCTAATAAAGCGCCCCTTGTTGTCACAGTTCAACACTGACACATTTTACAGTTTAGGAGCATCATACACAGGATTATAGACAAAAATCGGCCAAAAATATCGGCCATGCTGATCGGCATCCCCCAAAATAGAATAATCCATATAGTCCGCCTCTACACATGCGTAATAACTTTGAGGTTGTCTATAGGACAGAGATTTTAATTCCCGGAAGAAGCTTCAACAAAAGCATTTGGTAGTTTCGTTATAAAGAGGACTGTTTTTGGTCTTGACAGTCATCGGCCACGAAACTGGGGCACTGGTGGAAACTGTAGTACACCCTGTCTGTGCAGCTAGTGTGCAGCTCAAAGAAACAAATCAAAAACTAGCAGAGAAACAAAAAAACAACAACAATAGGAGCCATTCATCCTTCAACAAAATAAGAATTTTCAAAGATGTTTTAGTTGTCATTAGCACTGAAATAGTCCTAATGTAAACAGTTGAATAAAACAGAGTATCCAAATTGTGTATTTAAATATCACTGAAGTAATTCAAGTCAGTATGCGCCCATAATGCAAACATACTGAATACTTTCTCTTCACTTATATTCCTGAGCTATGTCCCAGTGTGGTGTGACTTGGCCCATGTCATGGCAGCGGCTTGACACGCGGCCTTGCGTGTTTGCATCCGTGTACTTGTGTCTGTGGCTCTATGCGCTGTATGAACGTGTGAGTGACATCGTGACCTCGGCAGCGAACACCTGTGTCCACTGAGAGTTAAGCCCTCGGACAATCTGCAGCTGCACGACTCCTCCCCTTTCCGCGTACAACATCACCCTCAGAATGTGAGGTTCGCTCATGAGGACTTTCCCACACCTCGGAGAAAATGGACTACGATTTTAGGACCTATCTATTTCCTCTTCCATCCATTTTTCTTCCGCTTTATCCGGGGCCGGGTTGCGGGGGCAGCAGATTCAGCAGAGATGCCCAGACTTCCCGATCCACGCACACCTCCTCCAGCTGTTCTGGGGGGACCCCGAGGCGACACCAGGCCAGCTCAGAGACATAGTCCCACCAGCGTGTCCTGGGCCTTCCACGAGGCCTCCTCCCGATAGGACATGCCTGGAACACCTCCCGAGGGAGGCGACCAGGAGGCATCCGGAACAGATGCCCTAGCCACCCCAGCTGGCTCCTTTCGACGTGAAGGAGCAGCGACTCTACTCCGAGCTCCTCCCGGGTAACTGAGCTCCTCACCCGATCTCGGAGGGTGCGCCCAGCCACCCTGCGAAGGAAACTCATTTTGGCCGCTTGTATTCGCGATCTCGTCCTTTTGGTCATTACCCAAATCTTATGACCATATAGGGTGGGAACGTAGATTGATCGGTAAATCTAGAGCTTTGCCCCCTGACTCAGCTCCCTCTTCACCACAACAGTCCGATACAGCGACCGCATCACTGCTGACGCCGCACCGATCCGTCTATCGATCTCACGCGCCATCCGTCCCTCACTCGTGAACACGAACCCGAGATACTTGAACTCCTCCACCTGAGGCAAGGACTCCCCACCGACCTGAAGAGGGGAAGCCACCTTTTTCCAGTGGAAAACCATGGCCTCGGATTTGGAGGTGCTGATCCTCATCCCGGCCGCTTCACAGGTTCTGATTTGATGAAGCCAACAGAACAACATCATCTGCTAACAGCGGATGATGCGTCTAGGAATTCTGTCCATAAAGATAATGGACAGAACCGGTGACAAAGGGCAGCCTTGGCGGAGACCAACACGCACCGGGAACAGGTCTGACTGACTGCCGGCAGTGCAAACCTAGCTGGGCCTGGGACCCCTCGGGGGTCACGAGGCCTTGGGTGGGGGTCCTCAGATGATTTCAAGATGAAATAAAACAAAAATCATTATATGTTTTTTAGTATATTTTTGAGTGTAAAACAGCATATATTTTGTGAAATAAATGTAAATATTCAAAATGAAATTGATTTTAAAAGGCAATATCTTTATACCGTGGGGGACCCGAGTGGTTTACATGTCAATTTTTTGGGTCCCAACCTAAAAGGTTTGGTAACCCCTGGCCGATACAGAGGGTTGAACATGCTGATAATTTGTAATAACTGAAAATATTATAATAATATGCTTGTATATCAGTTATCCCAGATATAAAACACAAATGTTTAATATTACACACATCATGGACCCCAGGAAAGTATAGACCAAATAAACAAGCACACATGGCCGATAGCAATAGCTCTTTTAGTGCTTATATCGATTGATAATAACAACAGGACAATGTGTTGGTCAGTCCTTCAAAAAAAAAGTTCAACTACTGAAAAGTAGAGCCAATTCATCAATGTCACAAAATATTAAGACATTTTTTGACAGAAGACATAATATTTAGAAAGAGCACTATGGGGCGTAAACTCTACTGTAGTCTCTCAACTAATAAGCGTGTCAATATAGACATAATCCTGTAATACCATGTGAAAGGCATTCCCTCAACAACAACAAAAAGAGAAACAAGTATAAAACTTTTAACTTCAAACATTTTTTAAGAGCGTGTGTATCTCCTAGAGTCAGCCAGGCCTCTGCAAGCCTTTCTGTTGGTGCACACTCACACCGCGGTCACGCTTCCTCCTCCAGGCCCAAACACCGCACATCCACCCCTCCGCTCTCCGCAGGATTATGACATGTTATTAATTGCCGCCATTATCAGCAACAGCTTGCCCGAGAGCTGGCCCCTTCTCCCGGGGTGCGAGGCCCGGATGCAGCTGAATACCAAAAAGAGAGTGAGAGAGGAAAAGACACGGGGCGGAAAAGGGCACATTAGAAGAGTGATGGAGTGATGGAGAAAAGCAAAGCAGAGAGGGGCAGGGGCTTGAGAGAGGAAGAAGACAGGCAAAGTGAAGGCGTAATGCGTCACACAGCCAGATGCAACACTCGGCCCAAAAGGGATTGTGGGATAGTGAATAATTTATCAGAAAACATTTTTCTTGGTCGTTTTCACAGGCCCACAAATCCTCCCTGAGCTTTCTTTAGACAGAATTGGAAAAATGCACTGAATGAGTGGGTCTGGCTCTTGGTGCCTCTTAGCGATCTCTTATCACACGAGCAAGAAAAGTCTGGGCAACATACAGTGGCTGTTATACCCAGAGGTGCGTAGATTAGTCAAAATAATCCATCAACTAAGAGAAACGGAACTTTAATATATTTTAAAGTAAAAAGTAGTGATTCAATACTACTTGATAATACTTCTTAAAGGGACTATAGGGGGTCTACATGTTCCAGCAATGTCCTGATCTGTAGAATGAGCCCAGACCAATACACCACAACTGCCTCTAAAATCCTACACTGTCACTCAAAATGGTGTTAATTCGGGTCGAATTGCTGTCATGCACGAGCTTAATATAGAGACTGCAGTTACGCATTGGACCTGGGGCGGCAGTAGTGAGTATTAAAATTACCAATTTGCATCTAGTCCCTTTAAGTTATGAGTAAATGTTTGAAGGTAAATGTTTCAGTGAGCTACAGTATGTTTAAGTACTGATATAATCCAACCAAAACACAAAATAATGTGAATATTCCAATATTTTCAAAGTAACAACATTTGGGAAAAAATAAAATAATAATTGACCAGAAATACAAACTCCATCCATCCATCCATTTTCTTCCGCTTTATCCGGGGCCACCACAACAGTCCAATACAGCGACCGCATCACTGCTGACGCCGCACCGATCCGTCTATCGATCTCACGCTCCATCCGTCCCTCACTCGTGAACACGACCCCGAGATACTTGAACTCCTCCACTTGAGGCAAGGACTCCCCACCGACCTGAAGCGGGGAAGCCACCTTTTTCCGGTGGAGAACCATGGCCTCAGATTTGGAGGTGCTGATCCTCATCCCGGCCGCTTCACACTCGGCTGCAAACCGCCCCAGTGCGCGCTGAAGGTCCTGATTTGATGAAGCCAACAGAACAACATCATCTGCAAACAGCAGAGATGAGATTCTGAGGTTCCCAAACCGGACACCCTCCGGCCCCTGGCTGCGCCTAGAAATTCTGTCCATAAAGGTAATGAACAGAACCGGTGACAAAGGGCAGCCCTGGCGGAGCCCAACACGCACCGGGAACAGGTCTGACTTACTGCCGGCAATGTAAACCAAGCTCCTGCTACGGTCATACAGGGAACGGACAGCCCTTAGTAGAGGGCCCCGGACCCCATACTCCCGGAGCACCCCCCACAGGGCACCACGAGGGACACGGTCGAACGCTTTCTCCAGATCCACAAAGCACATGTGGACTGGTTGGGCGAACTCCCACAAACCCTCGAGCACCCGATGAAGGGTATAGAGCTGGTCCAGTGTTCCACGACCAGGACGAAAACCGCATTGTTCCTCCTGAATCCGAGGTTCGACTATTGGCCGGATCCTCCTCTCCAGAACCCTGGAATCCCAACCGCCACGCGATGTTGCAGAGACGTGTCAGCCAAGACAGCCCTACAACATCCAGAGACTTAAGGTACTCGGGACGAATCTCATCCACCCCTGGGGCCTTGCCACCGAGGAGCTTTCTAACCACCTCGGTGACTTCAGCCTGGGTGATGGACGAGCCCCCCTCCGAGTCCCCAGCCTCTGCCTCCTCATCGGAAGACGTGACAGTGGGATTGAGGAGATCCTCGAAGTACTCCTTCCACCGCCCGACCACATCCCCAGTCGAGGTCAGCAGCCCCCCACCCACACTGTAAAAGGGTTGGTGAAGCACTGCTTCCCCCTCCTGAGGCGCCGGATGGTTTGCCAGAATCTCTTCGAGGCCGACCGATAGTCCTCCATCATCAAACTAATACAACTCAAGTAGAAATAAAAAAAGAGTACTGTGAGATGAACCTATAGCCTACTCTAAGAAGTACAGATACTTAAAAAAGTTACTAGATCCTACCGAGTACACATATCCATACCAGGTCGTGGATGTATACAAGAAGCTGGGTGATCAAAGCTTTATCACCATAGCTCAAACAAGAATACAGTGTGTCTCACCGACATCGAAAAGTGTAATTTACTCTCGGACAATCAGTTTGGTTTTAGGAACAATCACTCAACCTCACACGCACTCTTTGATATAACTGAAGAAATAACTAATGCTGTAGATGACAAGAAATATGCAATCGGATTATTTATTGACCTGAGTAAAGCGTTTGATACAATAAACTATGATATATTAATTAATAAACTAGAACATTATGGGATTAGGGGGGTAGCTCTACAGTGGGTTACCAGTTACTTAAAAAATAGAAAACAATGTGTGAAAATCGGTGATTATCAGTCGAGTTGTCGACAAATTGTCTGTGGTTTACCTCAAGGTTCTATTCTGGGCCCAAAATTGTTTAATATGTATATTAATGATATTTGTAACACATCTGAAGTACTTAAATTTATCTTGTTTGCTGACGATACAAATATTTTTGCATCAGGAGACGACTTGCAACAGCTGTGTCGGATTGTTAACTTGGAACTCAAAAGTGTCAACAAGTGGTTCAAACAAAATAAATTATCTCTAAACCTGAGTAAAACCAAAGTGATGATATTTGGCAACTGTAATTGCAATGCTCAGGAAGCAATTCAGATAGAGGGTGTTGTTATCGAGCGAGTCCATGAAATCAAATTCCTTGGGGTGATTATTGATGACAGAATTACTTGGAAATCTCACATTAAATATATATCTACGAAAATTTCTAGAAGCATTTCAGTAATTGCAAAAGCAAAGCACATTTTAAACATCAAAGCTCTACATACCTTATACTGTTCTCTGATTTTGCCCTACTTATATTATTGTACTGTGGTTTGGGGTAGTAATTATAAAAACACAGTTAAACCAATAATATTGTTGCAAAAAAGAGCTATCCGAGTAATTCATAAAGCTGGGTTTTTGGACCGCACAAACTCATTATTTTTAAAATCAAAGATCATGAAGTTTTGTGACATTGTTGAGTTCCAAACTGTACAAATGTTATTCAAAGCAAGGTATAAATTGTTACCAAACCAAATACAAAGAAGGTTCCAAGAACGTACTGGTCGTTATGAATTACGTGATGAATTAAACTTTAGGATTCAGAAACATAGCACAACTTTGAAAAGTTTTAGTCCAACAGTTAATGGTGTACAATTGTGGAATAAACTGGAGATGGAATTGAAACGATGTCCAAACCTCAACCTGTTCAAATATAAATACAAACAAAAGACTTTTGAAATATACAGACAAGAAGAAATGCGTTGCCACTAAGGGGAGCAGTAGAATCAATTATGTGTATTTTTCCTCTATATTCAAGGAAGAGTGTTGCTGCTTGGAACGGTTGTCATTCTATTGCTCAAGTTCACAAACGGAGAATTAGGGTTGGCAGGTTATGGATCTGTTGAGGGAAATCCTCCCAACGGGCTCTAAACCTTGTCTTTTAATGCACCACTCAGCATACGAACATAATCTACAAATCAGCTGTTAGGGCAGCTGTGTGGGGGTTTGTTGAAGGGGAGTTACTGCCCTCTTCAACTGGCTCACTCTCTGGCTTTTTAATGCACCACACTGTGCAGGGCTTTCATCATACTTCACATATAACTCAATTAAATAAATTATATAATAATGATGATGATAATTAAACCCAAATTAAAATTATACTGAGAATGGTAATGACAACTGGAAAGTATCAAGATCTCAGATTATAATATCTATTAATGTACCTTTATACCATAAAAAGTAACTCTGTAATCACGGGTAAAAATCTGCAAGCAATATATTAAGTAACACATTTTTTTTGACTTGCTTTGTATTAGACATCGTATATGAAACTAGATTGTTGTTGTAGCTGTGCGTTGTTCCAATTAATTATATAAACAGTTAATATATTTTTTGTTGTTTGATGTAAGTTGGTCTGTACGAATGTAGCTGCTTGAAATGTTTTGAAATGTTCTTTTTTTATTTATTGCACTTGGGGGTGGGGGCTCATAAGCTTTTTGCTTCAGCCCACTCCTTTTGAGCACAATGTGTATTGCTCAAATAAACAAATAAACTAAACTAAACTAAACTAAACAATATTAACATTATATTTATTGTTAATCTAAAACGTATACCGCCAAGGGGCATCAATCTAATCATAGCCAAGCCCTGAGACCTTGTACGTCCTCGCAATAATGACGTAAACCCTCACAGATCTATTTGGGTTGCAGCAAACCTTCTGCTTGTGTGAGAAAAGGCAATCAATGAGAAGCAGTTCGAAGCGAGTTCGATTGTCAACAGCGTTCTGGCATCAGCTCCCCCAGCCCATTCATCTGTGGCAGTAGAAAAAACAGTTACATGAACTGTCACACTCAACTCTACTGTTAATTTAAGGTAATTAGTGAGCCAGTGATTCCCAATACATCATGGAGCAACTGGCAGACTCCACAATATTTCACAGCAAATCTGTTACCTTTGCTCCTCCGCCTCCTTCTCCCGCCCTCTCGGATTCTCCCCTCTGTGAAACTACTACACACAGGCAATGTCTTCTACGTGGCCTAAAGCAATGCTTAAACTGTATTTGAAAATAATTACTGCAAGTTGATATTTAATACTGACAAGAGAAAAAGGCTATTGGAAGGAACAATTAAAAAATATAAAGATGAAGTAAAGATGAGCAAACAAGCGAGGGTGGCCGGAGCAGAAAGGTGCAGGATAACTGCATGTGCATGGCCCTCCTGCCCATTTCTGACAAAACAAATACATGTCACATGTGTACTAAACATACCGCCGCCGGGCTTTAAACTCTGGTAACTGCGTGACTTCAAAGATCCACACTGAACACTGGTTTAGTTTTCAAGTCTCACACTGTTTGTTTTTGGAGTCTGTGAAGTTGTTAATTTGACTTTGAGTAAGTGTGTAAAGTTATACAAAATCACAATTTTAACAGAAAGAGGTTAGAACAGATGGTTCCGATTAAAACGTCTTGGTGGTAGTCTTGTGTAATAATTTCTCTTAATTTTGCTTTTCTGTTCATTTGAATTGATAGGTGAATTATATTTAGTTATATTAGGTCCCTACAATAAAATGTAATAAGAACTTTTGTAAAGAGACTAAATAGAAACATAATTACAAACCTTTCAACTATAGGGCTGCACAGTTGTGTCAATGAGTTTGCACATCCATTATTTTTTTCTCATTTCTCAAAGAATATGAAAACTCAAAACCTTATTTTTTTCACTCATGATCAGTGATGTTGTGAAGCCATTTATTGTGAAAAACATGTGTGAACTAATTTCAAAACTACCCTGTTGAAAGGTTTGCACACCCCAGTTCCCGAATACCGTGTATTGCCCCCTTTAGCATCAATGACAGCTTGGAGTCTTTTGTGGTAGTTGTGGAAAAGGTTCTGTATATAATCTGATGGTAAAGCAGCCCATTCTTCTTGGCAATAAGCCTCCAGTTCCTGTAAGTTCCTGGGCTGTCTTGCATGAACTGCACGTTTGAGCTCTCCCCACAGTGGTTCATTGAGATCAGGAGACTGAGATGGACACACTTTTATTCTGCTGGACACAGTGGCATCAGTGAACCACCTCCATATTTCACATTGTTGCCAATGAGGCCTATGATGAAAGACCTATGATGAAAAGTGCACCATATACCATATATATTAGGTGATGCAATATCCGTATCGCAAAAAGCCACAATATATCGCAACTAAAGTCTTAATCTGACTGAGATCTAATTTTTTTTGCAAACTCAGCCAAAAAAAAACAATGCACTGAAATTATAAATGTGTAAAAGTTCAGTTTTAGTTAAACATGTCCTAATTAGTACTTACTAAGTATTTAGTATTTACAAAGAATGAAACGTGTTGTTGAAATGGTTTAGTGAAATATCTCAATAATACTGGTATCGCGATATTGCACAGCCCTATCGCATATCGCAGGCTACTTCAATATCAGCCCTACTTTCTACGTCTGTTCATGTCATGAGGCCATCAATGCATGTGTTGTTTGCTTGTCTTTTACAGGGGCAAATAATCCACTTCACCTTACGTAAGAAACATAAACTATAGGAGTAAACACCCATCCATGGGATTCCTCAGTTGAGGCCAGACAAGAGTGGAATGGAGCAGTTTGTGTATCAGAAAACAAAAACAGGATTCAAGCCATACAATTGTGTATTTACATGAGTAACAGAGTCAGTAATGTTTTAAGTTATGGATCAATTTGTTTCCCACTTGGGCCTCTCCCAGTATTTATTCATTCAATAAAAGCTGTTGGTTTGGTGAAGGAAGGCTCGTTGCTCTTTATAAACACATAGACCACATCAATAAAGTCCTATCTTATCTTTATTTGGTAATGTGCCTGACTACTGAATAAAATAGCTTATACTAAAATCATAATGTGTAAAGTTTTGCCACTCATTTGAGTCTCTTATTTTCTGAGATCAAGTGACAAGTGGACGGCCCGTCTAGTTGCTAGGCAACATTGGGTCCATGAGGTAGGCTTTCGGGCTTGGTTTACTGACTGTCTGTCTGTGTGTCTGTATGTCTCTTCCTCAGCTTTTCCTCTCTCAACCCCTTCACAGCTTTCCTACCTTTGCTCCTCTCCTTCTCCAGCCCATTTCTTTTCCACCATCTTTGCACTGCCCAGTGGAGATCTTTGCGCCGGGGAAATGTGCAAAGCTCCAGCCAGCAGGAGCAGCATTTATCAAAGCTGTGCTCCGTAATGACCACTCAGCAGTGGGGAAATTGAGCTGACCCTGAGGCCAAAGCTGTTAGAAGGGACTGGTGGGAAGGCCAGTAGGGTCAGGCCATCCTTGTCCCACCCACTTAGTGGGCAGTTAGCGCTGAACCATTAGTTTACTGTTTGGAGGCCTCACAGCTATCGCTTCAACTGTACACATACACACAAATACACAGCATCTCGGCTTAATCTCCAGCACTTCAATGTTTACCTGACACAAGTTGTAAAGGAAAAAGTCAAAGAAACCCAGGGGATAAACTTTGTTGGCTGCCAGTAAATACTTGGACATGGCACTATCAGGAGGTACTTCTGGGTTTGCTGTAGCAAAAGAAGGTCACTACAAAAAGCGACAAATAGCCAGGGCAATGTTTTATATCACGGCTTGAGTTTGACAGAACAAAACACTAACATAAGTGTGTTTCTAAATGTAGTGATGTTGTTTTTTCAGGCTGACATACTATACACTTACAAGCTTCGTACTGCACTAAAATAGTTTCCACATTCCCAATTTGTCCACAGTAGGGCACATCCCAGACTGTCCGGAGTCAGATCACTGGCTGTAGTTAGCATTATTTAACTCAGCTATGTCTTCGGGCACTGTCCAGGGCCCTTGAGGGGTGAAAAACCACAGGGGAGCTGCACACACAGACAATCAATATGGACACTGATGGGATAAAGGAGGGAGCAGAAAAAAAGCATTGAAGAATTGTCATTTTCGCTTGAGAGACGCTCCCTTGGAAGCCATGAAATAAAAATCTGAACTTTAAAATTGATAAGGATTGATTTGGCTGACACAGGATCATAACATACACCCCTTCTGAGACCGACAGCATGAGGACTTACAGAGGGCCGCTACATAAAGGAGAATAGGGAGGACGTAAATCTGACTACAGCGCGGCAATTAGCCTTTTACTGTGGAAAAGATATGGAGAATCTTTACTGTTTCATCAAATGGCATTAGGCACGCTCCAGGCCCAAAGGTTTCTCTGTGAAGACAAATGCTAGAATAAACTTGTTTGGACAGATGGATTGGATAGAATTCTTCACCAAGTTCACTATTTTCCCTCTCAGATCCATATAGATCACAAGCAAATGGTTGGTTCATTATAGGGCTTCTATTAAATGTCAGACAGTGTTTGAGCATTATGTAACAAGACAAGCTCATCCTAAATGATATCATAAACAACATTTTAAAGCATGCTTTCCAATATGCAGTCATTATTTTCACATTGTTATTTCTTTGTGCGTGTAGAGAAAACATTATGGATTTGACCAACACCATTTCTAACTAACTTATTACTAATGTATTATCCATAGCCTACCTTAAAGGGATTCAGGAAGGCAAAGCAAACTGAATGAATGAATTGTTATAACAAGAGAAGTGAAATAAAACATGGTGCCACTTTAAGTTCAGATGAGTGATTTGAAGGAATGAAGAGGGAGGCTTTGATCAAAGCTAACATTGTTAGCTAACATTGTACTGTATGCTGCAGAGCAGATGGCGAGTCATAAATCCTCAGCCAGTCTATGACACACATTAGCATTTAGTTAGCAGCCCACAGCTTGGCAGCCATTTAGGTAATATCTCCATCAGATCACTTTGGAAATGGTGATGGAGCGAGTGGGAAATTTCAGTACGTTTCATGACCGTTTTGTGCTTCAATAGATGGAGCTCTGGCTGTGCCATGAAGTGGTGCTGTTCACAGCAGTGCAGCACTGTGTTGACAAATACACTCATCTGGCCTATTTACAACACAAAGCTTTCACTGCATCAACATGTGCATCTCCATCATCTACAAGACTAACAAATTGAATGAAAATCTTATGGTTTGACATCAGTACTATTTTGTAAAAATATGGTAATAACCTTGCGAGAGATAGAAGAGTCTAAAAGTATGATTAGAATGTTTTTTATCTGTAGTTTTATTTGAATTTAAAAGTATGCCATGCACTGGAAAATGAACATTCATCATTCAGACAACACAGAATTTAAAATCCTGTTTAAGTTAAGTATTTATTCTGCCCCGTTTTAACTGATAGGGTTGGACTAAACTTAACAAAAACAGGCCATTACATAAAACAGGCCGTGTAAATGTTGCAGTTTGGAAAAAACATGTAATTAAAGAAAGAGGGCAGTGGTGTGTGTGTTCACAGAGCACAGAAATGCTATAAACGCAGTGACACTTCAGGCTGATGGAGTGAATAACTGAGCTGCTGCTGGATTGGGTTACACAGTGTGAGTCGATAGTGAAAGGGCAGCGCAGTGAGAAGGAGAGATACGCAGAGTGCAAACTATGTGCAGAAGTGTATGTGTGCTGGTATGCATGTGTCTGAGGTTAATTGTGGTTCAACTGCGAGGAACAGCTGAGAGGGCTCATATATGGCCCAGCCGAACAAGCATGGTGACAGGCAACTTGACAACACAACCTGTTTTATGGTGACAAGTGTATGTGTGTGCGGCAGGAAGGGGGTGGGCGACGCAAGAAAAAGAAAGTGTGAGAAAGAAAGTGAGCTAAGAGTAAGGCAGGTGACCGTGTGGTGCCACCCAACATGTTCACAGGCCGCCTTTAAGAATAGCTCTGGGCTGGGTAAGCAGTTCCTTCGCCAGAATAGGATGAGAGAGACAGGCAGAATGGAGAGGTAACACCGTCACCTGTTTGCCAAATCAAACGTAACAAGACCAGGCTTTAGACAACAGGAGGATCAAATATTGATTTGGAAGCGCTTTAAGACACTAATGTATTGATACGTGTTGAAATTCTTATCTAATTTACAGTAGGTTCAAGTTTTAGTCTTTTCGTCTGCATCTAGGTATAAATTCATCGACAACCCAATCATAGGATAACCCTAACCAGGTATAAAGACCAACTAACTAAACTAACAGGAAAGGTACATCTTTTTCAGAATAAAAATGACTGTGACAATTGAAATGCTAAACATTGCTCCACTTCGCAGTGAGTACATCCCTTATGGCCCCATTTGAGCCGCAGGGGTTCGAGGGGAGGCGCTGTGTACTTTACAGCCAGTTTCAAAAATAAGTATTTGCGCAGCTTGGTGTGCGGGGGGCATATGTTGCAGCCGTGTGTGTTCGAATGTGCTCATGATGCATCGGGGCTCAGTGTCATCAAAGTGCCTCTGCTCGGCTCGCCTTTCAGCAAGCAGCTAAAGGTTAGACTTATGTGTTGCTACTTACAGTAACACACCGAGAGTCCTCTACGCCGGATCATTACCGCGACGCAACTCCCCTGCCAGCCAACCCTCACACGGGCGTGTCAAAAAGAGTCTGCAAAAAGAACACGTTAAGCTTTTTTTACATACTTCGATCATTTACCTTTATCTTCTACTGTCTTATTCCCTAACGTTGCTTCTTCCCAACATTTGTGTGCGCCCATCCAAATATAGCCTTGTGACGCTCAGGGGTCAAGAGTGAAGGTTCGGGCAATGCTGAAAGTTCATGTGGCTTCATAATCAAGAAATATTTGACTAACTGGTCGTGAATTGAAGTATTATAATGCAATGTTATGAGCGAGTTCCGTCGTCAAACTAAACAGCATCCCTAAAGATCGAGCCTCGACGTTTAGAATCCATCCATTTAATCCATTTTAAAAGTCACAACAGTCGACGAGCCCGGTCTGTCTTGCGCTCAACTATCCGGCCCGGCTATAAACTATTTTAAAACGTGTTATTTAATAGTTTACATTGACTAGATGTACGACGATAGAATGACGGTAAGACGGTAAGATGTGCAGCAACTGCCAAAGAGCAAACTCATCGCGACATCGCTGAGGTATGCCTCCCAGCATGCGGAGCCACCAGGACGCCAGCCCACGCTCTTTGAAGCCACGCTGAGCTCCCTGAGGCCCGCAGCAGCAGTAGCCGCAGGGGTATCAAGTGTGTTCGAGCTGCCCTACTAATAAGATAAGTGGGCTAATGCTAGCACTAGAGCTTTACCACTCATCTCAATCTGTCGTGTTTAACAGTCTCACAGGAATAGCTCTCAAATTCAATGGGGGAACGCTGTTGATGGACTTGAAGAGTGTATAGTGTGTGTGTATAGTGTGTGCGTGTGTGTGTGTGTGTGCGTGTTGGTGTGAGTTGGAAGGGACTGAGCACGAGTGGAAGCAACGCAAGACGCTGGCTAAGTCTTATGGAACATCAGTTGACACTAGAAAAATACAGCTGCCGATAAATCTCCGGCAGCTCCAGCCTCAAGTTTCTACTCTTGATTTATCGGAGTTGTTCCTTTTAGACTTGCCATTTGGGAGTGCCATCTCTGTAGGTCATTTGTACAACTTACTTTTGAACTTCAATGCTTCACATAGCTCAAAGACTGGGAAAGTAGCCCCAATGAGTAGTGATCCCTATCTAATAATCTGAAGTCATCACCATCCAATCATTATTAACGGCTGCAAATAAGGAAGAGATTCCAGATGGATTTATATAGCTGCATGGAATCACTGTGAAACCGTGGAAGACCCTTGGGGGATACGGAGTCAGGTCAATTTATAGGAATTGAATAAATGGGGACCATGTGATTGACAAGGTATCAGGGTACTGGGTTATTGCCAAAAAAGACAGGTTGTAAATATTGAATTTCTTAGCGGTGCTGGTATTTTATTTGTAAACATGTTTTGTTCTTAGGTAACTGCCAAAACATGGAAAATAGGGCAGACACCCGAGCAGCCACTTAGTTTAATCACATCAGTTTGTTTGCTTATGGCTGGGTGGACAGCACACTCTTAGCACATTTTTAAGATCCCTCCTTACACTCAGCCTGTCTATGAGCTGACACAATCTGGAAACCACCGTCCGAGCCTGAGGAAGCTGGCAGTCCATAGTAAGTACCTCAATTACAAATGTTATCAGTCCCAGGGAAATGGAGAGCTTAACACTTGTGTGTGTTTTTCTCATCAGTAGCCTCAGCAGAGAGACAGGCACAGCAGTTTGCGCATGTGTGTGTCTAAAAGCTGACCCCCTCTCTTAAATATCTGCTCCAGCCTTTGGAGCTTCTTTCTTGCTGTCTGTCAGTATTTTGATCCCATACCTCTCCAAAGTCTTAAGAACCCAATCGTCTCAAATTCAGCACACTATAATAATTAAGGAGTTGCATGCCGACGAAAATAAGGGTGTGTTTATTTTTGAAGTGAGGAGGGGACATATGTGTGGAGTCTCGGGATGCCAGGGAGCCCTGGACCTGGTTCAACTTGTTGGGAAAACTGGGTATTGGTTTACACTTCCGTTGACATAACTGCAGTATCACTGATGAAGGGGGTGTGTTAGGTGTCAGCCGCCACCCGCTGCATGTTTACAGAGGTCTTGTCACAAACATTTGCCCGGCACAGCGCGACACAGGCCCCATGGGCTCCAGGGTCTGTCCTGTTAGCTTCTTGTACAACAGTCAAAGTTTATTACCTCAGTGGCCCACCTGGAGGAGCAGCAACACAGATGCAATGCAGCTTCATCAGTGGTTTGTCTCCATTAACATTTCTGCACACCTGTAAAATATGTTTACAGAAAAATCTATATTAACATACTTTACTTTACATTTGTTATGTCACAGTGTTTAATTTTCTAAATGAGCAACAAATGTACAATCTGGAAACGATACCTAGGCTCTATGGAAAGAAAATACTGCAACACTGACTCACTCCAACATTTCAGACTCACTGAGACCGCCGCACTGTCCCTTTGGAACGCATGCTGTTTTTAAACTCTAACTGTGCATGTTATACATTTTATAAACATCTTTAATTCTTGTGAGGTGACCTTGAGTAGGTATTTAATAACTACAATGCATAATAACAAATACATCTTTCTTCATTTAAAAATGATGCCAATAGTGAGAATTGCGCAATTATACATTTGCATACATGGCTTAAATCACACCTCTCTAACGTTGTAGCTGTTATATAAAATGTAATATAGAGCAGAGGTTTTTAATGAAGTATGCTCCACGGTAAACCAGATGCTCAGTGGCAGAATTGTCAGACATAAAGCGCACACGTACACATACACACAGTTGATATGCATGCAGACTGGGGAGCAGGCTGCGTCCTTTTGTTAGAGGCAGAATGGGAAGTGTGAAGGACGTGACGAGGGAGATAAGTGTTCTCCAGGGCCCTGAGGTTACCCTAATGGTGTCATACATCACCACTCACAAAGCCATGCAGAGCAAAGTTGTCAATGCATGAATGCTGCACTATTACTATCGGCCATTTTAATCATGGCACCTGTCACTGCCCTAATCAACACCATAACTTCACAGTGGATATCACTCAGAAAAACTCATGTAGCTGTGTACTAGGAACTGTATACAGAACATGCACTTTTTAGTATGTGTGGTGGAGGCGACCGGAGCGGCTGCTGTGTTGTGGTGCCTTTGTAGAGCCTCATTGCCCTTGTTTGATGTGGGCTAAGGAGCTGTTGTGACAATGCTAAATACCACTTTTATGAACGTGCTATAAATGTTCCCTCTCTGTCAACACACTCCCTGTCCCACCTTCCTACGACAAATTCACAAGTCTTTACATAAAGTCACCCTGCGCAGGAGATACTACGGTAAACAATATTGGAAATGTCTATGTAATTGTAAATGTATGTTTACTATTATCTAGTTGTCCTAGTAAACGGCTTGATAAGAGACAGACGGCAGCCAGCCAGGTTTCTTCCGAGTGCCACAGTTTCCCCGACCTCCAAGGTCATGCGGGTCAGGTCGACACACAGTGGCAGCGCGGCTCAGCCGCAGCAGCTCAGGACTGACACCTGAACACTATTTCGTTGTACACTTGTACAATGACAATAAAGCACTTACTTACTTACTTACTTACATAAGCTTGGTAAAAGGATTCCCTTGAGTTACTAACTGTGTCACTTCTCCTGATTGACACTTACAAAAAATGTCCAAAATTCAAATTGTCTTGTTTCAACCTTATGAGATCGAATTAACCACCTGGATGACTAGTACCGCAGGCAAAACATGCTTCCAATGTCAATGTACCTGACCTCTGAATTTGCTACAGCTAGTGAATGTTAGTCTTAACAATACATTTCAAGTTGTTTTCAGCGTGGAATAGCATCACTAGAACATGCCCATTTCTTAAAAAGTTTCATCAAAAATATAATACAGGTTAATGCAGGAGTAAAAAACAATGTACTTTCATCCCAACAATATTGCTGAAGGGAAAGCAAGCTAAAAAGAAAATGTCAATCTGTATTCAAATTAGGCTAAAACATTGTAAAGTGAGGAGTAAGTACATTTTACAGCATTTAAATTTGTTCTGAGAGAAAGTGTTGTTCATAATGATTGATGCACTTGCAGTGCCCCTTCAGTGGCTTGATGTCACCCGCCTATCTTCTTTCAGAATAAAACTCTTTGTAGACAGAGCATGCCCCAAAAATAAGACTGATACTTTGCCCGAGACTCAGCGAACAAGAGTTATGGGCGCAGCTGGAGGAGGTCTGCTACAATATTGATTATTTTTAACTATTAAGAAATGGATATCTCAATATCAGTGATGGAACATTCATGGTGTGGGTTTCAGTAGGGCTACACAGCCCTGTTTGGGTAGCACTGGAGAGACACTAGCTCAAGTTGCAAACTGTTAGCATTCCTTAGTGTCGTGGCTCACTGGCAAACTCTGGTGCTGTCTCTTTGCCCAGAATGGACAGACACTGAATGTAACTAAGCTATTGTATAGTCAATGTACTTTTTCATGCTTATGAACATTGTGTATGTGAAATTCACCTGAGTGGTGAATTTTAAGTATGCCGGACATAAAGTGGTTGCTGATGGTGCTCTGTCATTATGAGTCCTGTTTTAACTAATGAGATACATTATCGTTAATCACCAGCTCATTAGGAGCGGCATGTTCAAGAGAGACAAAGCCGTGCCTTTTAGACACACACATAATTGCACTGTGTTGTACACTATATGCTGTGACTAATGTCTCCATGGTTGTAAAACTAAGGTGCAACTCATGAATGATATTGAAACATTTGTCTTTGTCTGTTGACAATGACAATCATTTATCAGGAGTAGGCAAGTTAACTTGGTTCCTACTCAGTAGTTGGAGGACTGAACTTGCAAACAGTGGGCCAACCCTGCAGGAACCCTTTCCACATATACTAGTTTTGTACATCATATAGAATCAAAAGAGTGACGGGGTTTTAGAGAAATTGGACATTTTGCAGAAATTTGTAGTTCAGATGTCGAGGTCATTGTACAGTGTAAATGTCCCCAAATTGTCTTAGGTTACAGTATGTAAAGGGTTCGATTTTGTCCCTGTGTCTAATGTTGGCGAACCCTGGGCCTTATATAATAATTAATTTACAATACATAATGTAAATTTGCAGTTGCTATAGTTATGTAGCTAATTGATTATAGTTAGAACATAAATACAGTGCCTTGCAAAAATATTCGGCCCCCTTGAATTTTTCGTCCTTTTGCCACATTTCAGGCTTCAAACATGAAGATATAAAACTGTAATTTTTTGTGAAGAACCAACAACAAGTGGGACACAATCATGAAGTGAAACGAAATTTATTGGATATTTCAAACATTTTTAACAAATAAACAACTAAACAAATTGGGCGTGCAGAATTATTCAGCCCCTTTACTTTCAGTGCAGCAAACTCTCTCCAGAAGTTCAGTGAGGATCTCTGAATGATCCAATGTTGACCTAAATGACTAATGATGATAAATAGAATCCACCTGTGTGTAAACAAGTCTCCGTATAAATGCACCTGCTCTGTGATAGTCTCAGAGGTCAGTTTAAAGCGCAGAGAAGAAGAACAAGGAACACACCAGGCAGGTCCGAGATACTGTTGTGGAGAAGTTTAAAGCCGGATTTGGATACAAAAAGATTTCCCAAGCTTTAAACATCCCAAGGAGCACTGTGCAAGCGATAATATTGAAATGGAAGGAGTATCAGACCACTGCAAATCTACAAAGACCCGGCCGTCCCTCTAAACTTTCAGCTCATACAAGGAGAAAACTGATCAGAGATGCTGCCAAGAGGCCCATGATCACTCTGGATGAACTGCAGAAATGTACAGCTGAGGTGGGAGACTCTGTCCATAGGACAACAATCAGTCGTATACTGCACAACTCTGGCCTTTATGGAAGAGTGGCAAGAAGAAAGCCATTTCTTAAAGATATCCATAAAAAGTGTCGTTTAAAGTTTGCCACAAGCCACCTGGGAGACACACCAAACATGTGGAAGAAGGTGCTCTGGTCAGATGAAACCAAAATGGAACTTTTTGGCAACAATGCAAAACGTTATGTTTGGTGTAAAAGCAACACAGCTCATCACCCTGAACACACCATCCCCACTGTCAAACATGGTGGTGGCAGCATCATGGTTTGGGCCTGTTTTTCTTCAGCAGGGACAGGGAAGATTGTTAAAATTGATGGGAAGATGGATGGAGCCAAATACAGGACCATTCTGGAAGAAAACCTGATGGAGTCTGCCAAAGACCTGAGACTGGGACAGAGATTTGTCTTCCAACAAGACAATGATCCAAAACATAAAGCAAAATCTACAATAGAGTGGTTCACAAATAAACATATCCAGGTGTTAGAATGGCCAAGTCAAAGTCCAGACCTGAATCCAATCGAGAATCTGTGGAAAGAACTGAAAACTGCTGTTCACAAACGCTGTCCATCCAACTTCACTGAGCTCGAGCTGTTTTGCAAGGAGGAATGGGCAAATATATCAGTCTCTCAATGTGCAAAACTGATAGAGACATACCCCAAGGACTTACAGCAGTAATCGCAGCAAAAGGTGGCGCTACAAAGTATTAACTTAAGGGGGCTGAATAATTTTTCCCGCCCAATTTTTCAGTTTTTTATTTGTTAAAAATGTTTGAAATATCCAATAAATTTTGTTTCATTTCATAATTGTGTCCCACTTGTTGTTGGTTCTTCACAAAAAATTACAGTTTTATATCTTAATGTTTGAAGCCTGAAATGTGGCAAAAGGTCGAAAAGTTCAAGGGGGCCGAATACTTTCGCAAGGCACTGTATATAACAGCAAACAGCTTTGGAGGGGCGTGTAATAACAAAAGGTATGGCATTATTTTTGTAGCATACACTGCTCCATGTTTCACTCAGGGACATTTCCAATATCTTAATAATTATGTGAATATTCAGTCATATACATGTTATGTATGTGAATTAATGTATATTAGCTAAGCTCTTGGTCTCCTTTTCCAAAATCCTTTTTCAGATGCCCTTGTGGCCTGGTTTGACATGGTCACCAGATGTGAGGTTCCCTACCTACCTTTAAAAGTAAAAGATGGTGTTTAATGGAAGCCAAACCAGGTCTTCCTCCCTCGACGCTATTAGAAGCTCATTTACACAGAGACTGATGGGCTAGGCTCGGAGGGTTATCTGGTCTATCTTTTAATCATAAATGAGACCCCCCTCCCTCGTCACCACGCCTGCGTCCTCCATCTACCCCACTGCCACTCACCCTCTCTCTCTCTCTGTGGGCAGGTAAAAGTGCTGCCTCGGCATTTCGCTCCTCACCCCCGCCTCCATCACCAGCCCCGGCTCGTCTGTCTTTATGCTTTTCCAGACCATCGCTGATCGGGGGCATCAGTTCCACCGGGGTGACTCCTCCACCTACAGATGTGCTAAGGCCTCTCCGACCCAAAGCGAACACTGGGAATCTGAAAAGCGGGGTGAAAAGGGGGTCAGGGCGGTGAGAGGGCTTTGTGTAACTGCAGTTTGGAGAGTGTGACAATCGAACGTTCGCTACTCCAGAGAAACTTCAACATTATCTTTTTCTATTGGTTCTGTGCAATAAACACTCACTTTCCGGCAGTCTATTACCTCAGCGCCAGGCAATATTTCCGAAAATAATCTTTAAATCTCATTCTCAAACGTGGTACTATATATCCTCTTTCCATTTTCTGGGATTGTTAAGTTTATGTATGAGCATTTGTAAGGAAAAAGTTACGAACGAATACTTACTGCACTTGTGATTTCGATGCTACATATGCAGGCCCAGGCAGTGTTGCAAGCCAGGGTTCCTAACTGGTGTGTCGGGACCCAAAAGGGGTTGTGAGATCATTTTCAGAGGGTTACAGGATCATTTTTAATTCTGTATTTTTTAATTACGAAACTGTAAATTCGAGAACCTAATTATTTCTAATTGCAACTTGTTTTAGTTTCAATCCGATTGCAATGAAGAGTGCAGCCCTAACGCTCGCTGCTCCCTCCCACTCCTGTGCCCTCTCGCCTTCAGTCATTGTCTCATTCTGTAGACCTGCAGGGGGTAAACGTCAAACTCTCCAAATTGGATGAAACATTATGGGAAATATTATGAGGCAGCCTGCTGGTGAGATGGCTGGGGGCCTCTGCTTAATTGAGTTGTAGCCTGCGCTGCATACAGAACAAGGACGGGAGGGGAGTCACGTGAGTTACTAACTTTTTTGAACACTTTTTTTTTTTTTTACTTATTTGGCAAATCTCTTTTACATATTAGCCTTAAAAATTAAAGTGACGATTAGCTTTCAGCAATGACTTTAAAATCAGCTTTTCAAAGTAGAAGCCTTTGCTTAGTGACATTGCTTTTTGATCAGTCAGAGCCCGTTAAAATTTGAATATTAACTTCAAGGGTTGATTTTTTGGAATAGGGAAAACCATTTGGAGATTTCTCTCGTCTGTCCATGACAAATATATCTCTGCAAGTGGATTCTAAACTGTGCTCATCCAAAGGCAGTTGAGACTTTTTTAGAGGTCATTTAAGCTTTCAGCTGCTTCGGGAAGTTCAAACTTCACAGTGATTGAACCAGAGTGCGTTTCGTGGTTTTACAGGGGAAACTCGGAAAATACCGTGATAAAGTTAATTTATTTCTGTAATTGACATATGTCTAGCCTTTGTTTGTTATAATTTTGATGATTTTGTCTTACAGCTTGTAAAAACCCCAAATTCAAAATCTTAGAAGATTAGAATATTACATGAAATCAATAAAAAAAAAAAAGATTTGAAACAGAGAATTGTGGGCCCTCCGAAAACTATAATCATGCATAATGTACTTAGTACTTGGTTTGGGCCCTTTTACTTGAATGACTGCCTTAATGTGGTTATGTGGCCCTGCCGAGGTGTTATGGAAGACCAGGATGTTTCAACCAGAGGTATATGAACTTCTGAAGCCCATGTCCAGGATCCGTCCGTGTGTGGTGACTCTTGATGCACTGACTCCAGCCTCAGTCCACTCCTTGTGAAGGTCCCCCACACTTTTCAATGGCCTTTTCCTGACAATCCGCTCCAGACTGCGCTCATTCCTGCGGCTTGTGCAGCTTTTTCTTCCACACTTTTCCCTTTCACTTAACTTTCTATAAATGTGCTTTGATACAGCACTTTGAGAACATCCAACTTCTTTTGCTATTACTGTCAGGTCAGCAGTCTTCCTCATGATGGTCAATTCTACTGAACCAGACTGAGAGACCGTTTAAAGTCTCAGGGACCCTTTGTAGGTGTTTTGAAAAAATTAGCTTTGACACTTTGAGCCGACAATATAGTCCCTTTTCCCAATATTATAATTTTCTGAGATTTTTAATTTGCTGTGAGCCAAGATCATCATGCAAAGTGAGATATATCAAGGCTTTATTTGTTATAATTTTTACAATTATGGCTCAGTTTGTAAAAACCCCAAATAAAACATCTCATAAAATTAGAATATTTTGAAAATGGACTGTGAGCCATAATCATGAAAAAATTATAACCAACAAAGGCTTGACTTATGTCAATTTGCATGTCATGAGTCTATGAGTTGTTTGTGGACGCTCGCATTCCCACCTGTGGGGCGCTGTTGAGACATTTAACGTTTAAATGAATGCAGCGACTGGAGGAGTCTGAGAACACCATCATACAGACCCTGATTAACCCTCGGCTGAGTTGTTATTGTTATACCTCTGAGTTGAGGGCACATTATCCAAACAGAGACTGATTGGATAATCTATGGACTAATTGTCTCATCTTGCCGCTTTCTTTTTCTTTGAATTCTATATGGACATTTACCAGTGTCTGTACTATATAAAGAATGAATGAATGAATGACTATATCATATAGTTTCACATTTTAAGTTGTATTACAGAAATAAATGAACTTTTTCACGATATTCAAATTTTCCTAGTTTCATCTGTACACTAAAGAACACAAAGATATCTCCAATGATATTTCATCAAAGTATAAGGTCAAAAATGGCTTTAAGAGAAGGCACAGTTCCTCCATCTTGTTTGTCAGAGCACCAGGATAAAAAATAAATAAAAAATAAGCTATGGACAAACAACTGTGTCTTCCCTAACCATCTTTATGAGGTGAAAGCTTCTGTGGACTACTTCATCAACATTTCTGCGTGGGTCAGAGTCCTTCGTTGGCAGAGCACATCAATTCAGGGGGGACATCGATCACGCCCGCTTCCCGTCACATTGACCTGCTCATTAGCCTGGACTTAATATACGCCGTGGGAGCGCTGACGCCTGCCACTGACAGTCCCGAGTTCCGCATGAAGTTAGGTGTCCATTTGGCTTTTAGACCGTAACATAACGATAACTTGACTTGACTCAAAAACTGTGTGTGCAACTGAGCTGGTACAGGTTAAAACAATGCTTCCGCCTACTCATGTAAACATCCACCCATGGAGCCCAGCTGACTTCTGGCCTCGCTGCTCTGGCCCACTCACAGATGAGACCACATTGTGCCCCATTGTCTGGATAAAGGCTGGCTTTTGAAAGGGGAAAGTTGTGTAAACAAGCTACGGCTTTTTGCGTTTTCAATGTCACGGCATGGGCGTTTGGTGCGAAAGCGACGCGTTGTGCTTGCTGGCATCTCGGCATTCCCGTCTGGGCAAACTTTGCGCAGCCTACGTGTTTCTCAGCTTTGCTACACAATTGTTTATCAACAGCAATCACGAGTGGCTGTGTGGTTATTTCGCTGGATCAGAAGTGCCAGATCAGATGGCCACCGGCGTAGAAAACGGGAATCGACGAAGTGCACTGAACTCAGCTGACTTGTTTACCTGACTCGGGGCCATCACGTGGGAGCATTATTCCGAGGGGATTTCTCCATCTGTACAGCAGTCCATTCACTTTGCTCATCGGGCCCATTTGTATCCGTTAGGCTGCTGTCACGTTGTGTTTTGCATTGAGCAGATAAGAGCTTGTTTCACTTTTGGCACGGCGCTATTATCGGGGTAGCCCTACGCCGATCAGAAGTCGGCGGAGGGCCCACAAATGTGACCTCTGTGTGTCCTCAGTATTTACCTTTCAGACAGTTACTTTTATAAGAGGAGCAGAGTGTCTCCAATAATTATGCGCTAAAGACATTCCTTTATTAGAGTCTCGTTTTGTAATGCAGCCAAATAACACTTTATTGCCCTTTAATTAAATATTAATGGTGGTGTCATTACATCTTCATCTATAATTGAAAGGCTCCTAACGACTGATGCTGCATAATAATGTAATTAAACATCCGTACAGCGTGTACTCGGGCCACAATGTGTTCAAGAATATAGACTGCGGGAAGACATGTTCCACTATTGCTTAGGACAATCTGCTTTATTCTAAGCGTGATACAGTGCATTTGTTAACTTGTATTTAGTTGATCTGTCACGTCGATTCTGTCATGTCCCTCCACATTCACAGTTACTTCTGGCGTTGGTGATGTTTGATGTTGCCGACTAATTGCCAAAGGATCGGGCAGTGGTTTTGCCAAATCCAAAACCAAATAAGTACACAATCATTGTAAAGGTTTTTCATTCACCCAGACCTACCTTTAACTACAGCTCACAACAACCTCTTCCTACAGCCTCCACAATACCCCTTTAGGCTTGAGTGGTTAATTGACCCCCCACTGAAGATGTAGATTGCAGGAGCTGCCCCCACCCTCCACTGGTTCACACCAACCTTCACAACTCCCTGAGACGTGCCAAGCCGGGATGTATTAATGCATGATAACAACAAGGTGGCCTTTGTTGCTCATTTGGCTAACAGGAAGTTTCTCCCCTGGAGGCTCAAGTGAAGATGGACTCCAGCGACGGAGCAGCCACCTTTAGGTCCCCTTCGGTGCTCTGACTTTTGACCCCGTCTCGGAGAAGGTCAGTCTAAACTTATTGTTCAATGAATAAACTGGTGCCTCTTCAAAGTCAGCGCGTTAATGACTGACCTGCTCAGAGCTCAGAGAGCACATTACAACGGTTTTAAACATAAAACCGAACTGAAATATGACATGTATGTTGTATGACTAAGCGCGACTGCTACTTCTAACATAACTGTTGATCTCACACAAACCGAAAGAAACTAATTATTACAAAAGAATACTGTAATTACAAGTTGCACCTAGGAAAAAACTGGAACCTCTCTGAACCCCACGTGATCTAAATGCGGTCTCAAACCAGAATAGGTCTAGTTCTAAGCTTTGGGGTGAATCAGAACTAAAGGTCTAAGCCAAACACTGACTGAAGTAGTTCTAAACAAGGAAAAACCTAAAAGAGAAAGAAATTACAAGCAAATGTGAACTCAAATGCCATCGCCCCTCCGAGCTTTGTGAACCCCGTTTCGCTGACAATGGCAATAAAAACGACTCTACGATTCTGACGCAGGCTGAATTAATCTTAATATGGCTGAAGTGACGGATCATAGGAGACAACTAACAAGCCGGCAGACAACACTGCTTCATCAATTATGCAGGACCCCGCTCCTTCATGTAAACAAATACAGGGAAAGCCAAAGAGACAAGCAAATGTTTTCCACTCTGTAATGAAAGCTAAATTCACTTGGGTGCTGCATGAGAAGCTCCACACAGACTGCACCTATTAAAAGTCGATCGGGACGTCTGGTGCGTAAACAAATAGCTGTGATTATTCCAACCTGCCATCCTCTGACAGCACTAAAACCTCCTTCAATTAGGCAACGCTGCAGTGCACACAGTAAAGCTCTATTCTCTGCTTCGTACAGTCAGGCCCACACCTTCCATCCACGCATCGAGATGTGTCAACTGTTTGTGGGAGAAGGAGCAGCGATGCCCGGCTGTCTGACCCGCTCCTAAAAGGCCTGTACAGAAATGGACACACAGCCTCTATTGTCTGGAGATGGATTAGTCACAAATAAATGCACCTTGGGCTCCTTTCTGAACTTTGGTCACACAGTTGGATGCAAAAGGTCACAACTAGCAGGTCAAGAATTTAGACTTTAAAGTTAACAGAAGCCAATGCACTCTTTGAACAAGACCCACGCTCATACTGTTGACTGATGTGGTGCTCTCAATAAGCCAAAGAGTTTTATGACAATATGACAAAAACACTTGCAGCTAATTTTTGTAAAATATGCCACTATGCGGAGAGAAATGCAAAGAACAATTTCCCAACATAAAGTGCCATTTGTAAGTGTTTACTTAATTATTTAAGTTGATTCACGTACACAGCACATGACACTGCTGCAGGCTGACACAGTCGTCTGGTTTTGAATCAGCCTTATGTTTACGGCTGCTCCTCAGACAAGGCAAAGTAATCTAATTGATTAGCGCTATGAAAGTGCTCAGCACATGTGGTTGGATTTAACACTGCCTTAAATCCAATAGACATGGTATTTTCCCAAGAGATAACTCTTCAAAGTAAGTTAGTCTTTAAGTGTTGTGAACAGCTGGAGATGTGGACCTGTCCTTGTGACATTCACAGGCCGCTAATATCTACTACAGTCACATAACAGGAGCCACTATTAAAGAGCGTGTTAATTCTTATCTCCTAAGTTAAAGCCATGGTTGTCTTCTAAATAAAACATTTACTGATAATCCTAGAGGGCAACTTTACTAAAGGAAAGTCGTGTTTTTGGATTGTGTTTTCCCGGAACTGACAATATCCATACACAACGTATGGATATTTTCAGTTCCGAGAAAACGCAATCCTCCACAGATTGTTGTCAGATGTTTTAGCAAGATTTACAGCACAGACGCTGGTCAATAGGAAGTAAAAGTTGACAGTAGAAACAAAAGATCTTTACATAGACTTGGTCATAAATCATCTTGAATATAGCAGGAATACTTAATACACTACATGCTCTACAGGCTGAACAGCAGAGCCATTATTGTCAAATCTAAAAGCCAACATGACCACGATGTAGTTCTATGATGACGACGCCAGCATTTATTTTATTGCTCACACAACACAACACACTAATCAAATTATTTCCCACATTCCACTAAAATTGTTTTTTCATGAGAAATTGGGCAACAGAATAGAGATGCTCTGTCGACGCGCCTAGATAAATAAGTCACAAGAACACATTGGGTTTTTTCACCCAAACATTATTCCAACAAGCGATAACTCATCGTCCTCTAATGCAATAATAAGTCAGCTGAAACGACAGGAGCAGTATTTGAGGACAGTCAATAAATGTCACATGTTTTTGGTTTGAGTCCTGATAAAACCCTGCCGTGACATAAATCCAACATGACACACTTCGTAGCCCAAATGGAGAGAAGGTGAAATGGTGTCGTATCCTTGGGCAAGACACTTCCCCCACCTTGCCAGAGTGAATGTAGTATGAGTCGATGGCCACAACAGTAGATCGAGTATGGAGTGAATGAATAATGCAATGTGAAGTGTCTCAGTGTGTTTAGGAAAGTGATACATAAAACATTATTATCACAACAACAGGGAACGACTGACTCAAGGCAATTAGAAGTTACTGTTGGAGGAAAATGTTTGTGAACGCTTTGGAACTTCTCAGATTTCTGCCTACATTTGTCATAAAATGTGGTTAACTATTTAACTTTGGTTTGCGAAAGAGCACTTGGATGCTCCACAGCACTACTGGAAAAATATTCATTGGACTGATTAGCCCAAAGCGGAACACACAACGTCATGTGTGGAGGAAAAATGGAACAGCTCACCAACATCAAAACCCTATCCCTAATGTGAAGTACGGTACAGGGAGAATGATGGTAAGGACCTGTTTTGTTGCCTCAGGGCCTGGACAATGTACTATCATTAATAGAAAAATTAATTCACAAGTTCATCAAGATATTTTGCAGAAAAACCTGAGACATTCACAACAGCGTGGAATAAGTAAGTGATCCCTTGTATTACATAGCTGGCTGATTCTTCTTTTGCAGCAATAACTGCTGTCCTGTAGTTGCAGATTAGACACTCACAACGATCAGGATGAATCTTGGACCATTCCTCTTTACAAAACTGTTGCAGTTCAGCAAGATTCCTGGGTTCACTTTCTTTTTCTTTTTTTTTGTTTACATGTTATGGCCATTAAAAATATGATAACATGTAATTGTTTGGGTGGTATTAGTTTAAGTAGACACTGTTTACTCATTCTTATGATTTTGATGAAGATCAGGCCACATTTTATGACCAATTTAGGAAGAAAAGTGATAAATTCTAAAGCATTGACATCCATTTTCCTCCCTCTGTATCTTATTCAAACCATTGCCAACTTTTTATACTTAATGGACCATTGTGCTGGATTGTTTATTGCAAAAAGGAATCACAAAGGCGTATAGGAGCCATACATTGGCAAAATGGGCCTGGTGCCAGTGTGCTTTGACAGTAAGTAAACATTTCACAGCACATGAGAGCAGCTAAATGTGTTATGACAGCTACTACAGCTACATTTTTTTTATACTTGCAAAACACTCATCGTAATCAAAGATAGATTTGTGTGTAAGGGTCTCTGCAGGATTTTCATCAACTCTTTCTGGAAAAGAGATATTTCATAACTCAATAAACCTGTTTGGAGGTAGAAGCCCTTTGTAGTAATTGAATAACTAAACAGGATGCTTCAGTGCCACTGCAACAATCTCCACCCAGCCGAGGGCAAAAGGCTCATTTTGATTGGCAGTGGGGATACTCCCTGTCTATTAGCGCATCCAAGACGATGGAGGAAAGCAAAGTTTCTGACCTTCAAGACGCGGGTATCGGCACACAGATGACTCTGTTACAAGGAGACAGGAAGCTGGAAATTTGCATTGGTCTGTACTTCAGGCTCTGTTGACCTTGGCCTCTGCTTGGGTCAGCCGTTTCCCATGCTGAAACAAATAGAATCAAACACAAGCTCAGGTGCAAGTCACTAATCACGTGTCTTGAATTAGGCACTTCTCATCACTGAATCTTCATCCCATCAACTCGTCTAAGCTAAGGTAAGAACATGTCCCAGTATGGAAAAATGGTGGCCTATTCCTTTAATGTGATATAACAATTCAGGTTAAAAAACCTGGAAACACAAACTCACGATGCTGGGGACAAAAACCTGTTCCACCAGCAGCAACCTTATCCGAATCAGAATCAGAATCCGAATAGTTTTTATTGCCATTGTTTGAGAACAGGTTCACAAACTAGGATTTTTTCTTGCCGCAGACAGGCAACATAAAACGTATAACACAGAATTTAGATAAAAAATAAGCTTTAAAACTTTAAACTATAAGGCTTTAGGGGGCATGCATAAAAAATAAAAAATAAATAAGTAAGTAAAATATGGTAAAACGACAACAATTGACATAGAACAGCAGCGGGATTATATTTACAGATGTGTATGAGTATAAAGTAAAGTGATACAAAGTGATAAAGGGATAGCAGCAGATCTAAGTGTGGACACACCACACACTGCAACAGAGCAGATACATCCATGAGTCTGTGACTAAGTTATTGGGTCTTTTTATTGTTCATAAGTCTGATGGCAGAGGGGAAAAAACTGGTGGCGGGAGGTATGGGTCTGGATAGACTGTAGAGGAGGAATGTCTGATGAAGGGCTAGACCCGAAACGTCATATTCTGGTGTGAGCATATAAACTGGTGAGCATTGTTCAGTTGTGTGGATCTTTTTTCCTCTTTTCTCTGGATAGACTGTAGCCTCCTGCCTGAGGGGAGAGGGGTGAATAGTCCGCGTCCAGGGTGAGAAGGGTCAGCTGTGATCCGACCCACACGCCTCTGGGTCCTGGAGATTAACAGGTCCTGGAGAGATGGGAGCTCACAGCCAATCACCTTCTCTGCAGCACGCACAGCAGTCGGTGCTTGTCCCGTTCTATAGTGCCGGGGAACCACACAGTGATGGAGGAGGTGAGGATGGACTCAATGATGGCCGTGTAGAACTGCACCAGCATCCTGGTTGGCAGCTTAAGTTTCTTCAGCTGCCGCAGGAAGGAACATCCTCTGCTGGGCCTTCTTGAGGGAGCTGATGGTCGACTCCCATTTGAGGTCCTGGGTGATGGTGGTGCCCAGGAAACGGAAGGGGTCCACGATAGAGATGGGGGTGGTAGAGTCTGTCAGGGCAAGGGAGGATGCTGGGGCTGTGTCTTTCCTAAAGTCCACGATCATCTCCACTGTCTTCTGGGCGTTCAGCTCCAGGTTGTTGTGGCTGCACCAGGACACCAGCTGTTCCACCTCTCTCCTGTAGGCGGACTCATCACCGTCCGAGATGAGCCCGATGAGGGTGGTGTCATCCGCAAACTTGATCAGTTTAACGGACTGGTGACTGGAGGTGCAGCTGTTTGTGTACAGGGAGAAGAGCCAGGGGGAAAGTACACAGCCCTGAGGAGTTCCAGTGTTTGTAGACCGAGTGTCCGAGACGATTTTCCCCAGCCGCCCGTGCTGTCTCCGGTCCGTCAGGAAGTCAGTAATCCACCTGCAGAGGGAGTCGGGCACGCTGAGCGAAGCTTATCACCCAAATTTGGCCCACAGGAACAATTCTGTTGGCCTGCCAGAGGGTGACTTTGCAGCCGCATATGGTTAATACTAACTCTCTTAACCTTTCCCATTCATTCTTAATGGTAAGCCCTTAGACTATGGATGCAGTACACTTTTTGGCTACCAGCGTCAAATTGGGGGCGCTGTTTTGCTCCTCCCGCAAAGTTAAGGAAACACTGTTGTTCTGCCGTAGTGGAAAGTAACAAAGTAAAACAAACAACAGTCAAAGTAAAACTACAAAGTTTGGTAGCACTTATATCTGTGAGCAGACTTTTAGTGACATGACTCTCAACAAGTCCAGACTCAGAGGTCACTGAGTGACTCACACCTTGATGACAGTGAGCCAGCTGCAATCTAACATTAATAGGCTAATAATGTCCAAAGACCAGCCCCATGTCTCTCACTAGTATAAGCATTTCGTACTGTTAAAGATGCAAGGATTGTTGTTGTTTACATTTTGCACTAATTTGCTGCAATTCAAATCCTACAAAACTCCTAAAACTAGGCTTTTGCCATAGTTAACATTTGTTTTAATGTAGCATGTTATTTGCAGATAGAAAAAATGCAAATGTATACCTAAAAAAAAAAATACCGTAACTATTATTATTTGCAGTTATATGTGTCTCACGCTTGCAATTGCAGTGTTTGGCCTGCGGCCCACAGGCACATTTTCATTTTGGCCCTCGGAGACAAAACGTTTGGGCACCCTGGACTAGACCATTGCCTGCACATAATGCCTAGTGTTTTTTATTTCATCATTAATGTTTTAAAAAAGACAGCACAGTATCTTTGCAAATGAGTAACTAGTTTTGTATTTGCATATCGATTTCTGTGGACAACCCTACTCTGAAAACGGCTTCAGAAAGTCCCGCGCACGTCACCTTTTTGTGACAAGGCTTTCGTTTTCGCAGACATGATTAACACACGTGTGGGCTCAACATTTGCAATAACACTGCTAATCTATGCAAACTTTCCTTAGCCTTACTGCCATGGAGAATGCCTGCACAGCAGCGCAAAGGCGTATGCTAAAGTACACTCCATAAAGGCGTGACAAAGGCAGACTTCTCTTCCGGCCTACAAAGGATTCCAAGTTTCGCCATCCTGCCCAGCTGCCTAGAATAGACAACACAGCCTCTTTTGTCCCGGTGAGTAAGTCTGTGTGGGTGTGAATGTATTAGCCCCTCACAACACAATTATGCCCCCACTTGGCTTTCAAATATTCGCTGATAGGTTCCTGCGGTCATGTTTAGATCACTTCCGGCGATGATTTGCCATAGGACAAGATGAATAGTGGCCATTGAGATGCTGAATAATTACAGCGCGACCTGCGAGTCGGAGAACACATTATCCACACAGGGCGACATGACAAACATGTTTTTGGGGTTTAGTGACAAAGACAGTGTTTTCATGTGACGGCATGTTCCCTGAAGTGAGTCATGTGTGGAGGTTATCACTGTCTTTGCTTGCTCTGTTTGGAGTCATCCAAGTAACGGAGCTATGGGAACTTTAATGCTCGATTCAGATCATAGCTCAAAATAGATGCGAGCCTGTTTTGTTGCGCTGGATGGGACAGATAACAAATGAGCAATATGGGATACTGGAGTTTAGGGTTCTAAAAATGGCAAAATTACAATCACGCAAGGTTCACTTAATGCCTCTTTTGACGCTTCTAGCCATTATTTTTAGATTAAATTACAACTAATATTGGTGTCAAAGTCAAGGCTGTATGCAGGCCTGTAATGAAAAGGTGAAGTGTGAAATTGCGTAGATAGATTTAGCCCTAAACCATTATGGGCCAACCTGACCAGCATGTTTGGAGTTTGGAGAAACCGGAGCACCCGGAGGAAACCTACGCAGACACGCAGAGATCATACAAACTCCGCACACAAGGGCCCTGTCTGGTTTGGGATCTGAACCTTGACTTTCTTGGTGTGAGGCAACAACAAAAAAAGACATTTTAAGTGTACCTGTTGTTAAATGAGTCCATGTTCAACTTTTGCTTAGTTTATTTTAGTGTCATGCTCTATTAGAGGTGCCCAGATACAAGAGAGGACTCACTACAGAATATCTTACGTTGAGGTGTATCGTCTTACACCAGAGTCAAGCATTTAACGCAAACTAAGCCAAGTGAAACGGCTTAAACAAAAAACTTTAAATATATTCTTGACAATTGACAACAACAAGAGAATTGTCCGGTCATGGTGCAGGGGACATGAAAAAAAATGAATGCGTTTCATTTTCCGTAAGATTTAACCGACAGTGTACTCTTTAGGACTGTGTGGAATCGTCCCCTCTCCAAATGTGAACGTAAGTGGACACACAGCAGCAGACGAGAACTCACAGAGCTCTGAAGGCACCGTTTCCAGGAGCAGCAGCACATCACTGCTCATTATCCCGCGCCTCATTCAGCATCTGCACAAATGTGAGCTCTCGTGTGGGGCCATTGACTTCTAAACACAATTAATCCGAGCAGAGGAGCCAGCAGGACCAAATGATGCGCTTCTCCGTCCAACCCATCCCACTTTCCCAGGGAATTATAGCCATAGTCACTGGTGTAAATTGATTTGAGAATTATTGTAATTGAAAAAGACTGCTCTTATAATTTCGATAAACAGTCAGTTGCACATGGTTCCGTCGTTGGAAGTGGTGCGGTCTCACGGGGGCAAAAAGTCAATATGGAAATGATACAAGAACAGCCTTAATAATAATAATGCATCGGTTTTAAAAAGCAAATTTTTTGGACACTCAAAAACACGTTACAGTGCATTATTCATTCACTCCATACTTGGTGGTGGTAAGCTACCATTGTAGCCATGGCTGCCCTGGAAGCGAGGCAACCAGTCTGTGCCATCGGCCCCTCCGACCACTACCAACCACTCATTCACTCACTACATTTGCCAAGCTTCCTGGTGTTCCCAAATGGTCTCCCATCCAAGTACCAACCAGGCCATACCCTGCTTGGCTTCCAAGGTCTGAGGGGATTGGGCAGAGCAAAGGCGGTATGGCCTTATTGGAGAAACATACGGGGGGAAAACACACTGAAGGCCACATTCACCTGCAACTTTTTTTTCCCCCTGTACAATAGCCTCCCAAATCTTCTGCCTGTGTTTTGTATTTTTGTGCCCGTTTATCCAATATGCAGAAATGTCAAACATCCATTCCATCCATCCATTTTCTTCCGCTTTATCCGGGGCCGGGTCGCGGGGGCAGCAGTCTCAGCAGAGATGCCCAGACTTCCCGATCCACGCACACCTCTTCCAGCTGTTCTGGGGGGACCCCGAGGCGACACCAGGCCAGCACGGAGACATAGTCCCACCAGCGTGTCCTGGGCCTTCCACGAGGCCTCCTCCCAATAGGACATGCCTGGAACACCTCCCGAGGGAGGCGACCAGGAGGCATCCGATACAGATGCCCTAGCCACCTCAGCTGGCTCCTTTCGACGTGGAGGAGTAGCGGCTCGAGTCCGAGCTCCTCCCGGGTAACTGAGCTCCTCACCCGATCTCGGAGGGTGCGCCCAGCCACCCTGCGAAGGAAACTCATTTCGGCCGCTTGTATTCGCGATCTTGTCCTTTCGGTCATTACCCAAATCTCATGACCATAGGTGAGGGTGGGAACGTAGATCGATCGGTAAATCGAGAGTTTTGCCGCTTGGCTCAGCTCCCTCTTCACCACAACGGTCCGATACAGCGACCGCATCACTGCTGACGCCGCACCGATCCGTCTACCGATCTCACGCTCCATCCGTCCCTCACTCGTGAACACGACCCCGAGATACTTGAACTCCTCCACTTGAGGCAAGGACACCCCACCGACCTGAAGCGGGGAAGCCACCTTTTTCCGGTGGAGAACCATGGCCTCAGATTTGGAGGTGCTGATCCTCATCCCGGCCGCTTCACACTCGGCTGCAAACCGCCCCAGTGCGCGCTGGAGGTCCTGATTTGAGGAAGCCAACAGAACAACATCATCTGCAAACAGCAGAGATGAGATTCTGAGGCTCCCAAACCGGACACCCTCCGGCCCCTGGCTGCGCCTAGAAATTCTGTCCATAAAAGTAATGAACAGAACCGGTGACAAAGGGCAGCCCTGGCGGAGCCCAACACGCACCGGGAACAGGTCTGACTTACTGCCGGCAATGCGAACCAAGCTCCTGCTACGGTCATACAGGGAACGGACAGCCCTTAGTAGAGGGCCCCGTACCCCATACTCCCGGAGCACCCCCCACAGGGCACCACGAGGGACACGGTCGAACGCTTTCTCCAGCGTTCGAAATGTCAAACAGATTTGCCTAAATCCCTTCCTCCCGGACCCCACGCACCTGCAGTCTTTGGCGCTCGACAATCGCACAAACACTCTCCACACTATGGTGCTTTGGCACATGCACAGCTTGCCCCATTAGTGTTGACATGTGACGTTTCGACGGGCCAAATGAAGCTCAACAATTGATGTCAGAGCCTTACAAATTAAACAAATGGGGGAGCGCCATGGTGTATTAGGCACCCCCAAACCCCCTGATGAACACAGCCGTGGCACACGCCAGCAGGACAACATTGTCTCGGTCCCTTCTCCTCCCCTCGACGAGGCCCTGAGAAGAAAGGGGGCACTGCCACACACACGCACAGTCAATATTACTGTATTAACTCTGGTTCATAGTGTTTGCAAAACGTTGGTAGATTAATGTAGTGCCCGCCTTTAGCATTTCAAAGTCAAACTGCCAATACATTTGTGGAAAAAAAACACTACAAGCTTATTTATTTATTTTTTTTATCAGAGACTATATGGTAAATAAAAGGCAGCAATTTATTTTATTTTTTATCCCTATGATCTATAAAAACGGGATATCCCTGAGCTTTAGAATTCCTCTTTTTCTCTATTGCCTTTTGTGCATGTTTAATGGTAGGAGAAGTCTTCAGAAACACAAAGACATTCAAACTTTTTACTAAAACAACCCACCCTGCTCAGGAATCAAACACGGTTTCTTGTAAACCACAAAACCAGCCTGTCGCCCAAATGAGCTGCATATAGTATGTATACTACCCATATAAAGTAAAAAACGAAATATTGAATACACACAATAATGATAAACAAGTGCTGAAAATGTCAGGATTGAATTAATGATTTAAGATTTAGATACCGAAAACATTTGTTTTATTCTTTTGAGTACTGAATGGTTATAAACTGTGTGTTTCTAATCAGCGGATAAGTTCGGACAGTGCAGACAATTGAAGAATGGCTTTAATGACGTTATGTTTGTGGGTGTTTATAAAATTAGACTCGCCAATCAGCTTAGATAAGTAATATGTTATGTTAAGTATCAAGAAACCACTGGCACACATTTTTATTGGTTAAAAAAAAACTGACAGCAATTTTGTGGGTAAATGTATTACTCAACTCATTGGATAAAACATGTTTTAACACTTGACTGTTCCTTGAGCTCAGGGCCTTTATGCAAATGTTATTTAAAAAAAAAAAAAAAACATTGTTAAACTTTAGCTGCCTGTTGGTGTCGACATATACCTGAGATACAAGTGTGGTAATCCATATGCAAACACATAGCCCCATCGACGGGTCTTGTGAAGGGTGAAACGTCCCGGGAGCAGAGCAGAGGAGCGTGGACCAGTCACCATTAGAATGTACACGATTCACAGCACCTGCACACACTGCTGCCACCTGCAATCACATCAAATCACACACAGTGGAAACACATACAGGGCCACAAAAGCAACATAAGGAGTGGCTCGAAAGGCCCCACAAAGAGACATCGACGGTGGCCAAAACATAACTGTGCACATACAATCACACAGGTGTGGCAGGTCCATTTTGTTTTCACTAACCTCTGCCGGCCTCTGCACAATCCCCACAAATAGAAGCGATGTACCACGCCGGCGGTACACGGGCGATATAGGTGTAGAGATTCTTGTTTGGCTTTGAGATAACATGGTGTGATGGCAGTGAGAAATTGTGTTGGGAATAAATGCATCAGCTCTGTTTGGTGCGGATGGCTCATCATAAGACATGAGGCTGTGTACGTGTGCGGCGAGGAGCAGAGGAGAGATTGAATATCTAAAAGGGGTTAAGTGCCAGGGTTAGCCATCCACGGAGCATTAAATGAAGGCTCTCACTTTGATGGACACCAGCTCGGGGATCCCTGATGTCCCAAAATATTAGGTTTCTCTTCTAATAATGTTGGAAATATTGCCTACTGTCATGATTAATCAGGCCGGCAGAGGGGCCTGATTGCAGGTGACGCGGTCACAGCACAGTGCCTGTGTTAGTTTCCACACACCGTCAGGTTCGCTCCACACAAAGCTGCAGCCAAGAGCAGGGTTGATAGCAGCCATCGCAGCTGCCGCTAATGCAATGTGACAGTAGAGAAGGAAACCTTTATTTTAATTCGAACAACAAAAGCCAAACAGCCAAACTTATATGTGTGCTCAACATTTCCCTCCAAGATGGTTTTCCCTCACATTTTGAGGCTTAATTCATATCTATCTGATTTCTGACAGGGGTAAATCTTGTTTAAACTAGTTCTTGAAAGTGCAGAGGATGTATTTGGCAGGAGATGAGAAGAAGTGCGGACAGGGAGACTAGGTATTTGCAGATGTGAAGGATGCCACAAAACATTTGTCAAATCAAAGGGTTGAATGATTGCACATAGTTAGGTCAGTTTCACATGCCACTTAGAGGTCTCATTGTCCTGACAATGAACAAGACCCCCTTTATGTGCCAGGGTTGAAAAACAACGATAACCCTCCTCATAATCAAATCTGTGGATCCTAACAGGCCAGCAGGCCCTGCCACTTAGAATTCTTTGGATTGGCCATGGTCAGGACGTGCCGTTTGGCCCCAACAATGGCAACATTGATTTTAGTGCTATGAGAATTTTGGTTGAGCTGTAAAAACTGGGACTAGGGGGGAACTACCCATCCCTTCCTTTCCCAGGAGGAAAGGCCCGGTTATGGGGGAAGAGGTGAGTCAGGCTCCAGGGCTCTGACCCGACAGACCTCAGGCTTAATTCAATCAGTCCGAACATCATTAGGCATTAGACATCATCTCCCAGACTGTGCAGTTGTGTTGTACTACTACGGAGTATAAAGAGTAGCGCGATCACTTCCTGACCTCACTTCATCGGGCCATAATTGGAGGCTGATTGTCTCACCACAATCAGGCCTTGTTTACATGCATCATTTTGATGGAGTATTAGCTGTGTTCTAGAGAACTGATGTTGCATTGAAGTCTTGTTGCTATGGGGCTGGGGCTAAGGCCATGGCATAATGGCATGACCTTCCTGTTTGGCAACATAGTAACTTACTGAGTTGATACAAATCAATCTACCAATTTAGCCACTGCTTACTGGCAGGGGTCATACCAGGCTCTTTCATGTGGACCCCTTTTGAAGTGGCTGCAAACTACTGTGGGACTTTCGCACCCAGCTTCTGATGCGGGAGGGGGCTGTGGAGTGTTGGGATGTTGGGACAATAGGCCTCCATAGAAAAGCTAAATCTTGGTGGTTCCCTTCAAAGAGCCCTGGTGTCAAAGCCTGTGTTGTTGGTGGAGTTGGACATGCTTTTTATATTGACATAAATGTTTTAGTAGAGGGCACACCTCCTCAGGCTGGCCTTGTAGCTGTTGGAGGGTAGGTAGGCAGAACAAGGACGCTCTGTGTTACCTCAAAGTGCACCATCAAACATAAAAGCATAAATGTACTCATGAAGTAACAGAAAATAACAGAAAGTTGACAAAAAGGTAAGTATAGTTAATTTGTCAGATTAGCGTGGCCAGTCCGACAACATGATTTCCTATAAATTACACATATACATAGTCCTTGTCTTTCCCCCCAGATGTGTGAGATTGACAGAAGGATCAACCAATAAGAAACAAAGATATTTGAGAAGTAATGTCTTCTGCAATTTACAGATGATTGGTCAGGCGTTAGATAGCAATGCATAGTATTTATTGTCGCTACATGTAATATTTAATGTCATATGTGTGGGACATGGTTTCTAAATCAATAATAATTATTTCTGATAAATTGGTGCAGAAAACACTGTCAAATACATTGTAATTTGCTAAAAGTATACATAATTCATCAGCAGTCAGCCCTGTCTCCGCATGCTGACTCCAGTGTTGGCGAAGATAGATGTGGGAGCAGAGCTGCTTGAGATCCAGATGGTTCATTCTCAACAATAAGGTTTAGGCTTCCATTGGAAAATGATCCTTTTCCTGTGTGCTGGCCTAATGTGTCATCGTCAGACAGTAATGAGGTGACGCCCCTCAAACACAATCACATTTTCCCTGGCCTTGGCTTTCAAAAACATGATGTGATAAAGCAGTCAGTGTTACAGTGGACACACATAAGGAAGACAGTGTTTTCAATATTTGTTAAAAGATGCTCTGGGTTTGTTCTTTTATTAGATTTACTGACTGTATCAGGGCATAATTAGTTTGTCTTTGACCTTTGATCATATTAATAACCTCACTTGTCCTTTGAGCTACTTTAACATTTAATTAAATTATCAGTCACATGATGCATTCTTTCATAATCACTTAACAGTTTATTAACAGAAGCCAGCAGAGCAGAACAGCACTTTCCTTCCACATTTTAAATCTCTTCAAAAGGTCCTTTTTACGTATTCTAGACTAGACGTCAAAGAGCAAGGAGGAGATTTCATTTGTTGACAATTGCCAGCGCTCTCCTTTAAACGGCTTTTAATTGATAACGGCAAGGGAGAGTGGTGAACTTTAAATAGACATTCTAATTATCGGCTTTAAGAAGCAAGGGCTTTTTGGGAAATGTTATGGCATTTGGAATGGGATTAATGTGCGAGCAAGGCGCTGGCCACCCTGCAGCTAAATGACATTAAAGAGAGAGATGAGTGGTGCTGCTGAAGGGAGAAAAGCCACTAGTCACAGGAGCCAGGGCGCCACTGCCTTGGGCACCTGCACCGTGGGGTAGAGGATGGAGGTGGGGAGGGCAACTTACCTCCAGACATGAACCTTTTTTAGAAACAGTGGAAACCTATTGTCAGCACACACCACATGCAGGTGAACGAAAAGACTAAGCACTGATCCTGATTTACAGCTCATAGTCATTTCAAATTTAATACAATTTAATAATACATACATGTATTCAAGCCAGTTTTACCACTCTGGCCGGCCTTCACGGCAGCAATGCTTATACCTCTAGCACCTCAACGAGCTGAACTAATTCAGCCTGCTTGGGCCTCAGCGGGTCTAAGGAGTCTTGCTGGGCTTTCAGGACAGTAGTGCCCCTCTTTTATGGTCTTTCACTGGACGTCCTGGATCTATGGCTCTGGGAACCGAATGCAGTGACTGTAGTGCTGATGGATCAGCTACAAATTCACTTCAGGAGTCCAGTTTCTCACGGACAAACATAGCACCAACAATAAGAGCATGAAAACGGAATTAAAAGTCAACATAATGGTGTGTGATATTTGACACCTACTCATTTATACAGTTCTGCTATGAATGTAATATTATTTTCTAAGGAAAAGTTTATTAACCTGAACCCAGTTTAAAATCCAATCCACATAAACTGATTGAAATCCATATATAATAAAGACGGTCAGCCATTTTATATCTATATATCTCTTACGACAACAAAAAATTTGCAACGATTAGTTTAGAGCAATATTATGATTTGTTAAAAATGCAGTTGTGCATCTGTATTTCGGTTATGTCATCTCAAAAACTGCACCTGTCAGGACAAACTGGCAACCGCAGTGTTGAACTCTGTTTGGTCAGGGATACCTAACTGAAGTATTGCAGCTATTGTGAATGTTTTAGATTGTTCTAGGTTGATTATTAAAGTGATGAAATGTAAAACAGAGGTTGGGAGATGGCCTGTGGACTCACCTTAGGATATATATATATATGTGGGACCTGGGGAGAGGTGAGATGAGGCTGTCACACTTTGCCCATACATCAGTCATTCTCACTAATCCAGTCACAGCACTGGGATCAGCACCAGCCCATTCATCTCCAACCGTCATTAAACAGCTAAATGAGAGCTGTCTCTGCTAATGAGCTAATGAGACTCTGTCAGGAGTGTGTGAAAGGGAGCCAGTGAAAGAGGAGAAGGCCCAGAGAAAGCGAATGCACACGTGGAGCACGCTAAAATCTGTAAAAACGACATGCTGATTAGGGTTGCACAGTTAATCGCATTCTAATCGCACTTAAAGAAATCTCTCGGTCGATATTTCCCAAAAAAACATGCAGCCCTAAAAAACCTGGAGAAAGGAAAATCACACGAGGACAAATGTAAAAATCGGTGATAAAAGACAAGCAGATGCCCCATCACACAGTCATCTGAGTTATTGTGCAGGCCTCCCATCACTTTGTTTACAGCTCACACTCACCACAAGTAAACACCAGTCAGTGTTGTACTTGTTCACGATTGCTTTTTAATTGGACGCAGAGTTGGATGTGAGCATGCAGCTGTTTTCGTCCGTTAATTGCAGGACACTCGGCATAAACATTATTGTCTTCACGGATATACAACGGCCAGTAACAAAGCTTGGCTACAGCAAGCACACAGTGTCGTGCTTCACTGTGTGACATCAATCAATTATTTATGTCTATGAAGCTACAAAATATTTAGCTTTCCTCACAGTTTACAAGAGTCCACTTCTACAAAACAATGGCACAAGCTTCAAACAGACTATGTGCGGCCAACCAGGGGACATGAGGACATCCATCTCCAGGAGTTTGGGATTAGGTTATTGTTGTTTAGTGTCAAATGTTTTTAAAAGCAGTCATCTGGATTATTTAATTGAAGACGTTATTCAGGAGGCTTGGTCAGTTCTGTTCGGTTGATTGGTGTCTTAACTTTAGAGAAAACACAAGCTAACTTAAATGCCTTTAGGGAAATTAATAAAACAAATTATATTAGCTTGCATAACACTGCATGCATGAATTTGTGTATGTTGTTGTTGCTCAATAAATTAAATTAAATTGATCTAAATGATCCAACAATATAACTGATAACTACATATCCAACTTGTCCAAGTAACAAGAAACAGCCCAAATAGTACAATGGAAAACTGCATTTCTAGATTCTCAACACTATGCTAAGTGTTTACAAATTGTTCAGCTCTTAACTTGTAGGGCTTCTGTAGACAGAAGACAGAGACAGAATGTCTCCACATGACATGCTGCCCTTATGGTGTTGCACATGGCCCTCCATTAATAAACAAATGAAGGGCTCACCCTGGAGGTCAGCAGTGCTCAGCTGGCCCATTTGCCAAGCCGATCTCTCGGCACACGGGGATCCAAAATGGCCACCCGCCGTGTCTGCCTGTCAGACCGATGCTAACCTTGTCTTTGGTGACGGGCAGTGAGAGGATGGGGAGGGGGTTGTGGGGCATGTGGTGCCCTCCTCCTTTGGGCTGATTAGTGTGAGTGACAAAGTGGTGCAGAGAGTCCACTCAGGCCTTCATAATAAATCTATCAGAGAGTAATAGAATTCCATCAATCCTGGCTCTTCATTCTCAGGGCCCGTCCCCCTGCTCCCCACCCCTCGGCCTCGGGGGGGTCACCATGTAAGGACGAGAGCCTGTATGGTGCAGGCAATCCTCTGGGATTGTACAACTGTTATTATTCAATTACGCTGCCTTTTCTTCCCAGTTAAAAGACCATGATATCATTATCACTTAATGAATATATATAATTGGATCTTGGCTGCCACTTCCCTGTGGTCTGATGAATACTACTCACTATTCATTCACCCAGCTACTCCCCTTTTACCCTGCATTCATTATCAGGAACTGTGTGTGAGGAGCTACATATGATGATGATGATGATGATGATGATGATGATGAGGATGATGAGGATGATGATGGGGATGATTATGTGTTTGAATCATCTCTGTTTGAATGGAAAGTAAGTTTTAACAATATAACATTAAACTTGATTGTGCAAGCTTGTCTTTGAAGCACTGAACACTGATCAATAAAAAAAGAAATTATGCTGGTTGAAGACCTGTGCCCAACAATTGTTTGGAAGTAAATTAAGATTTTTCATCGGTTCAAACGCTACTTGCATTCTGCATGTAATTATTGCCATTTCCATGTTTTGCCTAATAACCCTGTAGGTTCTAAATCAAGATGAAGCCAGCATGACTCGCTGCGCCCTTAACGTTTCCACTTTCGCAATCCGAAACGCTGTCAATAATAAAATCCACGGAGACCAAGGTGTATAGTTAAAAACTCTTTAGTGAGTAAAAAACAGACATTATGACAGACAGATAAGGGATTACAAAAAAGGGGTAGCAGAGGTCAAAAAACTGTTTGGCTCCATTCTGTGAGCTGCGTTCCCCACACCTGCACCACAGCGTCATAATATAGGCGAGCCGTAACCAAACAAAATATTACAAAACCCAAATACCAAAGTAATGATTATGAAAACTAATACTTAACCAAACAATTGAGAAAAGTAAATATAGCTAAAATAACCATTAACCAAAACCATTACAAAATTACCAAAACGTTAACAAATTATAGCAAACCTAATAAACTATTTACAGAACAAAAATACAGTTTAGGCTCCTACAAACCCCATGACAATTTACTGTGCAAGCATTTGCAGAAATTCATTAGGTCCGGGGATAGGTTCTGGGTTTCATCTTGTCCTCATGATAGCAGCACATGAAGAAATTGTTTGGGAAAATCTAGCCGCATTAATGTGAAATAAATGGAGGATGGAGGTATTTCTACAATAGCCAACACCGTAACAGATGATTCTCATTTAAAACACTAATGTGTCTTTGTGTGAATGTGAACAAATGGAGAAGCAAGAACAGATCTGCCGGCGTGGCAGTCATGGTCATCAATACCTTTTCAATCTGCCAGCAAACAATGAGGATGGTGATGAGGAACACTAAAAACATTGATTTAGCATTTGTCTACTTCATTAGAAACCAGACAAGAGCATGGAGGGCTGGGGGTGTTGGAGGAGGTAGCTTCAGTGTTTAGCTTTCTCCCATTCAGATGTCAGTGAGCGTCCCTCCCCTCCACATTGTTGAGAGGTACTGTGGCATGGCAGGGGCTGAGCGCGTCTGTGTAAATCAGGCCTGGACGTGTGTGCATGTGTGTGGCTGCAGCGGCGACACATGGACATGGATGACTATGGGCTCCACAATGTCATTAATCCTCCTTAAAAATGACAGTGTCGACAAAGCTGCACCACAATCCAGCTGCTCTCTCATCAAGATCAACCAGAAATCCAAACTGTGACTAGCAAACAGAAGAGCTAAATTGATTTGTGTAACCAATACATTCTATTTCTTGGTTTCCATACAAGTGAAAGATATGTTGGTGGATACACATACACTTGTTTTACATCTTTATAATTAGACACTTGTCAAGAATAACTCTGCTATTCATATCACGCATTCTGAGAAATGCTCAAAGGAACTAGTTCCTGCACCTTCATGAGGCAAATTTTACCCCAAATCTTGTTCTGTCGTCGTTTTTGCCGTCTAAGACCCAGAATCTAACTCAGTCAGCCGTAGTGCCATACATCACTCCAAATTAAATTTACATTAGGCCCTCCTCGATCAAAGAAGCCAAAAGAAGAGGCAGCAGGGAATGAGATGGAGCGGCTGACATCATTACCCGGCAGCAGAGCACATGACCGTCATCTATTAAACCCTTTTATACACATGTCTCAGGATTTTACCAAAGTTCATGCATACCTAAGTGAAAGTTTGTGTTAAAAATTAAAAGCTCTTTTAGGAGGACAAAGGACTTTCTGAACTGTTGACTTTGAGAGGGGCTTTATAACCCCCAACCACGTCTGGCATCACCACAGACAGCCCCCCGACTCTCACTGTCTCCGACTGACTTTTTTTTCTCTCGCTTTTACCTTTGGCTATTTCTGACCAAATTCTTTATCATTATAAACAAATATTAACACCAAGTTTTGGTCTTAGCAATCCTATGACAAATATTATTCCGTACAAATGTAGTTATAGGAGATAAGAGCAATCACCTAAATGTGAATCTATTTACTAAGATCAACATCAGTCATATTCCTCAGTTCTAGTTTTGAATAACTTCAGAAGCAGCACAGGACAATGAACAGTTTAACTAATATGGCAAGCAGCAGTATGTACAGCGGCCTGTGGTTAACCCACAGCAGTGATGTTTATCATTCAGTTTAGGTCAAATCAAGATAATTGTCTGAACAGCTAATCTCCAGTAATTCTATTTATCAATGATGGTCACCCTGAAGTCAGACTGATACTTTCAGTCAGTGTACTGTGTACACTGTTCAACTTTAGGTAAAAAGACAGGGTCTTAGCTTAGGTTTCAGACTGATCTGGCTTTGGAGGGCTATTAGTAGGCACAGTAAGAGGGTTAAATTTTCACTTTTATCATTAAATTTTCTATATTACATTTTAGGTTGGGACTTAAGTGTAACGTAATGGAAAATGCTGTGATTTGTGCCGTTGATTACGCAGTCTGCGGTCATATGGCAGTGTCTGTGTGTCAGATTGTGTTGTCGACTGTCATGTTGCATTACGCCGCAGCGTGTCATGTTGCCCTCCTCTCAGCCTGTATCAGTGATGTATTAGGACAGAGTGTTTCCTCTCCTCACCATTGGGGATATATTTGCATTGGAGCGTCTGAAAGCAGCTGGAGTGAACCAGCTCAGTAAAGGCACCTGAGTGCTGAGCGCTTACTCTTTAATTGCTTCATTATCGTCTGTGCTAATCCCTCTCCAATTTCGACACTCTCATTTTCCACACTAATTTGTCCCGGTCCCTCTCCGGCGCTCTCTCTCTCTCTCACACAGGCCGTAGCGCTATGGCACCTATTTGCTTTCCAAGGCAATGATAACAATTAATGCAGCAGTCGGCAGCCCTCGTTTCATATAAACCTGTTTTAGCCGACTAAACAGGGGCTGCTGATAAACAGACTTCGGTGCCAAGGCGCAGAGCTTCACAGCACCATTTGTCTCTCTAATTATGCTTTAATTACAACTGTGTATGCTAATACACTAAACATTTGCATAGAACATTCACACAACAACTTTGTGCTTTTTTATGAGTGCTGCAGAAGGCGCTTATTGAACGAGGCCTGCACTGTGTTAAATTACATTTGGGAATTGATGAAAATTAAAAACAGTGCAATAGTACTCTAGGCTTAAATGTTTATTTTGTATACTTAGTAACAGTAAACAATGTCTAAGAGATTACAGAGTTCGGCGCTAATTCATTTCTTAACAGAACATCTTTACAATAAAAATGTGTAAACAAGTACTACATTGTAATGTTTTCTCTAACTACACTCATCTCACAACCATCAGCAACATGGCTCAAAGAGAGAGGGGAAATCAGCAAAACACTGCACAACTCGCGTGCTGTGACTCAGAGTTAGATCATCTTTGACGGCTGATGTTGGAATAATAGCTGCATCAAAGCAATGAACTTCAGGCACCACACAGCAACACAACCTTCAAAGTAAACTGCAGTTGTTACAAATATGTAAATGTGTCATGTGTATACAAAATAAAGATGCACTGCTGTGTATATGAACCCTGGTATGAAACTGTTGACTCCGGTCTTTGCTTCAGCAAGGTTTTAAGCTACATCTGAGCACTACATGCCATTGAGACATTAACATACAAACGACCTGCAGTTATCCTGTAAGCGAGGCTTCCCAAATGCCACCAAATGCTAAAGAATCATCCAGCACTGGTAAGTAAATGGCACTTTGGCTAAAATCTGTGAATTCATTGTCAATTACAAGCTGTGGTTATGACATATTATGGTGGTGATAAAAGAGATGGTGATGAGAATATAAGATGAGACACAGCAGCTGCTGAAGTAAAGGAGGCACATAGGGAACACTTTTGTAAATGAGGTGATCTCATGGCCACTAAATGACTCAGAGCAAGTTCAACGGAGTGGTCATATTGCACTATGCTCCCTTGTCATATTTACATGCATGTTGTGAATGATTTAAGCTCAATGTTGTAAAGGAACAGTCTGATAAACTGTGAGAAACATTACATTGTAGCCTTTTTAGTGTGACTTAAGAGGATCGTGCTGGTCCTGAACATTTTGACAAAGTCTTAAAGTTGTGTCTCAATAAGTTAAGTAGTTATTGTTTCATCCCAGTACAAGTATCAATTCATATGTATAACTCACAACTTGATGTTTGAGATATGAGGAAATATGAAGAGATACAATACTGAGGTTTGCAATCAAAATGACACAATATTATGGTCTTACAACTTCACAAGGTACTGCAATGTGCTATTTTATCTGAACTTATGTTCAAATAGGAACAAAATGCTAAACTAGAGGTCAACTGATATATAAGGCCGAAATGTGGGAATTGCTGATTTGTGTCTTTCAAACAAGCTCCATGTGAAACATGAATGCCCTGAATAAATCAGCCCTATGTCCCTAATAAAGCGCCCCCTGCTGTCACAGTTCAACACATTTAGAGTTTAGAAGTATCGGCTGTGCATATCGGCATTGGCCAATCAAAATCCTCCAGAATATCAATCGACTTCTATGCAAAACCATTCTCCTGTGCATTAACATCTTAAAGTTCAAAATGCATATTTTATAAGTAATCACAATATAAAATCTGATGACGATAACAGCATATCATAGAGTGTTACAGCGATGTATCTATACAGATCCGTGTATCATTTCTTGCGTCCCAAAAGCAAAAAGATGACAAATCTGTAGTCCATGCCGGAACTGCAATAGCACTATGCTCAAAAAGACATGGTGTGTGATACTTGGATCAATACAAATATGGTGGCCTTTCCCTTTTTGTCTGTCAAAATAGAAATTTGAAGTAGGAGGAACACTAGGCAGTCAGAGGGGCCGATAGTACAGATTGTCACTCAGCCTCGCTTCTGTCAGTTTACCCCAGGGCAGCTCTGGCTACAAACAAAGCTTACCACCACTGAGTATGGAAGAGATAAATAATACATACAACTGTAAAGCCACTTTGAGCCTCTGGAAAAGGCACTATATACACTAATGTATTATTATGAAATCTATGATGAGCCTTTTACAAAGTTTTGCATAAAACTACTTATGAGTCATTATGTTGTTTGTTTAATCTTAGCCAGTTACTGTAGTGATGACATTCACAATTAAAATGTTTGACTGAAAGTCCATGACACTGTAAATGAAGCTTTTGTTTTGTGTCTCTATCCGAGTTTTGGAAATTGAGATACCAGCAGTGAAAAAGACAAGCCCGAATCAACAGTGAAAACAGAACAAATAATATTTCGTTTGCACATCATCTATCTGACAGAAGGCAGAAAACAACACAGAGAAAAGGGAGGAATTGCTGGAAAAATCTCCCCCTGCCCGCCAATCTTTCATTCGACCTGCGCTCATCCATCCTCAGTGCACCTCTTAATTTGGTCCAGCCACAGACTGGCCAACAGAGACCTTCAGCCATTTGAAACAAATGATGTGGCCATGGAGGAGCAACAACTCACCACCAGTGCACCAGCACTATTCTACTGCTGGGTTTACTTTGAGGAGCCTGGAGTCATGGTTAAGATCTTAGATGGGTATTTGAGAAAACATTTAATATCCTAGTTTCAGACTGTTATTATAGTAAATGTAATAGATAACTGCATCTTCTTTTAAGTTGGTAAGGCACTGTTTTATTTTCAATAAAGCAGTTTAGGGTTCTTCTTCCCAATGGCGCCTGTCATGTGTCAGTATAGTGCCACACACAGAGATGAATAGTGCGGCCATAGTCTATAACAGTAAGTTGAGTGTGCAGTGCAGTGCGGGGCAGTCACACACTGACATTTCTGACTCTATGGATGTCAGACTAATTTTATAGTGAAACCAGACCCTTGTGTCATCCTCATGTGAGAGCTGACTAAGAGCCTTAGAATATATTGGAGACAAGATAGCACACAAACACATTCACTATACTATAAAGTCTTTCACTCAGTGGGTTTAATGGCTCTATACGACATTTGATAATATCAGACCAATCATTTTCGAAGCTTGGGTGCTGAAAAAGAGTATGGCGTTTGTTATGATGTTTTGATGAAGTGTGGCTATTACCTTGTAGAACGCCTTCAAAGGGATCCCTGTCCATGTAGCTCATATCTTGTTTGTTGATTTCAGATTTAGCAGGCTGGACTACACACACCACAACATCAAATAATAATACTATTTAGTAAATACATAACATAAAAATGTACAAACTTAAAAATAAACATACATTGTTGGTGGCCAGTATACATTTCTGATCAATCCTTTTTTTACATTAACAAAATCAGTTACACTGCTCAATCAGCAATATAAATTTCACTGTTCAGTGAGACTGTAAACACAACACAGTCTATTAAAATAGCTCTGACGGAGAGTCCTTCCAGACTTCCACAGCTCTTATTTGATAGGTCTAAGTTTAGCCGTGCCCTGTGTAATGACATTTGCTTTACTACTTAGTCAGTGATAAATACGTTGGGCTTGTCCTTTAATGCATTACTGTAAAACACCAGTGATAACACAACAGCCACCCATCATGTGAGGCCATGGTGGTCAGCCAGAGGTGCTCACCTCTTATAAGTGACGTTGTCCCTCCAGAAGTTATTAAATTGTATTAGAGCAGCAGCGTATAGAGGAATTCCTGTCAGATGACTTTGGTTTCAGACAAATACAATTTAAGGTAACTCTTTGAAATAAATTGAATGTTTACAGAGTGATTCATGAGCTGAATTGAAAAGAATCTTGGGACAGTGAGGTTCACTAAGGTTTACATGCATTCAGGTCGGCAGTAATTATGCAGTAAAAGTGAATCTCTATATTTAAAGTTTTGAAGCCTCCTGGTCAGATGAGTAGGCCTATGTTAACACATGGTTGTGGTGACTGTTCAGTCTGTCCAAGGCAGTTGTGCCAACAGCAGCTTGCCACCACTGAGTGCGTGCCTACATTTAAGAAGTATAAGCCTAAATGTAATGTACAGGTTCTCTCAGTTGATAAAGGTTTTTTTGTTTTGTTTACTGAATCTAAAACTGTTTGTCTTATTCGGTAGCCTATATCTTTTCCCATTACTATTACATCGGCTTGCACGAAAACATGCCTTGATGCTAATATGCAACCAAATATGCTCACATTGTTATTACACGTGTGACGCCCATAAGATCAGTTAAAGCGTATTATCTCACCTGGCTTGTGTCACGACAAAATGTGCACACCTCTGCAGACATTGCGTGGTCAGCCTTCACCAAATATGTGTTGTATCGTTTGGCGTCAAAAGAGACATGCATGGCATGCAGGTAAATCCACACATCGCAAAGCTAATCAAGATACTACGTAGCTAACTGCAGGCCATTAGCCAACACCTTTGCAGCGGAGAGATACGGAAGTGTTCAGGCCTGAGATAAGGCTCAAACTGGGCTAATGCTTGTAATTTCGGCAATTATAAAACTTTTATAATAAAATGATAACAATATTATAATAGCCCACTACTACTACTACTACTATTATTATTATTGAGATGTTTATAACCGGAGCATTTCTTATCTTCCTGATTATTTAAAAATTCTTTAAAGCATGTCTTTTAAAGCTATTCATTGAATAACATGAATCATAGCCTAAATAAAGATGGCTGTAAAGCATAATCACACACAGTGCTCAGGAGAGTCTCGGATGAACTGCAGGGATATGGAATAAAACACTCTTTGACAACCAAAATGAGCAAACAATCAATAACCTCATTCGCTAACACAGATGAATCAACAGGACCACAATATTTCTGCTCTTTATCATTCATTGTTAATTGTTAGCAGCGCACAGAAGGCTCTCTTAGTCTCCTCCATCGAGTGACATTCCAGGCGGGGAAAATCCAGAATTCCTAATAAAGAGCAAAACATTACATATGCGAGGAGAAATTCTGGATCATTGAAAGGCACAACCAGCCTGTGTGTGTCTGCTGTCAGCGCCGGCGCATGCAAGAGCCATGACATATGCTGCAAAACTTGACATGTATGTAACTTCCTCAATATTATCCTTGACTGGCTCGCTTTGTTTCAAATGTGTGTCCAAACCAAGTACACATATGAATGACCCAGTAAAGGAATTCCTGCAGAAGCTCAATGAAATGGGCAAATTTCAGTTGTGGCTTTGCAGAGACAATGCGAGGGTTTGAGCGGTTATGTGCCCCAAGGCTGAGTGATGAACAAGAGCAACACACTGGAGAATAGGGCTCTTTGTCAGCTTCCCAAGGTTTGGGGGCCCCCTATGGAAGGATATAGCCAAACCTGACCCGATAGGACACAAAGCTGCAGGGGAAATCGGAAGGGTAATCATTACACAAGTGCACAAAAACTCAGACGTTAGCCAAAAGACAAGGTTTGGAAAAGTGGCGTACCCTCACAAAACAAGGAAGCTACAGCGATGAAGAACGGGCTCCTTTTGAAGAAACTGAATTTGGACCATGCAAAGGGGTGCAACCAGAGAGACATTTTACATCCATATCTACTGCATCCAAGCGTGAACGTTTTTGGGAGTAAGATTTGTTTGAAACCGTGATATTTTTTATATGAAATATGCTTCTTGGAATAGAAGTCAGAGTTGACCAAGACTGCCAGATTCACCCAGGCTCATTCTCTAACATTCCCATGCCAAAATTGATAAACTGACAAACTGTATGTTCATTGTCCAAATTTATAAAGAAATAGTCAATAAGCATTTTTTTCACCTTGAAGATGACCAGTGGATGTTCGAAACTTATGACAAACAGGCAAGCCAATCAATTCTGTAGTTTAGAAGTCTGCAAATATGTTGTTTGCCATTCAAGCTGTTACTTCATTTCTTTTACATCATTCACAAATCCTCAAAAATCGAATTGTAAGTACCGTAATCTTTATTTTAAGGACAATGTACAGATCAATCAAGATCATAGGGAAAGAGATGTACTGCACCAGATTATAGCTAAATAGCTAGATTCCATCTGTAGTCCTTACAGTGCAATAAATAGCAATATACAGTATCACAATGTAATATTCACACAGTCAATCACAAAGTCAACCACACAACATTTCACCAATCACTACATTTCATTCATCATTCTGCATCAGTCCAATCCCCATTTCCTAGTTACAGACATATTAAAATACATTGAAATCATTCAGTGCTGCCCCCTCCAGTTAACAGTATATAATCCAATAGCTACATTTGTCATAATACACTGACACTAGTCCAAGGACCTAAACCAGCCTCTGTCAATGCTGGCAGGTTGGGCCACTTTTTTCAATTCCCTGTTAAATAATAATGTAGCTTGTTTGATCTTTTTAATAAATTGGGAGATTATTCCATTGTTTGATTGCTTTATATGAAAATGCTGTTAAATGGTTCCCTTCGCGTTTTACCATTTATGAAAGAAAAGTTGAAACTGATAATTAAGTTGCCATATTAATATTTTGGCTACAAATCCTTTTTACTGATCAACATCATGCACAAACAAATCTATGGCACTCTTCCCGTATTAAGATTCTCTATCTACATTTACTAGTCACGCACGTGTTTTTTTTAATATTGTCAATATTTTTGGAATCTTTTATGAGTAAATGGACTTTGGGTCATGTGTTCTGCTGACCGAGATGATATTGAACTTCATGACAGTTCTAGTTTCATGTGGATAGATAATGCACATGAAACTGCAGAAAAAATGTGAATTGTTGTGTAAGACTATACAGGGAAACACTATCGATTCCAGTTTTTATAAAGTAGCATCTCTTTTCCTCTTTTGTGCAGGTTTATGGCGATCTACACTCCTCTGACTGTCCTTTACGCTATCTATAAAGCTGCATAAGGCAAAAGTCTGGAGTGAGACTTTACATCTGTATGCACATGGATACCATCATTATTATTTCATGGCGGTGATATTATAATTTTCGGTCGACTAGAGAAATGAAGGTCATTCGTCATTTGTGCTGTGGCAGCAGAATGAAGTCAGAAGGAGCCGGCTGCGTAGACTCCACCAGCGTAATGATATAAATACATAATGTTCCACAGTTTGCAAACGGATCCGACATCTGCGTGGGAGAGGCAATTTTCAGCACAAATCACCCTGTTTGACCACATTAAACTAGGCAGCGTTGTAAATTATGCAAAAGAGCGGCTTTGGAAAACAATAATACAACGAGACAAACAGGGAATGAGGTTACGGCGACTAGTTTGTGCAGGAAAGGTCATCGCGCAATCAGAATCAATGGGGCATCCAATGTCCCATCAAGTTCATTTCGAAGCATACAACTTCTGCAAACTCTGCTGTATGTTTAGTCAGTTGTTTGTGCGATTTCAAATCAATCTCATGAAACCGTTTCAGTGTCAATGGAAGAATATCCAACTGCTTTTGTAATTTATACAACACACAAGACGGAAATTATTATGAATATGAGAATAAGAATGAGGCCGTTCTCGTGGTCTGTTTATGGAAATGGATGCTCAAAAGTCAGCAGGGTTGTGGGATTACCCGTTGGTTGCCTTAAAGGAACAGGCCACAGTTTTTCCATCCTGAGATATATTCTTACCTGAGCTTAGACAAGTTGATGCGCACCTGTCTGGTCTTCACGCATGTGCTCAGTCACTCAAAAAGACCAAAGATGTTGCCCCCTAACCTCTATGGGGCCAAACAGGGGTGGAGTTAGAAGCGACAAAGCTCTTCCCTCTTTGCCCTATTTAAATACGGTTACGTGAGTAGTTACACGATCCAAATATAGTAATATCGCAGTAATATCTTCACTTTATTGCACGGACGTCCTAAGGTGTTATTACGCTTTACAATATAGTACCCGTTTTTATCCACTTAGAAAATCCACATGTTTAATTTTGTGTAACTACTTGGATCGTGTAACTACTCGCATAACCGTATTTAAATAGGGGAAGAGCTCGGTCGCTTCTAACTTCACCCCCGTTTGGGTCCATCGAGGAGAGGAGGAGAGGCTAAATTCTAACAACATATTTGGTCTTTTTGCGTGACTGAGCACACGCACAAAGAACCAGAGACATGTACATCAACTCATCTAAGCTCAGGTAAGAACATATCTCAGTATGGAAAAACTGTGGCCTGCTCCTTTAACAAAAGCACAATAGAATGAAATGAGTGCCCAGGCAGGCCATCGATTCCCTGATTGCATTTTAGCACATTACGGCCTTTTGTAAACATTGGATAACATCCAAAGAAGGCGTAAGGCAGCACCAAATGTCATTACTTCCGCTAACCCAAGTCATCTGACAGGAATACCTCTAATTTCTAGAGTAGATTGTTTTCATGCAGAATTCTAACATGATAATCGAATTTGCTGTTCTGAGCTCCTTTCTCAAGTCCAGTCACATGGCCCCATTAGCCACTTAGCCACATGCAGCTCTTGAGTCGCAGCTTGGCCAGCCAACGAGAAACTGACCAAATAGCAGCTAAATGGAAGGACTTTGATGATTTGGTAACATGGTTAAGTTGGACGATTGGCTTGACTCACCACAAATTCCCTCAGAGGCGGCTGCCCGGAGAAAGCTAAGACTAAGGATTTTGTTTGCTCAGAGTAAGAAAAGTTTGCTTAGCTGGTCATGTGGTGCTTCTTGTTTGTGATTTGTTTAGCTGAGGTTTTCCACTCATGTTTCATCCACTAATATTCAACATGGCGTGGCACTATTTTAAAGGTTGTATGTGCTTTAAATTGTTTCTCAGGTGGAAAATAACAACAGAACAATAACTTTTGTTTTTGCTGGGATAATGCCACTGTTAAAGGTGCATTACGCAACTTTTTATGAGGGACAAAAAGTAAATATTGCGTACTTTATCTTGTAGTGACCCAGCAGCTGTGTGTGTGGTCAGCAGGGCCTTTACATTAGATCACAGTGGTCTCTACAATGCTCCACGATCAATTGTTTTGTTGGTTTTCTGGTGAGAGTGTCCGTCAACAGTGAAAACCTTCCAAACGATTGATCCTAGAGCGAACAAGAGACCACTTTGATGGAAAGTAAAGATGCCACGCTAACCACTCATACAGCCACTGGGTCAAATACGCACAAATATATATATATATATTTTTTTTTTTTTATTTACATAAAAAGTTGCATAAGCATTAGTTATAGTTTTAAACCAGTGAGGTGGTAGCCTGGCTGCTGTGTGTGCTCGAATCATTTCGAACTGCACAGCAGGGCAGCCTGGGGACCATGGCTGAAATCTTCGCATGGATTTGGGGACCAATCACAGAAGGGACGGCAAGACGATGATGCACTATTCGACATACAGAAGCTTGTAGTTTGTTTAGGGATAATAAAAAATATATATTTAACAGCAGCAGACGTGACGCCATCTTTCGATCAAGCTTTAGACCGTGTTCTAAATAGTTTAGCTCGAAAGTTTACAGCGGGTACGTCATACGTCATCTGATACGATGATACAATTGGCTATGACTACGTGCAGACGCATGATAGACATTCATAGCGCCCAATAAACGACTATAGACAATCGTAAACCACACCTACGAGAAAATGAATTGGTGGTTGTTAGAGAAATAACAATGATGCTCGAGAGGATGGATGAAGAATAGGCAGCAGTCAGGATGTCTTATACAGGAGAAGCCTATGCTTCCACAGAGGAGGGATAAATACCGTCTAAGAGCGTCATACCGATACGCAAGCAAAACATTCAGTGGCGCCTGAGCACCACAGTCAAGGCTATGACAGAGATAGTACGACTGTACAGCTTGACCCACGGATAGTACGACTGTACACCCAGTATGATAAATAATGATTTAATGTTATCCTCTAACAGTGGTCCCCAGACTAAATATCACTTGTGATCTTAGTCTGGCATTAGCCAGGCTAGTGAGGTGGAAGATTTATTCTAAAACGTTCAATTTTTTTTTTTTTTATATATATTTTCCTCCTCATTTGTTACATTCTGTTCCCATTTCTTATAAGCAAAAAATAATAAATGTTTCCATAAAATGCCAGAAGCCCCTTGTAACACAGAGATAGGTAAACGTTTGTAACATGTTCCTTATTAGAGGATTGCAAACCAATACATAGCCCTTTCCTGTTTATGGGGCATGAAAGCTACAATCCGGGGTCTATAATGGATTGTTGAATGGGAAACCCCACTCAGTAAGATTAACGCCTTCTGCCTTTGCTCTGCAGTGGAAATCAATCGGAGGTGACCAGTTACCACGCGTTAACCGCTTTTAAAGGAAACGTCCACAGTAAATTAACCCGGGCCTTTAGCTTCGTCTCTATTTGTCTGCTGCTCCACTGTGTGCCAATGTTGGGCTGACCAAGTGACCAGTGGATGATATTCAGGCTTGAGCCAAGTGCCAACACCGCTCTCCGCAGTGTCCTTTGGGTCGCGGCTGTTAAACTGTATTCATAAGTTCCAATGTGTAATATAGATGTTTTATTCATACCATATCAGCTTGTTTTTGCCAGCTTTTGGGTCTACTCATTCATATTCATGTGCAAAATAATGGTGCCACTATTGCGTGGGATGGCTTTGCAGAGAAGTGAAACGTTGCTTAATCAATGCAGTCTAACATTTAGCCAGTAATGTATTCCGAGGTATAAAAAGGACACATGTGAAATGTACAACAGCAGCATGGACGAGGCAGCAGCTACAAACACATGTAAATGGCGGGTTATATTTTAACATCTCCGGAGACACTCGGATCTTTGTGGGACACTGGGAAACATATTGCAAACAGCCGCCCCCGTCCGGCTCTTTGTGCCCACTCTTGAGTCATCCTTCTGACCCCGTCCCGCTTCCTCCTCCAAACACTGTCTCCTTATGGTGCGCTCCGTGGACACAAAGTGGCCGGTCGGAGAGAGGTGCATGAGGAGAGAAGACTAAATCTGTATTTAGAAGTTGCCTTTTGTGCATTCAAAGACAACGTTGTAAGTCAATATAAAGTTCTAAGATATGAAACGGAATGAATATCAGCGAATATGTAAAAAATATATAGGCTATCTCCACAACTCAAGGTCAAGGGTTTTCAACAGATGTGATCAACAAGGAGTTACTTCTTAACAAAGATAAAATAACAATTATACCTTCTTTTATTTAATGGCACTTGTCAGTTATTGGAAATTAACTCTTCTTCCGTGTTTGATCCTAAAGATATTCTAAGGACACTTGAACTGCATCTTTTGATAAGATGGAAATGAGTTATAATGGATTCAGGACAGCACCAGTGGTGTTTCGGTGCAAATTCTAAAATGCTTCTCTAATTTGGTAAACACCAGACTGGCTATAATCAATTTAGGTTTATTGCACTTTACAAATGCAATCTCAGATAAGTACTGCTGTGCCAAAGCAAATAACAATATGTGCATGTGTTTGTTAACTGCTTACTTCTATGGTTACAAAAAAAAAGTATCTGTTTATTTTAGAGACATACAAAAAAAACACCTTTTATCACTAGGGGCAACATTTCCCAATTGTACAAACATTACAATATAATTGTAATCATGAAATAAAAATAATGGATCTGTTTCATTATATTTACTGTTGTGGTTAGAGTGCCAGAGATAAATCTTTTGAGTGGCGGTTTCACACACATACTAGTTTGAAGCCAGTCGATTGTGTGGCCGCTTGGAGACAGTGGGACTGGTCCGATATAATGTCCTCTCACATTTCCCCGAAGGCACACAGCCCAGCACCTCCGGAGCCATCATTATTACATGCGGGGGGCGACTTGTGATCTTTTTAATTATTCCGCACTTCATTTCTATTCCACCATTCAAAACGCAACATGAGAATTGATTGCCCTAAAAATCCGTCTTTATAATCTCCCCTACACCGGCACATAAATAATCCAACTTTGGGGTATGTGGGGGCGGGGAGGGGGGAGGCTCCCGACACAAGCGGTTCCTTTTTACACTGCACCGCTGTGGTGCTGAGTGAGGGGAGGGGGAAACTGAATAGCGGTGCTCTTTTAGGCGAGAAAAAAACGACACTTGTTATCTTGTGAACCCTCAAACATGTAAGATCGGAATCTCTTGAATGTCAGCGACCGAAATGGAATTAACAAGAGATCTTTTTTATTGTCGCGGAAGGTCATTAGGCTGCCAATCGGGGTAATTATGGAAATGGTCTCCCCAGCTCTTCGGAATGTTTTCCCGCTTCCATAAGGACTTGAAAGTGTTCAATCAGCCTCTCTCGTGGGAAAGTTCAGCCATAACTGCAAGTGTACCAGCAAAATCAAATTAAGCAAAGAGATTTCATTAGTATTTATAGCCCCGAGGCATTTGTAAAAAGTGTGGAGCGCCGGAGTAATGCGAGACTGTGCCGGGGAGAGTTATTGCCAAATGACAAAGGCCATACCTAGAAGACATACACATAGATAATGAATAGGGGCCATTGATTGCATCTTTAAAGAGGATTCTGGAGGGAATTTTAAATATTGATGCTAGTGTGTGTGACTTTGCTCTCCTGGCAGTGGCGTGGCAACTTAGTTTGGGTGTTAACTTTATTATTCCCGCGCATAAAACCCTCTCCCTGCTACATTTATGATTAGTGTGAAGGATTAATTGCAATGGATGAGAGTGCTTAAAGCGACACACAATGGGTAAATATACAGGTTTTGGCACCATAATACAAAAAAGAGGGGGGGGGGGGGTGAAAGGGAAATGGCTCTGTGAAGCAAATTGCAACACCTGATTTGAATCATTGGGTCTATTCAGTCCACTTAACCCCGGAGTAATTGACAATTTAAAGGTGGGCTCCCTAATTTCAAGAGACAGCACAGCGGCTTTGATTAGACGGCGGGATATGTGCGTTCCCGACGGGGCAACGGGCAAGGACACCATCAGCAAAGAGGCGCACAAAATGAGGCAGGGAGTCGGGCTTTTGAGAGACGAGTGGCAGAAGGCTGTTGGAAAGGTTTTGGCCATGCAAAAGGCAACTCGCAAACCAAAACAGTTTGATCCTAATGGTGTCACTTTGTTTAAAATGTATAGTCCAGGTTTTTTTTTTTTTTTACTATACAGCGTTGATTGTAAATCCCAACGACTGGTTTAAGCGTTTGCAGAAAGACCAAAGACCAATCCAATGGTGTTATTGTAATGTGGAAAATTGCATAACGCTTGTCCTGGCAGTTGGTAAATGAAAAAAAGGTGTTTACCATTAAATTCAGAATGATATTTAAGCCTTATATTAGTCTACACACATAAGCCTTTTTTGTTTATTAGATTTCTATTAACTATATGTTTATATTTTAGTTTATATTTTTGCTTGTTTACCACTGTCCTTTTTTATTATATATATTTGATGCTGAAATGTCCCCATTGTGTGACAAAGAAAGGTTTACTTTTGTTATCGTAAGTTAAATTAGGTTTTGGTTCAATGTTTTATCTACCACAAGAGCATAACGTATTTTTTTTTGTTTGTTTTTTTGACAAACCTAATGTGCACTAGATTTGTGGCATAACATTGAAGAGGGGCAATTTATTATTGCACTGGATGGCAAAGAAAAAAACTGACAGAATGCAGATGTTTTGATCAGTTTTTTGTGTGTGTTATTATCTCTGTAATTAGAAATAAAAGTAAAGCACAAATGAAATATTTAACTGTGTCAAAAAGTGGTGGAAATAATAAGTAACAAAGGTGTCGTTAGATGGAAGGACTTTAACATGCATTTTGTAGACCCAATCGCATAGTTTCTGTTTGGAGGTTTCAGTGAATCAGAGAGTCTGACCCCTGCTCTCCATCAAATATGACATCAAATACTAAAATGATGCAAACAGAAACCTATTGGGCAATTATTATTGACGGTGACCCACTTATTTTAGAGATGCTGGGCGTTGAAACATCTTTTTACCCTAGAGTAATCTTTTTTTGTGTAATTGGGTTCGACAAAAGGTAAAGTGTCTGTGTGGAGAGTTTGACAGATTGAAGGAATATTATTATGGCCAGTTCAGTGCGGGAGGAGGATAAAGGGTAATTTACTGTGATGTTACATATATGTATGCATCAATAGGCAGGGGGATATTGAGTTCAGGGGTCGCGCGGAATGAGCCTCTTCCTTTTATGTAAAGAAGCTGCCTCGCATGCAAAACGTACACTGACGCGTAGAGATGGAACAGGCCACGATCCAACCTCGCGGTTCCATATTGGCGTTATGCATTATGAGGACAGTCTCAATATTGAGAGTTGAAAAGGGTCTCATGTATGCTTTCCCATGCGTATTCCCATAGTTCTTAACCCCATAGTTCTTAACCCCCCCCCCCCCCCCCCTTCCCCGATCATCGAAACAATTAACTGCATCACCGTGTTTGTAAACGCGCGCATTTGTAGCGTATTGTTCAAAAAGGAGGACGCCGTGTTAAATGTGGCCAATTGTCATTATAGGCCTATGGGCCATTCCCGTCACTATGCGTTACAGCATTGCGCGAAACGTGGCAAAAATGTAGCCTACATGTTTTGAAGTCTAGCTGAATGACAAAACGCTTACAAATTGAGTAACATGACACATACTTAACAAGTCCACATTGGTATGGTAATCCGGCGACAGTGAGCGCGAGGTGTCACTTTCCCATCGCGCTCAAGCGAGCCTCGAGCGCACAACGTCCTGGACGTGAGCTGATCTGAAGTGTCAGATACAGCCTATACGTTTGTGAATTATTGTCACATTAAATGCATAACAATTGCCAAATTATGTAACAGCCTATTTAAATAGCCCGCTGTCGTTTATTTAAATAATCAAAATTATAGACGAAACATTTGTTTAAAACAAAATCGTGTGCATTTACAATATAAAATAATTACTAAACATGTATTAATTTATTTTTTATTTTAAATAAACAAAATTAGGCTTTTATTACAAAACCTGGAAATATGAAAATCCCCTTAATGTGTCTCAGGGTATTGCTATAATGCAGCTGCCTAATGCAATTAGGTAGCTGGTGATTAAGCATAAAATTCAAACGAAATATATAGACCCTATAACTCCCAACTTCTTTTTGTACAGTGTTCTTTAGTCACATCGATACATTTCGCAGATTTAACATTTTGCTTGATCCTTCATCTCATACAAGTTGTGCAACTCTTCAGGTTGGGCAGTTGCGACACATTAAGTTAAAATATTCCGCGTAAAAATGAGCACCATCATACGGTTGGATGGAGTTTATACCTATGGACTGAAAACGATTTAAAAAAGAAGAAAAAGAAAAGAAAAGACGAGAGAAAGAAAACAACTGCACGTCCGCCTGCCTGGCTCTGGACATTGTGAACGGTTTACATATTTCTGTATGTTATAGGTCAACAGAAACATAAGGACATTTTTACACATTTACAGGCGCACTACAAATATGTGTTGGCCTGTATGAGCGTAGCACCCGAAAAATGCCATGATACTGTGCTGTTCTTTGTGAACTCAGTAAAGCGCGCTCTTAATTGGAAGCCCATTTATCACAGTTTAATGTAAAGAAAAAAGAAAAAAGAGGCATGTTTTATGTTTAGACTCACGAGAAGAGCGAAACATTCAAAGAGCGTGTTTTGTTCGTTTTTGTTTTTTATTGTCATTTTTTGTTAAACGTTTTCTTTGTAATTTTCAGTTAGACTATATAGTGTTTTTTATTATTATTTACGTTTTGGTCACAATTTCAATTACAGCACATCACATGATCCGTATATCCACATCCTGATCATTCCCCTCTCATTTATTTCCTCTCTGTGTGCTATCGAAAACCGCTTAGGCTTTCTGTAACGGTCCAATAAAAACGACACAGGAATTATGAAAGTGAAATTCTGTTTATTTATTTAATCTTGAATGACAGGAGGCCTGTCTTTTACGCATTGACCTCACCGTGTCCTCGCTCACACGGCGCTTCCCCAGGTGACCCTGGCCTTTGACCTGCTCGGAGAGGAAAACGAGAAAGTAAAAACGAAGAGAATATGAGCCTCCGATTGTGCCCCCCCCCCCCCCCCCCCTCCCTCGTGAAATCCACCGGAGCATCGCGTTATTATGATCACAGTTAGTTGTTGTGCGACCTTGTTGGTAGTTTGCTCTTATCACACGTGCTGCCGACTGTTTCCCCTTCACCGCCTCTTCTCCATTCCTGCCCCCGTCTGTCTGTCCGTCTTTTACCTGTCCGTCCGCTAATGGCTTCACGGTGAGGCGACTCGGGCTTATTATACTAAAAGGGATTTTTGTCGCGCTAAGCCTTGCGTGTGTGCTTAAAACGTACATTTCATTAACAAACTGCGGCGGTATAAAAGCGGATTTATGAGGCTTCAAAAGATCACAGGAAGGACGGCGTTTTGAAAAACTCCCTCCCCTCTCTCCCCCTCTTTTTTTTTTCTTTCCTCCGTTGCTTGCAGTTGCAGTCAGGTTATATCAGCAGTTACGGAGCAGCCGCCTTTTCACACGATATTGCTGCAACCGCGGGGGTCTGTAAAAGGCGAGCGTCGCAGCTATCCCTGCAGAGAGACGAGAAGAAAGCATTTTAGACAGCAGGCGCACAATGTAGGAAAGATCATGAATATGCTGAGAGACTGACATTTGTAAATAAATGATTAGGGCATACGTGACATCATTCTGCTGTGCGCAAAATACGTTTTACGCACAGCAAAAGGCTGTCGAGCGTCACTGAATTGCTTTAAGATTTCGTCCAAAAAAAGGTGAAGCAAAAACATTCCTATTGTGGGTCTGGGGTGCGGACATACAGTCCAGCAGAAATTACGCGCGCTTTTTTTTTAATTATTTTTTTTTTGCCTTTTTAAACCAGGCGCGCGTCCCGGGGATAAAGAGGATCCAAGTTGATGTTCATCTGGGAAGTAGCCCCGTATTGACAAGGCCCAGAGCACACGGGTTACAGACACACGCAGCACACAGGTATTTCCTCTCCTCGCGACTCTCTCCCACACACTGACCCCGGCGCGTTATTAATGACAGCGTGGGATTCGACCGTTTCTGTTTTTTTGACGCGACACTGAGGCAATTTTTTCCCTGTTATTTTTGACAAACTAAAAAAGACGAAAACAGAAATAAAATCAAGCATTTTCCAAGAAAATATTCTGAATATTCTTTTTAAATAGCCTATAGTAAATGTAGGCTCTTTTCAGTAGCTAAATTAAGTAGGTATTGCTTAGCCATCGTAATTTTTATTTGCCCTATTATTATTATTAATAATATTATTGTTGTTGTTTTATTATTATTATTATTATTATTATTAATAATAATAATAATTATTATTATTATTATTATTATTGCTGCATAGTTTATTATTTTATTAAGACACGCTGTTTAAAAAACAATCTTAACAAAGTAGTCGATAGCCTGTAACCTTGTTTAAACCCGTTTGTATATTTTTGTTTATACAAATGTATAAACAGGTTTTATTTAATCGAAAAAGCGCGTGTCGCTGAATATAGATATTTCCATTAACCTCAAACCTCAAACCCTCCAATAAAATCAATAAAGGCGTTTGTAACATCGACAAAATCTATCCGAACATAACTTCATTATTTTCGTTCTTTTCCGTATAATAACAAATGACTTCTGTTTTCACTCTCAATCCTCATGCGCGCAGCCGAGTGTTATTTGGGCTCAGATGTTCCCACACCGCGGCACAGGAAAGCCTCGGCTCGAACGGTCACCTTTTTCCCTTTTTTTTTTTTTGCGCTCGTGAATAAGAAACGCTCTCTTTGCATTCGCCCGCTGTCGCATTTCCTACTCGATTCAAATGCAAACGCATGCAATGATCGGGGTCGTTGGCACCTCTTCCAAACTCTTTAGGCGCTTCTTTACACTTTATTCATGGTCGCTTTCTGTTTCTGCTGCGTCTTTGAGCTAATCCTGTGCGAATAAATAGACGCGAAACGACCGCTTTGCATTTGGCAAGGGCGGCTTTAAGACAGGAAATATAACAACATGCATGTGAGAAGGCTAAACAAACAAACACAAAACAAAGATATCAATAGAGAGTAAATCGTGCACAAACCCACCGACGCTCCCTCGACTTTCGGCCGCCGTTTTGCGAGAGACTTGCGTGTAAAAAGCTTGTTTTTTACGCGCGCCGTGTTAACGCGCATTAGATCTTTCAAGCGGCAATTTTCTCCCCCTCCTTCTTCTCCCCGCGCCGCACCGTTAAATGGCCTATGACGGACGAACTTCGGAGCGGGCGCAAAGCAATACTACCGATGTCCCATTGTTGACAAATCCATGAAACAACTCCAGTTTGCATGGTTTAACCGCGAGAGGTAGAGGCAGTGCAGAAGGCAGGACACGTGGGGAGGAGGGAGTGTGAGAGAAGGGTAAGGGGGCGTGTGTCGTCACCGCACCACGTGTCCAGCCTCGATAGTATATCTTATCCTGAAAGAGGGGAAAGTAATCTATCAGACAGTCTCCGTTAAAAGCCTTTAAAAGCATGTGTCACCTCGACTTGATTCTCCGAATGTTACTCGTGCTGTAGCGGGATATATTCCACACTCGCGCGGTGCAGTCACTATACGCGAAGACTTTCACACAAAGTCAACAAGTCCCCGGCGAGACGAGAGGCGCTGCGCTTTTACGCACTGGAGAAATACTTGGGACATTTCTGGCTATTGGAACAGAGACATTCTCCGAACCAGTCAGCCCGCGCGCATCCCACGCCGTTTTCTGTCTTCCCGCGCCACCCCCGGGCTTTGATTTGACTTTTCTCAACAAAGCGTGAAGTCAGCTGTGAGATGACCCTGTCTGGAGGCAGCGAACGAGCCAGCGACATGTCCGGCCAGACCGTGCTCACAGCCGACGACGTGGACATCGACGTGGTGGGCGAAGGGGACGATGAGATGCTGCTGGGGAAAGTGGACAGCGAGTGCGACAGCCCCGTGGGTAGAGGGGGCGAGGATGAGGACGAAGAGGATGAAATCGAAGTGGACAAGGAGGACATGGGGTCCGGGGGAGTCAGCCCCGGCTGTGAGAGCTCCGGAGAGGGAGATGTGAGCGGGAAAGCGGAGGGTCACGACCAGAACTCAGGGCAAATCCAGAAACCCAAAAACAGCCTGGTGAAGCCTCCTTACTCCTACATCGCCCTCATCACCATGTCCATCCTCCAGAGCCCGCAGAAGAAGCTCACACTCAGCGGCATCTGCGAGTTCATCAGCAGCCGCTTCCCCTACTACCGAGAGAAGTTCCCCGCGTGGCAGAACTCCATCCGCCACAACCTGTCCCTCAACGACTGCTTCGTCAAAATCCCGCGGGAGCCTGGCAACCCGGGCAAGGGCAACTACTGGACCCTGGACCCGGCCTCGGAGGACATGTTCGACAATGGCAGCTTCCTGAGGAGGAGGAAGCGCTTCAAGAGAGTTCAGCCCGACATGCTCCGGGACCAGACCGCGCTCATGATGCAGAGCTTCGGCGCCTACAGCTTGGGAGGCCCGTACGGTAGGCACTACGGCATCCACCCGGCAGCATACCCGCACCCGGCCGCCCTGCAGTACCCGTACATTCCCCCGGTTGGGCACATGCTTCCTCCGGGCGTCCCGCTTCTCCCTTCTTCGGAGCTGAACAGAAAGGCGTTTGGCCCCAGCCTTCAACTCGCCCAGCACCTCAACAGCCTCAGCACCGCGTCTATGATCAAGTCCGAGCCGTCCGCAAGACCGTCATTCAGTATAGAAAATATTATCGGGGTGTCCAGCTCGTCTTCCTCCGCGGCGGCAGCTCAGGCGTTTCTGCGGCCCCCGGTGACCGTGCAGTCGGCCCTGCTGAGCGCGCAATCGCTGTCTCTGACTCGGACATCAGCGGCCATTGCGCCCATCCTCAGCGTCCCATCGAATATTATCTCTGGACACGTTCTACCGGCTGCCTCGGCCGCGGCAGTGTCCAAATGGCCTTCACAATGACTTCAAGCGAACTTAAAAAGGAACCCTTATTTTTTATATTAAAATGATTATATTATGAAGGAGGAAGAGTGAACAAATGCACAAACCACTAGGCAGCACTGGACTCTGTAGCCATGTAAAGACAATTGAGACAGAGACTAAAGGACTGATTTCTGTACAGGTAAAAATTGTAAATATTTGTAAAGTGTTAAAGAGAATCGTTTGGCTTTGTCTTTTTCTGTTCTGACGATGTGAGCGTTGGTTTTGTATCGGGAGCTTCCCTTTCATACAAGAAATACCACAGACAACCCTGACAAACAGACGTGTTTATAAGAAATAAGCAAAACAATAAATGTAATTCTATGTGTGTTGTAAACTCAAGTTTATATGTAAATAAATAAGAAAAAGCTACAATCTATTCATCAATTTGTATTATTTTAAACTGGGGGAATTTATTTTTTGTTTGCGGTTCGCTGTTGAAAGTCTGTAGCCTATTACGTTTTGGTGACGACGGCATGATCTCATTAATTATTGAATTATGCAATGAATTAAATCAAATAATGTAACATGCAAAACGAAAAACCAAACGCCTGAAAATACATTTAATTTTGAACCCATTTTGAGTTAGTACCTGAACGTATTTAAAGAAAGAAATAAACCGTTTCTAACCGTTTGCGTAATGCGTAATTACGCGTGACATAAAGGGCAAGTGAAGGGATGCTACAGAACATGTTTAAGTTCTTTAAATATTCACCATGTCAGATTAAAATGCATAATTTTTGCAGCATATTTTATTATTTTACATAAATGTAATGACACGGATAGGCCGAATGAACACTATTTACAAAACGGAAATAGGCCTATAATAAAAACAAACAACCATAAGTTGGATTTTTATCATATTTTAATCATGCCAGTGTGTGCAAAAATATCTTGTCAAATAAAAATGATTTTAGATTGACCTACAGTCATGGTAGAATATAAAGGCACATTTAAACGGTCTTTGACGGACGTTGACACTAAAGACATTAGATCTAAAGCTCGTGCCTTTCAGTGTAATTGTTTTTAAATTACATTGATGTTTTTTTAGCACTTGGTTGAGGTCATATGCCTCCCCTTCATTTACCATTACATCGGAGCTGGTGTCGTTTTACAGGATTTTCTGCGGCTTGGCTACTATAAACAGTTTCGCAGTTGTGTCTGGCTAATCACTTTTACACAAACAACAAATGGTGATCGGGCAGGAGCGCGCGCCGGTGTGTGTGCGTGTGTGTGTGCGCGCGCGCGTGTGTATGTGTCTGGAAGCGCGCGAGCGGAGTTAGTCGGGCTATATTTATCTGATCCCCATGGGAAAGGCTCGGGAAAGAGAAAGGAGCTCCTCTCTTTGCTTCAATTCACTTCAGACACCGAAGAAGGTGCTGATGATGCAAAAGGATGCTCCAATGTCCCCTGGAATTTCCGACCCTGACTTTATTCATTATCGATCTATTTTATGCCCGATCATGACCACATATTATTAAGCTATTCAAGGCACAACCTCCTAACTGGACGAACAGTTTCATTTTCAATTGCACAAACGCAGAAAATCAACACCACTCTCCATTTCATTCTGTCGACATTTAAACGATGATTTTTTTTTTCTTTTTAAACAAATAGACGAAGCAACAAACAATGAAACTGGTTACATTTAATGTATGTTTTGTTCAAATATTCTAATAATGCAAATTCTAAATTCTAATATATCTGCAATAATAAACCTAAAGGTCAATGACAGTCACAAAGGAAGAAATGTCATGCAGACAGTCTGCTCTAGAGGGGCGGCTCTTTTTAAATGAGAGAGAGAGAAACGAAACAAAAGAAAAACATATTTGGTCAAAAAGTCAAATAACCAGGCTGGGGCCGTGTGGCGCAAATGCCAAACGCAGTATTTTTGGGATGCGCGCTGCAGAGACCCCTCTGAACCTATAGGGGGCCCTATAGTCAGTCCTGCACATACCACATACTTCAAATGCTTATTGAACTCTGGTTTTCACAATGACAAATAACAAACCAAAGCTCATATGTTTCTATAAATTTCGTTAAGAACTATAGTCATTAGGCCAGGACTAAAGGAAAAAACAAAAGTAAAATCATAGCATAGACTCAGAGGGAACAGCCAACATAACAACATCATGCAAACCAAAAAAATCTGAATTTTGGATAATTGTGATAGCCTATTTCTCACATGTTTTGAAGCAAACTTTTTTGCTACTGCACTGACATTGACAGGTTAGGCCCAGACCACCAGATGATCCGAATTCCAACTACAGCTTTCGCTGGTGCAGACAGTAAATGTAGGTACAGCAGTTACTGAATATTTAAAAAGGCATAGAGATGAAGCAATAAATGACAAAGTAAAGCTGGCGTGGCCAAGCATTAATAACTAATGTGTAGCACTGAGTTATAGGCTGTTCCCATTGTAATGAAAGTGTCAGTGCAAATCAGCAGTTGTCCGAGGATATTATTATTTATGCATAATTGATGCCAGAACCACAAGGATCGTGTCTTAGCCAAGAAATCCGCACCACCTTGAGAACAAAGACGTTGGTGTGAACAGAAGTAAAGGTCACTGGGAGAGTATGCCCCTGGGCTGAGATTTACATTGTGAGCACGAGTCAAGATGGAGACTGTAATACCTGCACAAAATATATACAAGGAGACAGCAAACTCTGTTGCTACATTCAGTGTGTACTGTGTAATCGTTCATTTCACTGTTGCATTAATTAGACTAGACCTCTAACTATTAATTATATCAATGTAAAATCTACTGACTAATGGCCTACTAAGGTGTTGTGATAGTTTACATTGCTATAAATCAATTTCTAATTCTTTTATGCCAACTCTTTTTCATAAAATGTAAAGAAAGCATCTTTTCCGTGGTCAGGAAAGCGTCTTACTATCAGGGGCAGCGTCACATGATGTAGCCAATCAGAATCTGCTACGACGCGTCTGTGCGTGACGCATACAGGAAGTGAAGCCAGATTCCACACGATTCTCATTGAGCAAATGTCAGCCCCTATTTTTCATCTAAATATATGGTTTTCTCCTCTCAAGTCATGCAGACGTGGAGTTTAGTTGCATTATGTGTTCTTTTAGGAGCTGTCACGAGATGGTGCGTTTCATTAAATTCTTATTCAGGTAAGAAATGTGTTGTTACGTCGTCTTTGATTTTATTTGTAATGGCAAAGAAAGATTAAAGATGACAATTTGCAGCAGAGTTTAGCGTTTAGTTAAAAGAAGCCGTATGACTAGAGACTGTAATTGCTATCTTTGCTTGATTTATTGCACGATCTGATTTAGGTATTCATTATTTGTATGTTGACATTTTGGCGCAAGGTGCAGCAAAACCTCCAATGTTTGGAGACTATGAAGCTCAAAGACACTGGCAAGAAGTGACATACAATCTGCCTCTGCAGCAATGGTCAGCTCAAGGCTTGTACTTCACATATTATTTTTCTCTTGATCACATTTCTGTTGTCTCGATATACAGTACAGATCTCCTACTGGTTAATGCATTCAGGTTATGCTCATCAGTGTTTTAAGTTAACGAATCATCTAGAATATATTGTAGCAATAACATGTAAAATATCATTCCAGTTCAATAGACTTTCCTAACACAGATGCATAAGGGCTGCTCTGATAACTATTCCAGTATTCTTTTAATATCAACATGATTTGTTTGTTGTTGTTGTTGTTAGGTACTTCAACACAACTGACAACGACCTAAACTACTGGGGGCTCGATTATCCTCCTCTGACGGCCTACCACAGCCTTTTGTGCGCCTATGTGTAAGACTGCATAACTTGTGTCATAAAACATCTAGACACACACGAGGGTTATCATCAGATCATTTTTATACTGATGATATGTTTTTTCTTTTCTTTTCTTTACAGAGCTAAAAGGATAAATCCCGAGTGGGTTGAGCTACACACATCCAGAGGTCATGAGAGTCCAGCTCACAAATTGTTCATGAGGGCATCAGGTCTTTACAAACTCTCAGCTGACGATCCTACTAAACGGTTATGAATATAAATAACAGTGTTTGTTTTGTTGTAGTGCTTGTGGCAGACCTGCTGATATATCTACCTGCTGTAGTATTATACTGTTTGTGCCTCACTGATGGATCCCCAAGAAAAAAGGTGACATTTAGCCTGTGACATAATGGGCTATGTTTTATTGCATTGGTGTTTTTTTTTCTCCAAATGAAGATCCTAACGGATAATTCTAGTGAATTTGAACTGGAATTGACTAGTGTAATATTGATGCATAAGAATTGTTCTCGCAGAAATGGATTTGAGCTATAGCATCGGGGGAAAACCTATGCCACATTGATAAATTTGTTGTCAAATGTTAAGATGTACTGTGTATAGTGTGTCTTAATACTAGTTTAATTTTTTATTCTCTTTCATGTAGGTTTCCATTCTACTGTGCACTCTGCTTTACCCAGGCTTGATCCTGATCGACTATGGACATTTCCAGTATCCTTTTTGACTCCATAGTAAGATACCGGTATGTATGTGTATATATATACACAGTATACAGTATTTTTTAATAAGAGTGAGGAGTGTTCCCCTCCTGGTTCAATTCACTAAAGCAGTTTGAGAACTATGGCTTGAGTGAATTCTCCTGTTCACGTTCAGAGGCCTTAACTGTACCAGGTACAATGGAGTTAGCCTGGGTCTCGCCTTGTGGGCTATGTGGGCTCTGGGTCTGGGCTGGGACGCCCTGGGCTCTATGGCTTTCTGCTTGGCTCTGAGCTACAAACAGATGGAGCTGTACCACGCGTTGCCCTTCTTCTGCTACCTGCTGGGAAAGTGTTTCAAACGGGGCATTCTGGGGCAAGGGTGAGTTTGTTAGTGCACTTTAATTAAATTTTAATTGTAATTGTGTTTTGTATATTAATATTGGGTTTGTATTATAAAATATTCAATAGGTAGCGTTCACGTGACATCACAACATTCTAAAGAGCCTATAGTTTAACATTGAGGTGGAGGGCAACTGAAAATTCCACGGCCGTAACCATAGTAACGCTCAAAATGCAGATTTATAGTCTTAAATCATTGCTAATATCTCTGTAATTACTTGGCCAATTCACATGAAACAAAAACTGACACAAAGTTCAAAGTCATATCTTCCAGCAGATATGAACATATGTCTAATTATTTCTTCACAAAGGCGTCCAGAAGTGGAGACAATATTCAAAAACATGTGCTTGATGTTGGCCAGTAGAAAGGACTTTCAGCCATAAAATTCACATGTCAGGTTTGTGAATCCAATCACTGTCACAGGATGATCAGAGAAAACATTTGGACATTTTCCTTTTGGAAATTTCTTTCAAAAACTGTTTCTCTCCCATAGAGTTGTATTGACACCTGCCCTCCAACTGAAATGGAATTCTAAATCGTGAACGCAACCTATTAAGTGTTTTTGTGTTGCACTGTGTGGTGTGTCCACACTAAGATCTGCTGCTATCACTTATCACTTTATATCACTTTATCACTTTACTTTATACTCGTACACATCTGTAAATATAATCCCACTGTTGTTCTAAGTAAATTGTTGTCGTCTTACCATATTTTACTTTTTACTTTTTATTTTGTATCTTATTTATTAATAATCCTTATGCATGCCCCCTAAAGCCTTATAGTTTAAAGTTTTATAGCTTATTTTTTATCTAAATTCTGTGTTGTATGTTTTATGTCCGCATCAAGAAAAATTCCTAGTTTGTGAAACTGTTCTCAAACAATAAAACCTATTCTGATTCTGGTGCTATGGTGTTGTAGATGTAAATATCAGCAATGACCTAGCTTTCAAAATCCTTTTACCATTAATATGTAGTACATTGATGGTAACAATAACAACAACAACAACACGTTTTATTTGTAATGCACTTAATATTTGACACCAAATCTCAAAATGGACAAGAATAAAAACAATACAACACAAATAAAAGACAGGACTAAAGAACACGCATTAGCTGTTGGGATACGCTTGTGTAAAAGGTTGAGCTTCTATTAAATGCTTTATTTTTTTTGTATATATATATTTTTTAAGAAACTCTTAATCATTAATTTTTCATCTTTATTTGTGCTGGGAAAAGCAAAATTATTTTAAGAAAAAAAAGTAAATACACATATTCTGTTGGTATCAGTTTTCGGTAGTAGTTAACAGAGTTGTGGTTCAATCGTTATTTTATTGAGAAAAAATATATATATACAGTATATATATATATATATATATACTGTATATTGTTTTGGCTAATGTTGCTTTTTACCAACAAAATGGGGAATTTTTGCCATGATGTTTCATTTATAACATTCACTCTTAAAAACTGCGACCCGTCCCTGGATAATGGAAATGGATGGAGATGAATCTTTAAAACTACAACTGCTACTAGTATTACTTAGACACCACAGATGGAATCGGTCTCAGATCTGGTGAAAGATGTTGTCTTGATGCATTATAATAGTAAAAGTGCTTTTTTTTCTTCAGGTAGTGTCAGTACTTCTGATATCCACCTGGTTTGGAGACACTTTTATTTGTATATACTGCATTAATAAGCATGCTAACATCGCAGGCTTTGATATCCCTTACATAATGTTGAAATAGTACCAGTCAAACAATCTGTTTACATCTGACAGTTTAGTCAGGTTAGTGTTGTGACTTCATCTCAGGTTCATGTCAGGCCTTGTTTAGATTGAAATATAGTTTTAGATTGTTGAAGTGTCATAAGATATCCCCCCCTTAATTGGGTGGCAAATTGTTCCTGCTCAACTATCATTATACCGGCCTATAAAAATCCATTATCCGCCAGCCTTGGTGTTTTGTCACTCTGCACCTAAATGCCAAATGAATGCTCCCCCTAGATATGTAATGTCAGAAAAGAAGAGCGCCCTGTCCTCAGGCGAGCCACAGAATGACTGAGGTAATCAAATTGGCTGGCGTTACTAGTGTGTCCACTGTCTGTTTATCTAGTAACAATGTACCAAGGGCATTTAGTAGCAAATGCAGAGCTGGATTAGAAGGGACGGGGAGAGGTTATGTCCAGATGACACTCTCGCCACGGCCAAACTCCTCAGCTATGCCTGTGTGTGCAACTTCACCAGCAGCTTCATGCATACAGCTGACAAGATACCCTGGCCCACACTAAACACTTTCAGCTGATGCATTGCTTTCACTGCATTCCTCGCCACAAGGGTCAACCCCCCAAATTTAGAACATGGAGACAACTCTTTTTTTTTTTTTTTCTGGCATTTACTGTTTCATGATAAAAACAGTTATTTAGGCATGTTTACAGTTCCAACAACCACCTCCCTATTTGTGGTCAGCAATACGTACACAACTTTGTAAATGATCGATCTCGTCTGATCTCGGAAGCTAAGCAGGGTCGAGCCTGGTTTTACCAAGTGGGAATACCATGCAGCCAGGCTTGAGTGGTGTGGGAGTGACTGGTTGGTGGTGATCGGAGGGAACGGCAGCTGCACTCCGATCAGCCTACCCCAGGGCAGTTGTGGCCAAGGGCAGTTTACCATCGAACATGGAGTGAATGAAAATTATCCTTTGTGAAGTGCTTAAGATGACTTGTGTCAGTCAAAAGCACTATAAATACAATTAAGCTGTGTAAAAAGGAGGCACTCTGATTTACAATAAAAGTTATTTATTAAATAAACAGACCAGAAGTGGTGGTCTTCAGGGCATTGAATAGACTAAAAAAGGCACCAGGTGGTCTTAAGTAGTAAGACGTCATGTGAAGAGTTGAAGAGCACCTGCACTCACATTTTTGGCCCAGCAATGCATTCACCATTCAAGACTTTATAAATAAATGTATAAAATAAAGCTCCCTGTTGATGCCATGAAACTGCAACTACTACAGTTCTTTTTTGCCAAAAGTTCTTAAACCTTAAACTGTTGCTGATATGTTTTTATCTTTAATGTAGTCTATCTGGGAATAGGCCAAGAATAGCAGATAACTCTTTCGAAGTATTTTAAGAAAAGTTGTCTTTGTCTCTATATTTAGCCTCTTCTTGCTGGTGAGAATCGGCGTGACTGTGCTGCTGACTCTAGCTCTGTGCTGGCTGCCCTTCCTGTCCGACCCCAGCCAGGCCTTGCAGGTGCTCAGGAGGATCTTTCCCGTGGCTCGTGGCCTGTTTGAGGTATGAATGGAGACGCCACATCAGAGACGGTCAACTCATGGCACTGTCCTGACAAATAAGTGTGCACATTTTTAGAAAGGTCATTCATTTCAAATGTTATTTTAAAAACAAAAAGGGCAAGGATAACATGAGCGAAAAGGTTGTGAGTGTATATGAATTGGTGTGACTCTTATTGTAATCACATGTCCTGAGAGTCCAAATTCCACTGACAGCTCAAATTGAGTTTAGCATGTATGGCATGTTGATTCAATAAGCCTTAAGCTTTTTGTATGATGAAATATTTGCAAGCTATATTTTATGTTGTGTTGTGGAGTGCTATCTGTGCCTCATATTCCAAGCATGTCGGCGCGTTGGGTTTCTGAGTGGTCCTGACATTTGTAAGGGGGTGCTCTTTAGGCGCAAAGAACAGTCGGTTCTCAGTTTGAAGTGTGTAGAGTCTGTAGACCCATCAAAACATTTTAGTACAATCAACACTGTCCTCGGGGTATGATTAGACCACATCATATTCAATATGAGTGTGGGCTAGTGCATGACCAACAGTATGACTTTAAAAGTCTTCATCAATTGGAAGCTTTTGACTTAATGTGATGATATTTTTGTTTTGTCAAGATCTTTCTGTGAGATAGAGCAGAAAGAGGCTTTTTATTATAACAGGAACTTGGTTATGGATTTATTGCTTCCAGTATTCCAAGCCATGATATCCTTCCGATGTTTTGAGTAATTCTGTCATGTGAATTTACAATGTATATTTTAAGAAAACAGAAATTACAGCTAATCCTTTCTTTTACATAATAAAAAAAGGCTCAAGGAGTGACCTTGTTTCCTAAAGCCAGTGCCAGTTTCAGCAGGGTGAACATCCTCGCTGTGCTTATCCAGTTGGAAGTGGATACTTTGCCGGATCAAAGAAAACAGAGAAATAAAATGGCAAAAGGTCAGGAGATCAGTTTCGCTCTATCTCAGGGAGGTGTTGGGGTTTGGGCTGGCGGAGGATATAGATAAATCCAACTAATTTATGAGCGCCCGAGTATTTTCAGCGCCTCTTTGCATCCCCATGCTCTTGCCATACGGACCAATGACCCTATACTTGAAGCGTATCAGAGCACGTCTGACAACTGCTGTCTGTAACCGGCCCGCCGCTTTGACACAGACGTGTAGTATGTGCCCGCCGCTTGGCCCGGCACATGCGCACATCCTCATGCCCTGAGCTGTCAGTCACTGCCCTTGATAGAACGGAGCTTACAGTAATACGATATTAATTAAAAGCGGTGGGACGTGAGGAAAGAACTTCAGACACTTTCGCAGGCGGCCGTGTTGAAAGCTCCCATGTCTCAAGGCGCGGCGGAGGAGTAACCGTGTCCGATTCTGTCCGCGAACATGTGACAGAGGGCTCTTGTATCCCAAAACTTGGTTACTCTTCTGGTCCCAAGTCCCCCCCCGCCCCCCCGGAGTCAGCAGCGCCCTAGTGGATGTGAGAAGTAATTGGAAAGTGGACCGAGGGTAGGCAGGGCATGTGACAGTGGCAGTATTTGTTCAACTAAATGATGCAAACATAATACACGGGGCGCGAGAGACACTGTACCCGCCTCTGACGACAGCAGCGGGCCAGCTGGAGAGACTTGCTGTGAACCGGTGCATGTACAGCGGGTTTGAAAGCGTCTTTAAATAATGTCTATGTCATTGCATTTCACCAATGGTTGTGCTGTTTTTAAACATTGGTTAAAATTGTGACTAGATTCGTGGTAAATATAAAAACAAAAACTCCATATTGAACAATTTTCAATCCTCATTTTTCTCATCCAAATCCATGTTTTGATTACCCACTGCAGTAATAGCATTTTCTGTGTTGAGCTGGTCATTGGGAGCATGTTTTGTATTGATGGCAACAGTATAGTCCAAAATGTTGTGCAGTGTGCCTTTTAATAAAAAAAAATATATACTACATTTTCTCCTTAAAAAATCAAACAATGAGCTGATGTGACCATAGGATTGGCTGTAGACCTGACAATTAGCCAAAAACAATTGCACAGCCCTACTGTTAAATTGTATCGGTTGCTCCTAATACAAAGACACAGCCTCTGAATAAGCCTGTGTAAATGTAATTATTGAACCTAGGAACAAACAGCTGGTTATGAACACTTCCTCAGCCCACTGTAAGCAGATGATTTGAGCCGGGGGGCAGGAGTGTAAATAGTCTGTGACTGGTGGCCGGAGCAGTTAGTGGGAAGGAAGCAGTTGTAAGTTTACCCACCGAGCCGCATTCTGGTGTCTCACGTTGCTGCCCGCTCACAAAAATGGCACCAAATGCGTCTCGCTGTGAAATTCCATGCTCGCTCATAGGTGAGGTGCTCTCCTCTATACCCCCCCTCCCCTTTACATTTGCTTATAGCCCCCCTCCGCCTCCCCTTACGTGCATGTGTTGCCTTTTAGATGACGTCCAGGAACATTCCCGTAGTGGTTATTTGGAGCTGGGAAGAGAAAAGGGAGAAGGTAGGATCGGGATAGAGGCTGAGACAACACAGGGACTGGAGTGCTGAGTAGGCTGCCATTGGGATTCGCACACAGCTGTGCCGGGAGCAGCTGTAGGACACGCGGGGAAAAAGGCCTGTCAGAAATAGGCTTTCTGCTCTAAAGCAAGTAAACTGGTTATCCTTTCTGTACAATGTTTCCGGACTTATGCAGCTTTCAGAATATACACGTTATTGTTGGAATTCGAAAGATTGTAATTTTTAATCTTATCCAAAGTACCATTTACCATGTCTCGACTGGTATATTGATTGTTTTAAAATAATAAGTTGCTTTAGACCTAGCTTCCTGTGAGAGGGAAAAACATAAAGTTTGTAACTCTGTTTGGGATATGCTGAGTGCTTGGGCCCAGCATCATCTGATCCCGGCGCAAGTGTCTAAGCTCCTAAATCAACTGAAGCTCTGCATCTGAGCTCACACTGGCATCCGCTTTCAAACCATCAATCACAAATCAGATTTTAGTTATTTACAACCTCAATTTAAAACCAACATAAATTAAATGGAAAGAACGCTGTTTATTGCAAAAGAAATGATAAAGATGAATGATAAAGATGACAGTAAATCATGAAGTCTTCTTGATGTGAGCTTCACCAGAGAGTGATTTATTCGCCGCAGCTGCTTAATAAGACGTACTCTGTGGTTGGTCACTATGTGCTAAGTGTGCAGAGACATCTCGGGCCTGACACTTGACCTTCTGTTTACTGACCCAAGTTTACAAATAAGTCTTGCGCTTTTTCTGACACCGCAGTAAATTGGCGGTGGTGGGTCATTTGCCGTTCATCTAAGATTTCGTCTAATAAAAGCGGCAATAAACTTCCAGAATAGTGATGTTGGAGAAACAATCTGGGGCTTCGCCAATGTAAACTCCATCTAAACAAAGCAACAGATTTTGATGGTGGTTCTATAACGCCTAGTGAGGTTTATACTCTCAAAGTCACTTTACTTTACTTAATTAAGGTGGAACATCACCCTCCTGCTTTAATGACTACCGCCCAGTAGCACTCACTCCAATTCTTATGAAGTGCTTCGAGCGGCTCGTCATGGAACATATCAAGTCTGTTCTCCCTCCCACCCTGGACCCATACCAGTTTGCTTACCGGTCCAATCGCTCAACTGAAGATGCCATCTCCACTGCACTTCATTCAGCCCTCACTCACCTTGAAACAAAGGACTCTTACGTTAGAATGCTGTGTTTAGACTTTAGCTCAGCATTCAACACTATAATCCCACAGCAGCTAATACACAAACTGCTCCACCTGGGGATCAACACATCACTGTGCAACTGGCTGCTGGACTTTCTGACGGGGAGACCACAGGCTGTACGTGTCGGCGGAAAGTCCTCCAGAACCATCACACTGAACACGGGAGCTCCCCAAGGCTGTGTGCTGAGCCCCCTCCTGTTCACTCTGCTGACCCATGACAGCGCTCCAAAGTACGACTCAAACCTCAAGTTTGCAGACGACACAACAGTGGTGGGTCTCATCAACAACAGAGACGAGTCAAACTACAGGAGTGAGGTGAGCAGTCTGGCCATGTGGTGCACACAGAACAAGACAAAAGAGATTGTTGTGGACTTTCGTAGAGCACGGGTCCAGCATGCTCCTCTCAATGGTGCTGCAGTGGAGAGGGTGACCAGCACTAAGTTCCTGGGTGTGCACATCACAGAGAACCTTTCCTGGACCATGCACACTACATCTCTGGTCAAGAAAAGTAATCAGCGTCTCTACTTTCTCCGCAAGTTAAGAAGAGCTAGAGTCCCAGCCTCTGTTATGTGCAACTTCTACAGAGGGACTATAGAGAGCATCCTGACCAGCTCCATCACTGTGTGGCACGGCGCCAGCACTGCCTCCTGCCGAAGGAGCCTCCAGCGCATCGTGAGAGCAGCGGAGAAGATCTGTGGAGCTCCTCTCCCCTCCATTAAGGACATGTACTCCACCCGTCTCACCCGCAAAGCCGTCAGAATCACCAGGGACCCTACGGACCCATCACACAGTCTCTTCAAGGTAATGCCTTCTGGGAGGAGACTGCGGAATCTACGGGCCAGGTCGAGTCGCCTTAAGAACAGTTTCGTACACAGGGCCATCGGGAAGCTGAACTCCCTGCCCTCCCTCCCACCCCTCTTCCCCCACCCCCCGCTTCACAATCAAGGATGAGAGAAATATAATTTCGAATCAGTCACATGGTTTGACAAATAAAACATCTTGAATCTTGAATCTTGAAACATTATTCACCCATCCCTTAGTCATATTCCAATGGTAAGCTACTTCTCAGGCCACAGTTGCCCTGGGGCAGACTTACAGAAAGGTGACATGTCTGAGTGATTTCTCTTTTACCACATCATATTGCTGTGATTGCATTAGGTTTGAGTATAGACACATGGTATTTTCCAGGTATTTTAAAAGAAGTATTTCAGAGAAGTATTATCTATTGGACAACAGTTTGCCATGTTATACCTTTGAACCTTAGATTCACAATTCAATTGTATAGAATTTTGCAGACAGTATTATTACACAATCTCTTAAGATTGTTCTTCACGGCTGCCATAATATGTGATGAGGATACACATTGGCCATGAATATAATACTAAACAACAATACTGAAATAATACCAAAACTGGTCTTATAACTGGTATCACTCATCTTTGTATACAATTAAAATTTAAAAACAGTTTTTTGTTTTGTAATAAGTGTTTGAACTCTAGTTCAAACTACTGCCCGTTTAAAGATCCAAAGCTGATATTTTCTATAAAATAAAACCAATATATAATGGACTTTCTAACCCCTTAATATGCATATTGCGATAAGTCAGGCCCTAGTCTCGAGTCAGATGCCCCTCCCCTGTAATTACTTAACACTGAAACAGTGTAACAGTCATATCTGCATAGAGAGACAACATATGACTAGAAAAAAAAAAAGGAATTATTGCCATATAGAGTATCTCAATGAATAATCACATGGAAAGTTGTGACATTTAAGTGTATATTGTGTGTGTGCAGGATAAAGTGGCCAACGCATGGTGCAGCCTGAACATCTTGATAAAGATCAGGAGCATTCTGTCCAGTGACTCCCAGTTCTACCTCAGGTAATCCCTCTCTCCTCTGCCTCTAATCAATCTGCCTCTCCTCCCACTTGCCCATGTGGTGGTGGGGTCTCCCGGCTGGCTGCTTCCAGTCTTTACACTTGGTGCATTTCTTGGGAAAATGAAGCAGGCCCAAGGGGAATGGATGCTGTGTGATCTAGTCCAAGGAAATCACACCATAGCTTTAGGAAGTGTCTTGTGAGGGACTTCTGAACACAAAGTCACGGATGTTTCTGGAACTAAGTTGACATAAATAGCCTGAGGATGAAACTGAGCTTGTGCCACACACATGTATTTTGTGCCAAATACATTCCATCAAAGGATAATTAAAGTAGTATTTTTACGACTGCATGGCTTTTTTTAATAGCAATTTTTCTGATAAGTGTTGCGATCATGTCACAGTCCACAAACACGGCCAGGAGCATTAAATGAGCAAACTTTGTACTGCAGAAGGAGACCCGCCAAAGCTCCCTCACCTCACAGCACACCCCCCTTCACACACCTCACCCCCACCTGCCCTTCACCATGTAAACACAAACACGTGGAGAGATTGCACATGTTTGAAGCAGCAGGAGCTGCAACACTTAGCGGCTCACAGTCAAGTTTCATTATGAGAGAAGTTTACAAAAGATTGTGCAGAGCAGGGTTGACTACTAACACCTACTGACAAAACAAATTCAAAAAGACATCGATTAAGGCAGCTTTAATGTTTGAGAGAAGACTGAATTATGACTTGCCAAACTTGATGCAGGAATCATTTCAGAACATGTTTGTAGAAGTGTAAACTACAGGATAAGCATAAGACCTCACTGACACGGTTTTGTTGTTTGTGATTGCGATTTCAATTAATTTGCGATTTACTGTGCAGCCCTATATGTTCATCAATGGAGATTGATGTGTAAAAGCTGCATCTGTTTTTTACTGACACAATCCGACAAAGCCATTTCTTATAATCCTTGGAAGCTCACCATGACTCTTTGGCCTCTTGAATTCCAGACATATTCCCTCTTCGACTATTCAATTAGAAACATCTAGCACTGAAGTAATAAGCTGGATTTAAAATGCCCCTTGCTATAATTTTGACATTTGATAATTATCCAATTAAAGCAGTGATGGTAGACATCCAACGTGAATTGCAGGAAATTACATTTGCAGTGAGCGCTCGGCATACGGCCCATTTAGACACGGAGGAAGTCCTTTATTTGATGTAAAGCTGGCGGATGGGGCTGAGAGACCAGTTGTATCATGGTGGGGCCTGCTTAAATGACCCACCCCTCTAAATTTAGGAGCATGGCGCTCACAGGATTGACACGTTTCAGCCAGACTTCTAAGACCAAGGATAACACTGGATTCCATTGTTTTTTGTCAACGTAATAGTTTTGCTGCTGAAGGCTAGCCAAAACATACTTAATGAGGACTAGATCTGTTGATATATTTGTCAAGAACTAACAAACTAAATCAAAATGAAGAGAAGAAGAGAAGAGTCACAAACTGTACAATCTATAAACATCCCTGGAACAAGTCTGGTCTTTTGTACATTTGCAGATTTTCCATCCTATTACCGTATACCATATATTGCATTGTAATAGGATGGAAAGGCGAGATACCAGAAAGTGTAATAACATGGTGACTATGGTGATAATGTATAAACAGCACGCACTTAATTTACATCCTTGTAAAAATATGATTAACCCTCCCTAATCCAGTGTAAACATGGTTGGTAATTTGTTTGTGAAGTGAATGTAAAGTAAAGGGCTATGGTTTGCTCAAAGGAAGCTTTATACAACATGAATAACAATTTTAATTTGGAGCAGTTGGGTCTGTTATTGATGATCAGATCACAAAGACCTGCTCAACCCATCAAACATTGGTTATTGTTGTGTGGCGCTTACTCTAGAGACTACGAGATTTTAAATACAGCTGTCCAAATCTTACCCACACAAATCGTGGGACAAACACATTGTTGGCCTTTACTCAGTGCCTGACCTCCCAGTTCATGTACACATACTGGTGCTGACACATTGTCAGACTCTTACGGTGCCATTGCCCTCAGCAGGTGACAATGAAGGGTTAAAATAATGCATCTGAACCCCAACACGGGGCGTGGGATTTGGCCATTCTTTTGCCAGCCCTGGAAGCAGTCTTATCATGGCTGCAAACTCCACAGTTAAATGTGAGCTTATCTGACTGTGGATAAATCTTAGCTTGATATGCCAGTGTGTTTGCTCAGTCAAAACAACAGAATGATGTGTTTGTAAGCTTGAAAATATGTGCTCAAGGCCCTCATTCATTTTGCCTCCTAATTGATTTTATACTCGGCACATCATCTGCTGTGTAATAATCTTTTATGCCGCGGTAACTTAATTTCCCATTGCGGATTTTTTTTTTTTTTCAAATTCAAGCTGTTTAATTCATTTCTAGTTACTGTTGTTTCACAGTTTGGCTTGCACTGTCCTGGCTGTTCTGCCGTCTTCTGTCCGACTTTTGACCAAACCCACCTTTTGGCAGTTCAAACTGGCTTTGGTAAGTACCGACCAGACCAGTCTATTAATATTTTATGTTTTAATATAATACAACTAAAATAACAATTGTAAAACATGCATTATGTATCCCTTTAGGTCAATTCGTCCCTGGCATTTTTTCTATTTTCCTATCAAGTCCACGAAAAGTCCATCCTGTTGGCCTCATTGTAAGTACACTTAGTTTTGACTTGTTATGATACATTTTATGTGTTAAATTGACAGACTTGATGGATGTACACTGTACTTTGAGCATTGTGTAGTGGTTCAGCGACACAGTTCCCTCATAAAAAACGTACCTTCAGTCGTGTTTTGCTGGTGGAACATTATCACTCACACATTATCACTCACACAGGTTTGAGTGATAATGTTCAATCTGTTTGTTTCTCCTATAACAGAGAGCGCTCTCATCTATATTTCCTGCCTAATTTCTTGCCCAATAGATAAACCACAAAAATGACTTATTGATTTCCAAAGTTCATAACCTTCACTGGACTTGTTCTTAGCCTTTCTGCGCTCCAACTGCATTCATCACGATGCTATTGATTTGTAAGCATGTCACAAAAAAAAAAAGAAGAAGGCCTGTATCTTGTTTTTACCATGGTTAATTCCCCCTGCTGCTAATAAAAGGCCCTCCAAGCTCGACACGTGACGCTTACAAGAGCACTCCTTACTCATTGTGTGTCTTTTTAGAACCCAAAACTATGTCCACTTTAACACTTCAATTCTGAGATAGATATGATGGGAAGGGATCAGGTTTCCAGACCTCATCCCATTTATTAATCTAGATTAAAGTAGATTGTTGCCTTATTAACTATTGAGTTCTATCTCCCACCTGTCCCTGTGAATCTATCAGTAATGCATGTCGAGGGATTAAGGCAGGGCGACAGGCAGCAGCTCGGGCCGTTGTTTGTGCAGGATCAATTATTGGGCTGTAACAGGATCGCCGATGGCACAGGCCGTAACTATGAGCTCAGGGACTCCCGGAAACTGCCCCCATCGGACACCAGCGTAAGACTACTGATGACTATGCCTGAAGCAGCTCGGCGACAGGGCATAAGCATTATTCCAGGTTGTATTGAGACTATTTTAGATATTGAAAACAAGGCAGTACACAAGCCAGTACACAGTAAACAAGTGGTACTCCCAAAATACATACATCGGGTGAAATCAGTAATGGACGCGTCACTATTACATACAATACATTTCTAAAGGTTGGTAAAAGTTTGACCAGATCCTGCTAACATGCCTAATCCAAAACCTGCCCCAGCATGGATTCCACCTGTCATGTAAAATACTTTCTGCTTCAAACATTGGATTATGTGATATATTATTAGCCAGTAGTGCATAGAGAGAAACATTCATCCTTTCATCCTCAAGTCCAGGATTTTGAGGTGAGCTGTCATCACACTATATGTGTCACATGAAACAAAAGGCAGATACAGTATTGTCCTATAATCTACTTGTTGTAGTCATATGAAATGGAACAATGTGCACTGTCCTGTCGGTGAACCATCAATAATCTCATAATACGGGTGTCCCATTAGCTCTGTAAGCTTTATTATTATACCCGCATTATAGTTATATCCTGCGTTGACCTTCCATGGGTTCTTTTCCTGTCATAGATCAAATTATATTTAATGGTACTTAATAAGTGTCTTTTGTCAAGTTTATACTTATCTTCTATGTGTTCTTTCAGGCCAGCCTGCCTTCTACTGAGTGACCTTCCTCTGATTGCCATTTGGTTCCTTCAGATTTCAACATTCAGGTACAGACATTGTAGGACTAAACTAAACTATGTCTAAAAGCAAGGGCTAAACCGTGACAAAAGTATTTCTAGCAAGGACTAAAACAAAATAAGTTGTCTCTATCTCTAAATCCTGTAAATGAACAGACAATATACAGTGCCTTGCGAAAGTATTTGGCCCCCTTGAACTTTTCGACCTTTTGCCACATTTCAGGCTTCAAACATAAAGATATAAAACTGTATTTTTTGTGAAGAACCAACAACAAGTGGGACACAATCATGAAGTGAAACAAAATTTATTGGATATTTTAAACATTTTTAACAAATAAACAACAGAAAAATTGGGTGTGCAAAATTATTCAGCCCCTTTACTTTCAGTGCAGCAAACTGAATGATCCAATGTTGACCTAAATGACTAATGATGATAAATAGAATCCACCTGTGTGTAAACAAGTCTCCGTATAAATGCACCTGCTCTGTGATAGTCTCAGAGGTCAGTTTAAAGCGCAGAGAGCGTCATGAAGAACAAGGAACACACCGGGCAGGTCCGAGATACTGTTGTGGAGAAGTTTAAAGCCGGATTTGGATACAAAAAGATTTCCCAAGCTTTAAACATCCCAAGGAGCACTGTGCAAGCGATAATATTGAAATGGAAGGAGTATCAGACCACTGCAAATCTACAAAGACCCGGCCGTCCCTCTAAACTTTCAGCTCATACAAGGAGAAAACTGATCAGAGATGCTGCCAAGAGGCCCATGATCACTCTGGATGAACTGCAGAAATGTACAGCTGAGGTGGGAGACTCTGTCCATAGGACAACAATCAGTCGTATACTGCACAACTCTGGCCTTTATGGAAGAATGGAAGAGTGGCAAAAAGAAAGCCATTTCTTAAAGATATCCATAAAAAGTATCGTTTAAAGTTTGCCACAAGCCACCTGGGAGACACACCAAACATGTGGAAGAAGGTGCTCTGGTCAGATGAAACCAAAATCGAACTTTTTGGCAACAATGCAAAACGTTTTTTGGCGTAAAAGCAACACAGCTCATCACCCTGAACACACCATCCCCACTGTCAAACATGGTGGTGGCAGCATCATGGTTTGGGCCTGCTTTTCTTCAGCGGGGACAGGGAAGATGGTTAAAATTGATGGGAAGATGGATGGAGCCAAATACAGGACCATTCTGGAAGAAAACCTGATGGAGTCTGCAAAAGACCTGAGACTGGGACGGAGATTTGTCTTCCAACAAGACAATGATCCAAAACATAAAGCAAAATCTACAATAGAGTGGTTCACAAATAAACATATCCAGGTGTTAGAATGGCCAAGTCAAAGTCCAGACCTGAATCCAATCGAGAATCTGTGGAAAGAACTGAAAACTGCTGTTCACAAACGCTGTCCATCCAACTTCACTGAGCTCGAGCTGTTTTGCAAGGAGGAATGGGCAAATATTTCAGTCTCTCAATGTGCAAAACTGATAGAGACAAACCCCAAGCGACTGACAGCAGTGATCGCAGCAAAAGGTGGCGCTACAAAGTATTAACTTAAGGGGGCTGAATAATTTTGCACGCCCAAGTTGTTTATTTGTTAAAAATGTTTGAAATATCCAATAAATTTCGTTTCACTTCATGATTGTGTCCCACTTGTTGGTTCTTCACAAAAAAATAGTTTTATATCTTTATGTTTGAAGCCTGAAATGTGGCAAAAGGTCGAAAAGTTCAAGGGGGCCGAATACTTTTGCAAGGCACTGTATGTTGTTAGATAGCAACATCATGTCATATGGTTTAATTAATAACAGAAGATTGTTTTTCTTATCGCCACCTACCGTTTGTATCCCCTCCCACTCAAGGTAGTACTGGTCATAGCCCTCTGTTCTCATTCATGACAAAATATAGACAGTATTTAAAAATGTTTATAGTGAAATTGCATCACAATAGAAATGCTTTTGCTTTTAAAGATACTAATTGTACAGTACCATCTGAACAGTGACAAAGATTTGTTTAGAAAGTAAATAAAAGCATAACGGCCCTTTTGAAATTTCAAAGGTCAAACATTCAGATACTGTTTCCAAGCAATAAAGTTGCTTTCAGTATCCTAGCCCTAAGTCTGTTCTTGCATTGTCATTTTATGTACCACATTCTCTGCTCCGCTACCACCAAACATAAAATGCCTCGATAACAATGATCTTTGGAAAGCCAAATCTATTTGCTTCAACAGCCCATGCACGAACTATGAATGGAAAAGACCAGGAGTGCTGCAAATGCCCCATCTAACTTTCAGCAGCTGTTGTTGGCTTCTTCCGGCAGCACTAATTGTTGTGCGTGTGGTTTAGTATAAGGATATGTGAGGATTACGTGGCATAGTCGGCATGCCTGCTGCGTAAGTGTGCACCGAGTTGGAACAGGAGCTTTGCTTGTTTCCCCCGTACTGTCTAGAGTAAACTACACATTGTTTACAACCTACACAAAATTGTAAAAAAAACCTCTTTTGTTAGCGTAATTGGTTGGACGCGTACACAAGCAACTGGAGAAGAGGAAAGAGGCTAGTGTGCGAAAAATGTGGAGAAGTATGTATTTTTACAATGCCAAACATTTGTCTTGTGAATAGGGCTTCCTTGTTGGCGTAACAATCCAAATTGGCTTGTTGAGTGTGTATTGGTTTTCACAAGCGATGTGCGATTTAATATGAGTCAACTGTTGTTCTTGCCCATGCCCCGCTGCTAAAGTAAAGATAAGTTTGGCGTGAGTGTCAGGAGTCATCTCTCTCCAGGGGACGGGCAACGTATGTGCGGCCTGCTGGATAAAGAGCTATGTGATTTAACGTCCCGCTTCCCTCTATAAACACATTGCTGAGTTTTAGGATAATGTCCTATATGCTTCATAAAAGTAAATCACTGTCTTTGCCCTTCGCAATAGCATGCTGCCGCTGTTGTTGAAAGACGGCCTCCTGGTGCCCTACGCTGCGACCTCGCTGGCCTTCCTCTACTTCAGCATGTACCTGCTGTCTCCACTGAAGCACTGCACAGAGGAGGAGCTGAGGATGGGAGCCTACCGCAGGATACTCTTCTTCCTGCCAAAGCTCAATCTGGGCTGTGCTGTAAAATGGAAGGTGGGTGTCTAAAGGTTAGATTTTGATATAATAATATGCCCCATCATTTCCATTCTAAATAGGACCCTGAACTGTGTTGAGCCTGTCCGAGCAAAGAATAGCAAAATTGGCTTCTGTTGCCATGACGTGACATCATCTGCATGATTCACTGTACTAGAAAGAAATGACCAAAGAGAAAATCCACAAATGTGATATATTAATGTGCTCTGGTTTCATCACCCAAAACATGCACAGAAGGTGAATCCTACAGCCATGGGATTCTGACAATTGGCCTGGTCGACATCTGGAGATGGGTCCCCGGGCGCTGCACTTTATGGCTTTCCCTAGCGGCATCAAAGGATGGGTCAAATGCAAATAAAATTTTACAGTTATTGTAAAATGACAAACCACTTTAACCTGAAATGATGGTCAAATAACTGCCTCTCTTTAAAATCTCTTCATCTGACAACAATCACACTTATCTTTGTATAACCAGTAATGCCTCCACTTTTTAATACTATGGTCTCTTAGTTAATTTCTGTGGTCATTGAACTTTACAGCAGTTTTGTGTCATATAAATAGGCTGAGTACTTGCATAAACATTGACCATAAACCAGGTAGAATAGAAACACAGTTGCTTGAGCCACATATGAATGTTTCTGCTCTTAATGGCGTACGTACATGCATTAGGAAGGGTGCCTATTATACATTCCCAGGTGGCCGATACTTCAAAATCGCAAACATGTGAGCTGGTGCATCCAACTGTATAAATAAAGATCATGTGCCACTGTAAGCTGTGTAAGCTGTCCGGGGATGAGAGCCGCTGCCAGCCAAAGAATTATTTATCACTTATTTAAGTTTCCACAGTGTCTGAAGTAGCTGCACGGCTTGGCCCGCGGCGACAGGGGCACTGGTAGGGTGTCGGAGATTAAGAGAAGGTGTCTTTTTATAGCTTGTGTCATTAACGCAGGTTCGCCTAGATATATTTATTTACTCAAGCAGCATAAATAGCAAGCGCTGATGACGGCGATAGGGTTTCATGGATTTGGGAAAGCAGGGTGGGAGAGTGTGTTTCTTCCACCACCGGCTTAACTGCGGATCAAAACGCTCAAACAGATGCACAAATCAGATCTCGGGTCGTAAGGAACACGAAGGGAATTACCTACAAGGAGTCTTTTCATTTTAACTTTGAATACAAACGTGAACACAAGCAACTGCTCTGATAATACCACTGTTAGCTTATCGGGCCAAATTAAAACGTACTACACTGCTTTTGTTTGTGCAGGCTCTTAGTTGTCCAGGAAATATCCAACAGTGCACTTTTTAAATCTTCAGTACAATAAATTGCTTATAGTATTTTGTATTTTATGAAGATAATAAACTTGATCCTTGCACAATGGAGCATAATGGAGTTTTGCTCACCCTGAAACTCGGTCTGGTTCATATTTATTTTTCACATAGACTTTGCTAACATTTTAAGAAAGAAGCAGAGTTATAACCTTTTGCTTTATAAGGAAAAAAGTGTGTTATGCTTTAATAACTATGACCTATGTTTGTCTGTTACAGTTCTACCTCAGCATCCTGGCAATGGCTGCTCTAAGCATCGCGAGCGTAGCAGTGTCTCCTCCACCACATCTGCCCGACCTGTTTCCTGTGCTCATTTCTACATTTTCCTTTGTGCACTTTTTGGGCACGTTCGTGTATTTCAATATCGTCCAGTTTACTGAGCCACCCAGCAAGAAGAGCCAAAAGAAGATCAACTGAACTGATTCTTCAACCTGGGACAACTCGTGTTGCAAAGTCGCGCAGCTGATGTGCCAAACGATGGCGTACTGACTGAGAGCTGTACTTGACTCAAAGAAAATGCAGCTGTGTGATTATACATTTATGAATGTTACTTGGAAATCATGTTTAGGGTGACCAGATGTCAAAAACCAAGACACAATGGGAATTTGTGGCCGGAGCTAAAAGTGACTTCCCACCACCCTAGGTTGAATGGTAAAATTGTTTGTAAAAGTGTAATGTCAATCAAACGGATCAGACTTTTGAGCTTTTTTTATTGGCTCATTCTCTATGGGAACTTTGTTTGATGCACACATGGCCAAAAGTCAGTAAGTAAAAACTGCTGCTTCTGGCATGGCACTGGTGAAAAACTAGAACAAATCAATGGTTTTGGAGAAATCCAAAGGGACATGGGACAGAGGCTTCGAAACTGGGACGGTCCCCGGTAAACTGGGACATCTGGTCACCCTAATCATGTTTTATGCCAGATGTAGATGTTAATTGCTGGAATTCCATCACTTGGACCAAATATGCAATTTACTGTGTGGAGTATAAATACATGCCGTCTGTGGACCCACCACCTGCAGGAGGAGCCATAGGGGCTGGTGCAATGTGATTTGGGCAGCTCCAACAGCTGCTCCCACAACCCAGCAATGGACAAGCGGAAAAAAATGAATGGATGGATGGAGTATAAATACAAGTATATTTACTCCACGGCCAAAACAGCAGCAACGCAAGTCTTTTTGTTTCAAAACATTATTTTCCTACCATTTATGTGAGATATTAATGACTTCCTCCAGATATAGTTTTGAACCAATTTTAAGACCAGATAAAGCTCTGGTGGGAACTACAAATTTGAAAATGAATTGATAATGCATCAATAATGAAAAGGAATAGCGCCTTATTTTTTGCATGTGTGTTCGGAAATGTCTTGTACTCAGGTTTACATCTACTGTAATTTTTGTACCAACTTTTTTTTTATATATTATAAATAAAGATCAGAAAACAAGGATCCATTTTACTGCCTCACACTTAATGAGTTGAAGCCGGTTTCGTACATAAACTGTCTACATTTACAAAGCATCACACTAAATCATACTTTACTGCATGGCTTAGACAGAGCCAATAATTGGACAGAAATTATATCTTTGGGATTTTACTCTGTGCCATTAAATATTCATTAGGGCTCGTAGGTGCTACTAGAGTTGTGCACATAAGACGTGTGCGTTTCAAACAAAGGCTGCGACAGGACAGGCCTTTAAAGGAGATGATGGAAGGTGACACATCTCAACATATCGCTATAAACGTGAAATACCACAGAAAGGGGCACAACCAATTTCTTTCTCCGCTCTTTCTGTCAGTTAATGACAGGCATTAAAAAAATCCATTACAACTATAAATGTTATCAGGTCATTGAGAGTTGCTTGTGCATCTGAGGCCCTGGGCCAGTGGCCAATAAAGCTCCATAGGGACAAATAGGAGTTTAAAATCTATGTTAACTGTTGCTACAATGGGACACAAATGCCAGGACAAAGCAGGCTTTAGTGTATACATTTATTTATGACTTTGCAACTCATGTAGAATTAGAAGTTGTGAACAATTTAATTATCATGGTGATATTCTTCTAACAATCATATTTAGAACACATAAAAACAAAGATTCAGATTATGTTTATTAATTTAGTTTGTTTCCCATAATTCAGTTACAAGAAACAGAGTAATTAGTAACACGTGCTTACATTAGGTAACACGTGCTATGGGTATAAACTTGCCAAGGAATCCCAAATCAATCATTTGCGAGATTACTTGTGTGGTTGTGTGAAGCGGTAACAGTTGTAGCGAGCAGCAGATAGTGTTGAGTCTGGGTGAGAGATGATGGTTTATAACAGCCGCCCTCAAAGAATAGATTTTTATCAATCACCAGAGGGACTTGAATCAAAACATTAGTTTTGTTTATGGGTAGAGTGGCTTTGTCCTTCACGTGGCCTCTAAGGGTGATAAAGTGAGAGTTACGCGATCCACCTTAGGCAGAAATAGGAAATGTTGCTGTGAACGCAGCTGTTGCTTGGGTCGGCTCGGGCAGGGAGAGGCCTCGGCCTTCCCAGGCGCTGCCAAATAAAGAGATTACTGTGTTGTGTAAGACACCCTCTCCACCCCAACATTTACTTTTCTAAAAGGTGTTAAGCTACACAGGTGGGGAGGATGGCATACTTTTAGCTTTTAAACAGAGTGAGGGTTGCCATCCCAAGAATATTATTTGCACAGGGTAGCAGCATTGCAGTTAATGTAGAACCAACATTTGTCAGCTGGCAGCCTGCAGCTCAGGCAGGTAGACAGAGTCGAACACACTGGAGGATTGGCTGCTACTGTTCCAGACCCATCTCCAGCAGATGAATGACGCCTTCACAGACACCTCCGCCTCAAACTGACAGCACATATTCCACATTCATCTCCTGCCATGGCTCCACGGGATCATACGCTCTGCGCTACACAAGAGGTGAAGAGCAATTCCATTAGCTGTCAGCCGCGGAGATGCCTCGCAGAGAGAAACCTGAACAAGGGAGAGGAAAACATGATTTTAACCCCACTGGCATCAGGCGATAGAACATACAGCCACAGGTGAGATACAATATTCACAAAGAAGAAAGTTTACAGAAAACCTCTGTTTAAGATATACAACACGTCTGTCAACTTGAGTGTAAGCATCTTATAAAGTGAATTACTTACACTAGTATATAGCCGATAAAAGTTAGTTGGAACCATCTTATCTGGATAACTGAAGCAAACAAAAAAAATGTATTCAATGTTAACAATAATTATAAAATGTAAATAGGAACATATAAATCACTATTTTGAAATAATTTGGAAAGTGTTTTGCCTGATAAAGCAGCATTTCAAAGAAAGCACAGGTTGAAATGAAACTCAATGACATTTGGTAAATCAAACATCTCGTCCGAAAAGACTGCATACTCTGCAAACCATAGCGCCGATCGAAGGCCACCGTCTTCAGTTGGATAAAAACAGCCTAATATACAACTCCCCCATTTAATTGCAAGCGTGAGTTCAATCAGAAAGCATAAAAACTGCGGGCGGGCAGGTGGCATCTGTCCGTGTGCTCGGGGAGGATTGATGTGGCAGAGACTGGGCCAGCACCGGACCCCATAACTTTTATGGCATCTTAAGGAATCTTCTTTTTAATACAGCCCATTACTGCTGACATACAAATCTTCCCCATGTGTTCCCCTCTATGGCCTGATCAATTTCTACTCTGCTGAGGCGTCCCCTTTCCCCTCATTTTGTCATCTAAAAATTCACATCATAGGGGATTTTATTATGGGGAAAATCGCTATAAAATACATTCCCATCCACAGATGTGCTAAAGTCAGTGCTTGGCTGTTACTAAAAAGCTTTATAGAAAATAAAATTTGTTTCCGTGGTAAGCAGAACTGTTTAAATGTTATTTATTTTTATGTTCCTAAGAAAATATATTGTGAAGTGCAGCATTGATTTAGAACATAACCGTGTCTCGGTACGGCTCGGAAAGGCTGAATTTATGAATCCTTTGCACAACTTCTTTAATTGAATTTTCCAAATCTCTCACCACACACAAATAATCAATACCTACTGCTCAGGGAAACTTGCCTCAGAATTATTGGGGCCTTTCTTTTTCAATTTTGTAGTCATCAGCACATACAGACGCTGGGGGAATTTGTAATGCGGTGACTGGACTCCAGGGGATTTATACCTGCCCCAAGTCTGATTGCACAACAGAAGTGACTCCTCCAGACTGCTTACTGAAACTTTTGCTAATCTTTCGAAAAGGCAGTAAGCATTATGATGGTTTGGCGAAAATATGGTGACGAAGTAAACGGCAAGCTAAACTCAATGACAAATATTTGGGGGAACAGCAGTGATTATTCCACGGTCTATTCTGTGGAGATTGTGCTATAAGTTTGTCCGAATCTTGTTGCGCCATGTAGTAACTCATATAATGCCGATACTATTTTCATTAGGTAACAGTCCCAGCCGCTCTCAGACAGTATCTGGATAATGGAACCAATGCTTAAGGCCATAGCTTTGCACGTAAACAAAAATTTTACACTAGAAGGAGATCATGCACAAAACTGCCTCCCTTGTCTAGATTTCACACTCCTGGCTGATATAGGGCAGGACTCTTCAGCAGCTTTGAATAACAGTTTGTTTACTTAAAAGTGTATCCCAGTAAACATAGAGAGCACATTCTCTCTCAGTGCAATCAGAGCTGACATTGTGAGCTCTGTTGTTGTAAGGAGGTTCATACACAACTGATAAATTTCACAGATCTGCCATGTGACAAAAATGTGACATTCCTGAGGCATGCGTCCACAAAGCATCATGTATGTCCAGCTCTCTCACTGGAACCAATTAAAATAATTTCTAACAACCTTATCGAAAAACAAGCTCCCCTTCTGACAATCCGGTCCATTCATTTTCCACAAGCCCCCATTGTGTGATTGGATCACAAGAATTGCTTTGCTGGAGGCAGAAAATGTGCCTAAAATAATTGCATTAAATCTCCCCAGGAAATCGACTCATCAGGTTGTTTGTGTAGCCATAACAAAATGTTTCTTTTCCAAAGGTCGCAAAGAACACAATTGTCTGAAAGCGTTCATTGATGGCGATAATGTGAAATGGCCTTGATGACCCAGGGAGAATAGATTTACAGCGGAAAGTATTAGCAGATGTTGAAGACCTTGACAAAGCTATAAAAGCTTGTGACCACATTTGTTTTCACGCCCCCCCCCATATCAACAAAACAATTGGGACAAAAATCTTCTTCTTTTTTTTTGGTAGATTCTTGTACAGTCAAAGATACGGTTTCTACCACACTGAATGTTCATTTGGTGGCTGTCAGAGACAAATACTGTGACCAAAGCATCAACAAACAACAACCAATGGAATAAGGGCATCATCGAAATTACACCAAAGACATGAGATTAGACCCTTGTCCTCACACGGTCATACGTTACAGAATAGTCACTCACTCAGGGCTCTGTGTCTTTGCAGCTCAGACTTCAGGTCAGCAGCCACATCTGAAAGGGGGTGTCCTTGTTCACTACTGCCCCCTGCTGACTAATTAAAAACACATATGTCGGGATATATCCAGAACAATGTAGGAAATGGAGTAGCCATGTCAGAACGTGAATATTCAGTTCAGTGTAATGGCTCTAATCTCTCAGTCTCAATGATGTGATGATAGCAAAGACATTTCCGCCCAGTTTACAGGGTCAAAGGAAAAGATATTCTCACCAAGATTTCCTCCAGCTCTTTCCTGGCCGTGATGAATGCACTCATCGAGTTCTCAAGTTTGGATCGCAAAATGTCCATTCTCCTAAGAAGCAAAAGACAACACATCAGTTAGAATGAATAACTTGTTGTATCAAATATGAAAGATGATATGGACATTTCGGATTGATAGCTTGGTAATAAATGTATCATACTCTTGATCAAGTCACATCATTAAGATGTCAAGGCCACGATTTCTCTTCTTTGTCTTAAAATATAGACATGCTTTCAGTGGTATCGTTTGGCATAATAAAGCGAGTGTTATGAATGTACCATAAACGTGGCTGTATCGGTGGCAGAGGCATAAAATTAAAAAACTAATGCGCGTCTTGATGGATGGGCCAGACACAAAATGTCAGCCAAAGCTAAGGAAATGGTTCTCGTATTAAGTGACTCTTATACAACTATTTTTAGTGCTATGTAAATCACAGATAATTTGGCCAATGATGACTCTTCATCGTTACGTGTCTCCTGTCATTAAATTCTGATACGTCATCATGACCATCAGGAAAGTGCGGCAATTGAAATATAGCAACTAATAAAAGGCTGTTCTCTGTAACACTGATTTGTGTGTGCGTGTGTATTTTTCATGACACAATGTTACACTGACCCTTATAGAGATAATTATCTGAATAGAACTCACTTTTCCTTATCAGTCTGTGGAGCTTTATCGATGATTGATTTGGACTTGGCTGTGGAATGAGCACAACGGTATTTCAGTCATTATTGCCATAATGAGGTAGCCCTATGTAGCATAAATAAAAGTATACACATACTAATATAAAACTAATTACAGTATATTTGGGCATATTTTATTAAAGATTAGTCATTTGGCCAATTTCCAGCGCTTTTAAATGAGAATTTCATCTAAAACAAAATTGTCAACGTCACAAAGACCACATATTGTTCAAAATCTTAAAAATTAACAAAACCTGCTCCAGAGTAAGCATTTCCTTTCGCCTGTAGATGGCTCCTCTTTGGGACTGGCATTTTGGAGGCTGGAGGCTTTCAGAGAACAAAATACAAATTGTTTATCAAATGCAAGTAATGTAACGCGAAGGTAATACTACTAAATAATCTTCTTACATGACGTGTATTTTCCTTCCGTAGACTGCAAAACAGTGAGACACAGGACAAGGTCAAAGAATAAAGCTACAACTACTCTCTTTGAGAAAAAAATACATCCATTTTGACCGCGGTAATGTGGTCCGCATTTTCGAGATCCACGGTAATGTGGACCGCACGGGAAAAGCTGTTGCGCGTTTTGTCTGTTCCTTACGGTAATATCACAACACACTATCGAAAACACTTTTTCCTCCTCTCACAAGAACACTTGGGGCTCGAGCACCCAGGAAAACTTTCCCTAATATTAAAAATAGAGAAAATAGGGGTAAGATATAACGTGTAAAGCACAAAAGCCGTCAACGGCTTCTCTTCGAACATTAAGTCACAAAACCTACGTGCGGCGGTGCTACACAGCTCTAGTCGTTTAGCTCTTTGGCAGGGCGCACGGCCTCACACTCTGCGCATATGACAAACTGTAAACTTTTCACACTTTTTTTTTACTGATGAAATGACACGTATCAAGACATAACCGGATTTTTTTAGCAGACATTTTTATTATGGCAATGTAAGCATCTTTTACAGTCTACATTAGATTTTCCAAAAGTCTGAGACATTGTGGCCCCTTTATCAATCAAAAGGTCTATTCAAAGGAATTTGTGATTATTTTAATTACATAATTAGCAACATCTAGCTAGATGAGAGTAGGAACAATAATGGTTAGAAGAGGTACATTTGTTCAAATAAATACAATGAGTGTTTCCTTTCAAAATTAATATTTTCTATATACTTGGGATCCACTGGGCTTTTGGTACATGGCTTGCTTGTAAATACATTATAAACATAGGCTCTGAATTATGTTGCAATAAAAAATAAAATAAAATGCATAAATAAGATCTATAGTGTAAATTGATGGATGAGACTACCTTGTACATAAAACTGTTTCCACACCAGTGTCATGGGTTTGACTCCTGGCTTTGAAGATTTGACCTAAAATTGCCGAATGTAAAATTGTATTAAAAATACTCAAGAAGGCTGTGCAAGATATTGCACTTTAGTCATGGCCTCGGTGCTGCCCCATATCCCCCAGCAACAAATCAGCAACTTTTACTGCAGAAATTTGGAGTAAATTGAGTTCAAACATGGTCATAATTGACACAAAAGGAGAATTTTGGCATCAGATTAAAAAAAAATCAAAAAGGCTGTGCAAGATATTGGACTTTAGTCATGGCCTCAGTGCTGCCCCCTATCCCCCTGTAACAGACCAGCCACTTTTACTGCAGAAATCTGGAGTAAATTGAGTTCAAACATCGTCATAATTGACACAAAAGGACAATTTTGGCATCATATAAAAACATACTCAAACAGGCTGTGCAAGATATTTCACTGCCGTCTTGGCTTCAGTGCTGCCCCCTATCCCCTTGCAAAAGACCAGCAACTTTTACTGCAGAAATCTGGAGTAAATTGAGTTCAAACATGGTCATAATTGACACAAAAGGACAATTTTGGCATCATATAAAAAATACTCAAAAAGGCTGTGCAAGATATTGCACTTTAGTCATTGCCTCAGTACTGCCCCCTATCCCCTTGCAAAAGACCAGCCACTTTTACTGCAGAAATTTGGAGTAAATTGAGTTCAAACATGGTCATAATTGACACAAAAGGACAATTTTGGCATCATATAATAACATACTCAAACAGGCTGTGCAAGATATTTCACTGCCGTCTTGGCCTCAGTGCTGCCCCCTATCCCCTTGCAAAAGACCAGCAACTTTTACTGCAGAAATCTGGAGTAAATTGAGTCTGTTGCAGGGGCATAGGGGGCAGTACTGAGGCCACAACTAAAGTGAAATATCTTGCACAGCCTTTTTGAGTATTTTTTTATATGATGCCAAAATTGTCCCTTTGTGTCAATTATGACGATGTTTGAACTCAATTTACTCCAAATTTCTGCAGTAAAAGTGGCTGGTCTGTTACAGGGGGATAGGGGGCAGCACTGAGGCCATGACTAAAGTGAAATATCTTGCACAGCCTTTTTGAGTATTTCTTTATATGATGCCAAAAATGGTCCCTTTGTGTCAATTATGACCATGTTTGAACTCAATTTACTCCAGATTTCTGCAGTAAAAGTTGCTGGTCTTTTGCAAGGGGATAGGGGGCAGCACTGAGGCCAAGACGGCAGTGAAATATCTTGCACAGCCTGTTTGAGTATGTTTTTATATGATGCCAAAATTGTCCTTTTGTGTCAATTATGACGATGTTTGAACTCAATTTACTCCAGATTTCTGCAGTAAAAGTGGCTGGTCTGTTACAGGGGGATAGGGGGCAGCACTGAGGCCATGTCTGGAGTGCAATATCTTGCACAGCCTTTTTGAGTATTTTTTTATATGATGCCAAAATTGTCCCTTTGTGTCAATTATGACGATGTTTGAACTCAATTTACTCCAGATTTCTGCAGTAAAAGTGGCTGGTCTGTTACAGGGGGATAGGGGGCAGCACTGAGGCCATGACTAAAGTGAAATATCTTGCACAGCCTTTTTGAGTATTTCTTTATATGATGCCAAAAATGGTCCCTTTGTGTCAATTATGACCATGTTTGAACTAAATTTACTCCAGATTTCTGCAGTAAAAGTGGCTGGTCTGTTGCAGGGGCATAGGGGGCAGTACTGAGGCCACAACTAAAGTGAAATATCTTGCACAGCCTTTTTGAGTATTTTTTTATATGATGCCAAAAATGGTCCCTTTGTGTCAATTATGACCATGTTTGAACTAAATTTACTCCAGATTTCTGCAGTAAAAGTGGCTGGTCTGTTGCAGGGGCATAGGGGGCAGTACTGAGGCCACAACTAAAGTGAAATATCTTGCACAGCCTTTTTGAGTATTTTTTTATATGATGCCAAAATTGTCCCTTTGTGTCAATTATGACGATGTTTGAACTCAATTTACTCCAAATTTCTGCAGTAAAAGTGGCTGGTCTGTTGCAGGGGGATAGGGGGCAGTACTGAGGTCATGACTAAAGTGCAATATCTTGCACAGCCTTTTTGAGTATTTTTTATATGATGCCAAAATTGTCCTTTTGTGTCAATTATGACCATGTTTGAACTCAATTTACTCCAGATTTCTGCAGTAAAAGTTGCTGGTCTTTTGCAAGGGGATAGGGGGCAGCACTGAGGCCAAGACGGCAGTGAAATATCTTGCACAGCCTTTTTGAGTATGTTTTTATATGATGCCAAAATTGTCCTTTTGTGTCAATTATGACGATGTTTGAACTCAATTTACTCCAGATTTCTGCAGTAAAAGTGGCTGGTCTGTTACAGGGGGATAGGGGGCAGCACTGAGGCCATGACTAAAGTGCAATATCTTGCACAGCCTTTTTGATTTTTTTTTAATCTGATGCCAAAATTGTCCTTTTGTGTCAATTATGACCATGTTTGAACTCAATTTACTCCAAATTTCTGCAGTAAAAGTGGCTGATTTGTTGCTGGGGGATAGGGGGCAGTATTGAGGTCATGACTAAAGTGCAATATCTTGCACAGCCTGTTTGAGTATTTTTTTTTAATACAATTTAACATTTGACAATTTTAGGTCAAATCGTCAAAGCCAGGAGTCAAACCCATGACACTTGTGTGGAAACAGTTCTATGTACAAGGTAGTCTCATCCATCAATTTATACTTTAGATCGTATTTATGCTTTTTTATTTTTTTATTTTAATGCAACATAATTCCAAGCCTATGTTTATAATGTATTTACAAGCAAGCCATGTAGCCCAGTGGATCCCAAGTATATAGAAAATGTTAATTTCGAAAGGAAACACTCATTGTATGTATTTGAACAAATGTACCTGTTCAAAACATTATTGTTCCTACTCTCATCTAGCTAGATGTTGCTAATTATGTAATTAAAAATATCACAAATTCCTTCCCCGAATGATCCTGGGGGCTATGTTGTCGGGGGCTTCATGCCCCCGGTAGGGTCTCCCATGGCAAACAGGTCCTAGGTGACGGGTCAGACAAAGAGCGGTTCAGAAGCCCCTCATGAGACCAACAGGCCCGGTTAGAACCATGAGGCCGTCCTTCTGTGGACCCACCACCTGCAGGAAGAGCCATAGGGGCTGGTGCAGTGTGATTTGGGCAGCTCCAACGTCTGCCCCCACGACCCAGCAACGGACAAGTGGAAGAAAATGGATGGATGGATGGACAAATTCCTTTGGGGCCACAATGTCCCAGACTTTTGGAAAATCTGATGTAGCCTGTAAAAGCTGCAAACATATAATAAAAATTCCTGCTAAAAAAATCCAGTTATTTCTTGCTACGTGTCATTTCATCAGTAAAAAAATAAATAAAAAAATGCGTGAAAAGTTTACAGTTTGTCATATGCGCAGTGTGAGGCCGTGCGCCCTGCCAAAGAGCTAAACGACTAGAGCTGTGTAGCACCGCCGCACGTAGGTTTTGTGACTTAATGTTCGAAGAGAAGCCGTTGACGGCTTTTGTGCTTTACACGTTATATCTTACCCCTATTTTCTCTATTTTTATTATTAGGGAAAGTTTTCCTGGGTGCTCGAGCCCCAAGTGTTCTTGTGAGAGGAGGAAAAGGTGTTTTCGATAGTGTGTTGTGGTATTACCGTAAGGAACAGATAAAACGCGCAACAGCTTTTCCCGTGCGGTCCACATTACCGTGGATCTCGAAAATGCGGACCACATTACCGCGGTCCATTTTGTGCCAACAATCAATGTTTACCCCTACAAGCTAGTAGTTGCTTATGTTATGTTAGTATTTGGTTTGTCGTATTTCCATGGGGCAGAAAGTGTATAACAAATAACAACAAATTGTTATGAATATTTGAACGATACTTAATCGTATTTACCATAATTACTTACGGCATTACGATTTCAAGCTTCCACTTCAAAAGCTGGCGCTGTGAGGCTGCTGGACACTCCCTTCTTTGTTTCGTGCAGAAACATTGGTTTTATGTATAGTTCCGCCTTTAAACGGGTTGACTATGCTTGAACCTATGGTGTTGAGTACGTAAAAAAAATCCGCTAAGCGAAACGAAATATGTATGGAATTATTTCAATGAACTAAACCACTGATAATAATCAGCAAAAATGTTACTGAACCAGAGAACATAACACCAGCAAATGTTTCAGAGGAGCGGTTTAGGGTGATGCATACTCTTTTGTTTACCTAGTAACAGCCTGTGGTTAGCAACGTTCTTCAGCTCTGAACTCTGCTAACGAAGAGTAACCATAAACTAGTGAATATAGATATTCTTAAAGCCATGTTATTGTGAACTATTATATCGTAATGAATACATAACAGCACAGTGATACATTTAGCCGCGCTGTCATTGTTGCTAATCACAAGATAGTGTTAATTTTAAGGATGTCTTTTCAAGAATCTCCACGTCCGACAGCAGATGATGAGCTTTTCTACGTACAATGCAGAGCTGCATACCTGGCTGTCTTCAAATCCAGTTTGGCAAACATTTCTACAAAACAACAACTTTGCCATGGTAAGATACTTTTACTTACAATTAAGCTAATCATTTGTGACATGTGCATTATCCAGCAAAAATTAGCTAGATATTAAGGGTGTGTATTTATATTTAACTGGCCTTCTCTGCATCTCAACATAGACCTATAGCTAGTTATGTAATTATAACAGCGTGACATGGTTTAGTTGTTAATATGACGCTTGCCTTATCAAATGTTTTATTGATTAAAAATGCCTCTAAAATGATTACCCATTTTGTCTAGTTATGCAGCAGGCTGGGAGAAATCCATCTCTAGCCACTCTCAACAAATACTGGACCTCAAGAACGTCTAAACTGAACTTTGATGACTTCTGTAACATTCTTAAAAGTGAGAAGAAGACCGATGAAAATGAACTGCTAAAAGCTTTCAAAAAACTCGATACCAGTGGTGATGGATACATAACACATAGTGAATTGGAGAAGGCTCTTACAAATGTAAGTACTGGTAGTTCATCGTGTTTTATTGGTATCAATTGTGATACATGAGGAATTACTTGGTTGTGCTTCATGTAGAGAGGTGACAAAATGACTTCTGAGGAGATCAATGCCCTTTTTTCATTAGCCGACATCAATAAGGATGGAAAACTGGACTATAAAGAGGTAAAAAAAAAACATATTTTATTTTTTGCAAATAATTTAGAATATTGTCTACGCTGATGTCTAAAATATGTTTATGGATTGTTCCTTATACGTGCTTTTCTCTTCCCGGTAGTTTGCCAGATTGTTTGTCTCTACGGTAGGACAGTGTCAGATGGCTGCCATGGAGAGACTTGAGGCTGATGCCAAGCTGAAGAGACAGAACTTTGGCAGCCAGTCATACAGCCCTCCTAAGAACATAGAAGCATCATCCACCCAAAGTCAGACGCTAGAAACACCTCGGTCAGACGGAGACTGTTCAGCTAAGAAAGGCAAGTTGATCATTATTAATACTAGACATGTTTTTGATAGCCAAGTACATTTAGAGGGCCACAACATCTTCTAATGTGAAACCCAATCAGGAGCAAAGTGAATGCACTTATCAGGAATTCTTAAAAATTGTTTGTAGTTGTATAACCAGCCAAATTTAATCTGAAAACGTATACCCAATTTAGGTTCTCTGCCATACTAAAGACTGACGACCTCAAAACACCTCACGATGAGTTTAGATGAATAAATAATAGCTCTGATATTGATCCGTTTTTGTCTCCCCGCTCTGACAAATCACCTCATTAAGACACACCATACATCATAATAGCCGCACAATTAGAGCTGCTTGTTTGGAGGGAGGGACCCTTAAAGCATTTCTGCCTTCAAGGAATTGACAAAAGATCTGTCTACTTCGGTAAATATGTTGTCCAAGGCAGGGCCGGGTCTAATCTGTCCCCTATCTTAACACAAGTAAAGTAGTTTTCATAATACTGACAGCATCGCCATCCACTTATTTACCAACCTATCACATGGAAAGTGGATATGAAAATCTATGTCCTTTCTGCGCTATTCTGTAAAGGAGCAAGTGCAGCAAAGGTTGTGGTTGGACTCGCCGACGTGCAAGCCCCGAGACAGGCAGGAGTAGGAAGACGAATGGGGTTGATTTAAGTGGTCAGTTCATGTTCATGTTATTGATTCGGAGGATTCCACCACTTCTCGCTGGGGAGATGATGAGGGATTAGGAGGAGGTGGAGAGGAGGGTCCCGTCGACCACCACTGCAAAAACAAATGAGCTCCCACATACTAGTCGGGATTATCACATTATTTGCCTCTCCAGTGTATTGATCTATTCTTGCTACATTTTAACAAGAGGCTGACAGGAGATGCTGCGTGATTGTGCAAGTTCAATGCGATGTTATTGGAGCTCAACAGCAGTATAGGCTCGCCTTTCTTGCCTGCATTTGTCAGTACATAAAAAAAAAATAATATGTATTCATTGAAGAAATCTCTTAAGTATTTGTAAATTTACTTACCTCCCATTTTGTGAGGGCTCTCATCCGTCCAGGAAGTATTCATCGTCGATTGGACTGGGTTTGGTAGAGTTGAGGGCGTTTCTCTTCTATTCCCAGAAGCTTCTTATTAGCTCGTGTGATCAGGTATAAAACAAGTAGCTTGGGAGTTGACCAGATTCAGCACTATCACAAATATTCTAATAGCAAGTAGCTCTGTGCTGTTTTAATAAAGTAAAAGTAGCCTCATTCGAGAATTCTTCACATAGCTTTATAACATTCATATTCGAGATTAAACTACACAATCATTACACAATGGATCGATAACAAATAGCAAGGCAGTTAATTTATTTATCTGATTCGCCTGTGGGCATATATCACATTACTTTGCATCTCAAAAACAATCAGCCCCTCATTAGGTAATTGACATTTTCTTGCTTCAATTAGCGTTCAAAGGAGGAAATAGTTTTGCAAAATGAGACATTGCTGTTATGCCATTTGTAATTTAAAATGCCTCCCTAATTAATTAAAGGAGGTTAAGCTTTAGAGCACATGCTTGTGTTTAGTGCAATTGGAGCGGAGCCGTCTTTGCTTGAACTTGGCAATGGATTTCTGAGAAGACAAATGATGGTGTCAGCGATGTTGTGCCTCTCATCTTTCTCTTCAGCGTGTTTGAAGGGGGTGGGCCAGGCTTTATGTGGTAATCCGTCAAAATAATCTCTCAGTTTGTTTACTTTATGCCGTATAATAATTCAAGTTAAATACCTATTTATTAGCTATGCTTATCTGTTTTTACATGTATAATATTTACCCCCTTTTTATGAACCTTTTATTGGTAAACTGAATGTTTCTTTTACAGAAAGCCGATCATCGTCTCGGTCCACTTCAGCCCGCAGCAGACGATCCTCATTATCTAATGCTATCCCTATGACATCCAGCTGCTCCAAGTTTAGCAATGTCCAAGAGCCTTCAAATTTACAGGTAAAGTGATTGCGTTATTTATTTTTAGATTTTTTTATTATTGCAAGAAGTAGTGCATATTTACAAAGGTGCAGAGGCAGGGCAAGGCAACTTCATTTATATCGTGACTCAATGAGCCTAAGAGGGGACATAAGACATTGCAAAAAACAAAAACATAACACAGTACAACACACATGAGGTTCGACATGGGACAATACAAGAGTTAAGGAGAGAAAAATTAAAATACTTGTAACAAAAGAAAAAACGACTTCTCGTACTACTGGCTGGCTACAATTGCTTTATTCGGAACTTAGAGGCACTATACAACAGAGCCGGACTAAATCTGGGTTAACTAGGTCTAAAACTGGACTGAATTCGGACTAAATCATGTCTTAATTTAGTATGATAAACCAGAGCTACACAAGACCATGCCCAAATGGCCGTGCAGGACTAGAACATGAATAAAAAAAGAGCATCACCAGAATATGGCCTGTGTACAACTGTGGTACACATACACTGCCTGACCAAAAATTGAATGGTTACATGCTCTATTTATTTATCTAGCTCTGATTGCAGCATGCATTCTTGCTGGCATTGAAAAAATACCACAGTGACAAAAGATTCAGTGTTGCATTAGTTTTTCACAGAGATGTTGTCTTGATGATGGGGGAGTGTGACCACTGCACAAAGCCTTCTCCAGCACATCTCAAAGATTCTTAATGGGGTTACGATCTGGACTCTGTGGTGGCCTGTGTGTGTGAAAATGATGTCTCATGCTCCCGGAACTAGGCATTGTCGTCTTGGAATATGCCTGTGCAAAGATATATTTTTTCCTTTCAAAATAATCTTAAATTTCTCATCCTTTTTCAATATGGATTACAAGTACCCCCTGCTAAGTCCTCGAGTATCCCAAGGGGTCCCCAGACCCCTGGTTGGGAAACACTGGTCTAAACTACAGTTATTAGGTTTACATCAAATAAATCACAGTTTTATATCTATAAATATTGAAATTTCAATGTCAATTGGCTTACCATTGACTGTTCAGTGCAGTGTTGATTTTGTCGACTAAAATATTTAGTCATAATTTTTGTCAAAGTAATATTTTTGCCGACTAAAACTAATTAAAACGTTTTTTATGAGACTAAAACTATGACTAAAATGTTCAGATATTTCCGTCGACTAAAATAAAACTAAATCAAAGTGAGGAGAAGAAGAGACTAAAATCATCCAAACCTCCATAGACCGTTTGAAAGAGCATCAGATCAAAGAAACAGCTTTGAGCTTTGTTCATGTGGGAGGAGCTCCATGAAGCATATATATATATATATTTATATAAATATATGAATATTATAGGTGCAAAGTCTACTAAATTTTTCTTCAATTGTTACATGCAATTTTAGTCGACTTAAACTAGACTAAAATTTAAGAAATGTATTTGACTGAATCTCGAATAAAATTACATTTTTCATCAAAAGACTAAGACTCAATCTAAATTTTAAATATGTTGTCAAAATTAACACTGGTTCAGTGTTGACATAATGTTATGACATCCCTTGAACACAACTCATCCACACGCACACACACAATACCTCTGTGCTGCGCAATGGACCTCTGCTTCAGTCCGTCACAGTGTTTTGTTGTGCCATTTCAACCCATGATGAAAGGATATACTGTACACACTATTGATCCTAGGCTGTTGTTTTTTTTTCTTTTTTTCTTTTGACTCTTTGGCTTAACCTTAGCTGGTTTTCTTTACGTCTAAAAAAAAAGTACATTAATAAATTGTAATAACTGCCCCATCTCCCCGGTCTGAGCGCAATGTTGAGATTGGAAAGAGCCAGACATCATTGCTGTAAGAAATGTGTGTCCAGAGATTACCTCTGCGGGAAGTTCACCTCGCAGTATTGGTTGTTATATTGCCAGGGGCTGATAATTGGGCTGGGATGGTGGGGGTTCGCCGTGTTTTTGTTGTTGTGTAGTGGATATGGGTCTCCAGTTTTATTTGTGACGAATGCTGTTTTGACATAAGGCAATTTGATGGTAAACATTAAAAGGTTGAAGGAGTTTCATCATTAAGGTTGCTCTTTATGTGATAACTAAAGAAATGAATTCTTAATGTTTGTATGCAGTTTTGGTCGGTGAGTGGTTTGTCCTGGAAGACTCGATGTTGCTCTAAATCATGTTTGTGGTCAGAGCTGATGACAGTGGCTGTATTACTCTGCCAGCTGACCCTCTCTCTGTGGAGACATTCATTCTGCTGTGTTTAAGCACTATACAGGTGCCCATGGCAATTTTCCTCATTTAATATTGTCTGGACAAACCACTGAAGTGTTATGGTTTGATCTTGTATGCCTCTCACAGCCAACTATAAATAACTTGAGAAAATGGCTTCCCTCTAAAGGTGCGACATGGCCCGTCTTTATGGTTCTTTCTTTGTTTAACTTAGTGATTTATTTGTCCACTAAAAAGATATATGGCCCATTTCCGATGTTTCTGGTCCTCTATGACCATTCACAGCTCGACCACATCAACTGTGTTTTCTTTTAATGTGTCTCCAAAGACTGAAAAGGGAAAACTACCAGTTCTGACATTCCTGCACAATATCAATGTATGGCCTTATTTCAGTTGCCTGATGAAGAAAAACAGGAAATAGTAGTGTCCATAAATATTGCCAAGTATCGTCTTGATAGTTGAATGGCCTCCGGCGCAAGATTGAGTCTGTATTTATCAAAGGTAAATAGACTCCAATTTACCACATCTGTTCTTGGAGGACATTTTTTCTTCTGTCCCACATCCAAATTTAGTGGTGCACTTCTGCCCTCTTCTGGAGGAAGACTAGTAAATCAACAGTATGCATTTGCCTCCGCACTGACTTATAATGATGAAACGCCCCTATAGATGATAGACTTTTGGTCAATCAAAGTAGCAAACTATCATTTCATTGTAACACTTAAGATGAATAACAAAACATAACTCTTTGATTTCTCTTTCAGGAATGGCAACACAGTTTTATGAAAGGCTGTTTCTTTGTGGAGGAGGATGGAAGTATCAGCTCTCTACAGTACCAGCTTCACCTCCCCCAAACTACAGATGTCTATCTGACTATTCAACCTGTTTCACTCGGCAACAAAGCAGGTGTTTTCCAGATATCATATCAACTCATCTGATTAATTAGAATATTTGTTTTAATTTGAGTGAACTCTACTTTTCTTTGATGTTTGTTTTAGACACGTCTGACTGGATGTCAACAGACACAGCTCTTTTTGTTCTGTCGACTGGAGAAAGTAAGGAGGATTCTACGTTGATTTGTTTCACTGAATCTAAAGACAAAGAAGTAGGCGATAAAAACATTACATTATTTTAGCTATTTGTGCACTGCACTTTTAAACCCATTGTTTCACTTTTCAGAAGTACGTCTGGAGAGGAGAGCTGAATGCAGGGATTTACTACTTGCTCCCTTTTAGTAGTGGTTGTAGATTAAAAAAAAGCAACAGAAAAACAGACACTTTTCATAAATCCAAGAAACTCGTGTACCGGACTGACACGGGAGAACTGAATCTCACGCCAGAACTCAGGTTTGTATCAATATCATACCGTTTAAAGCTATGCTGCACAATTGTGTATCGGTGGAAAAAAAGTTAAATAATTGTATATATATTCAGCGCATGCCAACGTATAACATTGAATGTTCTACAGTCTGGTTTTCATTCTTTTTATTTCAAGCAAATAGTGTGCCAAGCACAAAACAAAAATCACTTACACACAAAGTATTATAATAGTTATATCATTTGCTGGATCTAGTCCAGTGGTTCTCAAAAATGTGGGGAATCGTCAGATCATGTAGATAAAAAGTAATAATAATAATAATTGTAAAAAAATAATAATGCCTTATATTTGTATTGCGCTTTACAAGCCTGTATTAACAAGTTTCTCAAAGCGCTACACTGTTGTCATTGTTCATTCACGCCATACTATCTATTTTTATTATTATTATTTTATTGTAGAATGTGTGTGCTATTGTATAGCGTGTGTCATTATTTGTTCTCAATTTTATTTCTTTGTTTCTTTTGTTCTTTTTTAAATAATTATTTAGACTAATGTCCCTGTATCTCACAGTGTGACCCAACAGTGGGAATAAATAAGATACATACATACAGGTAGGGGTCCCATACCCCATTAATTATTAAAATGGGTGTCGCGGCTCCAGAAGGTTGAGAACCACTGGCCTAGTCTATGTCTATTACAAGCAGACCTGTGGTGCTAGAAAATATATAAAACCCTGTGTTGCTTTGTCTCTACCACAGGGAGGCGCTGTCTGAAATCTTTGAGCTGATAGACTTAGATGGAAATGGTTTGCTGAGTTTGGATGAATACAATTTCTTTGAGCTCAGAACCAGTGGGGAAAAGTGTGACAAGGATGCCTGGGCAGTCTGCAAAGGTAACCCTCTTTTCATATGCAAAAGAAAATGTTTACAAGTGTCTACACAGTGATAAAAAGCAGACATGTATCCAATGTGTTTTGTTTCAGAAAACTTTGATATGAGGAGTAATCAGCTGACACGGCAGGGATTCGTGGAGCTAAATCTGATGGAGGCTACAGAGAAAGATGGGGACCCTGCTGACTTATGGATAACCCTTGAAGCAATGGGGTTCAACCGTACGCTGGAACTTGTGGAGGTCAATATAAAATGTCAACAGCGATTTACCTACTGCCTTCAGTATATACACATAATTACACTCTTATGTTTTCAGGCTTGTCCTTTCCAAATTGACATACTCTGTGAAAGTGTCCAACCACTGTTGCACCCTATTCGTTTGGACTCAGGAGCTAAACTTCTTAACCAAGCTGTTTATAAATCTATAACAGCAAAAGGAGCGGTTAAACCTCTGAAGGGGAATGACAATGTTTTAATCTGCACATACCAAGGAGAACATAGGATTTCCTCCCTCATTACCAATAAGGTACAGACATCTGTTTTTCTGAATGACAATGATAATTTTCTTTCAGTTTAAGAAAAAGAATACATTACATAATAGGTTCACCAGACAGCAATGACATTTACCAATCAAATAGCTAGTTCATTTTACTAGCCTATAGCTTCCAGCACTGACTTGACTGAATTGAAATGCACACACTGTGTTCTGTTACACACGGTGTGTCTCACAAGTACAGAAACCTTAACACCAAAGCATCCTTTTTAAATTAAAACAAATGTGTGTCGTTAATGATTATTTCGTTCGATTCTTTATTATTATATCAACATTTTGTCTTAGTCTAAACTGTTTGTATTGCAGACCAACCAGAAAGTGACTATCCATGTCAACAATGAGCCTTGCAAGAACTGCTGTAACAACAGAGGCATGAATGTGTTTGCTCTTGAAGTATCAGGCCGCTCCAAGATGGTACTTCTTTAAAAAAGAACAAAATAAAATGACACTGAAACAAAATGTCTCGTTTGCTCAATTGTGTTGAAATATATACATTTTATGTTTTAGGTTTGCCAACATGTTCTACCTCTTAATGAAAAACTGGACTGGACATATAACTGTGCAGAAACCATACTACCCAGCATTCAATAATGCCGTGTATCAAATTTGGTGCTGGTGAGTATTTGATTCTGCAGATACTTGACCTACCCCTTCAAAATATCTTCATGATCTTAGTGATCTAATGAAACTTTTAATTTGTGTATATTTATTTGAATATTTATAGTATTGTACGAATAATTTGAATGTTTATTAAATTGCTGTAAAACAGTTTGTACTGTATTTATGTTTATTAATGTATGAAAAATGTTGTAAAGTTAGCTGACTATATTAAAAACACTTCAAATAATACTCATAACATACCTTCATACCTTTTTTTAACTATATATGTATGATGAAGTCTTGATTGACTTGCAATTCGGTGTATATATTTTATTTCAGCTGTATCTTGTTTTCCTAGGACTGACTAATCGTACTCTGACTGAGTGGCACTGAAAGGCCTTGCATTGCGTTGCTCTCAGGTCTAAACTTTATTTTCCCTTGGCCTTTGCAGCTGAGAAAAGTCTTGCCCTACTATTTATATCTCCCTGGTCATTATTTGCCCTTTGACTTTCTCTGCTGAAACAGTAGAGCAGACCAACTAAATGTCACATGTTGTAAGGCGTATTTAATGTTGTGCCCGGCGCTGGGGCTCTTCTTTTTATGAAGTTCTCTTCAGTGTGAGGAGAAGTTAGGCTTATGAGGTAACTCTGCTTGGTCAATTTGTCAGTAATCTTATGTAAGGGGAAATATTTCAGTTGTTTCTTGCACTGGTGAGTTCTATAAATCATATTCCTAATCATAAATAAACCAATCAATCAGTCAATCAGATGCACCTCAGGTTTTGTTATTGCACCCACACTGCACCATGCTCAACATGTTTGGACTTTGCTCATGCTAAATCAAACATTGATACATTGGGCAAACGGATTGCACACAATTTCACAATATTAGTCAAAAAACACGTCACATTATGTGTAAGTCTAGGCGCTGTTCAAGTATTATTGAAAGGCCTTTTTTCCCTTTCATGACTAAACTGGGGAAACTTGCCAGTGGTTCTCATACTGTGGTATACTATGGGGTAGAAAGGCTACTTCTCGAGACTCTCCTTTGCAGTTTTTTCTTATTTATTTAGAGACTAATTTGTTTAGGTCTGTCTTACTTAGATAGTTTAATTCAATTTCACTTCTGGTTTAGTCCTAGTTTTGGCCTGAGTTTTAACCTGGTAGTGGTACTCCGGGAACCAAATTCATTTCTTTATAGCAGCAATTCCTCAAAGTCCGGCACATCACGGCCCCCTTATTGATCAGAAAATCTCTCGGGGGCCCCCCAAATCATAATAATTTACTCCATTCATAAGAATTAGTTATAGTTTTACAGCTAAAATGACATTAAAAGTAACATCACGCTATGACAGTAGACTAAATACTGGTTTAAACTGGTGAATTTGGCCAGATAAATGTATTTTTCTTTTCAAAATGAACTTTTTTCATTGTACTTGTTTTGCAGACAAGCTTTCGGGACCCCCCGGTAGTGCCTCTGAGGCCCCCCAGGGGGCCCCAGACCCCACTTTGGGAACCACTGCTTTATAGTATACTGTAGTATAGTGCTCAATATGAAAGTTTGAGATACCCCATGTTATGCTTTACACTCATCCTATGACTTTTTCCTGAATAAAAGTTTACCATTACATGCCGTGACCCGGATTCGAACCGGGGATGCTGCGGCCACAACGCAGAGTACTAACCACTATACTACCACGGCGATACACATGGCTAACGAATCACATCAAACTAGACCAACAATAATCAATACCCTTTGCAGCCATTGAAGTAAATGAAGACAGAGGCGTGTCGTGAAGGGACGTCAACATACGACACGCGCACATTACTTTACGACACACCTACTACTTCACAACACGCCCCTGTCTTGCAGGCCGCAGACAGATACACTTGGATTGATGCCACTGGGGCTATCTTTATTGTTGACACACTGTATACCATGATGCAAATATATTTCACACTATTGCAATCGAGGCTGAGAGCATCATATTTTAATGTACAAAACAGTTACTACAGATCAGACAACACATTTAAAGTACCCTCCACGCTCCTCACTTGCCCTTTAAACCTAGTGGGCGGGTCTTCGGAGGGGGCGTGACTCGGTGCGTACGTGATTCTGAGCTGGCTGCCTTCACTGCGGTCCTTTTCCTCGGATCAGGCTGCACATCACAGGGGGTGGCTGAGGGCTCGAACCGGACTCAAAATGGTGAAGATTACCACAGTCAAGACCAAGCCGTACACGGACCAAAAGCCAGGGACCAGCGGCCTGAGGAAAAGGGTGACGGTCTTCCAACAAAACCAGCACTATGCGGAAAACTTCATTCAGAGCATTATTTCAGTCATCGAGCCCTCCGAGCGCCAGGCTGCCACTGTGGTGGTGGGAGGAGACGGCAGGTTTTTCATGAAAGATGCCATTCAGCTGATCGTTCAGATCGCAGCTGCCAATGGGGTTAGTATTTTTCTGTAGTTGATGTTCACTTTAGCTGTGCTTTGCTAACCTACTAGCTCTGCATGGCATTTGCCTGGCATTTCGGCTAGCAGATCAAGCTAGCCAATCAAGTGCAATAAGTTCATTCTGCTTTTATTGATTGGATCGTCTTAGTTTCACGTCATCAAATGGTATAAATTGATTGTTTGTATCTTCTCAAACAATCAGCTAGAACAGGATTGGAGACGCAAATGGTACATGCTCGTCTAGTCCTGGGCTGGCTAATAATAATCAAGGACATACTTTTGATACACTTTAGTTGTCACGCCTGAAGCCTTGTGTGATCATCAATTTATATATAACTGACTATACCAGTGATGCATATGTGGTGGTCTTTATAGTTAATAGCTCGATGAATTTGCCTGACAGGTGGTCTTATCATCCCTTGGGATTGTCCTGTGTTTTTTTGGCCAGAATGACCGCCCTGAACTGCTGGACAAAGTGCACCAGGGGTCATTTGCGTATCACACGATAACCTTTGACATTTCAAATCGTAAGTCTATCCCTAGTGACCAAAATGGTGGCGTGACTTGTACGTGAGCCTCGATTAGTTACAAATGGCAAGTAATTAATGGGGAAACCCTGTGTTTCATAATGTCTTATGGAGAGATGCGACTGGCTGCATTGAGGCGCCCAGAGGGGGCGTGCCTTGAACGTGCACTTGGTCACGTTGTGCTGCATATGCCCCCTGCTCTTGCATCCAAATATGATACGACAAATCTTTCTCTTCTTTTTTGCATACCAATCTTTTGCAAACGTGTAAGGGAATGTCGTCGCCAAAATAGCAGCTGCCTGCTGTCATGTCTGGTGGTCTGGTCATGTCATTCATTCAGTGATCTTGCATTTATTGTTGAATAGTTTGTGTTTGCAAGCTGCTAAAAGGTACATAGAGTACATTTTCTGAACAGAAATGCTGATGGAAAACACCAGGAGTTTAAAGTAATTGCTTGATTTAAAATATGCATAACATTTTTGATACATGCTCTTATTTTCCACAGATTGGAAGCCTGGTTATTGGTCAGAATGGCATCATGTCGACGCCAGCAGTCTCTTGTGTGATCCGCAAGACGAAGGCAGTCGGTGGTATTATCCTCACAGCTAGTCACAACCCTGGGGGCCCCAATGGGGATTTTGGCATCAAGTATAACATCTCAAGCGGAGGTTAGATGCATTGTGCGGTTGCATTTAAATCTGTAACAGTAGCTCTACCTAAAACCATTCTTTTGTTCACAGGCCCTGCTCCGGAGGGTATTACAAATAAGATCTTTGAAGTCAGCAAAAGCCTGCAAGAGTATTACATCTGTCCAGAGCTTAAAGTGGACATATCCAAAATTGGCAAACAGACATTTGAAGTAGACACGTTCAAACCTTTTACAGGTATAATTGTATTTGCCAATAGTTAAAATCAAATCCCAAACAGGCTTAAAAGATAATATACAGTTGATGTAATCACTTTTTTATTTGTAGTCGAGATCGTGGACTGTGTTGAGGCGTACGCAGAGATGCTCAGAAGCATTTTTGACTTTGCTGCACTGAAGGAGCTTCTCTCTGGACCTAATCACATCAATGTCCGCCTAGATGCTATGCACGGAGGTATGGAACTAAATCATAGTATTTATATAGACTAATGCTACTTAAACATCTTTACATTTTTTTGTAATTACAAGCTAAACAAGAACATGGAAATGTTCACATGGCACACAATTACATAAAATGGATGTTTTGTCTTTTGTTTTTCTCACTGAAACGCTTTGTTCTTTTCAGTGGTTGGCCCTTATGTTAAGAAGATTGTCTGTGAAGAGCTAGGATCTCCTGCCAATTCTGCCGTTAACTGTGTTCCTCAAGAAGACTTTGGAGGCCATCACCCAGACCCTAACTTGACGTATGCTGCTGATTTAGTTAATACAATGAAGGGAGGAGAGTATGACTTTGGGGCTGCCTTTGACGGTGATGGTGTAAGTCAACGTCTCTTCAACAATGAGGACTCGAAAGACACTATTTATTAACCAGACATGCTGTTTGTGTTTGGTTTTAGGACCGCAATATGGTGCTAGGTAAACACGGCTTCTTTGTGAACCCGTCGGACTCTGTGGCTGTCATTGCCGCCAACATTACCGGCATCCCGTATTTCCAGAAGACGGGAGTCAAAGGCTTGGCCCGTAGCATGCCAACAAGTGGAGCGCTTGACAAGTAATCACAAATGACATGGCAAACGTGACTTCTGCTCAGTGGCGTTTGCTGTGACATTGTTCTTATTTTCAAGTGTGGCAAAAGCGATGAAGATGCAGCTATACGAGACCCCTACAGGGTGGAAGTTTTTTGGTAATTTGATGGATGCTGGAAAACTATCACTTTGCGGGGAAGAGAGCTTTGGCACAGGTACATTTTCATATTTTTATTTAGAAATAATAAACTGGAGATGTTTGTGTAAAAAAATAAAATAAAAACATGTTTATAAAAAACAAAAGGCTCTGACCATATCCGGGAGAAGGATGGGCTCTGGGCGGTGCTTGCATGGCTATCAATTTTGGCCACTAGAAAACAGAGTGTTGAGGACATCATGAAGGATCACTGGCAGAAATTCGGTAGAAATTTCTTCACACGGTCAGTTTTCACAGACTTGACACAGTGCTTTGATGCCCTCTTGTGGGCCTCAGTAAAATAGCATCTACATGTAACAGTACCGTTTCCATTCATATGTCAAAAGTCACTTTGGTGTTCAGGTATGATTATGAGGAGGTTGACTCGGACGCTGCAAACAAGATGATGAAGGATCTGGAAACTGCAATGTTCGACCCTGCTTATGTGGGGAAGAAGTTCTCATCAGGAGACAAAACTTACGAGGTGGCAATTGCTGACAACTTTGCCTACACAGATCCTGTGGATGGAAGTGTGTCCAAAAACCAGGTATGAGGAAAGTGGATTAGACACAAAAGAAAAGATTATGGTTGTTACTTGATAACAAAGCATTTGTTATTTGTTGGTACAGTCACAGTCACAAGAAATAATAATAATAATAATAATAATAATATGCATATAACAAGCCTGTAGAAAGAAGTAATTGTATACATGCATACAGTCTGCAATAAAAAGCTAAAACTGATATGAAAGTTGTATTTCTCAGCATTCTTCTTTAATAGACTAAAGAATGGTAAAATGTTGGAGAGCATGTTGTGGATAGGGTATTTGCTCTCACAAATAAATAAATAGTCTTGTCCCACCACGCTTCAACTACAAATATTTTTCCACCATGCGACTCTGTGATATAAAGTCCCTCATGTCCATTATTTAGTATTAGAGTAATAGATAGATAGATCGATCGATCAATCAGTCAATCAAGTTGTTTTTTTACAACCCAACCACAGGAGTGTTTTTTTCAGGTCTGCACAAACATTAAAACAATGAAACAAAATAATAATGTTTTGGCCAGGCAAATGTCGTGTCCAGCCAAATATAATGTCCAAGCAAATGTCTAAATAAGTAGGCAGCAGCAGATGGACCCAGGGCTGATGAGAGTCCCTCTGCAGACGGGGCCAAAGACTGGAAGAACGTCCAGTACTTAATCTTTCATCTCTCTTCTGTCTAACTCCAGGGCCTCAGAATCATCTTCTCAGACGGTTCCAGGATTATCTTCCGTCTCAGTGGTACAGGCAGCGCAGGGGCCACCGTTCGTCTCTATATCGACAGCTACGAGAAGGACCCCCAGAAGATTTACCAAGACCCACAGGTCAGTACAATCAAGAGTAACTTCAACAAGCGACTTCCACAGAGCATTACATGTTGATAAAGTTCAGTCATTCAGTTAGTCAATGCCAGAAAACTAGGATAGTTTGGATGTATTGTACACATTGCAGACAAAACATACCTGTAGCCTAATTTCATTATCAGTATGGAATATATTCCCACTCGGAGACAAAGGTTAAATGAATGTTTTTTTATTTTAAGAGGGAATCTGGAGACGTTCAATTTATCAACTTATAACTTTAAGGAAGAGGATCATAGAAGGAACAGAAATATAGCGATATTGCATAAAATGATTGGAGCTACAGATGATGTAGCACATAGCAATACACCACAAGGAAAAATTCTGTGGTGTTTACATGTTCTAAAAATATAAAATCTGCCAAAAACACAAGGACTATCATTACTGCCAAAGTAGGAGAAGTTTTTAGTATTTACAGATTAAATTAATCCATATGATGTAAATGCATACAATTATTTTGGACAATGGTGTTTAGTTCTATTTTCTTGCCTCTCTGCAGGTGATGCTGGCTCCTCTGGTGGACATTGCCCTGAAAGTCTCTCAGCTTCATGAGCGGACGGGACGCACTGGTCCCACTGTGATCACATGATCTGTCTGACCCACTGCCTTCACTTCATCTCCAATAACGGGACATCTCTTTGCTCTCGGGGTGAAGCGTCCCTTCAATGCTGTCTCAGCTTCAGACACTGGTGCTCTATTTCTTTAACATAGCTTGATGAAATACACTCATAACCTTCAATGTGAATCATGAGTTGTGCTTTTCTGTGAAGCGTACCAATTCTGTACACTGTACAGTAAAAATAATATATGGCCCTAGGTCTGTAGATGTTACACTGCCATGCTATTGTTGTAGCACAAACCAGGCATCGTCTTCGGTTGATTTTTGTCTTCCTGGACTATTTGCAATATCTGATTATTAGAATGGCAATGAGGATATTTCAATTATGATTCCTACCACTAGAAGTCGCTGCAGCTTAAGCCATTGTATTGTAAAGTAGACTGTGTTTGAGTCTTTAACATTTTATTGTAGCCATCCAATGCAGCAGCATTTTGAGACAGCCATTGCCCTTTACACCTTTTCTTCCCCTGACTGACTTTGTGCCTTCCTTTTTTGTCCTCTAAAACCACTGGCATATAATTAGATAACCTGAAACCATCACCCCCATAGAGAGGGCGCAATCGCAAAACTCTAATAAAAGTTTAATAAAACCATAATACTGTGGTTGTAATTTTAGACCTTGCACATTTCTTTGAAAATATCTGCAGTGGCCTTGATTGACCTGGATTTTGAGTAACTAAGCATCGGTAAGCATGTAGGATGTTTAATGAGGGCCTGTTATGTGCAGTGAAATAGCTTTGATAGAAGCAAATGTCCTGTTCTGCTCCAGGCAGCAGCCAAGTTTGAGTCAAAACCCCTAATATTGGAAAGCCCATGAAAAATAGGCTCTTAAGATGTTCCTGAGGCCTGTTGAAGACCGCAACCCCCCCCCCACCCACTTCTTCTTTCCACCGATTGTGTTGTGCAATGGTCAACGTAATCCCGATTGATGTGAGCAATAATGTGTGGGGAGGTCAGGGATTCCGGATCGGTTTATCAAAAGATGCATAAGGGGGATTCATAAATGGAATCTAATTTTCAGCTGGAGACTTTGTGAAGCCGCTTGAAACGGTTGCCTCAGACCTTCACACTGCTCGATACTGACAGAAAACGGCTTGGCTTTGAAAAACAAGGAAATATGTTTTAGTGATATAGTTTGAAAGATAATAAATAGAATAATTATAGGCATTTATTTATATATAGATATTTTTTCATAAAGCCTTTTGCAGTTTCCTATTTTGCAAACCCATATCTGATAATTAGGAGTGTATTTGGTATTGCTGGTTTTGTATCAGGCATGTCCTATTGGGAGGAGGCCTCGTGGAAGGCCCAGGACACGCTGGTGGGACTATGTCTCCGAGCTGGCCTGGTGTCGCCTCGGGGTCCCCCCCAGAACAGTAGGAGGTGTGCGTGGATCGGGAAGTCCGGGCATCTCTGCTGAGACTGCTGCCCCCGCGACCCGGCCCCAGATAAAGAAGATGGATGGATGGATTTGTATCGGCATTTTTAGCAACATACTGTATAACCTGGAATTCCACTAAGCAGAGAAAAAACTTGGAATATTCCACGTAGTTTCAATGAATCTCGCAGTATACCCAATTTGGTCTATTTCCGTCAACGCTGGCTGGATAAACGTCAAGTATTTCCTCCTGCAACTTCGAAATCTGGACATGAATTGGCCGCCATTAAGTTAATAAACCGTAAGCCGGGGTCAAATTAGGTCGAGAAAATTGCTTTGAACACAGAGGCCACCTTTCCCTCCCAAATGTTCCGTCACGCCTGTATGTCGTTCATGTTGATGGCAGCTAAAACACAATTAGCCTTGCTTGTTTATGGTAACCTACAAATCACATATGATTTTCAGAAGTTATGACAAAGTCGTGTCATGGCATACATCACAAATTCTAATTCACCTTTCCTGTTATTAACGTTTTGCAAGCTGTGCAAACACAATTTCAAATGGAAACTTCAAATAGAGCTACACACTTGATTTCTTCGTCGGTGTTTACATAGGGTTTCAGCACAGGGCTTTCAAAGGTTAATGGAAGTCTTCATGGATACCAGTTGTTTGGTATCGTTTTTGACGTAGAAGCGCCATAATCCGTTTTCTCACTGTCACAGATAGTCGACACCCTTATGTTGCATTGTGCGGTCACTCTTCGCTATGGATGTGTTTCTCCTCCTCAGATGCTAATGGCTCACAGGCCGGACTTAGATTGGCTGTCATGACATCAGGTAATCACAATGAGGCCCACATTAAGCCAGACTGGTCGGCAGCTATTAGATGTCCAAAAGACCTTCTCCAGAGTTGGCATGTGGCTGTGTGTTCTCAAGCAGCACGTCCATTGGTGCCTTAGGGGACTCGACAAAGACACCATTCTTGCACTCAGGAATATTAAAGGTGCATTATGCAACTTTTTATGCAGGAAAAAAAAAAAGTGTATTTGTGCATATTTGACCTTGGTGACCCAGCAGCTGTATGAGTGATCATTGTGCCTTTTCTTTCCATAACGGTGGTTTCTACAGTGCTCCAGGATCAATTGTTTTGTAGGTTTTTTTGGTGAAACAATTGTTCCTGGAGCGTCTTAGAGACCACTTTGATGGAAAGTAAAAGCAACATGCTGACCACCCATACAGCCACTGGGTTACTACAAGGTCAAATACTCACAGATATGAACTTTTTTTCCCCACATAAAAAGTTGCATAATGCACCTTTTAAAGGAACAGGCCACTGTTTTTCCATACTGAGATATGTTCTTACCTGAGCTTAGACGAGTTGATGCGTTACCTTTCTGGTCTTTGTGCCAGACAGTTATGCAGTCACGCAAAAAAGACCAAAGATGTTGTTAGCATTTGGCCTCTCCCAGCATATTCCTATGGACGCAAATGGGGTGAAGTTACAAGGGATTTGCTCTTCCAAGGGCACAAAGACCAGACGGGTACGCATCAACTCATCTAAGCTCAGGTAAGAACATATCTCCGTATGGAAAAACAGTGGCCTGTTCCTTTAAAAGCTGAAGGATAAAGCACCCATGGGACAGTACCTGTAAAACTTTGTCCATAGGTTGTGTCGATGATGTTAAGTTTTTTTGGCAGCGATTTGGTGGGACTGTGTAAGTGTCCAGGTAATAAGAACGAGAAGATTATCTCGATTATTGCCTCGCAGCAAGGTGGATGAGTCCTGCCTGTGTGTAGTTTGCATGTTTTTTTTTGTGTTGCATATTTGCATACATTTCTCATGGCGCCGCTTTATTCTACAGTTACTTTTATCATTCTCTTCTTTCTTTGTCATTATTTATATTTAATAGTGCATCTACTATTGGAGACTGTAATAGAGTTTTAGGGTATGGACTGAAACCTATTTTGATACCAGTATATGCTCTACCACCCCCCCCCCCCCCAAAAAAAAAAAAAAATTATGTCACATTCTTCATCTTTTTTGATATTTTTGACCGGTATGGCTTTACTGAAAAGGACGGCAGCGTGTAATGAGAGTAGTGCACTTGTCCTGCTGCACAGTCTAAAACGTTGGTTCAAGACTCAAAACGGCAAAGAAACGGGGCAGAACTGCAAAGCCAATCCACAGCTGCCTCTTGTTTTGTGACACAACACTTTCTTTTTATCTGCCTGAGCTACACACGTCTCAAAGATGCCAAGACAAAGTTCAAAAGTTTGCTCATAGAACATTTGTCTGCTGAAAGATTTGTAAAGACGATATACTAGTTTACAAAGAGACATTAGGCGGAGAACGTAGCAGTGCGCTGAATTAACACTGAAACCACTATTGTTCACATGTTCATTGAGGATGTTATAAACTGTGTATCCTCTTGTTAAACTGTCATGCACATTCTGAAATGATATGAAAACATATTCCACCAGAATGAATGGATTCATTGTCCAGCCCAGCGGACGCCTGATTGGGGGACGATTTATGGACCATTTATGGGATTAAGGATGAAAGAAAAATTGGATAATGAGGCAATAAGGAGTGGTATTACAAAACATTTGGAATCGATGTCATACGCTTGCATTTGAACCCGCAGCATTCCTTGGTTATGGGTTTTTGTAACCTATAATTTAAGATTTTTATTTTTTTTTAATATATTGATAATCTCATTTGTCATTTTTGATCTGCACTTTTCCTCCTTTGGTATAGTGTTGGTCCCAGTGACTACCGTTTTTTCACACCGTGTTTACAGCGTGAGAGCATCAGTAGTGTGATTGGTGAGTGATTGATCATTGACATGATTTGAACAAAGAGCTTCCCTGTCCACAGCGAATGCCCAGAGGGATCGGCGGCTCTTGAGAAATTCCCCGATCCCCTCCACCCCTGAACTAGCCTGGCTACCCCCGAGCATGGTTGCAATTTTAAAGAATTACATCCAACTTCAAACTAAAGAAGACATTTGTGCAGATCAGCTGGATAACAAGTGCGTCAGATGTCCAGAAATAATGTCGGTAAATGCATCTGACCAAAAATACATTCTGGACATGCCAGGCTAGTTAAATTGGACTACGTTAAACAATAAAATGGCAAGATTAATGACAGTCAAGAGGAACTGAAATATGAATGGTCACAGTTAGTAAATCCCCAAAGTTGCATTTGTTCAGGGAAAGCGACCTCTGCAGACGGTAAAAACAAATGGTGCGGACTCTGTTTAGGGCTCTACAAATATGTTCTGATTTTTGTATCAGTTTAGCCATCTCCAACCTTCTCCTCTTGCTTTTACACAATAACACCAGCAGAGGTATTCATGCTTTGAGTATTTTGGAGTAAACGGAGTAGCTACAGCTTGTACACTGAAAGGGTAAAATTATATGGGGTTCCTTTTAAATATTTGACAATATTAGCCTAAATGTTTGCAGAGTGTGGTCATAAATTCAATCTCGCTTCTTAGTGGCTCTACCTGGTTAGGGTTGGCACTTCCTCTTCCTCCAGGACCTGCTGAATATGTAACTCATTGAATAAAAAGTGTGTGTGTGTGGGGGGGGGGATAGAACAAAGAAAACATGCAGTCCTTATCAAAAATTGCAATCTTTTTTTTTTTTCTCCTAAAGCACAGATTAACTTCTGAAGTGCAGCGTCTCACCTGTAATCTACCATGCCTTTCATTCTACCACAAAACAGGTGCTCTGTACTTGGACGTATGCACTATATGATCATCTCCAGAGTTGGAGTCAACTTTCATAGTTGCACTGATGATACACAGTTGTACATCTCCATGTCTCCTGATGACACCAGGCCAATGGATGCACTTTTTAACTGCATTTTAGATATCAAATCCTGGATGGCAGAAAACTTTCTCCAGTTTAACCAGGACAAAACTGAAGTTTTAGTCATCGGTCCTGAGGCCCAGAGAGAGAAACTGTAGTGGCTATTTGTCCATAAACTTCAACAAAACAAATGATACCAAACTTCTCAAATGGCCACTGAGGCTACGTCATGGATTAGGCTTTACGCAGGTTTAGAGTTACCAAAATCAACTAATGTCCATACCAAAAGATGCGTTTGAGGAGGTTTTTTCACACATTGAAAGCAAGCTCACAGATTCTGCTGCCTCCCTTACGCTGGTAAAAAAAAAACATATGCCCTCGCAGCCTGAGGTCCCTCCCACCTTGATCTACTTATGCAAATGAACATAGCACCATGTGAACAATAAACAATGTAAATAAACAAGAAAATAAGCATAAATTAGGCTATGACCTAAAATAAACAGAGGGCAAAATAGCTCCAACAGAAACTTTTACCCAAACTACAGTCACTGTCTTTTAATCCTTCCTCACATTCCACACATTAAGAATATCACGAAGATAGGTTTTTACCATCTAAAGAACATAGCCAGAGTCCGCCCCATTCTCTCTCGGGCCAACACGGAGACGCTAATGCATGCTTTTATCACCAGTCGTATTGACTACTGTAATGCCCTGCTTTCTGGTCTTCCCAAAAAGAGTATCTCAGGTTTACAACTTTTACAAAATTCAGCAGCTCGTGTCCTGACGAAGACCAGGAGGCGGGACCACATTACACCGGTTTTAGAGTCACTGCATTGGCTCCCCGTGTGTTTCAGGATCCATTTTAAAGTTCTTTTAATGGTTTTTAAATGTCTTAATGGTCTTGGTCCTCCTTATCTTTCAGAACTGCTTTTACCTTATGAACCTTCACGGCCCCTTCGCTCCTCAGGCAGGGGTCTCCTAGTTATTGCTAAAGTCGTGCATGCATGCGTATTGTTTTAAATGTTGTAATCTGTAAAGCACTTTGTGATACCTTTCGGTATGAAAAGCGCTTTATAAATAAAGTTTGATTGATTGATCGAAATGCCTCCACTGAAGAGGTTACACTGAGGAAGTTGCAACACAAAAGGCAGTGGTCCAGGTTTTATCTGTTTCCAAGCTTCTCAGAGGTCTGTTCTTTTAACAGGGAGATCCTGAGCAGATTCCCAAAAGGGACACATTATTAACACAGACATTGTAATTCATTGGGTCAGCAGTGGACCAGCCGTTATGCTCTGTAGTAATCTTGTCCGGGGGATGCGCCGGGGAAAATGTCTTAAGTTCTATTCATGGCTGCATTCAAAATCTTTCAAAGGTCTTATTTGAGATATCCTGCATTTGCACTGTGCAGATCTATCTGAATGAGCTTTATCTTCATTTCCTCTTCTGCTCTGTAGTGGTCGCAGGACTACCACGCTGCATACCGCGTTGTGTCTCTCTCTCTCTCTCACAATTACAGTATGTGCGCAGGAAGTATGTTATCTTAGTTGGATGTCAACTGGGATAAGGCTATAATAAAGTGGTAGGGTTTTAATTTGGCATCGGGTGAAAGGGAATGAGTTTATCCGAGGTCAGGCATGCACTTTACCAAACGACTTCAAAACATGCAGCAGTGGGGATTATGATATGTCTTTTTAATTACGAGATATGATGAGGAGAACTGCAGCTGCACAATTATGACCATTCTTATTTTGCCTCGACAAATATGGAAAAGTGCAAAAAATATTGAAGATTTAAAAAAACCTGCACCGGATCTTTTGCTAGTAGTGTCTTGTCCTTGTAAAGCATGTTGCAGAGTAAAAATTCCAAAAGAAAAACAATAATTAAACTTAGCAAAATTAGTATTAAAATGGAGACTCCGATTTGAGTCTTTTTCAACACCCACTTTACATTTACTAGTTTGTGATGCAATGAGATTATACAGATGTGTGTGATGTACATGGAGAGGCATGATGATATATTCAAAAGTTCAGACACTAGTATACAACATTATAGAGCCTTGTTTCTTTACAGCAAAGTCAAATATTTCTAGCACCAGTAACAACACCACAGTGCAGTGAATGGAAGCAGCTATAAGTTAGAATTAATGATGAAATACAAATGTTTACTGTTATGTATTTAAGTCAAATGATTGAATAACCCATGAATAATATAAGTACTTTAATATCTTTCCCCACCTCTACTGGATAAATCTGTCATACTTTGTTTTTTCTTATCTATGGCTGTTTAATGTAATGCTATTATAAGGCTTAATTTTAAACCAACAAAAGTCACCACATAAGGCAGCGTAGTGACTTGCCGAGTTGACTTACCTCATCTTGGACCTGCATTTCAAAGCGGATAAGCCGCTGTCAGAGCTGTAACTCATATTACTGTTTTTTAATGACGAGATTTTCGAGTGACTCAGAATGTTAATTGAAAACAGCTTCTCTGAAAAAGATGACTCTTTGTGTGCAGGGCAAACGGGGACGACCACTGTGAAATTCTGAAACACACAGGAGGAAATGTATTGGTTAGAATAACTCATATTTATAACGTGATGCAGGTGCACACGAGCGACTGCAAAGTATTATTTGTGTTTTACAAGAAAATGGTTAGATTTCCTGGAATAATCAGCCACATGTATATATTTAATGAATCATATTTTTTTAATTAAATTACATGACACCACATCACCCAGAGTACAGGAAAAAAAAAAAAAAAGCATATTCAATGTTCAATATTAGGGATTTTACTTTTTATATTCTGATGAAAATTACTTTATGAATCCCTTAGAAATAAAAATTCCCAAATAACTTGTTACAGATAATATGCAATATCCCAACAAACAAACAAAATCTTTGAACTAAAATGAAAAACTTTTGCAATTTAAACATAAATAAATATCAACACAATAATATAATAATTCAGAACATATTAGGCTATCATAAGTATTATAATAAAACAAACATCCAATTTAGAATCTATATCAAAATATAAACAATATAGCCTTTATGACTCAGTTATAATACATAGGCTCGTAGTATAGCCTGCCCCTACAGTATTTATTGTGATGGGAAATGTACAAACTGCAGTTATGCCAAAATACAAAGCAGAAGCTAATCACTTCTCGTGGCTCTCAGTGGAGCAGCGTATTATGAAAATGCCATAATCAATACACATAGGCTACATGTGTTAAAAAATGAATTAAGCGCAGAGAGGAAACATTAGGTAAGACGCTTACTACTTCATGCTCCAGAACTAAATCATGTAAAAAATGTCATATGGAGGGCACAGGCCAGTGATAGAAACTCTACAAATATATTATCAATCAATCAATCAATGGTTTTGTATAGCCCAATATCACAACAGAAGTTGCCTCACAGGCCTGCACTAAACATTAAGGCAATAAAACAAAACAGTAAATAAGACAATGTAAAGTCCAGGCAAGTGATTATCACAGGGATCTTCACCTTGAGGGTTGTGAGGATTATGACCGACAAAAAAATCATTTGGATTTTGACATAGTTGTCAATGGGTTCATTTTGTTTTTATTTTATGAACAAAGGGAAAAAAGTAAATTACCTTTCACATACATAGACTTGTTGGGATTACTCCATAAAAATAGTTCAACTATCCATCCATCCATCTTCTTCCACTTGTCCGTTGCCGCCAGCCTCTATGGCTCCTCCTGCAGGTGGTGGGTCCACAGAAGGACGGCCTCATGGTTCTAACCGGGCCTGGTCTCTCATAAGGGGCTTCTGAACCGCTCTTTGTCTGACCCGTCACCTAGGACCTGTTTGCCATGGGAGACCCTACCAGGGCCACCAAGCCCCCGACAACAGAGGCCCCTGGTAGGATCATTCAGGTGCTCAAACCCCTCCACCACGCTACGGTGGCGGTTCCAGGAGGGGTTGTTCAAGGGATGCCTAAATAGTCCTTATGTTTGAGTGCTGTATTGCCCCCTTTTTAAATAGGGTCTACAAGGATTTTTAATTCAATTTTTTTTTTTGCAGGTGAAAACATCTCAGTTCCTGCATATAACCAGCAGCCACAATATTCTTCGCTTTAGACGAGATAAACTCAAAAATAATGTTACATGAATAACTCATAATAATGTTACAAAAACAATTGATAGTTACTTGATAAAGTAATTATAACCTAATTACCAGTTTTGTACATTATTTTGTGTAACATCTTAGTCACCAACCCTGGTCCTATGTGTTCAATACATTATTGGATTTATTAGATCATGGCATTAGAAAAAAAAAAACACGCACATCCATTCTGAATTAGCGTGCAGGATCAAAGTAGAACACAAGAATGACAAAAAAGTATTTATTACTTACAGATCTGATGTGATAATAAATACTTTTAGGGACTTATACAGTTGTCCGGACACTTTCTTCTCTCCCTTATTAGATCACTAATTTTATTCTTAACAAAATGGAAATACAATCTCCTGCAGAAGTAGAAATTTACCTGCTCCCCTTGCCATGAGATTATTCACTAAAAGCGCGCTGCAGCCAGGGCGCAGTGCTCTTGTCAGTTTCTCTCACGTCACGTCCGCTAGGTGGCGTGTGTTGGCTAATCAGAGCCATGTGGCCCCTTCTCTTCTCTGCGGGCACCACTTCTCCACTCACTCACTGAAGTTTGCAGAAAGGAACACTCAGTTGGACAGAGGCAGTGACGGACGGAGAGAAGGAGCGAGGGCTGCAAAAGGACCGGTGGACAAACTTGTCACACTTTTACGCGCTGGAACTCTCTCTTCTTTTTTGGTAGAGTTTGGAGGAAAACGCTGATATTTCTTAAGTTTCTTAAGAGCGTTGCGTCGCTTCTGGAAAGGTGCTCCGGCTTGTGGTGGATGTGAAGGAGCGAGTGAAGGTGGTTGCGCACAGCCCGGAGGAATGTACCCAAATCGGATAGAGACGAGCCCGCGTCGGTGGAGATGTCCAGCCGGTATCCATTGGATCCCACTGCTGCTGCTGCTGTGTGCCATGGACTTTTGCGCATCTGGTAAGTTTTGTTTATGCACATTAAACCAACTTTTCCTCGCACACTTGTGATGTCTGTCCAGAAACGTCCATCCATACGTTTCATTTCGTTTTCCTTTATTTTCGCGGCTATTCTGTGCCATCTCCCAGCCTGCCCTCTCCATTAAATGATCTTTGGCTTAGATGATCTCTCTTTTGTGATTGAGAAGCCTCAGCACGAGGACTCTATTCAATGGGACATGACTGCAGTGGGAGACAATAGGTGGCCCTTAACTGGTCAGCTGGGTGGCGATTGTCCCTTTTATAAAGCTCTCAATTATGGAGTCTGATCAGAAGATAAGCCGAGCAAAGTGGCTGTTAAGAAGACAGATGCTTTCACACTTACTATGTAAATGACGTTTAGTGGGCAAATAATGACAAAGACTTAGTCAAATGCTGAAGCTTGATTGTAGCTCTATAGGGAAAATATATTTGAGGAGTTTTGGTATTGTTTGCAGTTGCAGACAAAAGTTGTTAATCCTTTAAAAGTAATAATCGAGATAAATGTAAATCGAGTGGATGAAAAGATTGGGATTCATTAGCCCATGTTAAGGCATTTAAGTTTTTGTTTTGTTATCGCTGTCCTTGTGTCCCACAAGCTTTATTTACAATTGATGTGCTGTCTGTTGCTTTAAGAAGTTTATTTTACTGTTTGATCAAAGCCTGGTTGCTTATGAAATGCTAAGCACTTAGAAACGGCCATAGCTCAGCAAAATGTACTTTCTACTATACCTGCTGCTAGCGATTTTCTTTTACTTAATAAATTATTGTATAGAATTATTTTATATTCTACTTCTATAATTATATATTTTTTTAAAACACGTTAAGTAATGCACATCTGTTTGCACACTGTGGGACCTTTAGTGTGGTCTTTTATTTGAAATCAGGTGTGTAAGTCGTTCTCCTCAGTCATTTTGCTGAATCATATCAAATTAAATGTAATGAATGAGTGAAGAAAAGATCCGAGCTGGGCCCCGCTCCTGTAACCGCGGTGTCTGGCATGCACCAGTGGAAACCCCACTGCATTTGTCTTGTATTAGCTGCATTCTTCAGACGCATAATGCACCCGTGACATTCAATTTTGTATGTTAAGATTGTTTTTCATGAGGCAAGACTGCTGCATTTCAACACTTCTTCTCTGATAAATGTGGGCGATATGGTTGTTGTAAAATGTTCCATATTCTAAATCTGGCATGCACTCTCAAAGAAGCGTCACTCAGCACACTTAGGGCTGGTACTTCTGTAACCGCAGATGCCCCGGGGCAAACAGACAGAGACCTGACAACAATTCTGTGCGATCTATCACCTCACACGTTATCATGCTGAAGAAGGTGGGTGCAATGTTTTGCACAATGGAAAAATGTACGCTCACTGTATGTGATAAAGAATCCTAATTGTTGGGATGGAGTAACCAACAATGCATAAAATAAGGTCCCAACAAATCCCATCGGACGATCTGAATTTGGACTCATAATGGTGTCATTTTTTGTGTGCAGACGGTGCCGCGGTTGAAAAACAGAAATGAACAACCAGGTTTTGTGCACAAGTGTTTCTATTTTCATATATTGTCCGCCTTTTATTCTACTCTCCAAACATTGCTGCTTCTTTAGGGTATCACTGGGTCTGTTCTTAGCCAATCAGAGGGCATGTACTAAGAAACACATTCAAGTCATCTCTGTGAAGTGTTTTTCTCTCTCTCTCTCTCTTATTTCCCCAAAGTGAGGATATGTTAACATTTTCATCCCATCATCCCGAACTCTATTCTCCTAGTGTTCCCGCTTTATATCTCCCTCTCCCCCATGAGCTCCCTGGTAATAATCACTGACATGTTCATAAAAATAAATTGACGACGATGTTTATCCAGCGTTTAAACAGTGTATATGTTCCAGAGGCCGGGACGCTCTTAAAAGGTCCTCTGCAGGGCACCGAGTCTATGTGGATATAGTTTAGAGTTGCATTTAGCCTTTTAATAACACTCAGGAAGGCTATAAATCATGTCGGGTGGAACTGGCTGGCTACACTTTTCAACGGGACGCACTGTTGACACTAAAGGCATTCGATGCTTTTGGGGGAAAAAAAAACCCTGCTCCTGGTGGAGAAAAGAAGGAGGCTGTGCTACTGAGACGTCTGCCTGTGTTGGGATCTGTCCGCTGGTATTTCTGCTACATATGGGTCGAAACAATATGATCGCTCTTTGTAATTGATAGTCTCTGGAGACGGCTTACTGAGAGGGACTTTAGGTAAGGCTTAAGTCGCGTTAGTCAAGCTCACTCAAGTGGACAAGCTGGACAAAGCTTGGTTTTGCTTTGTGAGTGTCGTCCACTCTTGCAGCGGACCTTGTTGGGGATATTGGGACAAGAAATTGAAAAAGAAAATGCTGATACAAAAAAAAAATTGTCTGGGAATGGGGCTGGTACAAGCCAAGTGGATGCTTTTATCATCTTGCATGATGTATCTTTTGCTACTGGAATGTGGATTTTAAAATGATACATCATACTCTGTGTGTTCATTGTAGCCTTGCCTCACTAAAGGCGTAAAACACTACATACTTTTGGCCCTTGTTGGAAAATCAGAAATGAACTATGTATGTGTGAACCAGATGTAGGAGGGGTGCATTCTTGGGCGACACATTAAACTTTATTTTATTTTACTTTTACACAAAGAAGCTACATTTAATTAGAGCATAACCATAAATCATTAATACTATGCTCTGTTTTTGTGTCACTAACTTACTCCCTCCCTTCATGCATTTACAGTTGAATAGTTTTCTGGTTATAGGCCTACGCCCAGGGGCGTAGCACCAAATCCTGTGCCCTGGGTACAAACTATCTTGGTGGATAGTTTACATTTAATATTTTATGTTTTTTAACCACATAACAGTGGTTTAGTTTGACAGTGCAGTTAATTTATTTTCTATTATTACTTTATTATATATACCCTAACAGGCCTAAAGATGCTTCACATACAAACACATATTCAATACAGATTTGTCCTGGATACTTAGTTCATGGTTTATTTGTTTGTTTATTGTGTATTTAATGTTTGACTTGAAATTTCATCTGATTTGGCTCCTGTTACAGAAATGGAATAACCTTTAATCCTGTAGTGATATAGATATTTAACAGGATTTTGTGCTGGGAATAACACATTTGTGACTTTAAAATATATTAAAATGCTATTTTACAAAAAATAATGATACTGTATGTTGTCTCTGTGGCCCACAGGCATGCACAAAAAACTCAAGGGCTTTAGCCTGATTTAGTCTCTCACCTTATTTGAATTGTCAGTAAATTCTTGTTCTAAAAAGTTACCCTGGAATTGGTTAAATGGCACGAGCCCTCCACCTTTTCACTGGAACCACGTTGACTCGTCTCCAAAGCTGCGCATTTATAATGCAAGTCTCAAAATATGCGTGACTAATTAGCATATTTAATTCTGCGAAAATAGCGTGCGCGAACCTGTGGCAGTCATTACAATAAATATAAGGAAAGAGAAACTTTAGTTGTTAAACCGAGGAGAGAAGGAGCTCTGTCTGTGGCTCTTTCTCTGACTCTGCACCTTCCACTTCTCAGCGCATGAGGCAGGGACTCGCCTCACCTCATTTATGACAAGAAAGCTGCTTCTAAGGCCTGCTAGAATAGGCTAGTGTTATATAAAAGCACATAAGAGCGTGGCAAGACTAATATTTCTCTTTCCTAGCTTAGCATTGCATAGCTCACCTCATCAAAGTCACTGTTGAGTTGAAGCGCGCTGTGTCGGGGCCCTGAGATATCATCCATCATTATTGTTTGTGCAAAATCTGTCTAGCAACCATTGTATTTCAGCCCTGTTTTGTTCAATTCTTATATCAATTATTGGGAAATTTAGAAAGTACAATACAGAATGCTTTTTGCAGCACTTTCGAGGGACCCTACCCTGCTCTGGGCCCTGGGTACTCGGTACCCTTTACCCCCCCAGTCCGACGCCCATGCCTACGCCACCCAAGTTTGCTTCAGTTCAGTTCAGTTACATGTTATTGTCAGTTCTACCACATGTAAAGCACATACAGATCATTGAAATAACAAATCCTTGGTGCAAAACGTAAAGCCTGCACATTTACAATACTATTTACTAGAGCAAGAACAAAAATGTATACAACAAAGGGCAGCAGAGGGAGGCAAGGGGAAAGTTCAGCTTTTTGGCTGTTGGGGGGGATGAAACTGTCCTAGGGTCATAGTATAGAGAGATTTCAGTATGGGTTGAGGATGTTTCGTGTCTGTCTTCCTCAACCTAACCGACAAGTCCAGTTGGAAATTTTTAAATCACTACTAGGGCTCTGCAATTAATCAAAATTCAATTACGATTTTGATTATTACACTAAACTATTACAAAATAGCATAATCGGAAAAAAAAAAGGTTTTGTTTTTATTTTTATTTTTTAAATTTCATTATTCAAAAAGACAAACAAACAATATGTAACAATTTTAACAGTTACAATACATTTGACAAACTAACACCAAGCCAGGCTTAGAGAACAACACAAAATACAATAGACAATTGTCTTGACTAGACAGACAACACAGCACTTCAGCACAATTCATTCCAAAAATAATATAATAGTATCTTTAGTAAATGTTTGGATGATGATGAGGATGGTCATCCTTTTAACTTATTATAGAAAAAAAAGCAAACGTGCATTATTTCGTGCCGCTGGGATTATTTTCCCTTCGCATTTCACGTGCCATGGCTCATGCTTTTGCCTGACATAAAAACAAACATCGCTGTGTGATGATGTCATCAGGCCGCGCTGCTCGAGCAGCCCTAATCACTACAAAATGAAAAATTCGAGAGCTTACACCACATGTCTTTCAGTCAGTTCAACCTGGCATGGACTGAGACTGTGAGATGGGTGCAGTCGTCTCTATTCTTCCACGGAATTGTGCAGTTTTTTACGCTTTAAAAGGTAATAAATAACGCTGTTTGTTCTGGCCGTGCTGTTTTATGTGTAAAAGGCTGTTTTTCCTCAATATCAATCGTTAAATGACAAAAACTTCCAATCTCAGGTAATCAGAGCTGCTTTTTCTGTGTGTGAGAGAAAAGGGGGCAGCCCCCCCCCCCAGAAAAAAATAACATGTTATTTTGGTCAGTTTCACGGCTTTTCTGTGAATTGCTGAGGAATAAAGTGTAGATTGGCCAAAAGCAGCTCTAATTTCCTGATGTCAGCCTCTTGAGTCGCTGGCTTGTTTTGCAACGGTCAGAGGCGCTTGATGGAGGGGGCGAAAGGCAGTTCACTGGGATCCACGCCGGACACTTTCGATAAAACCTCTGCCAAAACTGTAGTCGAGTGTGAAAGCCTTTTTTCCTGCAATTTACTGTGTGCACACTTAGGTCGCCAGTCACAGGGCCGAGGGAAAAGAAAGCGAACACTCCAGACCAGTGTTATGCAAACTGTGGGTCAATAGAGATGTTTGGGCTGCCGCAAAATTTCCGATCCAATTAGATGAAAAAATAAAAAAAATGCTGTGGCAGACGTCCATTTAAGGAACTAATGCTGCATGAGAAGGATGGGACAAAAAAGGAAATGTAAATGAATGAACTGATCAAAGGAAAACAGTCCTATTTGAGATATGACTACGATTACTTCTATCACTATGTCTTACTCCATGATCAACACGTTATTTCCTCTACTTCTACTTCATAATACGTGTACGCTACAGTTACACAAATGTTATTGGAAATACTCATTGGTTGGTTTTCTTTTGCTCATTTAAGGTCATGATCAATATTTTTAGTTGTAGTAATTTGGCATCAGATTCAACAGTATAACTTTTATTATTATTATTATTGTTATTATTATCCAGAACTAGAAGTGACATAAAGACAGCGCTCATCTGTGGACAGGTCTTCCAAAATGTGTGTAAGTCAGTGGTTGTATAAAGTGTGTCACTAAAATAGCCTTCGCCTTAAGAGACAGAGCATATATTGGCTGACCCCTATCACACACTTGGCGTCCGCCTATAATTAGCCTCCGTTTCTGTACCTTTCTATGCGGATCTTACGCCCGCTGTCCGAAAGACGAATTGCCACTGCCACATTAAAAATGTAGCCACGCCGTACTTTACACACGCTGCACAATGGCGTCTTTACTGCAGTTGTAAGGGAAGCTGTGAGCGCCAGAGTGCGTCGATGACAAAGTGACACATTAATGAGTCTAATGGAATAACCCACACATGCTGCATATCACTTTCCCATACGGACCATGGCATGGTGCAGCCTTAAGGACCGCGGGGAATAGCCCGGAGATTTACATTTCACACAGCCCACTCCTCACTGCACTTTTATCAAATTACTCTTTCACTAGTTGCTCGTTACAGCCAGACTTACGGCGTTGTAGTACGTGGAGATCGCACCGCATCGGGGTTTAATAGGGGCCGGGATGAAACATGGCTTTTTAAAGTCCTCAATGTGTGTCGCAGTAAATCTTTTTACTCCTTGTTTGCGTTGCATCAGGCACTGGAGAGGGCCCCGGTGCGAGCGGATGGACAGGCCAGACACAATTGGCTCTTTGTAAAAAAAATAAAACATGATACTGATTTCAGTTAACTTAAAATTGCTTAGTTAGCCTTCTCTTTTTCACATTTGGGAATACAATGTACTTAGTGAATCTTTGTGATATGATATTTAACATTTTATATTAGGCTATTATTTTAGATATAAAATGTGTCAATTTATTTGTACATAAATTATCTGCATTTGCAATGAAGCACGGTTCTTTTAAAGTGTATACTCCTTGTGTACCCCCGCGTACCCTTTGAGTCTTTTCTTTCTACTCAAAGTACCTCTAAACTCTAAGGTGCAGCCAATTACTTAGAAAATGATTTGCTAAACTCCGATTTACTGGTGTTGTGTTTTGTGTTAAAAATAAAGGGTAAATGGTCTCAACTTGTATAGCGCTTTTCTACCTTCCTCAAGCCCAAAGCGCTTTACAGCAAGGAACCACTCACCCATTCACTCTCTCATTCACACACCAGTGTATGCAGACACTGGAGGCAAGGTGGGTGAAGTGTCTTGCCCAAGGACACAACGACAGTGTGCACTTTTAGGGGCTGGGATTCAAACCTCCGATCTTCCGATCATGAGACAACCTGCGCTACCAACTGCACCGCCGTCACAAAAAATAACACAAAAACACCTTTTACAGTAAATTATCATTGAAAATACGTTTTCTTTGAAAATGATATTGAAATACTGTTCATTTTAGATCTAAATTATATTTATGTATAATATGTATGTCTATGTGCAGGCTATTACCATTAAATAATGATAATCCTTTCCCGATTGTATATAGAAGCATTTGCCGATTACATTAAATGTTTTCAAAATACTCTTGGAAGACAAAGCCATTGCTTAAACATTAAATATGAATTGCAAAAAAAAAGGCAGTCTTACTTATCAAGGTGGACAAATATTCTTAAGCTTCTACTGCTGTACTGGGTTGTTTTAGTATTGTGGGAGTTTCGTCTCTTCCTTGAGACGCTTCGTCAGCACTAGATCTTCTTGCATCAGGCTGAATGTATCGTGATCCAGTGGGGAGGGGTTTACTTCCATTCAGTTCTCGACCCATCCTTTGATCCATGCAGTTGTAGCTTTTTTCATTATATTCAATTTGCCCCAGTGTTGCTTTTTCTGTTACTTCGCCCTCTCAGTCTAAATGGTGTTAATGGCCTGCTGTGTCCCGATGAGAGATGTGGAAAGACCCATGCTGGATTACAGGAAATCATATTTTATGGTCCATCCAGTGATTTATGTGGAGTGTGAAACAACCCGCCGCTTCCTTCAGGTCTGTGTGCTGCGTTGTAAATACACCAGTGCGTTGTTTGGTTTTGCTTCATTTTTTCTGTTTATACGAATTACAAAGACCAGTGTTCTCAACTCGCGCAGGCTTTTTATAGCTCGGTAATTACAATCAGAGGCGATCGCTTTAATCCAGTGCGACTCTGAGGTTGGGGAATTCTGTCTTTTGAAGATTAGTCACGTCGACATTTTTTTTTTTAAGCCGCTGGTTTTAACAAGCCTACGTTGACCACCAAGTGCATTTAGGAGATCTGCTTAAGTAATACCAACATGACTGTAAATGCCATTCGCGCACAATTCAAAGTCACGAAAGATCCTATGCGACAGGTTTAAATGCACATCTGGATTTGCAGTGCCTTTATACTTTGAAAGAGAATCAGTTGCTGTAAAGTTAATTATCAGAAATGGCAGTGGCAATGGGAACATTTGTATTACATGTGTGTAGGAGCTGTGACGTGGGACCTTTTGGGGAACTTGGTACACCGGCTTTGACAGATAAGTGAAGCATGTTCTTGGGCTTAGTGAGTTTGTTTAACTAAAGGATTTAGCGCATTGTTCTTCAGTCAGCCCTCCTATCAGCCAACAAGGAGTGTTTGCCCAGACACTTCAATCAACGACTTGAGAGGGGATCTGGATTTGTTTAGTTTTCACTGAGTGGCATGGCATGGTGCAACCTGTCTTTGGATTTTCATACAAATAAATGAGCCGCCTTCTACAGATGATGTTGTCTCTTTATGGCAAGTTAAAAATGAGAAGTACAGCTACCAATACAAACGCGTATAGTGCCATTACTGTAATAATAATAATAATAATAATAATGCATCGGTTTTATATGGTGCTTTTCTGGACACTCAAAAACGCACTATTCACTATTCATGCACTATTCATTCACACCATACTTGGTGATGGTCAGCTACTATTGTAGCAACAGCTGCCTTGGGGTAGACTGACGGAAGCGAAGCAACCAGTCTGGGCCATAGGCCCCTCCGACCACCACCAGCCACTCACTCACGCACTGCATTCGCTAGGATTCCTGGTGTTACCGAATGGTCTCCCGTCCAAATACCGACCAGGCCCTTCCCTGCTTAGCTTCCAAGGTCTGACGGCATCAGGCAGAGCAAAGGCGGAATGGCGGTATGTACTGCTACAAAGATGAATGAGCAGCAACTGTTTCATACTAATGCTCCTGCAGTTGATGCAACTGATGTAATCACTGTCACTCTCACCAAGATACCAACATTTTACTTGCATAAACATGGCATTCTCTGTGCACTCGATATGAAATAAACATGTTCAAATGACATAACAATTAATCTTTCGCAAAAGCCCCGCCCTCTTAGCAACTGTTAACTAGCTCCGTCAGGAAGTGGAGTTCAACACATGTTATAAAGGGGGATAAGTGCGTTTTAATTTATTTATTTTTGGGAGTGCAATACCAGTGTGATATTCTCCAGATTGAAGCAAAATGGGTTGCGATGGGGTTCTTATTCAGCAAGGTAAAGTCTTGATTCGCCAACCGTGATGTCCCAAAACAAAACCACCGAAATATCAAGAGCAACTAAGTGCTGTAGCACTTGAAAAGTTAAGATATCCCAGGGACGAAAACAGCTTTTTATTGTGATGATGTCCAGCAACAACAACTCATGAAACCTTGGCTTACAATTTAGCAGGCGCTGTTTTCAGCTTTTTTTCAGTCTTGAAAGGGGGAAACATGCAGTGCTCCACGATTTTCTATGGCGGAAGATCCGGAGAATGTCGGGTAACAACGGTTGCTATGAAGTAATTGGACAATGATGTTTTTTTTTTGGCGTGGGGTTTTGCGATGGGTTAATTGCAATGTTGAACTGAATTGCAGACCCACCTACTTTGTGACTATGTCCACTGTTACCTTTTGCACACTTGTGCTTAGCTTGTGACCACAGTGGGTTAAATTGCTTTGCTGCTGGCTTTAGTAAACTCTCCAATCAAGCAAACTACCCCTGGCCCGCTGCTCCCCGGCCGAATCCAAAACCGACTGGGAAATCAGTGTTTGCGTATGTTTAATAGGGGCACGTTTTTCTCATCAGGTGATGGCACACAGGAAATATTTCAATGTCGGGACACTCTCCCTCAAAGTCACAGTTTCAAACATGCTTCTCCCATTGGTTGTTTTTAAAAATCTGTATATGTATTTCTTCTAAAACTATTTACGAGTGTCTGCAAAACTCACTGGATTTAACACCTCGAAACTTTGGCGGGGACTCAAAGCTCCAGCTCGAGTGCACGTTGAACTTTAATAACGCATTTGGCAGACCTAATCGAACTGAATAGCTTTACCATACTTGGCCATTATCGCAAATATTTAAGGCCTAGTTCCAGGCTACTTTATCAAAATGTCTCAGAAAGTCCCCAAACTGTGTTGTATTGACTCAAATCAAAAGCCATAGTACTTTTCTCTTGTTTGGTCTGACCTTTGTGGATTTTAACAGAAAGTGAATCGTCTATGCCAATTTATACTACCACCCTGTAAATGCCTGAGTATAGTAAGCTTTGACAATAGTTTTTTTTCCCATCCAAATACGTTACATCGAAAGACTAAATGGTCACTGGCAATTGGAAACATGCACAGGCTTGATAGCACGGGTCCCGGGCAAAATGACTGTACACGTTGCCTGAGTAAGTGCGGTCAAGTTTGCACTGTTGTTATTGGAAGGTTTTGTGAAACTCATGAGATAGGAATCAGTCATCAACCTCCCGTAACAGCTTTTGTGTCCTTTTCATCATATATATATTATTTTTTTGAACACAGAGGGAAATGGATTGCAATAGAGCTATTCCATGCCACAGTGACTTGGTTCTGCCTGGGTGTTGCCTGTACATCGCGCATACCAGCGTATTTTTTTTTTTTTTGCACCTTTCTGCCTTCCCTCATCTCTCCCCGTCCCCCTCCTCTTGTTATTTCTCCTGTAGATCGTGCAGGAAATGAAAACGCGCTGCTCTTCACCTCCCAGCAGGAGTTGGGGCACCGCCTAAACGGAAAGTTCTCAACAAGGGGGAAAGAAAAGTGTCCAAAACGTGTTTATTCAAAAGTAATGAAAAGACCGAGGCTGAGGTTAAGAAATGTTTTGCTAAACTCTCTGGCCGGTCCGTCTCGACTGCGAAAAAGCCCCGCGCTCTTTAAAGACGACATGTTTGTTGGTGGCGCCTTTATCTTGGACAACTCCTGACCTCCATTACCTCTTATCAGAAGTCAATGATCTTCCTCTCATAGGGGTGCGCATAAGAGGCTTAAGTCCGCGAGATCCCCCGGTCTGTTTGCTTAACCTCTGCGTGGATGCTTGAGCGCAGCTAAGCTTGGTCCACAAGAGCTCGATACTTCCCGGGGCCGAGGCCTGTGATTCGGTTTTCAAGAAGACGTTAGAGTTTGAAAATAGCTTGACTGAAAGTATAGAGAGGGGAGTTGGACCTTCAGGATAATGCAGTTACAATCTGGAAAGCTGCTGATGATAAAAATCCAGTGTGAGGATATTATAGCACAGTGAAGAAACTTTCAAAATTGTTAAAGCAACAGTAACAAAGAAATCAAAGACAACATCAATTATCCATCAATTTCTCGCGCCGTGTGTTTTTTATCTACATTGCCTCCTTCCCTTTTGTTTACTGAGCCATTCACTTCTGTTAAGACTCCTGATTCCATGTTTGGGCTACAGCTGAAAATGCTTTCTCTCTGCGCTAATCAGACTAGGACATGACATCAACAACAAACACTAATGCACTGTTTTTGTTTTGGCTTTCATTAAGTGTGAAAAAGTGCTTTTGGACTTTGCGCTCTACCAGAACCATTTGGCCCCAAAGCGTTCTGCACTTAAAGGATTATCTCGGCTTTTCTTTTGGTTTGAGGATGTTTATTCCTTTGCATGCATTGGGTAATGAGGTTGCCACAAAACAGGCACACAGCTCATCTCATTGGTTTATGTTCCTGCTGAAAGTTACTTTGAGTTTTTTTTTTTTACCCTGCTATGTATTTTATATTTGTATGTACAGAAATAATGGCAATTACTACTCTTTGCTATTTATTATTTTATAGTATAACAATTTAAAGACTTAAATAATGCAAATTATACCTCTTTTTCCCTAGATTTGTTGTTGCTGTTTGGTAGTCCGACCATCTCACGTGTGTCACTGATTATTATTTATACAGCAATAAAGCCCTAAAATCTGGTCTTGTGGTGCATTTCAATTAAACTCCATGTTTAAGGACTAGTCCGCACTGACCCATGGTCCCTTACTGGCCTTCCATTGCCCCCTTCAACTCTGTTTGTCCATTTTAGTCTAATTTAGGCGCGTTTTAAGTCGAGCCATCTGGCAAAGCGAATCTCCACTCATCCTCATCCCGCACAGGACTGGACCGCAGGCCTTTGTCTCAGTTTTTGTTTATTCTGTTCACAAAACAGATAAAAAATAAATTAAAAAAAAACGTTTTTTGAATTACGCGCTTTATGTTTCCTTTTCGAGGTTAGGCAAAAAAGTCTTCCTCTTAAAGTTCACTCCACAATGAAAGTATCAGTTATTGGCCTTTTCTATGTGTCTGTCACGCATCTGTAGTCAAAACTGCCAATTGAACCAACGTTTAATCTAGTTGAAATGATTGTGCTAATGTGCTAAACGTGTTATTCTGCTTGTAATATGCATTTTAAAGGATTCCTGCCCAAGTAACCTCCATCAGAGCAACATAGGCCTTAAAAACCTGCTAACCCTGTAGTTTAGACCTCTATAATCATGTTCTGAAATGCTTGTGACTCACGTATTAACTTAGTTTACATTTCAGCCCTCTCTTAAATAGGAGTTCTCCTGGACATTTGGGAGAAGAATAACAGAACAGGTTTGTAGAGGTTCAACTACTACAGTGTTGTTTTGTGATTATTTGTGCCGCTTTATAACTATAACACAAACATATGGGGGGGGGGGGGGGGGGGGGGGGGTAACATACTATTTTACTTTAACTTGATTGGCCCAAGTATTAAACTCAATAAACTTTCACAAAACTCATAATTAGTCGTTTAGGTGTGTGTTACTGAAAGAAACATAAAGCTTTATTTTCTTGCCCACTGCCCTTCATGTGTACAATTAGCCGTTTCTAATGAGTGCACCGCTCGCTCGTAAAGGCAGAGGTGGTTCTCGTGTGGCCCGAAACTCCGGAATGCTAAACAGGCCCGTTGGCTCGCTTACCTCCCATCAGGAGATTCCCAGGCAGCGCCATAGAATCCTTTTGACACGACAGATAACGACCCAAAAGGGCCGTGTCCCGTGTGTAACGATTGCGCCCCACGTCGTGATTGGTGGTATGCCGTTTGTGAATGTGCCCGCCCCGCGCTCCCGTGTTGGTGGTCCTGGAACGGCACCAAGATCACCCGGCTGCTCTGTAATGTGAAAGTGATTAGCAGCTAGTGTTTTGTTCTTTCTTTTTTTTTTTACTGTGCCGCCAGTATGTGTGTAATAACAAAGGCAAATGTAGGTCAACCACAAGCCAGCAGTGCGCAGAAGGGTGGCCATGGCATTTATGGGTTCACTTTTACACGGAACAGCCAATATGTTTTAAATTTAAGAAAACCTGCATCAACATAACATAACACAATTTCAAAAAGAAGAAAGAGAAATGCATTGAAGTTAGAAGCATAACACTGGTAATTATTTGTGATTTATTTTTAATTTTTATTGCAGACAAAGCACTTTTTCTTTGTTTTTTATTTTTTTTATTTTAAAGTTGAGGTTTAAATTGATTTCACACCCTTTTTGTCACTCGTGCCATTGGTTTTGCCTGAGTTTGTGTGTTTACGTGTGTGTGCTTCCCATGTGTCCTCTGTCACATCTGGAAGGCTGTGGCTTTTTCATGAACTGCTAAATGAGGGGAAAACTACTCCCAGCTGCCCCCAGCTCACCTGGAGCAGAGCGGACTTAAAACACACAAAAAACAACCAACAACACAGTTTGTGGTTTAATTAATTGTATTACTGCTTTATTTTAGTCAGATTTTGTGTTTGCAAATGTATTAAAAAGATAAACGTGGATATGTTTTGAGTTGACCTGTGTTGTGTGCTGACACAAAATGGCCCATGATGGTGACATTTCGCACATGCAACTTTAATAAAGCACCTAACTTGTACAGAATTGTAGTTGTTGATAATATGATCTACATTAGGGCAATATGGCCTAAAATCTATATCATGATATAAAAAAGAAATATAACGATATATTTGATGACATAATTGACCATGGACAAGTTACTTCAAAATCCCAGCCTTATACCTGTTGGGAAGATTAATTCAATTATATTTTATAAAAAAAATTGTAACGGCAAACTAATTTCCTCGGTAGTATGATCTACTCCTTCATTTTACTTTACTTTTTAAGCACCTGTCCCAGTGTTCTACTGCTCTGATGGAGCTGCGCGTAACATAATCATGTCCACAGCGATAGGAAAAATTACGACGATATAAAAAATGATATCGCGATAACGATATGCGATATGATATGGCCTATCCAGAGCAGTGGGAAGACATTTTAATTAGGGGGTGCTGAGGAAAAAAATGTACCCCAAAAACACCTTTTCTGTGCATATTTCCTATTTATTCATATTGCATGCAGTTTGCAAACTACCCACTAGGGGGTGCTGCAGCACCCTCAGCACCCTGGGTTCCCACGGCCTTGGGCCCATCCCTAACATACATATTACTTATTTAATTGTTGTTGTTCATTTGGTCGGGACAGTGCATGTCAATACATGCATTGAAGCACGCTGGACTATAGCCTTCCATCCATCGTCCCCCATGTGCACTCTCAAACGCACACACATTTTTTCTGGCCTATTGTACATGTTTTTAGTTGAGGGGAAACCGGAGTGCCCAGAGGAAACCTACGCAGACACGGGGAGAACATGCAAACTCCACACAGGAAGGCCCCGTCCAGGTGGGAATCGAACCTGGGACCTTCTAGCAGTTAGGCCCGAGCGCTAACCGCTGCACCACTGTTAATTATATGTTAGTTGTAATTTCAATGTTAGCAATGTAATTAGTATCCTGCTTAGATGCAAGAGGGCCTTTGCCTCTCTTGCCGACAGGCGTTTAAACAAGCCCCAAACATTTCCCAATTTTTTCCCTTGCTTCTCTCTAAGTGCCACATTGTGTTATTCCGCCCTAGCATAACCTCGGTCAGATGAAGACAAGCCGATAAGGGCAGTTAAAGGCAGGTCTATGCACAGCAGCAGTAACCACAGCCCCGCACATATGGCAAAGTCATTTTCACCTCAGCCGCAGCGGGACAGGGAGGCCATATGCACCCCTCACCACCCACCCACCCCTCCACTTCAAAAGCGCCCGCCGAGTCTAAAGGGGGGAGATATCAGAGCTGAAAAGCAGTTTTTTGTCTCCGTTGACCCCTGTCTGTCAGCTCTATCAGCAAATCATAAAACATCCCTGCCAGTAGGAGCAGCGCGAGGAGTAGTCAAGGGAGAGTCAACCAGACGAAAAGGGTCTGAGTAAACGGCCGGCCTTCTTGCCAAGACAAACATTTGGATTTTGTTTTTTTGTTACCGTGGTAAATTTACAACACGGGTTGACCTCTACTAATGCATTGAGAGCATTATTTAACATCACACTTCATTAGTATGTCAGATTTGCACTCAAGAGGCTCTTCCCGTCGTCCCACAATAAGAGCTCGGACATGATTATGTTATCAGCGAGGTTTTTTGGGTCACTCCATTTGGCGCTGACTTCCAGAAACGTCCATTAGCGGCTATCTCTGGACTAAAATAAGGACTTGTCGCCACTTTCTTATCCCGCATGGCTGTTTTGTTTAGCACCATCTTTGTCTTGGTGTAATTACTAAATATTCTTTCTGACATCCTTCGTCAAGAAAAGCCGAATTTAGATGACTACTACTTTTACCTCCCCTGGACCTAGCTCATGTACATTCTTGGTCTCCTGCAGGCATACCTGTTTGGCGTATCACGTTTGTCACTTCCTTCCTCATCCTGGTCTCATGTCGTTTCTTGCCCAGACAGGAAGAAAGCTACCTTTTAGTCGGGGAGTAATTTAAGGCGCTGTGTCTATCAAAGCGGGGCTCGTAACTGAGATTTAGACGGATTACTGCCTCTCACTCTTAACCTGCCATTTTGGGATTTCCAGATTTAACACCATCGGGCACACGATAAACAGGCCTGCAGTCGACACACACGGGGTACTGTTACGCTCCCCGGGACACGGCTGCTTCATCCAAATAATACGTTTTTTTCTTTTTTTTTAGATTGGGGTGGCTTTTGTATCACTTGGCAGATCAAATCGGAATTGAACATCTCAAAAATAGCAATATTGTTCACCTGTGTCTTGAATATGCTGATTCATTTTCTTATAGCAAAGAAAATATCTTTGTTCTGTTCACAGAGTTGGCTACCAACATTTGTCTCGCATAGGTTGTATGCTATGCTGTTTATCTTGGATTTTGAAAAGGCGGCACACTGGCTGAGTGGCTTGCACTCTGACCCGACAACAGACTCCCAGGTTTGATTCCCTGGGCCTGGTGGGGCAGTGAAGTTTGCATTGCTCCCCAAGTCTTGAGCGCTATATTTGGGCTCCTGAAACACCCAAACAGTCGGCTAATATCTAAAGTTTGGCATTCCTCGACCAGGACCCTGGCTCAAGGTTTGGAGATTGGTCTTTGAGCGCCTCACTGTTGTCACCCATTGCTCCTGAGTGGTTGTCCTTTTGTTGTTGAAGAATGGATCGAATGCAAATTATACAAGAGAACTCGCCTGTTTGTTTTTATTACTGAAATGTATCACATGACACGTAAAAAAACAACAAGACAGTTGTAGAATGGACAGCGCTACTGCCTCTGAACAGTCATGTATCAACTACATGTGGAATGAAACTCTTCTGGTTCAGATAAAGGATTGACGTGACAATGCATGGTTTATAAATGTTCCCCATCTTTTGTACGCCTAATTATTTCACAAACTACAAAAGAGACTCCCAACTTCACATACCTTCTAGTCTATTGGGTATGTCAACGAAAATCATGCAGAGTTGAAGTAAATCGGAGACGGTCGTGCAGGACGTTTTGGACAAACCACATGCCAGCTCTCAGCTAAGGTCAGTCGGACTAACTCTTCTCTTCATCTTTTATTCCCTCGTCTAAATCATTTTGTCAGTGGCCAGTTCGGAAAGCCCCCGTTCAGCCGCAAACCCCGAATTCAAGTGCCTGTACCAGTGAACACCCACACACTTAAGTGCCCCCTGAACAGAATGGAGCACTGCGGCTGACCATGTTCTGTGCGGCCTCTCTACAGAGTGGGGAAGATGAAAAGAAAATGTCCATGTTGGGATGCATAAAGTAGTCCGAGTACAATCGCTGTATACCCTTGGACTTGGCAGTAGTCACCGGACCATCGGGTCTGTTATGTTTTGTAGCGCCGAGAAAACAAAGAAAGCAATCAAGAGATCAAGAGACTAAATAATTCTTTCTATCTTCACTATCTTACACACAGGAAATCCTGAGACGGGCCTCCTCTTTTGCCCTCTCTCTTCATTGATTCTAACTCTCGTTTTTCCCTGTTTTCCCTTCTCTGTAATGTGTTTGTAATTCAATAAATTCGTTACATGTTTTGCTAAATTTATGAGGCCTATTTCAAGAGCTGGCAGGAGTCAAACGGACAGGTGACAAAGGCCACTGTTGTTATGTTGCAGTTAAAGCACAGTTGGTCTGGAGCTTCTGTGGTCAATACTGTGTAATGATTGAGTGGACAAAGTTGTAATTCCAGGAAATATTTGGTAGACCTACGACTAACTAATGCTAAAACTTGACCAACCCTCACTGCTGCGTTGATGCTTGTGTAACCCCTTGAAGTTCGACCCAAGCTGCAATGACAAGACCACTCGAGAAGGTTTTGTGGCTTTTAAATGAAGCTCTGGAATCACACATAGACAGGACAGGTGATTACAGGTGGTCTGACTGTGTCTTCTGCCCCTACAAGAGTATTATTACAAGAGTATTATTAAAAAGTATGAACTGTACACTGAACATGTAACTATGGAGCTATGGTAGTTACTCCTAACTGACAAAGATTGACAACATCTAAACTTGACCAAATGTCAATATAAATCCCCCCCAAAAAATCAAATAATAAACGGTGTACTGGTCACGCCATCTTTGATGTTATGGAAAAGTGCAGCGACAGCTTCCGTCTCTTGGTGCGATAGACTCCCGCCTCTCGGTCCGTGAGCTGCAAGCAGCTGCCCCGATGGTTCTTCTTTTGAACAAAAAGGAGAAGCGTCTGGCTGGTCAGGCAAGGGGACCCATCTCCAGTTGTTGAGCCAGGCTAATGGTCAGTATTACCTGGCTAGAGGACTCATCTATTGTACATGTTTTTAGTGTTAGTTCTTGCTGTGAAGCACAAATACTATCCACTGTGCCACCGTGCCAAAATAAGTCCCATTAGTTGGTGGACTTGCCATCTACTATTTGATCTACACAATTGCACTTTACTTTACCTTTGTGCAGTCAATGGCATTTTGTTTCTTACCATTCCAGAAAAAAACTGTAATAACCTATTGTGTGGTTTTCCCCGTGAGGTAATCGTACTTTTACTTTATCTTTTATACCATCATGCGCTGAATTGCCCGGCAGCACCAGCAGTGTCGAGAACTCTGTAATTGCCCAGTTAACACAAGGTGAGATTTAATTAGCGATCATTTGTTCCCAATCTGAAGTGGTGGCGTGAACCAGGGAGCGCTGTGTAAGTGAATGGCACCAGAGCAAACGGGAGAGTCCATAAAGGAGAGGGTTAGGGGGCGCGGGCTGTGCTTTTATGAGCCGTGGAGAATGGGCTGGAGCAGGAGCAGGAGAGGAGGCAGCCGAGCCTACTGCTGCTAAAGCTGCTGACGGTGGGCTTGAATAGGGGGGACCCAGTGCCCCTCTGATGTCAGTAACTTCTGACCTAACACCAGATTAAGCGAATGGTGCCGAGTAAAGCGTCAGGTTGATTATGTAACAAAAGTAAAAATTCTTTCCATGTTTTTTTTATTTTTTATTGGCTGGCTATAAATACATGCAATTGTATTACATGAGTGTGTGTGTTTGTTTGCAGTACATATTTTATTCATAAGGTGCATTATGGAACTTGTTTTAGGTGCACATTTGACCTTTTCAGTGAGTGGCTGTGTGAGCAACAAAAACCTTAGAAATGAATGCCACACTTGCTTTTTTTTGTTGCTCTGTATTGGTGCTAGTGGACAGGCTTATCAAACTATAGCCAAATATGAGTCACCCTCTCACTACGGGGATATGTTTTTTTGGGGAAAATCTTGCTAGAAAACATTGTAGCACAGGGCCTGAGATCTATGGGCAGGCGGGGGATTTCTGAACCAGGGTTGGTAGACTGAAAGAGCCAGCTCAAGCAGAAAGGCAAAGGGAGAGAGGGGTTAAGTGGAGGCAGGTGTCCCGTGACAAAATCTACAATCCCCCCCCCCCCCCCACCCCACATTACCCTCCCTCAACTCCCCAGGCACGGGTCCACAGAGACCGGGGCGAACCAGGCCAGAAACCCGGCCCTTGTTAGGTCCTATTCTCCCATGCCTCTGCCCATCTGATCTAATCTCCCCTAACTAAATTGCGCTCCATTCGTTTCTATTTTTAGATTTTTATCTTAAGTGTATTTGCCTTCTGCTGCAACAAGAACACCTGGTTTTGTGGCTTACAATTGTGTTAAAAATCTCCAAATGGACACTTTTCCCACACTTGATTCTTGTCACATCTGGTAAATTGGATTGAAAAAAAAATTGCCCTCATTGTGCTCCGGAGGCTGTTAAACTGCCTTGAGACAAAGCCAGAGTGGCTACAATCGGCGTGATAAACATGGTGTCATGTCATTTGGTTTAGTGTAATCAAAGATCTTGTTTGAGTGTTGCTTCATCATTTGATATTCCATTAAAAAGCCTCCCTTTGTTTGTTCGTTACTTAGTTCATTCCAGTTTTATTATGTTTTCCATTCAGCAAACAAGACTGTTGAGAAAGCATGGCGGATAACGGTGTGTTTAGTGACGGGATCGCATTGTGTAAAAAGAATTAGGAGTGTGACAATATATCAATTTTCCGATATATCGCGATATTTTGCGGGACGATTCGATACCGATACTTTTGATTCCGATATCGACACTTTTGATGACGTCATGCATATTAATTTTGTGCAATATATCGATTATCGGCGTATCGTGAGATAATCGTTATCGTAAGCCATGTATCGCGTATCGAATCGTGAGCTACCCAGAGGTTCGGCGGGAACCTAATTATAATTCTTATCCTGTTTGGCAAATTGATTTTCTGTTGAATTTTGTTTTGGGATAGCCATAGATTTCTCTGAGTAATATTATTTAAAAATGCATTTATAAAGCTTAGTTCTTGAGTTTCTCGAAATTTTAGCACAAAGCACAACATGGGGGCCATTCACATATCAATTGTAAGGTTGTCGAATTCCACGGCCCTTAAAGTGGCGTTCAGGGTGTTACCATGAGAGAATGGACTATCTATTCTTTACTGTACTGTATAGCATGTCACGTTAAGTTTACTATTATTTACTGCTGCGCTATTTATCGGTCACCAATGTCAAGGAAATGGACCTGATTTGATTTATTTTTTTTATTTGATTTGATTTTTTTTACGACATCATACTTTTTATGAGACATTAACAAGAGGATAATGCACTGTTCAGCGTCTTGGAACATTTGTAGTTTCACTGCATAAACCAGAAGTAATAAAAAGTCAAAGTTTTTATGATCTTACGGAAGCGAAGTTGCAAACACAAGTGATCGTTTTCTTGCTTCTAACTGTGCGTAGTCAGACAGCGCCTCATCCTAGCTCAACACGCAGTGCCAGATCTTTTATTTGAACACTTGAGTCATAAAGACCAAGTGTGATGGATATATGAGTTCATTTATTGTGACTGGAAAGCTTTGGCGTGCCTTTGACTGACAGGACTGATATATCTTTAGATCTGCGCCTGTCCTTTCAATGACGCTACTCTCGTTTATTTGTGCCCCATGGAAACAACATACCCTTTGGGCAAATTAGTGGAGAAAACCTTTATGTGACTCAAGGCTTATAAACCAGGCTATTAATGTCTCCACGCTCCACTGTGCTGTTCATACCTCATGGTCCTTCATTTCTCATGCTTTGCTCATTTTCACATGTTTTGCACAGAATTGCATGTACAGTAGAGCATGTGTTAGTCAGTGAGCAGCAACTCAATGATCCGTGCTGGTCTGTGGCCGCTGTCTCTTGTTATGTATTCGACTGCTGTATTGTGCTCTAACTAAATTTGTCCATGCTAAAGCACTTAAAGGTCATGCAGTTGCAGCAATATCCATATAAACTTGTAAGAGTAATGCAATAGGACACACGTTTGTTTAAGCACGCAGTCGTTCATTCTTTTATTGTATTTTTCTTTTCTTTTTACGTTGATTACGTGTATTGTTGGATCTGCACGAGTAGCTTTGTCAAATCTGCTCTCGTGGACTCAACCTTGCGCGCGCGAACCTAAATATGTGCTTAAGCTTAAATTAAACACTGATAACAAGGTCGCCAGTCTATAGCTCTGTATTCTAACTTTGTCTCTGATAAAGAGGCAGACCTGATGGATAAGGTATCAGGCTGAGAAAGAGGGAACGGCCACATACAAGCTTGTGTGTGTGTGTGTGTGTGTGTGTGTGTGTGTTTCTTCCAAATTTAAATGTTTTGACCTGGTTAAAGTTGAAGCATTCAGCAATCACACAGGTGAGATTGTTGTCAGTAAAAGAATTTAAATAATCCGATTAATCCGATTTTTCTTGCGTAGATACAGGTAGGCGGCATCTCTGGAATCGTCCATATATGGCCATGTTTGAAGCAGTTGAGGGGGGAACAAAGAGGAGAGAAATCTAAACTTTCTATAAGTTACTCCCAAACTACTTTAACAATGCAGAATTATCAATATAGTTTATACCCAGTAAAGAAACAAAGACATGGAGAGGAGCAAAGTGGTTCAACAGCCCATAATTACTTAAATAACAGAGGAGGCTAACATAATGCTTCATGTTAGCATCATGCTACATGCTAACGCTAGCTATAACTGCCGGTTTTTCGCTTCTGCCGAACAATCTGCTGTGAAAAAATATCCATATGGACCCGATTTAGACTTGAGTTTATTTGTGTGTGATAAATATGTTTATATTCTACCAGAAATCGGCGGAAAAGAGTGAAAAATGTTGTTTCCCAAAAAATACTTCTTCCACCTTGGCGAGGCCATGCCCCCTTGTATTATACGATGCCATCTGTATCTATAGGCTACTAGCACACCGGCAGTAGGTCTTACGAGATGCTGTTTTGTTTGGACTTGTCCTTTTATGATGAGAGAGTTGACAAAATAGTTCCGAAGCACCAAATGACGATGCGCAAAGGGTATGGAGAGGTTACTGCATAGCTCTTGTCAGCTGCAGGGATGACTTCTCCATGACTCTTGGGTATGTGATCCTGGCTGAGCCCGGGGATATCCTCTGTTTATGCTCTGGCAAAGTCTCCCAGATTAGGCAGCCTGGTATTCAACCTGATTAAAATGACCTTCTTGTGTAAACTTCGCCGGAGAGAGCGGCACACATCGCGAAGGACCTCTGGGACCTCGACAGTTCTGCGAGTGTAATTAATGGACAAATACGCACGCACATGCTTTTTCGGAGTGGAGTGCTCATACCAGGGCGAGGGTGAGGGTCAGTCATGGAGATTATGGAACGAAAATACAAATACAAAAAATAGCTACACATTTTTATCGCACTGTGGTCACTCTTCATTCACTCTCCGCACTTTGTGATGGTGGTAATCTAATTTTACCACCTACCATCGATCATCACAGGACGCAACGGCAGTATGCATCGGACCCTGTAGTTTGCTCCGTCTCAATGCTTGACTTCACATTAGGGCTGAAAGATATATCGTTATCGTATCGATATGGAGATGTGAACATTCAAAACATTAAAATCGAAAAAGCAAGATATAAACGATATAGATTTTCATGAATACAACTGCACTCTTTTGTATTATGTTTTTATTTTTCTGAAAAATGCTTAGTTTTCACCTAGCCCATAGTTATATCGTATCATATCGAGATATCTGGCATGAATATCGAGAGAAGAAGTTTTGTCCGTATCGTTCGACTCATGTCATCACAAAAGCAGACGTTTAGAGAAACACCGACCCACCTTCCTCTCGTATCTCCTTTGTCGTGTGTGCGTGTGTGTGTGTGTGTGTGTGTGTGTGTGTGTATGAATACTCGGTTGTCAAAAGCAGGTGAGTGGATTAACCAGCAGACGCTCAAGGCCAGTGCAGCGCCAGCCCCATCAATCACCCGTCTCCGGCTCATCTCTGCCGTCTCTCATGTTACTCTTGCCCCTTCTCCACGTCATGTTTTGTTATCTCGCCTGTACTCCCCTGTTTTTTTTAGGCTGCCCAAGGACATGTCGCTTCCTCTTCCTTTTGTCCTCCTTTACGTCTTGTTTTATGTGCTGGGGTTAAGGAGCGTGGTGTTTGACCTGAAATGCCAATCTCTTCCTCGTTTTTTATCTTCTAAGAGCCGTTTTAGGTTTTGTCTGCGGGGGAGCCATGTTGAACGTCTATCCCACGGTTTGTATATCATTTCTGGCAGCCGTCACGAATGGCAGAATGCAGTTTCCTCTTTAGTCTGTCCTTTCCTATCCACTTTATGCCATAATCATGTTTCGTTGTATTAGAACTATAGAGACGCACTTGTATCAACAGTATAAATCTTGGGATTCATTGGTGTTTATGTTCGAGGCTGATCGATATATCTTTTCTGTTGATGTACGAACACTTCAAACAGTGTTTTGTAAGATATAGTTCTTTGTAAATAATTTGTAGCATTATCATAGTTGTTTCATAATTCGGTATACATTGGTATTGCTCCGTTTTGGGGAATGTATACAGTGCATAAGTTTCAGTCATGTAAAGCCATAATGTAAGTACCATCTTGTAAATGGTCGGATGCTGCGGGTGTGTATGGTCTATTTTGTTTCTTTGTTGTTCCACACTATGTTCTTGTGAAATGATGATTTTAATTGTATTGATTTTGGGGGTGGGCGCTTATAAGCTCTTGCTTCGGCCCACTCCTTTTGAGCAGAGGGTTTGCTGCTCCAATAAACAAATAAACTAAACTAATATAGGCATTGGCCAAACGTTTGCTGATATATTCATTTGAAAGCTTAGATCCTTCAAATTCCAATGGTTTACCAACAGCATATTTATTGGATCAGCATTTCAAGCAGTCGTTTCAACCCCTTTTCTCTACAGACCATACTTCTGTCATTTCAACTAGCAAGATTGGAAAATGAGTGCATGGGTTTATGCTGTTTTGGAGACCTGACCGTGACTGCAACACTATACTAATGCAGCTTAACCTTAACTTCAGGCCGACACAATGGGTGCATATTGCCCCGGTTCAAAGCATATTGTTCCTGCTTCCGTACCGCATTAGCAGGCCAACGATCAAAACCTCACAACAGGTAGCGTCCTGCAAAATTGACTCCAGATCGAGAGGTCCCGTCGGGCACCCCCAACCTTGAAATTCTATTAACACTACCGACAACAAAAGCTGTAGATAACAAATAAATTACAAGATATTTTTTATTTATTTTATTTTTTTAATGTCAAAAGTGTAAAACATTTGTGATTAACGGACATCAAGTTGGTGTTGCCATAGTTGCCGTAGCAGTTGGTTTCCTCGGTGGGATTTGGGGTTTCGGAGGACACTGGGAGGGGTGGGAATGTCAAGACAAAGGCGTCCAGTAGGGATGGAATGCTGGTGTCCCGCTGAGCTAATCCGCGCTGGAAGAAAGAAGAAAATGTGGAGGCTGTGAGTGAGAGCGCGAGGACACCGAAAAGATGGCAGGGCAAGGTCTCAAGGGTCCAAGCAAAAACGGACAAAAAGAGAAAACAAAAAAATCCCCAGAGTCTCACCTGCTTTCTCAGCATGGCTTAAGGGTGCTCTGGGCTGGTGACGCCGGTGGTCCGACAAGTGTCTATTGGGTTGGCGGGGGCACTGGGAGTTAATAAGACAGCTGTGCCATTGGAGAGGTGCTTTTCTGTGTTCTCTATGGCCTGGCGCGCCTATTCACTCCAGAGGGGCACGAGTAATGCCATTTTCACCCACAAGGGCCGTTTATATTGAAACAGCGGCCACCTCGGCGCGCTTTGTTGGAAGATGTTGTAGGTTTAACCCTGTCGTCAACGGTACTGTACATATCTATTCAGCGCTTGGGGAGTTTATGCGTGTGTTACAACTCCCCTAAAATAGGATACCTTTTAATAAAAGGAGACCATTCGGGAATTTAAATTTGAGATTTATAGCATTATTGAGGGAAAGGAGTATCCAAGCTCCAACCACAAGAGAGGGGGTCAATAAAACAATGCAATCTAAAAAGAGCATTTCAATCCCATTATACAGTATTTTACAGTATTATCATTTTCTTGGTCATTTGTATTGAGACTTCATTGTCAATGGCCTGAATTACATCCAGTGGGACATGCATGCGTGGCACCATTTAATCTTACGCCTCGATCCTTTTTTTTGTGATTTGATGCATGCATTTGTCGGCGCGGTCCTTTGTGCCTGAGAAAATGGCTACAGTGCGTCTAAACGTTTTGATTTAAAGCAGGTCCGGTGAGCCTTTGCGCAGATGTGGGCCGCAGCTGCATTAGCCGACCCGCGGGACGGTAAGCAGACCACAGCACATGGGACTCAAGACGCATGATAAAACGCGGCGCTATATATGCCCTGACATGCTACAAGTCCATTTATGAAATATTGAAATCAGTTAGACCGCCATCGCTTAATGTTACACTTTTGTCCATTCATTTCAATTAAGAGCGCTCTTGCAAATATCAACGTGCTTTTGAAGGCAGTGACACAATGCATGCGCCTTCTTGGTATCGCCAGCAGCGTCTCCTCATTGGCTGGAGCCAAGCCATTTCCTGTCCTGCTTCCTGCCCCGACCCTCCAGGTTCGGTCCCGTCCCGTAAGAGGAGGCTTGAAGCAATTACAAGGCACCCCGGGGGAAATCACCTCCCCCTCTGTGCGTGCTCTGCTCCGTTCACAACACCGACAAGCCTTTGAAAGCGTTGACAGGGACATTAAATAACGAAGGTCTCTGTCACCGCTTCTGCACAGGGAGCTTTTAAGAAGAAAAGCATAAGAAGTGTGCCATTTTTTAATGGTTGAAATGTGAAATCAGCAGACGGCACGCATTATTGGTAACACTTTACAATTACACCTTAATTAGCATTCATAAATGATGAGTTGACACTTAATTCATCATGAACAATTCATTAGTTAAGTGTGACTAACACTTAATAACTACTTAACAATGAATAAGTGAACTATTCATTATGAGTTAGGCATTAACTCTATTTAGATACAATATAATTAAAAGCAATTTGATTTGGTTGGGAATGTTGTTTGATGTTGCTAATATTTCGAATGTTTTACTTTTAAAGACCATCTACCTGATTTTTTTTTTTTTTTTTCATTTTTAAGCCTTGACAGAGGGGACTAAGTAATTATAAAGTGTTTAGTTTTGGTCGTTTGTAACACTTTTCAACATGTTTCACAACTTTTAGAGAGAGAAATTGCCAGAGCTCGTGCGCATGTCCTCAAACTTTACATCAAGCCAACATGGAAGCGTTTTCAGCAAGTGTGTTACATCTTACATTATTTTGAAGTTACTGGCCAAAGAGGAAAACCACGATGGTGCTCAGCCTTGCCTCCCGAACAGCAAAGCTTAGCTTTTGGCAACATTGGTCCTTCCAAAGTAAACAACAAAGTTGTACCTGGTTATGTGGTTAAGGAAAGCTACTGTATACAATTTAAGTCGAGTACGTTGTGTGTTTATTGCCAATTCAATGCACTTTGTAATGTGTAAGAGCTCCTTTTACAGACGTTCTTTTTGTAGAAAAACTGGCGCAGTTTCTGACAGAGCCAAACTGTTTACATATAGCGAACGAAGCTAAGCTTTTATAAGTCGATATAGGCCCATAGTTCATGCTCATTACTGCTTTTAGCTGTAATTTGTCCACATACAAAATAAAGCTCAGAAGCAAATTTATTGTGCTATTATTAAATAGATTTACTGGTATCGGTCTGTTTGCGTGACCTAGCTTTGTGGAATGGAACATTTCTCATCGGAAAAAATGATCGACAAATGAAGGCTATATATAGATGTTTATTATTTGTAACGCATGAGTATTCTAACACGTTCTAACCTTCATAATAAAGTAGCGCACTAACATAACGAGCTACTTTTCCAGAGGAGAAACAAGCTAACTAGCTAGAGTTACTTTAAAAAGTAACGTTACCCACGCCAACACTGCTGCTTTAGATAATACTGTAGAATTGTCTTTTGATGCTCAGCAAGGCAGGCACTATCTGTTTATGGTATAGCTGTGTGCATGGTCTCTTGCTTATTCTGCTTATTCAATAGTATGACACTACATAAAACATTTATATACGTTAAGTAAGATTGATTCCAAACATAAATGTTCCATATTGACCCATTCGTCACTAATGGTTTTGTGTTGACGTTAACAGATAAACGCAGTGGAGAGCATGATTCATGGACAGTAGAGTGTTTGTTGTAGGAACTGGTCCGCCTGGATTTCCACTGCGGCTGGGATCTGCTGAGAGTTCTTTTTATGATGCACACTTTTCACTCATCAAATCATCTGCACTGAACGGGGGTCAGTAGCTCTCGGCTCTGCTCTTCCTCTCTCCGTCTCTGGCTACGATTTCTAGACTAACATTTGCAGCTTGGCTCAAGAAGCATGCTCAAATCCAGAAGGCCCAAATGATTTAAGACCCCCTTGGTGCTTCACGTAAATGCTAGAATGTCTTATTCTCTGTTATAGGTCAGGAAAACATCAGCTTGGGTCAATGGTATTAGTTCAAGGAGCCTTAAATTAGTGAGTGTTGTAGCGAGGACTAAACGGGTATATATATATATATATATATATATATATATACAGACATATATATATATATATATATATATATATATATATATATATATATACACAGACATATTTTAATTAGAAGACCACATGAGCACCACTGACTCTCACATAAAAAAGGTATGATCTAATTTTAGTTATGTAAAAAGTATGTAAAAAGTATGTAAAATTGAGGCCCATGTTTCATTAGTAGAACCAGTATGAGCTCCCAGAGAGAGGCCATTGTCTCGCTGTGTTCCCCGGCCTCGAGCTGCAGCCGTGAAGGAGGACTCGTTGGACAGACAGCCTCCCATAGAGCGGCCGGACAAGGGTTATCAAAGGACAAAGAAGTCTTTTGGTGTGCTGACATGTGTCCAGGTCCTGTACAGCGCCCGCTTTAATCCGTACATGTGTGTGAATGTGGAATCCTTCTAGTGGGTTTGTACGCGTTTGGTCACAGTGGGGTCAGACTGACTCGGGGCCGTTGATAGATAAGTGACTGATCGGCTCCAATGTGTGATGGAGGAGGATTTGTGGGTTGACGACAGGAGAGAATGCTGGAGTCGGCTTTTGTTTATGCCAATGAATAAACTACACAATCGGCTAATCAGACACTAATATACGAAAATGAAACATCTGTGAAAGTGTGTGGAATTTATCTGTTTTAGATTAAGAAATTGCTGCTGTCTAAGTAAACTGAGGGTCACTCAGGGTGTTTAAAATGAATGCAACGCTCGTTCTTTTGACATTGCAGAAGCTTACTGAAACAATGCCACGGCGAATGCGTGCTGTAATCAAAGCTGATTAAAGAGTGTGAGCTTTATTTGTGGCACCTCTGATTTGGTAATTGCAGTACAAAATTCAGCAAACATTTTTACACAGGAAAAGAATAGAAGTTAGAAGACAAACTTGATCTTGAATCTTAAATGTAACACAATTTCCGAGTTTATTTATATAAGAAACCTAATAGAGCTTGAATAATGGGGGGCCTGGAGTGCCCCTGCTGCACCCATGAACAACAGACTCCAGTATAAAGGCATTATCTTCTCCTCTGCTTTAGCCGACCTCTTGTCAGGACAGCTTCAGTTAAGTTCGATTAGTTTATAAGAGCCAGCATTCTTCATTCACTAAACTCTTTTACGCTGTCTGCATCACCTTGCCAATACATACATTTTTATATGATTTTTAAAGATATACTTTATTGTCCTCATGGGGAAAATTGTCCTCTGCATTTGACCCATTCTTCACTGCTGCTGGGGGAACCTTTCAGTAGTAGTGAGCAATGTGCATGTCTTGCGTTGATGGAGGAAACCCACCCAGACATGGTGAGAACTCCACAAATAAAGATGCACATGATTCAGAATTTGAATCCAGGAGCGTGTTGCTGTGAGGCATGAGTGCTCTGCCACTGCCAGCGTGCCATTGTAATATTTATTTAGATTAAACAAAATGATTTTCTCACATCTGTCCCATTGCGACGTCTTATTAAGTCCAGTCACTGTACTGCTGTCCCCGCCACATTCCAGGAAGTGAGCCCACTCGCTAATCTCATTTGTGTTTAATTACACCAGTGCAATAAGTTTTAATTGATTTAAAGGCTGCGTAAACACATTTTTTCCTGTGTGGAGAGCAGGCTAAACCCGGCTGCTGTGTGCTGAGGAATGAAAGCGAAAACATTGGTGTGTCATTATCTATAGCAGAATAACAAAACACAACATGCGAAACACAACAACTGGATTTATTTTCCTAAAGACGACTCCCCACCCCACCCAACAAAAAGACGTTTCATAACTGCTGGACTGGACTTTGACATTATGTATTTAGTAAGCAAATACAGTTTAGTTCTTCTTTTAGTCCACATCACCGCAAACATGAACAGAAATTGACTGAGGTGCACTTTATTATTGAAAAATCTGTTTACAATACTACTAACTTTGGTTTGATCCAGGTAATACACGGGCCAGTATCGCGGCATTGATCCAATTACCAAGTCCATTATCACCAAAATTGGTTCCTATTATACTCATCTAACATTTAAAAATGACCAGATTCAAAAAAATAAAATCAATCTATTCAATAAATCTGACTGATAAGTAATGATTTAAAAGAAACAAAGTTTGATACTGGCACTAGTATCAACACTTTGATATTGATCTTCCCATCTCTACAGCAATTGACGAATCCTTCAAAGCTGCTGGGGAAACCTGCAGTACGCCGTCCGGTGACCCATCTCCAGACCTTGCACTAGGTCAAGTCAGGACCAGGAAGTCTATATAACATTAAAGGGACTAGATGCAAGTTGTTCATTTTTATACTCACTACTGCCACCTCAGGTGTAACGTGTAACTGCAGTTTCTATATAGCATTGTCGTAGCATGTTGCGTTTTTTTTACTCATTAATTGTCCGTGAGAGGAAATACTACGCTGACCAAACAGACAAAGGGAGAGAGGGATATTGTACATTAGGCCTGGGCGATATTTATGTTGGGAAAAATGTGAGTTTGCAGGATAAATTGATCTAAACTAAAGATGATCTGAACTGAGTTATGGAACACGAATTTTGCAACAGAAATGTGTTAAAACTCGTGCATAAAGTCTCAGAGGAGAACGACTTATTCAGAGCGTTATCTGCTCCTCAATAACAAGGCTCTTATCACACTAATACAAATGTAAATCGGAGCTTATTATTTGCATTTGCTCAGTTTTAACTTAATGTTTAAGAAACAGCAGGTGAACGGGACAATATTTAGAAGTTTGCGTCGGAGCCTATGTTTTTGAAGCTGCTCCATGCGCCGCCCGGTCCGTGTGCTCGTAGCCTCGTACCTCTGCGCCTCTTTCTTTCCTCTCTCTCCTCTCTCGGCCCTTTGTGAGAACATCCAAACCCATGCGCTCTCAGCTCTGATGTGAGATCCATCGCGGCAGTTTAAAACTGTTTAGTTTCCGTACGAAAAGCAAAGCGAAACCACGCGGTGTTAAACGGTAGCTGCTTTTAGAGAGAGAAATAGAGCAGTGCTGCGTCTTTATTTTAATAATTACGGCTAACACATCATGTCTTCGGGCTTCTGGTAGGCTACTTAAACTAGCGTGCACATTAGCTATATTCGAGATTTAATTTACAGCGCAATCCCTGCAAAGTTTGTAGGTTTACAAGGCCCACAGAAGATCAGTGCGCGTTTCTGACAGGAGGGGGCGTGGCATCACGATGGTGGCTCTCCATCGTGATGTTCGGTGCTAGCCCACAGTTAGCTTTGCCCGTTAGCCTGTTAGCTTCTTCTTCGTGATTCCATTAGTGTGTATTGCTCCTCCGACCCGGTGCAGGGAAAGTTGTAATTGTGGTTCTGGCCAAAGACACCAGGGGGAGATGAAAGGATTTATTAAGGTGAACAAGTTACTTGGTTCTTCTTTAAAACAATCAAATCAAAAAACTATTTCTGTAGCGCTTATTCGGAACAAAAGTGTGATTACATTTATCGAACATTTCAACATCCACACATGTTGAATTCTAAACACAAGGCTAAAGTCACGATTAGCAGCATATAAACAGAAATTAAACTTGTCATTACATGGTCATTTGTATCGCACACATCGTTACATTTAGACTAAACACATTTTGAATTAATTCCATTCTTACACGCCATTGTTGTAAACACTTGGCTCTGTTAATTACAGTGTCATATTCAGCTATGCCTTATGCTGAGTGATGTTAATGGGATTGTATGTGATAATTGCTGTAAGCCCAGACTCACTCGCTGTATATTTTGTAATCCAAAGCCTTCATTCAGGCCGAGCTGTTTATTAAAAGCTGTGTGTGTCCGGCGCTGGCAGCTCCAGTGCAGGATCGGGGCGCTGTGATGGATTTGGTATGTGATTAGTGGAGACACGACGAGGTACACCCCTGCCCCGTCCCCACCGCATGTGAGGGTATCAAAGTGAAGGTTTTGCTTCAGGCTGTGAAACTGAAGCTTGTCTGTCTCCTAAATGGCAGCAACATTAAAGAGGTTTTAGATAAATTTCATGTCTAATCAACTTTCTTACTGGCCAGTGGCCAATGTGTGCAAGTTTGAACTCTTTGCTCTATGATTACAGCAAAGTTAGCAGAAGTATATTTTATAGACTTGCATAAACTTAACGGCATAATGTGATGCTTTTTGAGATGTACCAAGTCAACTTTTCATTGGGAGTAGTACTAAATCTGAAAGATATGAAGCCACAAAGGTTGGGCTTGTAGGTTTTATGTGCAAGTGTGGCTCTTGTTTTGATAATTTCTTGATAACGACGGTTCGGTTCGGTTTAAGGTGCAGGACCCACAGTACGGTGCATTACGGTGCAAGTACAAAAAAAGAAGAAGCTGGTTTTCAATTAAAATAGCCTAAATGTTTACATTTTCGTCCGCTTTATCCGGGGCCGGGTCGCGGGGGCAGCAGTCTCAGCAGTCTCAGCAGAGATGCCCGGACTTCCCGATCCACGCACACCTCCTCCAGCTGTCCTGGGGGGACCCTGAGGCGACACCAGGCCAGCTCAGAGACATAGTCCCACCAAGGTGTCCTGGACCTGCCACGAGGCCTCCTCCCAAGAGGACATGCCTGGAGCACCTCCCGAGGGAGGCGACCAGGAGGCATCCGGAACAGATGCCCTAGCCACCTCAGCTGGCTCCTTTCAACGTGGAGGAGTAGCGGCTCGAGTCCGAGCTCCTCCCGGGTAACTGAGCTCCTCACCCGATCTCAGAGGGTGCGCCCAGCCACCCTGCGAAGGAAACTCATTCCGGCCGCTTGTATTCGCGATCCCGACCGCATCACTGCTGACGCCGCACCGATCCGTCTATCGATCTCACGCTCAATCCGTCCCTCACTCGTGAACAGGACCCCGAGATACTTGAACTCCTCCACTTGAGGCAAGGACTCCCCACCGACCTGAAGCAGGGAAATCACTTTTTTCAGGAAACGAAGAAAACGTTTGATTCTATTATAGTATGGTCTTTTTGAAAGCTATTCAAGCATATTCTACTGTTCTTAGACCCTATTTCTGCAATATGTGTCAACAATACAAGGTATCTTTGCCTCCCAAAGTGCAGATAACTGTTTTTTCCCCCCCTACGTTTCTTGCAGCATTGTGCACATAGGAGGTTTCGCATTCTGGCCATCGATAAGAGATAGAGACTTACCCTTTTTGTTTTGGAATTTGCTGGCTGATTGTTGTCTTTCAAACAAGCTCCCAGAAGTCCTACCTACTAAACATGAATATACAGCACCCCTTGCTGTCACAGTTTGAAACTGACATGTTTAGAAGCATCATACACAGGATTATAGATGAGATATTTTAGGAAATGTGGCCAAAACTATCAGTGGTGCATATGGGCATCAGCCAATCAAAACCCACATTGAGTGACCTCTATTAGATATACAATATTTATATATATATATGTGTGTGTATATGTATACGTGTGTATATGTATATATTTCTATGATTGAAACCTTTACTATGATAATACATGTTTAATTATAGGCTGTTTTAGGAGATTAAAAATGCATCAAATGAAATTACTTAAAATATAGGCCTATATATTGGCCTTGCCAACCCTCTTTATATTGCTATCGGAACCTAAATATCCATATCTGTCAGGCCCTTCTTAATTATATATACTGTATATATGGTTTGTATTAACTTAGACCTTTAGAAAATTTGGCCTTTTTAATGACTTGTTTTTGATACACGCTAGGAGAAATTATTTCATAACAAAACAAGCCAAGTGAGCTTATTTCTGAACATAAATGATTATAATTTCCCCTAAACTGGATAGTATACTGTACATGAAGTTTAGTTTCCCTCATAATGTGGATACTTTGACCTCCATTTGGCTCTGTAGACCGTTTTTAATGATAGCTGAGGAATGGAGGCTGTGGCTTGGTTAAGCGTGCTTTATGTTTGCAGATGTTTGGTGAATGCTTGTCATATGTTGAACTCACAACTGAGGTTAAAGCCGTATAGTTGTTTTCCACAGAGTCACATGCAACTTTCACTAGATGTTGCCCCAGGGTGCCCTTACACTAGCCATGTGCCGATAAGCTCTTTTGTGTAAAGTTCAGATGGGTCATCATAATGTCATATGACTTAGAATAGTGACACAAGTAAGGCTGGAAGCTGTTTTGCACTAACTAGACTAAACTTGGCGACCACTTACAGACTTGATTTAAACTCTGACAATTTTTGGTACTGTTTGACTTGGTAATTAAAAATAATATGCTACTTCAGCTGATGTGGAAGTACAATTTAGAATAGAATCTCAAAGCAACATGAAGAGACTGTTGCAAAAATCCAATCGCGAGGACACGAACGCATGAATGATGATTTCTAGCTCTCCATTAGTCACCATGGACCCTGAGCTTAGCAATGTTGCGCAGCTGAAAGTGGCAGTTCCTTACCAGCTGCCTAGAGTGGTGTTCTAGAGACATACTCTCATCAAAGATCACCCTGAGATTCCTGAGTTTAGCTTTAATTGTGAGGCTCAAAGTGCTTTTTAATAGTGGGGATGGCACTATCTGGGGCAATAATAAGTGTCTAACCCCGCCCTCCATAAATAACCACAAGCTCTCCAACTTATATTGTTTTTTTCTTCTGACTGTCATTGACTGGTGATGGATGGGGACTGCTGTCTTCACCTGTGGTTGGCATATACATGGCGCCAGGGTTTGCATGATCCTACATGCACACAGCTGTCCAGACCACAAATCCCCATTAAGGAAATCCTCCCTGACTTTCAATAGCAAGTTGTTTTGTTCACTGTGGCCACCATGCTGCTCGCATCACTGCAAAGTCACAAAGAAAAAACAGGAATAAAGGTCCCAGTTTTGCAACACAAGATCTTGTGCCAAAATGTGTCTAATGGAAGGTTAGAGCCAGTGCTTATACCAGTATTAACAGGAGCACTTTTGGACTGATGTGATGGATGGAAGTAGTTATTAGAACATGCACATTTCACACACTTATTGTGCATTTTCATCCTTCATTTGAAAAGACAAATCAAGATTTTGAGATTGTGTGTTGCGTGGTATTGCCCAACTTTCCTGGTTAAGTCCTTGTTCGCCATTGTGTCCAGAGCAGCTTTCGCAACTTTCTCTTCACTGACAGTCTTTGAGTGCAGTCTTTCTAATGTCACCTGAAATCATTTTCTGGCTCTGGATCCAAACCCTCATTTTACCAATAACAGCGTTGGCGTAGGTGAGCTGCTGCTGGGTGGCTCCCTTCTCTTTTTCTGTTTTGCTCAGTTGTTTCACCAGAAGCCCTCTAATCCGGAGAAGATCATCCAGAAATTATTCTCTCTTTCTAAGCATTAAGTGTGTCTGTTTGAGCTAAGTAGATTTGTCCATTTCTGCTCAGCTTTGAGACTTTGCTTCAGCAGTTGTTGTTTCTGCTCTTGGTTTTAGAGTTCAGCTCTCAGCTCCTCATTTTCCAAGACTTTTACACACACTCTTTCGTTTGGGAGAAGTACGTTTGCCTGCTCCAGCTGGGCGAACTTATCCTTGATCATTTTCTGCTGAGCTTTATGACTTTTCTCCATTGTCTCGTTCTTGTGGACCTGGTTTTGTAGTTCGTCTCTCAGCTCCTTGTTGGACATGACCTGCTTGTGTAGTTTTCTTTCGTTTGGAGCAGTAGCTGGGTGGACTTGTTCTTTGTCAGTCTTATCTGGTTGTTGAGGCTTTGCTCCAGTGTTTTGTTTTTCAGAACTTCTTTGTGCAGTTCAACCCTAACCCTCCACCGCTCCTCCTGAACCTGTTGGCCTTCCTATGTCTCTTTGTGGTTTGGACATGGGAAGATCAGAATAGGTTTTTTAGAGCCACCTGTAGTTGTGGACTGTGCTGCAGTTGGGATAGGAACACATACGGCAGGCTTTTTCATGGCCTCTGCAGCTGTGGGGTGTTCAGAGGCTACTGCAATATGAATAGATTGGGTCCTCAGACGGTGGTGCAGTCTGCACCGGGTCAGGAATCAGAGACTCCAGCCAGGTCTCCTCCTCCAAGATGCCCCCTGTTGTGTTGGGGTCATCAGACATTGATGAAGTCTTGCAATTGTTATATGAATTAAAGAATAGGCGTGTGTCCTATTCCGATAAGATCCTATAAAGTCCATGCTATTACCCCTTGAGATATCATGCTACTTAAGTGCTATGAATGAATGAGTGATTGAAAGTAGATCTTGCGTGTATTTTTAAACATATAACTTTGTTAAACTTTTTTACATACTGTTTATTCTTTCTTTTGTTGCCCATTGCCTGAAATAAATGAATGAATGAATGAAACATCCAACAGTCTGTTTCCTCTTGTACTTCCTTGATTATGAATAGCATGCCCCACCCTTACTCTCCTACTTGAATGAAGATACTTCAGTATTTCGGTCATCATGTCTTCTCATTCCTTTTCTAAATGGCTCAGGTCTTGTGAATGGGTGAAGAGGATCTGCCATGTTAGGCTATGGACAATCAAACAAACAGTGCCCCATACATGTGGAGTGCACATGAGCCTCAGTCATAACACACTGTTATGTCTCCTGCCGTCCCGTCACAGGAGCGTGTCCTTTCACTTGTCACTCCTCTTTGTTCTCGCCCTCTGTTTTTCAAACTAGGCCTTATTGACACTGAAGCTGTAATCAAATGCAGGCATCTTGTGGATAAGTGAAACCATGGAGAGTAAGGGAGGGGGGGCATAAAAAGATTTGGAGCTCAAACTGGTCAAGTGCACTGCAAATCCATCACTGTTTTCGATGGCCAACCGCAGCCCGTGTGTTTTATAAGTTTCTCATTTTTATCCTGTGTAAGAGAGGGATGACAGAGTCCGCTCAGGAGCAGCAACTCTTTTGAATCTTATTGAGTGATTTTTTTTTTAAGAATAACTGGAAATTCTCCTCTGACACGGTCTTTGTATTAGTTGCTGGCAACATGGCGTAGTCCTGACATCTTCCTTTTGAAGTTTCAAACACATCTTTGTTATGTTAGCTCAAAAAACCTCTATAAAATGGCTCTTGGCAGAACCTGCTGGTACAAGAAGTTACTGAAAGTTGAGTGGTCTATTAAATGGATAAATGTGCAATAAATCATGACATATATTGGAATAATATGAGTGAAATACTGTTTGTTCATGAAGGGTTGAGCTAAAGTTGAACATGTGGAAGTCTCAAAACCGAAAGATGTCAAGATATTATTGACTTCTATGGGGTTCTTTGACACACATTTCAGCCCACGTTGTTAAAAAACCCACAAAGTATTAGAACAAAGCCAGTGTACTTTATTTCAAGCTGCTCTCTCTTTGGCATCCCTGAAACTGTTTGACCGTAGTAGAGAATAATACAGAGAAAAAATATCAATTGTAACAATTCTGTAGCTGTTGCCTGTTCATATGCGAACTTTGGGAAAACCTATCCGACCATAAACTAATTTAATTGGAGCGTCAGACCTTTATCTTGGTGGTTTGTTGATGTACAGTGTTCAACCCCGACCAACATGTACTGAGACAAGTATATGCCCTGTCCAGATGTCATACATTTTGTTTAAATTCATCACACTTGAATGCATTTGATCATCAAGACAACTTTTATATCACACAAAGTCTTGGTCAGTACAAAATGCAGTTTGCAAATTTAGACATTTATTATGGGAACGTTGCAGTAATAACTGAAATCAAGCATTAGTGGTAACTGGTGATGAGGTTCTCACATCACTGAGGAGGAATTTTAACCCACTCTTTGCAGAATCCGTTTAACTCTGCCATATTGGGTTTTTCTGCATGAACTGCCCTTTTAAGGTTTAGTTCTTTTTGAGCCATTCGCTCATTTGTTTGGGATCATTGTCCTGCTGCATGGCCCAAGAGCGCTTCAGCTTCAGTCCTTAAACTGATGGTCGGACGTTCTCCCACAGTTGTTTCTGGGGTTGTCCTTCTTAGATGAAGGTTCTTGGGTCTTAGGAAGTTTCGCCTCTCATCCAAAAGGCTTCGTCATAGACACTAAGGTTTCCATTTAATTGGTCAACTAGTCCGCATGTGGAAAAGCTGGAAACCTTTGGGATGAGAGGCGAAACGTCCTACTTCAACTAGAGTGCAGAAGATGACTCAAGAACGTTGATCTTAATAGGCATACTTTTAAGATTGATTTTTGATAGGTCTACTACTAAATCTACTGTATTGTCTTGTCATTCAGCGTACCTTAATTTAGGTCTAAACTAAAATATGCTATGGTCAGTTGCTAGCCACATACAGTAGTTAATTAGATTAGCCTCTGCCGTTCCTTTAAAACCATATTTGAACTTTTCGAAAAGTCTATTCTGAGATTTTGAATGGGATTCTCACTTCCTGAACAGAGGAGGGTGGGGCTGTTGAGCTCCATAGCTGTCTTCTGTTTGGTTTCTCATAGACTTTGCCGTTTATTGACAAAACCGTGCATATCTTACAAGGCTCTATAGGCGCACTCGCATTCTCACACTGATGTTGGTCTCGTCCTAAAAGCTGGGACCTGCAGTGTGTCGCAGTAGTTGGGGAGGAGAGACCAGGTGCGCTTGTGTATGTGTGTGAGTGTGGGGGGAGACACTCTTGACCTTGTGATTGCACATATTCCCAGCGTCTCCTGTGCCAAATGTCCAACAATCATTTTGAGCTGTGAAAATACGGCTCCCATCAATGCGCAACTGACCTTATCTGTTTTGCCTCACTCCAAATCGGAGGAGGACATGCGCTTTTGCACAGGCAGACACCCATTTAATCTCAAATGCGGAGGGGGAGCAAAATGTTTTCATTTTTAGACTTTAGCAGACCTGGATAGAGGGGGGAAATTGTAGCATTAGGAGAAGTAACCGTTTGACCATATTTATGCCCTTTTAGATTATTGGCAAATTGTGTCAGTGTCTTTGCGATATGCTGTTTTGACATGAAGATCCAGCTGTTTCGATTTATCGGACTTTATGATGCAGTATTTATGGAAAGTTTGGAATAAAGTTGAATACATTTCCAGTTTTTTGTATCTAACTGTGCTTGGTATTGGCACGTACAGTATCTAACATTCTTTCCTGGCTATATTATTAACAAACCGAAACAAAACAGATTATAGGACGTAAAGTGTTCATTTACTCTCATCATGAGCGGAAGACCTGTACATCGGCTAAGGTAGATCAAGCTCTCCCTGAACCATCCCAAGAAAAAGCAGGCCCTCTCCCATAAACCACACATGACCACATTTACAAGCCCTCTCCAAATGACTTCAGCGAATTAGAGGTTGCTTCCATACTTGTCTGCAAACAGTTGTTTTAAAGGCATTTCTTTGGTTACGCTTTGCCCCCTTGCGTCAAAGTATGAACATACATTGTGTCCAAATGCCATGTTAGGTGATAAAAGTGCTTAGAAACATTCGGATTTGCGGCCCGGGACTTGGTAGCCGTGTGTTGCTGGGCTAAATGACAGGGTGGCGATAGGGAATGACAGCCGGCTGCTTGATGAATTGGTTGTTAATGAGAGGAAAGTAGGACGGTGCACTGCGGACTGAACTTCTGCTGCCACATTCACATGAGGTCGCGGCTTTGGAACCATGTGTCCGATTAGAGGAAAAACTTAAAACATACATTTTCACCTCTCGTTCTCAATGTGCTCTGACTTAAGAGACAGTGGGAAACTCCTGAGCGCTTATACAAAACTTACCTTGACTCCTGCGCTTCACTCGAGTCGATATGCCTGGTGATATGTTGCAATATGTGTGTGTAGGGAAGCCCATAAACTGTTTGTCTCCTCCTGGTCATAGGCACAAACCATTTAAACAGGCCTCATATTAAAAGATACGAGTTGGAAGCGTGGGAATAACCTGGCTTCCATTCAACGGTGTGGACCGCAATCTGAAAACAAAAGTGCTCAGTCTATTCATTCCTACAGATTTTATTTCACCGACACAGATAGGAAATAGATATTTCCCTACTGCAGGCTTTCTAACAGGACAAAGTCATATATTGATTTTTACAGGATTATTTAAGTTTATAGCTTTGTGCTTTTTCCGTGCAGGGTATTTCCATGTCTTTATGCCAGACCCTGACGCGCTCATCAACACGAGTGGTGCTGTTGTTCCTTCATTGTACTTTACTGTTGATGTAAAGTAGAAGTTTATTAATATTACAAATCCTTGTGGATATTGTCAGCAAAATTACATTCATTCAAATACTCCACTTTCTCGCATTCCTGTCATGAAGCGTTGTAAGTTGTTCCTTCATCAAAAAATACCTATTGTTTGTACAGCGGCATGAAGACGCAGGGCCATCAAATGAGGAGGTGAGAGCTTGTTCCTGACTTAAAGAGAGACTTCATGCAGCTTCAGGTGTAAGCTGTAGGGTTGGGCGATGATTTAACTGTAATGGTATACCGGTAGAAATATTCCCCATGATAGGAATTTGTCGCATTTATAAATGATAACGTGTGCGCAGGCAGAGAGGTAAAGCTGCGGAGTGAAGCTGGTCCAAGCGTCGTCAACTTTGGCACAAATTTAGCCACTTTTCAAACCTCCTGTGACCTCCAGGATTTTTACAAAATCGCGCCCTGGAAGTTATCTCAAAGCTGCTCTCCATGTGAAGGTATGTCCCACGCCTCAAAGTAACTCATCCGATCGGGTGATGTTTTATAACGGATCACAAACACAAACGCTCCTTCTAAACTCTCCTTTTACACGAGATGATCACAAATAATGCAAAAGCGAAAGTCGGCTCTGACATCGATGTCAGTATTCTGCTCATAGCAGTGAAGCGCTTCCTGTTGTCCCTACAAAATAAAGGTTTTATTGTGAAAGAGTCCGAATATCACTACGACAGGAGCAGCAGGTTTTTGGCCGATTACAGAATTGACCACTACTCTGACATAACTAAGGGATTATGTTTAAGAACTTTAGTAAACCGGTGAATTTAATTATATCATATCGTCATATTGTGATACATACCAAACAAATATCATGATACATGTTTAGGTCCACATCGCCCAACCCTAATAGGCTGCTCCCGCATGACACGGGCATCTCGAAAAGTGCACCTTAACCGTTTATGACAGCATAATTGCCGCAGAATATGAGGACTTTTGGAAATCAGCTTTGTCCAATTTTTTCCATGTGCAATAAATGTCTTAATCTGTCATTTTTCCTTTGCAAACTCAAGAGAGATCCAGAATGCTTTTCCCAGTCGCCCTGCATATAATAGCTTCCATGTCTGAGCGGTGCGGGGGTTGCCGAACAGGAGAGGGCTGTTGGAGCTCGCCGGTCATCTGTAAGTCCTCATGTGTCTGTAGTGGCGCTGACAGCGATGTCATGTGTGTGTTCCGAGCGGGGAGGGGGGGGTCCTGACTGCGGCCTATGTTGTCCAGAGGAGGCCCGATGAAGAATACACAAAAGCCATGTTGTGCCCAAAAGTGTGGATGAAAATGGGCTCAGTTGTAATGACTCGAAAACATATGTATCCTGGAAAATCGTTGTATAAATGTTTACTGTCGGATCAGTGACTGGCACCTTCTGGTTTAGTCCTCATGTAAACTGCTTCAGTCCTGTTTTGAAGGTTTAGATGTGGTTAAGTTCTATCTTGGACCTGATTTAGGCTCGGTTTAGTCGCTTGGTTCAGTTTTAATCCAGGTTTAAAACAGGTTTAGTGCTGCTTTATGTCTAGTTTCCGCCAATACATTCCAAATCTTGTCTGAGCTCAGTCTTAAGCTTCAACCTTGTTTAGCTCTGGTTTACATTTAGTTACCTGATTTTTGTATTGTTTGTGTTTGCGCTTAGTTGTACAGGAATTGTCCATTTTAGACCAGGTTTTTAATTGTCACCTGTACTACTTGTTTAGATTTGAAGACTTTTCATTTCTCATCCAAGAGGCTTCTTCAGCTCATGTTGCTTCACTCAGCTACAACTACTTTGCTGCAATGACTGATTTCTCATTGCTTAGTCATGTTTATTATGATTTTGTTCTTGTTTGGTGGTGCTAATTGTCTTCCTTCAACATTATTTTAAATTAAACAGATACTCCATAGTGTGTACTAGCTCACAAACAACAACTTTACCACACATTGTCTGTCAATTTGCACATTTTAGGAAAGCTTGACAGTGAAACTTCCCCTCCGTGATGGATTCATAGAAAAAGACAACCTTACATTGACAGACAGCTGAAGTACGCGCAGTGCAAACTGGACATATTTGTCTTCTCATTTTGCGGCCGGGGCCTTGTATTTACATGTCATTACTAATCCCAGTATACACAAAGTGCTCATTCATGCCTGATGTCCCCGTGTACTCTGCACTGGTGCCTCCGCACCACTGCTCCCCCAAACCTCCTTACACCACCGGACCCAAGGCAATTAGCTGCCGACCTGATCCACTTGTTTTCTGGGCAATGAGATTAGGTTAATTTCCTCATGCAATTCACTGGAGACGAGATGGTATTTTGGAAAAAAGTGAAAAGAAGTTTTCTAGTAGGTTGAAGATAAGTGATTCTATACCAGGAATGGGTGCAGACAAAACTACTCTTCAAAGATTATAGTTTCTTCAACCCCTAATACTCACATGAAAGAAAAGGCAAGTCAAAATGAAAAATGAAAGCACTTTAAAGCCTAAAGTGACAGAAAAAATAAAGTTGTATTATTATTGTCATACACATAATTACTTTTCAAATTAAAATAAGTAAATATTTATTTTATTAAATAATTACATTTATTTAGACTCTAGACTTGCTTTACAGATTACAACATTTAAAACAAAAACGCCCGGCATCATATATCATATATATATAAATAAATAGGACTAAATAAATAGATTGGTGATAAAAGCATCCCTTAGCGTCTCCGTGTTGGCCCGAGAGAGAATGGGGCGGACTCTGGCTATGTTCTTTAGATGGTAAAAACCTATTTTTGTGATATTCTTGTGTGGAATAAAAGTCAGCTCAGAGTCAAAAATCACACCCAGGTTCTTCACCTGTGAGGAAAGATTAAAAGACAATGACTGTAGTTTGGGTAAAAGTTTCTCTCTCTGGGCCTCAGGACCGATGGCTAAAACTTCAGTTTTGTCCTGGTTAAGCTGGAGTTTTCTGCCATCCAGGATTTGATATCTAAAATGCAGTTAAAAAGTGCATCCATTGGCCTGGTGTCATCAGGAGACATTGAGATGTACAACTGTGTATCATCAGCATAACTATGAAAGTTGACTCCATATCTCCTGATGACATCACCAAGAGGGAGCATATACAGGTTAAAAAGCACTGGCCCTAAAATCAAACCCTGGGGCACACCACATGTGATTTTATGGACCTTAGAAGAGCAGGTGTCCACACTTAACATGAGTGTCCTGTCTGTGAGGTAGGATGTAAGCCAGTTTAATAAGCTATTAACCACCCTAGTGTAGAACATTCGAGGGCTGCCTAATAGTGCCCTGGTTCCTGAATTAATTGCTTCTCCAGAAGCTGCTAAGCCATATGCTGTATTAACACTTATTCCATTTCACTCACTTTGGGACCTAAGTGTGTTTCCTACCTCATTGTCTCCTATGTCCTATCTCCTCGTGAACATTTTAGTGTGGCATATATATGTGACAGCTGTCATTAATGTGGCTAAATGTAGCAGGGGGCGGGGCGTTGGCCAGTGTCCACAGGCTTGCCAAATATGAGAAAGTGGCTCTAGTTAGCACGTCAGATTTAAGTGCTGAAAACAGGCTCGCTTACATAGAGAGGCCGATATGAAAGTCACACCTCACGCATAAACCCACATATGCTCGGAAAACATCTTGATCAAGTGGTTCATGGTCGAGTTTATTTGGTATCGTAAAGGAAAAGGCATGGTTTGTTTACCAATATAAACATTTGGGCATAACAAAGCATACAAACATCAACGCACATCGTCTTTACAGAACAAGAAACAAAAAAAGATCTGAGAAAAGATCTTGTGTCTTACATTTGTGGCGACCAACTCAACACACATCATCTCATGATATCAAAATGTGTGGACACAAGTTCAGTGAAATCACAAACTTCTTGAACTTCTTCTTAAGGAGCATTCCTGAGGCAGGTGGACAGGCCGAGGGCATGCAGAGCTGGGGTCTCTTGGTCAAGGCCAGCTGCTCGGCCGGACTGACCGCGTGTGAGGGGCGTGAAGTAAATAACTGCACTCTCTCCCTTTCTGTGACCTCGGCTGCCTTTGATTCTACAGAGAGCAGTTATGTCAGCATTTTCTTATGGCGCTCGAGATTTGATTAGGTTGTTTTTGTTTGTTACTCTTTTCCGCCGTGACATTCGATTTTGTATATTTGCATTTTCAAATGAACAATTTTAAAAGCTTCATCGACAAATTTGAGTCCCAACGGGTTTCAAGGGTTTCCTGGTTGTGCGCAGTTCTAAATGTCCTAAGAAAATTGAATTTAAGTTTCACAAGAAATCCCTCCATTCGATGACATTTTATCAAGACATTCTTGATTAAAAGTACCACAAGTGGAATGGTGCCTTAGCTGCATTCAAACTGAAAAGACTTACTTGAATCACATCATCTACCATCTCTAACTTAGGACCATTCAAGCTTGTGCAGAAACCTCAAATATCAACTTTGTTTATCTTGAGTTTGACCATCTGGTTGTAATCTGAAAATAACCATGCCCATATCTCCAGCTTGGCATCGATATACACATAATTCCTCAACTCACCTTTATAATGACTTGCTGCTAAGGATTTGGCGACTGTTTCATACCCCCTTTACGGGTACAGGCACTTTTCCAACTCCATACCCAACCCATACACGATTGTAAATGTTTTGTTAACGCGTGGGATATCGAAAGAGTGATGTAATAACCTTAAGAAGCACTGTTGAGAGGAAATCAAGATGGAAAGAAGCCTAAATTGTTGAACGAGTACAATAAGTGCAAGACGGCCCATCCGTGGAAACACAAGCCAGTTTTAGACGGGCACACTCTCGTCTCATGTTGGCCTCTTCTTGTAGCTTCTTATCTAGATATCGTGCATCGAATCACCGCTTATCAACATGGAACTTTTAAGACGGTGCGGCCCACACGGGATTACGTGTGGGTGGAAGGTAAAAGGAATTCGGTGAGGGAGGGATGAAAAGAAAAAGGAGAAAGGTCTGACAGAGATAATGGAGAAGCCGCATTTATCAGTCTGCGGATCTACACATGGGATGGATGGGGCATCGGCAATGGGATGGGATAGGGCGGGGGTATTAGTGAGGTTTGTAGGATGGTTGACTGAACAGGGCAAGGCACGGGTCACGGGGGGGTCCAGTGAGGTCTGGCTGACAACAAATTACGTCTATTTAAGGTGATTTGAGGTCCTGGAATGTTAATGCGCGTGTACTTCTGCACGGCTTTATTGAAGCCGGTTGGTCAGCGAGCAAGATGTCAGATGTTTGGAAATAATGGGACAAGCTAATTTTTAGACTCATGATTTTCATTCGGATATTGTTGCTTTGTAGAACGTTTGTCCTAAAAAGTATTTGAAAGTATTTGAAATGTAACTTCTTAGCCCCCACCTGAACCGAGCACTTTTTTCTCCAGTTTGGCTTGAACCCAAATCTAAAAGCTTCTTGGAAAAAAGAATCAAAACGGCGACAAACACAAAGATGAACGAAAATACAACCCAAAAATACCAAAAAGAGGGATGAAATGGCAAAAAAGAAAAAAAGGTAAGAGGTTAAAGACACTAACAAGGAAATCTTTCATGTAATAGAATTTCCCAATGCTAATATGGAAAAAAGGTTCGGTGTGGAAAAGACCAAAGCCAGAAAATAATACAACAATTCCCATGTTTATGCGACTACAATCAACCACAGCAGCGAAGATTTACAGAGTCACACAATTTACATACTCTGCCAATAAACAAATTACGACGCATTATTGACTTGCAGGAGGCATTTTTCCCCCTCAAGAATATTCCTTTTGGCAGTGCGGGGTCAGAAATGCACAAACGCGTAATAGTAACAAAGACGTTTTCCTGGAGGTGCTGACGCGACTCTGGAAGCTTCCGATTGAAATATCAAAACGGAAACTTTCATACGGCTTTGGGCGTTGCGTACGGGACCGCGAGGGACTTAACGACAGTGAGATTAGGCTGATGATGGATTTTGCGGTCGCGGAGAGACGGACAGAGCGGGGTACAGACAGTGGAGGAATGTGATGAGTGAAGTCGCAGGCGCACAGACGGGGGGGGGGGGGGGGGGGGGGGGGAGTGATGCTGCTGTGTGTTTTCCCAGACCCCCTTTCTCTCTCCTCATCCCTCTCGCTCTCCTCTGTCCCCTCTGGTTGACCCTGTTTTATGGCTCTTTTACAGCCTCGCTCACTGTTGGTCCAGATTCTCCTCCCCGGGGCTCTGCTCTCCTGTCAGCCACTGGCCCCTGCCCTCCAGCCACATGGAAGGCCTGTCTGAAACACTGAGATTCTAACGCAAAGTAGATATTCCACCTCCGAGGCTTTAAAATACGCGTCACATTCATTTATGAAGAGTTTGACTGGGAAACTAAAAGGATTCTTGGCGGGTGGTGGTAAAAACATAGACGTTACGGACATTTTTATAGTTGAAAAATACCTTTAAAAAAAAAAAGACCCAACAAACATGTCTTTTGCTGTGAGCGGGCTAAGACTTGACTTTACTGGGAGCGGGGACGTCTCCAGCTCGTCTCCATGGAGATGTTGACTAAAGGCATCCAGAAGTTGGTTATATTTGAATGGAATAAGTCTTTGATTACCTTTGATTAGCTGGTCAGTAGAAGCGTGTTTTGTATTGCTGGCAGGGATCCAAAAATGTTAAGCAGTGTGTCTTTTTTTTATCTTTACAATCCGCATTTTTTTCTTGCACCTTTTATTTCCTTAAAGATGCATATGGAACTTTTTTTTTAAATGTAAAATAAAAGTTGATACCTATTTGACCTTTCAGTGACCCAGCGGCTGCTTGGGTGGTTCGCATAGTGCCTTTTTCACTGCTGATTGAACGTGGTTACGTATACATTCCATTCCGAAAACCTACCAGAAACCCTAAAAATAAACGGTGATAAAAATTGATCATAGGAGCCACTGGGATGGAAAGTAAAGGCGCTACTAAAATATATATATATGTTTTATTACTTAAAAAGTTGCATAATGCATCTTTAATGTTCAGACCTAAAACGTATTCATCTCAACAACAAGAAAAATGCCAACGTTTAATTCAAACGGGTAAAGTGGTTATTGTAAGATGATGAAACAAACAAAAACACTCTTTTACTACTTTCAGGAAGCCACCACTATTGACGGAGTTTCGCGCCACTGCTGCCTTTCATCTAAATTTGCATGAAGGTCTGTAATGAATGGCGAAGACCAATTCTGTACATTTTCAGAAGGAGCATTTGCAGAATTGGCCTGAGCTACTTCTACCCAAACATTATGTGCAGCATATTCTCTCTTTCTCACCCACTTCTACAGTAATGATTTCTCAGTTTAAACACTGACTGGACCTGGAAGACTTCACAATCAAACCATTAAGAATTTTCCTTCAAAATGTCTCAGCCTTCACACAGTGATGAATCTATTCACTCTGGGCCTTGTGTGATCCAGTGCAGAGCCGCAGGCGTTCAGACGGTGTGCTTGATACAGCACTTTTATGGCACACTAATGTTTATCCCCCGCTATTAAAGTTACATGGAGTATTCTCAGTATGTTTTAAGTGGCTGCTACGAGTGCATAATATTTGTAAAGTATTCGGCAAAAAGCTGTATTGTTGTTTATAGGCAAAGGTAAAGCAAAAAAGTGAACTGCCCACTGTGCCGTACGTTCTGTTCATTTCTGTAAGCGCTCCCCAGTGACCGGTGTGGACTGTACCAGATTTGACAAAGTGAAACGTGGCAAGGAGTAATCGTGCTTTCTAAAAATCTAGTGCACTGTAAATTACAATAACAAGGGGGACGCCATAGTTTTATCCCGCTTTAAATCACGGCCGGACGCTGTGTGAGTGCAGCGCCATAGGGTCTTGGGTAGTTTCATGTTGTGCACAAAACTATAGCCAAGCAGACGGACGGACAAAGTGAGGCTGCTCTTCAAATTGACTTTCGTCCAAATGACCCCTTTATGATTCTCTGAAATGTGATTGCATGGTTTAAGTAAGACAAGATTAACGGACAACAGGTGAAAGTAACTGTCCCTTTGACCTGTTATCATATACGTTTAAAAGTGTCCCGTTATAAAGTTTTAGTCCTCCTCTTTTGTTGCCATGTTAAGCCGAGTTTTATTGTTTGCAGCCCGTGCCCTGTGCTCCCCCCCCCCCTGTAGCCATACTGTGAGGGAGAGTCCGGAAGTCTTTGACTGCGCGCCCCCCTGACCCCGTCTAGCCTGCTATGGCAGACTTCACAGGGCACTCTCCCTTTTCTCAGGCCAGGCGGTCACCTCTCCCCTTCCCCCCCTGCACACTCCACATCAAGGCAGCTCAACAAGGGGTGGCTGCTAACATTGTGATATGCTGAGGCGGCATCCGCAATCTGGCCACTTCAGGGCATAAAGGCGTATTGTAAAGTCGCGTGGATTTTAAGGCTGTAAATACAAATCAAGTTAGTATACTTTAGTTAAGTGAAGTCTATGACACATTAGACACAGTTTTTGCTAAAACGGTTAAAACAATTATATTTAAGATTTTGCTGAAAATGTACCCACCTGTCTTTAGTTTGATCATTTTTGTGATATAGTTTAATTTCCTTATCGAACACACACCGACCAAACGATTTTAAACTGTTGCCGTGCCAACCATGTTATATCAATGGCAAATGAGTGAGTCAAACTGCTATAATAATTATTACTTACTTACTAAACACATGTTATCCATCTAAATAAGTCATATTTTCAAAAGCATTAAAACCTGCCACCTGAACACAAATGTTCAGGTTCTGGCCGGACACTGGTTTGATACAATGTTTGGGAATGTGCTGATAATCCACAAAAACAACAAAAAGACCTCACTATTTGCCATAGAGAAATTCTTGATAAGTTTGTATATCTTTTTATAATTCCCTTATACTTTAGCAGGATTTTTCCACTTTTTAAAGCAGACCACTGTCACTGAAATTGAAGCTATTGCACACATGCATGTATGACAAAATTGTCAACTGTCTGTGAAAGATGCATGCAAATCTTAAACCTCCAATTCTCCTTCGACTATACGGCATCCCTGAAGAGCCAAGCAGCGCTCCATCAGCTTACGCCAACTGTTGTTTCAAGTTGAGCATTTTTGCAGCTGCCGCATCTTGAACATCGACCAGAAGATGTAGCATTTGGCGTGGACGCTTTTCACAATGCGCTGTGGAAGCGAAGCGGGACTGCCTCTCTCGGGAGGGGGAACGCGACTTATCGACATACAGTAGGGGAAGCGATGATAAATGATTCGAACATTGGTCGAGACATGTGCGCGCCGACCTACACGCACTCCGTCTTTTTGCATCTATCACCACCCGAGGATTAGCCAGCGTGATACCTTACACCGCTGTAGCAGAAATGTAGCCTGGAAAAGCTCTAAGCAAAACCAGTCATTCATCTCTCTCCATGTCTGTCCGTGCGCTCCCCTTGTTGCTTCACCGGTCTGTCATATCCAACTTTTTACTCGCTTTTTCTACTCCTTTAGATGGAGGATTTGTTTTATGGGCCGCTATTGCATCAACAAGATGGTTAAAAAGTGATGTCAACTGAATTTAATTGCAATTAAAGGGGCCATAATGTGCTCTTGCATATCTTACGTCTTACTATGCCAACTACACACTTTATATCACTACTTTATACTATGCCTCGTATTCACATTTTCCCAAAGCCTTGAGGAAATCTCCCCCCCCCCCCCCCCCCCCCCCCCAACCCCTCTCAAAAACCAGCTCTCTCCTATTTTACCAAAGCAACATGGAGCACCAGCGAGGGGGGAGGGGGGGGTAGTACGCTCAATTGGCTGCATGCACTGTGAAATGACTCTCTTAGCAGTAAATCAAAAAGTTTACATGAAAAATCATATCCCGACCCCGAGGTGCCATTTGAGAGGCGGAACGGACAAGTCGCTGCTTATTTTCCCCTGCGGGCTCCGAGACAAATATAAACATGTTGGTTGTTTTCATGCCTATCCTTTCCACCGTAATGGGCTTTATTAGTGGAACACACAGCGAGGAGCGGCGGCTACTGTAAACAAGGCAGCCGCACTTGTATTAATGAATGACTCGGCAACTGTCAGTTTTAGTGCACTTTTACAGGACACTTTACATTTGTCTAGCCAAGACGAGGCAACGGTTCCAAAAAGTACAGGTGGAAAATCCCAGACCCAAGTGCATTAAGTTGTAAAGAGAAGGAAGGAGCATGTAGATACATTACAAATTGCTTGTCAGTGTTATAAAGCTGTTTTGGCTTTGACCCATCTGTCTGGCAGTGTTGCTAGCAGTCTTCTGTTAGTGCTATTATGACTATGCCCCTACATTTTCTATGCGATTGGCATGTTTAGGTGCGTCATAGTATGGATAATTCCTGTCTCACTCAATAAACATTTGATCGAGCAAATAAAGACTTCAATCGGAAAGCAACAATTCAGTGTATTATCTTGTGTGTTTGTCTCGAACAACCAGCCAGTGTGCTGTTATTTGATTACTCGACACAGCTGCATGTGGAACAGTGTTTCCCCACCTTTCCAGTACAAACGAGAAAGCGGGATGGGGTGGTGGAGAGGCTGAAGGTCCGCATTTACAGCCATATTTCTGTCAAAATGCCCCAGTGCAGCCGTGGCTTCAAAAACTAGGTTACCGTAGTGACTAGACAGTATATTTTGTATGAATAGATCTTTCATTAAATCTTCTTCTCAGGAAGTCCATATAAATGGGACAAAGTTTCATACAGATCATTCCCAAAGACAGCACTTGTGTGTAAAGTTTTGAAGAAAGAAGTGCTTCTTTTGGACAAAACTAATCCCTAAATCCTATGCCCGACCACTATAATCCATTCAGCGTGTTGCTTGCAGCCCCATTTCACCCATGCCGGGTGTGACCAATGCATCTCTGGAGGTTAGGCCCTTGTTTCTCACACACTCGCGCTGACACAGATGCACCGGGAGGAATGCCAGGTATGTCGGGTCTACGCTGGCCCTGTGAGAGACTGAAGCCATCCTGCTGCTGCTGCTGCTGCCGCTCCGAGCTGCGATCCCATGTGAAGATAAACACCACGTCCACCTCCAGGCTTTTGAAATGTCCCCCTTATCTCCCTCTCCTCCTGCCTGCAGTCTGTACGAGCCTTTGTTCTGCAGTGATGGACAAGGGTCTGCGGACCTTGAAGTACGTTATCTCTCTGCGGCGCTATGGGTAAGAGAATATAAACACGCAGAGATCTGGCGCTAATCAACCTTTTAATTTGACTAAATGTCATTACCTCAGTCCAGTCGTTTGCGAGTCTGTTTTTCTGCTTGCAACTAGATGCATGTTGGTTTTGGCCACATGCAGCCTCCATCTGTTCAGGAAGACTTTACCACATGATGCCGTTTGATCAGAGTTTGTGGTCCCAGGATGTTGATTGCGATGGCTGTAGGTAAAATGTGAGGGTAATCTTAACTGTCTACCCAAAGCAATGAAAGGTAAATGATATATTTTGAACGTTTTTTGTATGATTTTTACGAGAATTGCATCATGCTTGGGCACCCATGCTATTCTCTTGTATTATATGTTTCCATTCTACTTTTAAACTGTTCTCCTGTATCCTAAACCCAACACATGCTCAAGGTGTGACGATGGATCGAGGTAATACATATTGACAAAGCCTCTTCTTCCCATCTTCTTATGTTCATCCAACCCCCAAATCCAGGCAGTTATCTTCTCAGGACACGACTGCAGCTCGTGGACTGATCAGATCAGAAAAGGTTATCTTCTCTGAGATCCAAACTGGTGAAGATGACCCTTCTGATGCTCGTACGTGGTCTGTTGAGATACATGTGTTTGCCTGTTGGGGGAAATCTCTTTAAACAAGTCCAAAGGTTAAGTATGAGCAATTTCTTTCTGTGTTTTTTGACTGGGGGCAAGGCTCGGGGAAACTCCTCCGTCAACATGAACAGCAGTTGGAAAAGTCGTCCGTGTCGAGCCAAGGTTTGTGGAGTGCATCCCATCTGGTCATCGCTCATTCGCGCTTCACCGCGGTGCACGGAGGGAGGACATGTTGGTTGGGAATGGGTGCACAGACCATGTGCTTGGATGGGACCGTGTGAGTTTTCTCTACTGCGGCTGTTTCGGTTTCATATGTGACCGTTGTCTTATGATATCCTCCCTCATCTGTTTTCAGACCATCCACATCATTATGGTCTGCATGTAAGACGTATAGTTTATCGTATGGAACCGGACTACGGGTTAGATCTTTCGTTAAAGTAATGGATTGTCCTGGTAGGTTTACACCTTTTAGGTCACAAAGGTCATGACGTATATAGTCCACTTTTTTGAACTTACAGGTATGGCCTGCTTAGCTGCGTGCCGCCTCGAAACAACATCCCTCTTCCTCCACAAGTGTTTCATATCTGAAAATGTATTCTTATTCTGAAACCGAGCCTCTTGGCAGCACCCGTCTTTCACTCAGACCGTATATCTCCACAGGCAGACGACTGTAACATACTGTCCAAGCAACGCTGCGGAGCCGTGTTTGTGCGCTCCAAAATCTGGCAGCCGTTTCATAAAGTCCTCAGGAGCCCGGGAAGTGCGGGACACCAGACGGCTGACGCACCTGAACCAGTTTATGCGAGCTTACTAAACTATGATGCCTCCACTGAACATGAATGCCTCATTACGTTGTTTTTCCACTTCTATCAGAGGTGGCTGCGGTTTCCTTATGAAGTGTGCCCGTTGACTGCTTCCTCCTCGACCTTTATTATTTGTATATTTAGCCCTAATTAGCATGGAATAGAAGACTAAACAGGTCGAGGGTGCTTTATTTTTTGGCTGTAACATATTAGGAAAACATGCTGTATGCCAAAACGTTTTTTTTTTTTTTGGATTCTATAAGGTACTGATGTCTAACTCTGAACTTTAAAGAAAAAAATCGCAATTGTTGAATTATTAGAACTCCAGAAATATTGCGTTTTATATCGTACCATGATAGAACTGTAGACCTTCCATTGATAAATCTTGCGGTTTTGATTCATTTTTCATTTTCACACCCGTTTTAAACTTTTGCATAGAAAGAAGATTTTAAGTGAACCTTGGCGTCCATGCATTTTAACCCCTTGATACGGACACTGGACTTGGTGATATTGCGCAGCCCCCTATGCCTCCACCTCTTTGCCTGGTGCCCCCTGCCCATCTGTCCAAAGTTTGACCTGCCGAGGGTGACCTTTCCAGGGGGCTGATTGCGCGGACGCACTGGGCTGTTTTATTAGAAGGTATCAGTGTCACCATCTCACACAAACAGGGCTGGAAGGAGCGATCAGATGTCCACTTTCATGAAGGTTTTGGAGCGGGAAGTGCGTCCCGGCTCTTTCAGGCCGCTCCAGCTTGCCTTTATTATGAAGCGCGTTCCCCACTGAACTCAATGGGGCCTTTGTCTCTGGTGCATATGGGCCTGTCCTGTATGCATTAGAGTGTGATAGAAGGAGACATTGTTTTCGACACCACAGCATGTGTGTGGAGCCGTGAGATGCTTTGCCTCTCCCGCCTCTATTAATGAGAGCTAATATAAATATGACTTATGGCTGTGCATTGTTGGCTGTGGGTCTGAGGTTTTTCAGGCAGTGCATGTGCAGCAGATGTGTGCGATCAGTCAGGGATGTTGTGGATCTGTGTCCATTTTAGTTTTAAATCCTTTTTTATTTTCATAGATTATTGTGGGAGAATTTCTTTCAGGCATTAAACAATGAAACAAAAAAGTGTAGTCTTCTTTAGGACTGCATGAGGAAAGAATGTCAGACTTAATAAATGATGAGTTAACACTTAACTAATAAACTGTTCATGATAATGAATTAGGTGTGACTAACATTTAATAACTACTAAACAATGAATAAGTGAAGTATGTGAAGAACTTTTCATTATGAGTTAGGTATTAACTGTTGTAGTTAAGTAGTTATTAAGTGTTAGTCACACTTAACTAATTGTTAATAATGAATTAAGTATTAACTCATCATTTATTAAGGCTAAATAAGGTGTAATTATTATAAAGTGTTACTAAAATGTCAATTCAATAACTGTCTTGAATATTGTGATACTATTCCGGTAGTTTACTAAACCGTTTTAACACTCTACATTCAATTACATTTAAACAAATATTGTAAGCATTTATTTTTTCCAGAAAAATTAAACCAGTTCCATCTATCAGACAGATATGGTTATATTGCATCACCGGATATTGTATAAACGACAAATTGGTGGCATATTTTCAGTCCCTTTCCTGCATTTTCTCCCATCAGTAGGACGCATTAGCCCGGAATGCGTTTTCCTCCTCATCGTAACATTTTTTAGCGAAGTGATCATTCTGCCGATGTTTTCCAAGATACTGTCACAGAAATCAAATGGGAACAGAGACGGGCGGATGTGCTTGACTTGGCACACTTTTCTGCCTTGCAAGTATTCTTTACTTCAAAACATTTAAAAGTGCACCCAATATTTCCATATGGTGCCAAACTGGCTTTAGGCTACATTCTTCACAGACATTACGTTTGCCAGTGTCAAACCTTCAACTTTAATGGGGCTTAAAGGTTCAAATTGAAGGAATTTTCCTCATTTGGAAATGCTATAATGGTATAGATGGAAGCCAGTGCGTGCCTTAAGGCAAAATGGGTGCTAACCGGGCTCTGTGTTTGGTATTCCACCTTGTTAGAAACCAGAGCCGTTGTCAGTCTGTATGGGCTGCACGGACCTGAATACTTTAGCTTAAATGTTTTGCTAAATAACCGGTTGTTTAAGCCACTACTCCAAGTCTACGAGCACTACTTGCTTCCTATTGGGCCCATGAGCCGAACTTCAGTCTAACTCGATTACATGAGCGATGATCTCACAAAAGTGTGGCCTGTGTTATCTGGGCTGCGTTCAGCATATCGAGCCCTGCTGTCATTACTTAGTCCGAATATGCCACTCAACAAGGCCTTTTGTTTTCAACACCTCTTCTCCCACACGTGAAATGTTTTTGCTCATTTTTAATACTTTGATTGACAGTTATTAACCATGCATACGTCATACCGGGACATGGACAGGAGGATGAACAGATTATCTCTCACAGTTCTTGATGTGCAGAGACGTTCTGGGGCATGACGGCGGAAAATGACAGAGACCAGAAACGGGGCTATTAGTTGAGTAGGTTGTAAAACAAGCCAGAATGTGCTGCTGGCTGCCAGAGTTTTTTTTTTTTTTTTTCTTCTTTTTTATCTCGGTGGGAGGTGTAATGACAGTGACACGGGTTCACCCTGCAGCTAAAGGCTACATCTTCAAGTTACCATCAGGTCAAGAAAAGTTTGTTCGTTGAGTTTTGACTTTTGATATCAGAGGCTAAATTGTTTTAAGTCACAACTAAACCAATGACTGGGGCTAAACTGAGGCTATTTTTGGACTAAACCAGAAACTTGACCTACAAAGAAACCCTCCTCAGCTCAGTTAAGTCTTCACACACACTAAAACAGTTCAGTCTTTTTGCTTACATAGCCGAAAGCAAAAATGTGCAAAAGTTTGGTTTTAGCATGAATTTACTTCAATCTTAGCTTTGTTTTGGTTATGGTTAATTATTCTTAGTGTTTGTGTGAGCTCTCAGTCGTCCATGAGTTTTCCTATCTTGGACTAAAGTTGACAGCTCAAGAACTGTCTAGAAGTTCTTCTTTTCCTTTACTTTAATGGCACATACTGTGTTGAAATGGTTTCATTACAATATGCAATGATATTATGCCTTCACGCGATTAATTGGTTGAAATCTGAACAAAAGTGTCCCTCTAAGATTTGTTGATATATTTAGTGGACAAGCCCTGGGTATCCCTTCAGCGTGGCAGATGGCAGAACGCAGTGAAATGAGCTCTCCCACTTACCCCGAGGCCAGCAGACTGACAGTGCGCGGAGAGTGAAGCTAAAATTTCAGACGTTACCTGATCATGTTGGTCACCCGTGTATCGTCTTCTAAACCAGGAGGTCATGGACTGACGCACATCATCAACCAAGTTTTACCGAATTGCCTTGAGGGGTCTTTTCACACAGACCTGGCTTTGTTAACCTCTCTCTCTCTCTCTACTTTTGTTTTCCGATGCTGAATAAGTCCAAGCGTATTCCGCCACGGCCTATGAGCATGCAATTGTTGGTGACTCACGACGAAGAATTTTTGAGTCAGCATTTTTGAGGATTGAATCATTTAAGTGCACCACAAAGAAGGACTTTCACTGTGCAATAGAGACACACCGAATTGCCGTTTATTCTGGTCATGTACTTTTCACTCGTGCAACTTTTTTGACTATACATGCTGAGAATGACCATGGCTCAAATCTATCTTCCATTCATTTTTGATCGCAGTGCTTGACAGTCCAGCCCAAGCAAATTGTCATGCGCTTCACCCACTTCCCCACCATGCATCTGCAGCTCGTAAAAGTCACTGTTAGTGCTAAAAATAAGGAGATGCATGCTGCGTTTATGAGCTTGACTTTCGCTTCTTTAAGGCCCCTTTTTGTTAATCGTTTATTGTGGCTTCTTTAAACAGCAATCCAAAGCTTCTCGGTTACATGAGTCACTCTTGGTACACAGCACACGCTTTTCAACTCGGGCGGCGCAATAGATCTCCAAATTATTGTTAACGTCCGCTTAAACGTCTGCAATTTTTGACACGCTTTCATTTTAAAACAAATCCGCTGTGTTGAAATGGTTTAGTGAAATATTGCAATAATTATTGTACTGTTGTAATTGTGTTATTGTAAGGCTGGGCGATATTTAAGATATATTTTTTAATGAGATATGGAATTAGACCATATCGCATATATCGATATAGTTATCTGAGCACTTTATTTTGTTATGTCTTTATATATAAATGCTGACCTATTTTATTTATTTATCTGTCAAAGTGCACCTTACGGAGCTTTGTTATACAGTGTTTACGTTTACATTTTATAGTGAGTTTTCAATAAACCTACTCGTATTTGACTTTGACTTTGACTTAACATTTCATTTCACAGCTCTCACTTTGCATAAAAAATATTGTGATATATATTGTATATCGATATTCAACCTAAATATATCGAGATTTGACTTTTGGTCCATATCGCCCAGCTGTTATTGCAATATCCAACTTACCTTTTGACTTATCCCATCAAAGCACTAAAAGTTATTTGCTCACGAGAGACAAACTGTAAGCCAGCATGTTCTTAAAATACATTAATAAATGTGGATATTCAATCCATTCATAAATCAGCATTGCGATGACCAGCCAGTGATTCCGTGCTTTCTACTCCCGCAGTTATTTTTCTCCTGGGATAATGACAATGTTGGTGCAGATGACGAGATGAAAAGAGAGGCCAACTGATGCATTACGGCACACAGGCTTTTGTGACAAGTCTTTTCCACAGGCCGGTTACTCAGACTGGCCACTCTGTGTTCTCTATTATTAGCGCAGTTCCAAAGAGACATGCATTTAATCATTAGAAACAGTCATCACAAGATTAAGACGTAATGGAGCGCCCAGTTTAGCGGCATGCATAAAGCGATGTCCATTATAGACTGAAGTACTTTATAATGCTGTTTAAATGTAGTTTAAATGCTGTAGGTTGAATTGATGCTGGCTTAAAATAATGTCCATTCTCCATAGCAGCCTTCCTTAATCCATTATAGATGACCAATTTGTAAATGGGGTAGCAACTTCAAAAAATGTCGTCCAACACTTTGCTTTGCATGTTTCTTAGTAAAAAATCTTTGGCCCTTTGACTAGATATTTAGCAAACCTGCATAACAGATATACACATCACTGTTTTGTCATTGACATTTGTTGGATGAAGCACTGAAACAACCGTAATACATTACATAGGCCTACTCTTCAGTCATTTTCTTGCATCAACTTTTTTTTTTTGGGAGGGGGGATTCAGGCTTATTTGGCACACATTTGTCACCAACACGTGACCGACCTGAACAGTCGACTCTTAAAGTGGCGGGAGGGCTGTTGTCAGCCTGTAAAAGTTTAGGAGCGCTCTTTTTACGGGCCTGGTCTGAATCGTGCTGCTGTCCTGCCTGGAAATGTGCTGCTGTCCTGCCTGGAAGCGCCAGTCACACAGTGTTTCTGTCACATCTGTCTGCATGGGGCAAAATGGAAAATAGGAGCCTTTTTATTGTTGAGTGTAGAGTTATTTCAAGTTTTATAATGTTTAGCCACACATAGTCTTACAGAGAAAACACTTGGTTGATACGGGGGGTTCAGGAATTCACTGACCTCTATTTATTATTCCTTTGTTATTATAGTGAAGTCTGACTATTGAAGAAAATAAGTATTAATTATTTTAAAAATCCTTAGTCAGGCTCATAAAGGCTTTACCTTTCTGTATAATTGGCGGTTAATGATCTAAACTTTTAGGAATGCTCACAAAAAAGTACAACTAATGACCCACGCAATGGGTCTGCAGTTCTGCAAATATCCTATTTATAGTGTATTATTATAGAGTCATTGGTGTAGAGCTTTTGCCAATAGAAGGGAAATGTATCAAACTTTACTACGAGACTGTTATGTAATAAAATAAAAGTAATTAAAACACTTTCTGAAGCCACTGTTAGCCAACACACACAGGCAAGCATTTTGAATTATAATTCGTACAACATCAGAAAATCCCCCTGGCGCTCTGAGGAAGCAGGAGTGGTCCTTTGAGCGTCATTAACAGCCCACAATATGCTGTGCAGGCCTCACTCTGGGAGCGTGTGCGCCCCTTTTATTGCCCAACTACCTGTGTTTGGCTGCCACAAATGCATATTACTACAACCTATAGGGCCCGCTAACATCTGGTGCTGGCAAATGTACATAAATAGAGGGCATAGCCTTTTTTTAATGGTTTGGTTCTGCTAATTTTTCTTGGATGAGGAGTCATGGACGGCTGGAAGACTGGGTGTAGATTACAACTGTGCTCTTTTAATGTGGAAATACAAGAGGCGGCAGTTGAAAATAGATCTCTGAAATATAGATTTGCACTCGACCACTTTGCCTCGACCACTTTTGGACTTTTCGGTGAAACTTCAGAGATATCCTTCATTCAATAAGAGTAAACTTATAATTGGTTCACAAGTGGGACGATCAAGGCACAAGGATTGAGACGGCGTGCAAGATCGTTGGCGATAACCCACAGATGTACTGTCGGTCATTTGCTCAAAAAGATTAGATTTGCTTTTAGTCACTTGTAGTTTGCATTTAATAATGGGTTTCCCTCAAGGCCCAGTGCTTGGTCCACCTCTTTCTTTAAAAAAAAGTATATATATATATAATATATATATTTTTTTTTTACCTTGACCTTCATGGCAGGTGAGATTACATAAATTTAAAATAAAGATTCACATCAACTGCAGCACATTTAGTTTTACCAGGGGCGTGTCTTGAGGGGTAACCAAGTCGGAGAGTGGGTGTGGGTCAGAGGGGCATAATGTGTGCCAAAAAGTGTCCTTGACTTTGCCCTGTAAGACATCAAACTCCCAAGCCATGGGGACATTAGGGCAAGAAGTTAACGATGTTCTTGTTAAACATCTCTTATCGCACATAAAGACCGTGTTATACTTTTCCCTTAATTTTGAAAAGGGCGATTTGTCTGAATTTGTGCTTTTATTGGCAGAGCACATCCTCCTTGAGTTTCCCTGCTTATATAAAAGAGAGCGCAGTAATTTGATCCACTTAATAATACAGTGAGCATAATTAACCAGGGCATGTAATCTCCCAGCGGCGGTTGACACAATAATTCCCATCATTCTTCACTTGTGAGGAATGATACTATTTGAATCTAGCCTTCACATACCTCTTAAACCACAGTCATTTCACACAAGTTTGGTATTGGCCAAACAGCATGGGGGGAGAATTACAAGTTTGCGCTGCCCTTTATAAGTTCCATAGATACGTATTGGAATAAATGCTCATTCACTAACTGCTTCAGGACAACAGGGCCCAGTGCAGATCCATAAACTTTGCTTAAACCAGATATCCGTGATGGTTTTACTCTTTCACACTCCCTTCAACTCAACATTTTATTGGGAAGCTGCCACCATCAACTACAATTCAGGCCCACCAAGATGTTTAAAAACCTTGTGATTAGCTGACGCGTTGGCAGAAATGTGCAATTTAATAAAGAAATAGCAATAAATAGGGAGTGGGAGTGAGTTCAGAAGAAAACCAAAAGGCACGAAATAAAGAACACATGCTGAAAGAAAATTCTGTCTCGCTTTTAAGTTTATTGCATACATCATAATAAAAACATGACAACCGCATTTTATCTTCAGACAAAATGAAAACTCATCATCTGTAAAAAGGAAGGGGATTAGTAAACGAGCCAAATGAAAGCTTTTTAAAACCGATGATGAAATTCTTTGTAACATGGACCGTGTTTGTTTTGCTTAATAATTTTATGGGGTCATCTTTGGCATCAAAAACTGGGGAGCTACCCAAATAGCACAACATGATGTATTGGAAGAATGCAGTGAACTGAAAACCTCAGTTCTAGCGATTGACTTTGATTACGAGTTGTTAAAAATTCTTATCACTGTGAAGGCCGCGCAAAAAATGACCGCATCTTTCTAAAATGTAGCTTTGTTGGCTGACGACCTGCGCGCACTTTGTCCGCGCTAGCTGTGTAACGTATCGCTGACAGACGGTTTAATGCGGTTGCGGTTCAGATCCCAAATGTTTTCTATACAGAATGTCAAAAAATCAAATAAAGAGTTTGCTGTTTTATAACTTAGCAACATGTGAAGAAACACCAGCCTCAATGTGTACAGTTCTACTTTATGTTTGAGGATCATTTTGTTGATTTATAACTCATTTGATACAAGTTGACTCACAGCATCTGGAGGCAACTCAACAAAGACTAAGTTGGGCACCCTCATTGACAATATAATACCTTCTTTTTTTTTTTCTTTTTTTTTTTTAAGCGTTTCTTCTCAGGCTATGACTTCATGACGTCCGCATCTGTTCCCAATCTCCGCCATTTTGAATCTCACCCCCACGTATTTGCATTATGTCTTGTCCCTGCATGTTTTGGACTCTCGGCGGTGTGGTTGCCTGCTTGTCTCCTCAGTCCTCTTCATTTCAAAGCCCATGGAGTCTGTGGCCTCCTCCTGTCATCTGCCCGATCTTCAGCTCTGCGCCGCGCTCCCCAGCCCCTGTTGTGTCCCCCCTCCTCATGTGCAAGCCATTACGAGCCGGGTCAAAAAACAAAAACAAAAAACAAAAACACGAGTGTTGTTTTGGAGGCAGCGGGCACGCTCAGAACTGCGGGAGGTTTATAACGGCTAGCTATGGGGTTCGTCAAACAGGGCTTTAATAGAGCTTTGTGTGTTCGCTAATGTTAACCAGATTCTACAATACTCCTACGCGATTTGTGGCCTAATTATTCATAACAGAACAACACAAATTTGAATATGATGGCAGGTTACTTAGCAATATAATCACTCTTGTGCACATTTTCTCTGTGTTCGACACCTCCAAACTTTCTGTATGAAGTTTGCATATTCTCTCCGTATCGGTGTATGTTTCCCCGCCACAAAAACATGTACAATAGGGTTACCTTTCGGGCTAGGACTCATGGTAAAAGACATTCTGAATCTCAGCGGGATGCTACAGTTTAATTAAAGTCAAATAAAGTTGTGTCAAACTGGATTAAAAGCAAAAAGTTCTTTCAGTTGTAACACACAGTTAAATAAAACAGTCTGGGTTTGAACATAAGAGTAGAGACTGTCTATACCTGTGACTTTAAAACAGGACATTTTTTTTTCTTCCTACCAAAAAACGTGAATCCCGTGAATATCATTCTAGTAAATCACGTCCACGTAAAGCAGGGGCACTTTCCGACTAAAGCCCATGTCCTCCACTAACTCTGCAGATCTCCTTATCTCCATGTCACACTTTTATCTTCTCATTTTGCAGAAGATACAAAGCCTTATTCATGGGCTGAGTGACTTGGGCCCAGCTGCCTAGCCTCACTTGTCAGTCCGGCTCTAATGAAAGGTCGTCCTGCCTCCCTGGTACAGTTGATGCTATTGTGCCAGGGGGTGGGGGGTGGGGGGAAGCTCTGGTTATTTCTGCTGTTTTGTCATCTGCCCTAAAAGCACAAACAGATTACGGAGGGACTCGATGTGTAATGACTTGTCCTTGCTCCGACCTTGATGAATATTGGATTGGGAGTCCAGCTGGGGAGCTCCAAGGGGTCTGTATGGGGGGCCCTGTAAACTTAATGAGGACGAGTTGAATGTGTCTTTCCGGTGAATGTAATAACGCGGGGGTACTGTAAGTAGTTTGAGGAAATAGTTGTGGTTTTAAGCCTTTGGTTCTGTTTTTCGATGGTGATTGTTGATTGAGAGTTGTTCTTTTGACAATATTTACATTTTCATGTTCCATTCGTTGTACAGCAGATTATTTTTAAACCAGGTTACCTTTTACATAAATCATCCCCCATTTACCTTAAACAGGGGTAGGCAATGTCAATCCAATGGCCCCATAAGGATGTTGAGAAATACGATTCCACACAACAGAGATCTAAGCAGGACCACAACACCACCCTGTTCTATGTACGGAACCACATTGCCATTTGTACAAAACTTGAGATTAGGTTAATGTATGTGGGGAGGTTTGGACCTCCATCTTTTAATTATGACAAAAAATGGCCCACGACTGAACAAACGTACACAATATCCAACCTAAAACTGATCTGTAAGTTATAAGAAGTCCTGACCATTCCATGGGGACCTAATAACGTATACCTTACCATACACGTCTGCCAATGAGCAGCTCGGAAGCTCCCGTAGCGCTCTCCATCCCCTTTGAAGAAGCTCACTAAAGGCTTTCTTCATTTCACCAAAAGTTGTATTAATTTCTACATAAACTTGATGAGTTTTAGATACTTTTTTTCAACATGATGGACACCATCTGCAGCCATTTAGGTTAAGTATCAGCGCTCTATAACGTCTCTATAGTGAGGTCTCATTTTTCTGATGTAAAAGTAGCTCACAGGATAAAAGGTTGGAGACCCCTGCCTTATCATATAGATTCTCAGTAGAGATCATTTCCATGTCACATTATGCTTAAAGACAAAAAGTTGATTTAAATATCTACATTTTACAAGCAGACTTTGTAGGCCCTAAATCACTCATGCAGAATATTAAATTTAAGTGGCAAACATCAGAACTATGCGCGCTCATTATAAACAGAAGAACACAAATCCACAAACCGGTCTATGTAGCGCATGCGAGTCGTGCTGTGCAGCCGTAATGGAGCCTGAGCCTGAATAGCAGTTTCTACCAAAAACAATCAAAGTAAGTGAAGTGTGGACACTTCGGATCTCTCTGGCAGGGTCTAGCGTTGACTGCAGAGTAATGAAAGAATGTGCAAGGGGCCAGAGCTCAAATCGCAGCTGAGTCAAACAAAGAAGAAGTAAAATAGGGCTTTTGGAACGGCGCAAAATGTCGAGTCTGCAAGTAATTTGCCCCAACGGTGAATAAAGTTTACACCGTTAGTGTGATTAATTCGACGGTCATTTCACAGAGGTATATGCTTTCTTAGACAAATAAAGAAATGCGCCACATTGCACGACACTATTGCACGTGTTGACAACTCAACCGTTTTCAGACTTTCAGCTCCGTGTCTTCACATGTGGAAGTTACACTGTCATCCGAGGGCGTAATCATAATATACTTTGAGGGGGCACATCCTTTCCCAACTATATTTAAAATACCTCGCCCACTAGATACCAGTGCGGGTACATGAAGACAGAGGTGGCCTTGCACACTTGCCTGAAACGTGCATAAAGTTAATTCATTGAAACAACTGGGGCAAGATGCACAGTTTGTGAAGACCTAGAAATGAGGTGGGACTGCTACCTCCTTCTATGGTTTGATGGCTACTGGCATAAAACTTAGTTCAGAATTTCTAAATTTCAATTGTCTTTGTTACCAGATTATTGAAGAAGAACTAAGTAACTTGTTTACCTTGATAAATCCTTTTCGTAGTCCCTCTGAGGGTAATATGTGTTAATGGGATGAGTGGGGGGTCTTTCATCTCCCCCTGGTGTCTCTGTCCAGAAAACCACCCTTGCAACTTCCCTGCCTCCGGGTCGGAGACGCAATACAGACTATTAGTATCATGAAGATGAAGCTAACAGGCTAACAGGCAAAGCTAACTGTGGGCTAGCGCCACTTTAGCAGTATTTACAGCCAAGTTTGAGTGAAAAAAAATATGTGGCACACTGTAAAATATCCTTCTCTCCATTTGTCTTTTCTGTCAGCATAGTATTTACTCTCACGGACAATTAATGAGTAAAAAAAACGCAACATGCTGCGACACCTGCAGTGGCGTTTATGGCCTCCAGGAGCATGAGTTACTTAGTTCTGTTTAATATTTGCCAGATAATCATTTTCCCTACTTGAAGTAACTTAGAAGGCTTGGAAGAAATCACTGCTTATATATATATATAAACGGATCCAAATGCTGTGCAGATTTTCTCCAATATGTCGCAGAGCTTTCTCTTGACAAAGTGATGATGGATGTACTTAAGCTATGTTGGGTTCAGCTGGCTTGCACGTTTTTTGGTAAGCCCCTTTTTGACTTGGTCCAGCCCATGAATTCATATACTTCTCTTTGGAACACACGTACACATCAAATACATCGAGTGACAGACGAGTATGCTTTTGTAAGTACTCAACAGACTACTTGAGTTATGGTGTATCGTCAATAAGGAAGTTCTCGGAATATTACAACTTCGGTTTAAAATATCGGCTAAATATGTAGCTTCTGCTTCTTCCTTCTGTGAACCTGTCTCAGCTCCTGAACATGTGTGCAGCATCCAGGCACTGACAGCAGTTCACCCGGTGCTTTCCTCCTCATGTTGGGAGTGACCCAGGTGCCGGAGTCTGCGGAGTGTCAGCCGTGGCTCTCCAGTTCAAAGGCTCCGTTTGATATAATCACACACAGACAGAAGGGCCGGGATAACCTAGTGTCTATAACCCAGGCCCATAGTTTATAACCCAGAGCATCCACCAGATGTGCAGCTGACACAGTCCATTCTCGGCCTCCAGCCAAACAACATCCAGGCTTCTAATGCCAAAGAATCTGTAAGGGAATTTAACTATTGTGGATTTATCGCTGCTTTGTCTATATTTCTTTCGATTTCCTTCTTTCATTGCACTTAAGTGGAAGTGTTGTTGGAATATTTCATTTTAGATCTGGATTCTGTTAAATCTAACCATTCCCCTTCAACTCCTGTCTGATACTATTAGCACATTTTGTAAAATAAAGAAAAGAAAGTCTCACAAACCCTATTTAGCTATACAAGTCGTCGCGCTCCAATTATGTCATCAAAGCCTCGGATTGAAATGTGAATACTTCTCCATCCTTTGTGTTTGATTGATTGGATATTGCCTCATGACAAAGCGCGCTATAACTCGGGATCCCGTCTACTGTGGCGCGGTCAGAAGTCAGCGCCGATCCCCGTAACAGCGGACCTTCGGTAGCCAGGCAGCCCATTTCTCTTAGTTCTCCCATGTCTTTTGAAGGGAAGCAGGAGTGTTTATGTTAGCAAGAACCAGACCTTAGCCCATCATGCTTTTATTGCTTTGAAAAGACACTACGTAATGCCCTGCAGCGCCCCGGCCAACATGTATATACAGTTTGTGCTAAGCCGGGAGATTTCTCGCAGAGGTGGGTAGACATTTAGGAAAGAGTATGTAGTTGCGGTAGAGATTTGAATATTCGACTGGACTGGACTTCAATTACGCCAATGACACAACACGGCGACTCAACCAATGTATGGACATAAGATGAGCGCAGGTAGAAAAAAGAAAAGCAAAGTTGTTAATTCTATTTTAGTTAATCTCAAAAAGTCCTATGATTTATTCAGGCTTTTTTACACTTACTTTTAGATAATTAAGCTTTGATATTTTGTTTGTCGTATCACTTAAAATAAAGTATGTTTCATATAAAAATACCTCTTGGTATAAAGATGTTTTAAAATGTAGCTATACAAAGTGCCCGCAGAGGGGGCACTCCTTCCCTATGGCTCCAGCGACAAGAGCAGTCGTGCAAAAATGTTAAGGGGGAAAAATGGAATCAGCAAACATGTTAATAAGGCCGGCAAAAGAGATTTATGTTGTTTTTGAGTGTGGAAGGGAGGGAATGACTGAACGTGGAGGATTACTGAAACATGCACAGAAAACTAAAAAAACGCAGGTATGCCCCTTTTTTGCTATTGTTCCTTGTTGTTGTTTTGTTCCCTTTACACTGATTGTACTATTGTGAAATGACATGTTTTATCATATTGAGTCGGGGGTAGGCGCTCATAAGCTTTTTGCTTCGGCCCACTCCTGTAGAGCAAAATGTATGCTCAAATAAATAAATAAATATGTTTTTTGATGAGGATGTAATGTTATAATGCTCAAAGTTTGCTTCGAAATTGCAAAATAAGGGCCCATGAAACGTAACTCATCACTTGTCATTCTTGGACATAATGAAGTTAAAACAACAAAAGCAGAATTTCGTTGCTGATGGACGGGAAAAGTGGCCAAGACGATACATGATTCGAAGCCGTCCGTTTGAGCCCTGTGATATTGCTCCAAACATGTTCCATATGTGTCCACTGTCTCCCACCTGTCTCTTCTTTCTGCCTGTCTCCACTCATCGCTGTGATTTCCTTTCTTTTCCCCTCTCTTGCCGGCTTGTTGTTTTATTGAGGAATGCTCCGCTAAAGAGGAGCATTTGATCTTCCTGCCGCTTTGACCTAAAGACGGAGGCTCACAGAGGAGGGGGTTGACACAGCCATGTGTCCCCAATTACAGCCCCTCTCTGCCGCTGCACTCACTGCGCCACTGGGGTGAGGAGGAGCGCCGCCAACCAGCGCCATCACGCACCGGCCCGCTGCCAATTCTAACACATGTATAGCGACGCATAACGTGTAATATCTGAGAGGCTATATTGCATTGATTAGGTTTGTCTGTGATCGTGATAACAGGGGGCGAAATGTCCAAATGACACAAATGGCACCGTCAATACAATAGAAGGAAATGTATTGTTGGCCACTGTTGCTGCTGAACTTTTTCTCATCTTTGCACTTTGGTTTACACAATGCTTTTGTGGAATGGAAACACACTGGCCAAGGATCAACACTTTTTCACTTTTGCGCTCTCATCTAACATTTCTTGACACTTAAGAATCATTCCTGCATCCTCCCGTTCCTGCTTCCAAGTAAAATGTTTTGCCACATTAAAAACTACTTCCAGAGTTAAGTTCAATTTCTGACTAATTGCCCCCACTATTGTCATCCATTGTTGTCTGCACATCCATGGTTACTGGCAAAAAACAAGATATTTTCCAATACAGTGCCACTGTAGCAATTCACCAAAATCCTAGACTGACATGTGTCACAAAATCCATGTAAGGACCAAAAATACGCAATACAGTATTTTATTTTAAATCCATTAATCATTAAGGAATGTAATGTTTAACAATTGCCATTTTTGTCTTCTCTCTTCCAAATGCTTTACTACTTACTGCTGCCAGTAGACGCCTCAGATATCTAATTGAAGGATTCTAAAGGAAAGTGAAAGAGAATATGCTGCAAAAGCATATTATTCAAGTCATGGAAAAGTTATCAAAGTATTTATAAAACTTGAAAATACTTGCGGCACAATAGCCTCAGGATAGGGCTATGTATGTACACTGGATATTATGCTGGCTTCTGTGTTGCCAACTGGACTCCAGTAACAACTCTATCATTTCCAAAACATTCAGTAATTGTCTGTCCATCACTGGCCTAGGACTAACGTTTAACACCAAGAGCAAATTGTGTTGTACTTGTTGCAAGGACAATACAGCTTATTCTTATTACCTGATAGGGCTTGAACGACTACAGATTTCCACTAAAACTGGCAATAAAGTCGAAGTCGAGTCGACTAGTCGAATGATGACGTCATCATATTGACAGCAGAGCAATAACTGTTCCAGACTGTGAACCGGGTCGAGGGGGCGTACCAACTTTCCCACACCTGGGACACAGTTCTGAAGAAGTCGGACTGCAGATGGCGCTGTCGGCCTGCTACCACAAGCAGGAAGACGGTGCCAAAACCTGTATAAATCAGCTGACCAGACACGTCACAGTAACAACACGTGACAACCTCTGAGGAAGGCCACAGTTGTAGCCGAAACCGTCAGGTACGAAAACCAACACTTGGTCTGTCTATAGGAAAAAAAAAAAAGCTTGAATAATTCTTAGAAGACCTAATGAATCTAATCGAACTAGAGCAATAACGCCTCATCTGCACAGAGTGTATCACATCCACGGCCCGTTTTATGCAAATCCATCATGTAATAATGTAGGCTGTAAGCAAGTAATGCCAGCTTACAATATAGTGGCTTATTTCCATTCCCTAAGTTTTAACTGAATTTTTAGGCAATGCTCAGTTGTTATGGGTTGACCTGTGCCTCAAGAAACATCACATAAATACTGTCCCGGCTTTAGCTCGCTAGTATCGGCTGAATTATGTCAAGAAGAGACGCAGGCAAAACTTTAGCCTGGAGTGTTTTGGCAGGTGTAAAACTGTTTATTGTCCCACCGACACATGAAAAAGGAGTTCCGGCTTGACATTAATGTTAAAACTAGACAGATACAGGGCTGTTTAAAAACTTGTGTTAAAGTTCACTGTAACAGTAACAATGTGCAGTAAAGTGCAGAATAAAACATTGCAAGCCACAAACATCAACACACAACTGCATAGAGAGTTAGAGAGGGAGAGACAGATGGACACACGGCTAGTCAACTCGCCTAAAATGAAGTCGACTAGTCTGATAACGCTCTGGTACTTGATACATATAGGGCTAAAAATATGACTTACAAACCGGTGATCTTTAGAGACGGAAAGAAAGACAAAACTCAGTCAGTATTCTGGTCTTTTTGATGCATCATTTTCTCCTCTTCTCCACCCGTTTGTTTTGAGACAGCTGGGTTTATTGGAGGTGATGTGAGACTATATTTGGAGAACTGAGCCTCTGGGCGCTGTACAAAGGTGTGCTTAGTCAGCCCCCACACTCACCACTCCTCTACTCAACTGGCACAGAAATTGCCAAAAAAGTCAGCTCATCCTGTGTCTTCTCTCTGTAGTATTTAGCGCACTGTAATAGAAGCCAGACTGGAGCTAAATCCTCCCACATTGTGCCCTTTCAAAGTTTTCTCTGTTTGTGGGCCACAGTGATGAGTGCAAGTGTTTTGGTAATCAGTGTGCAGTTCAAGTCAATGGAAAGTACAAGACGATGATCCACCCAGCATCGAAATGTCTCTTAACCATGAAAAATTCACAATTTCTATTGCCAAAGATGATAAATGGTTGCATCTATAAGCTATGCATCTCAAATAATCATGTTCGAATGTCCTTTTATTACTATTCAAGGGCAAATCATTTCCAAATGATCTGCAGATCCATATCATTTATGTGTTTGTTGGACTTCCAACAACTGCAATTTACTTTATGTGCTGAAAAAACAACACAAATGTCACACTGGTGTTATTACTTGCTCAACCATGGCAAAGCACGTGGCGTAATTATCTACTGAAGTCTTATCTAATCATTGGTTCAGTTTCTGTTGTACCTGTCCATCTACAGCCAAACCATTCACATGCCATACTACGTAATGTGTATCTTAATTGATATTATTGATAAAAGAAGACTGTTTCATTATGTTATTAGGAGCACTTGAGATAAGACGGCACACTAATACCTTCCTATACACAGTCACTAATGTATCCACCATGCCCGTCTTCTCCGGCGCAGGTGTCTCCTGGTCTTAGATGTCCTCGCGCACATGCAGGCCTCACATCCTTTCTTTCCATCTGCTTCCCCCATTATATCTACAGAGGTTTTGTACCAAGACCCGACCAGTTTTGATGAATCTTCTCCTTCCCAAAGCCTCATGGACCCTCCATCACCGCAGTGCAGTCCACATGTGTGAACAACATTACCCCTTGTTATCCTTTTTGACGACAATTGATTTTAAATATCCCGTTTATGTCGTGGAGGTAATCTTATATACTGAACAGGACGGAGCTAACTTCATCACATGTGCTTTAAGTAAGCTGTGCATGTTTGACGCATTAGCTGGATCAGTTACTTTTTAATGTACAACAAGGAAAGGTGGCGTGGGGGACATTTTGACCAACATATAAGTCATGTTGATGGCGTAGAGTTAGTTTGGCAATACATCTTCTCCATCTGCTATTATAGAATATAGTTGCATGTGCATCTTACTATTTAGTGCTCTAGCTCATCAGCTAGTTCCTCTTCCTACAGGCTTCCTCAGTAGGTTTGGTAAATATTTCTTCTAAACAAGTCTTAGGGTTAGGATGAAATGGCATAAACAAGCCAAGGAATGCCACAGCTTCGGTTCTTATCCCAGGACAGAAGAGGCTCCTGTGGCTCACAATGGCCCTCATTTATCAAACTTGTGTACGGTGAAATCAGAGCGTATGTGGGTTGTAAATCACCGCCTGTTTTGGCATTTATCAATCTGAGCGTATGGTGCGGTCAAATCCTACACCAAGTCAGGAGCTGGTGTACATGATACACCAATTTTAACACTAAACGGCGCAGGAAAACAGTTTTGAACAGCATGAATCGCATTGCCACATCGCATATTATCCTCATTAGTGATTTAAACATGAAGCAAGGCTATGTTTATGGACAGACTTAATTAAATGTTGAGCTGCATCTACACGGGTCCGAGCCCAGAGGCTCAGCCCGGACCAGAGACACTAGAACCTGGACTGCAGCCACAGAGACGCTTACGGTGTTTTTTATATTTAATTTTTAACAAAATACCGCTGCATGCGCAATTTCTGTGTGGATTCCCCGCCTCACACCCGCGGCCGCTGCCATGTACCGGGACACCGGGACTCAGCTGGCTGCACGAGGCCATGCTCCGTGTTCTGGTTGCTTTGAGCGCCGAGTCTGTGGACCGTATTCCGTGCTCGCGAGTATCCCGGGCGTCAAACAAATCCTTCGACAGCTCCACAGCTTTCGTTGGTCCGGACGGGTTCGTAAAGTCCGGGTTTGAGTGGCGCACAGGGTCTGCTGACCGCGCGCTCTCCTCTCTTCAGGGAATGATCGAAACACGTCTCGTAGGGCTGTCTTCGGTCCGGACGGGTTCGTTAGGTTCCGGTCGGCTGTCAGCTCTCCTGCACCTGTTTCCTCCCGGAGGAAAGCTCTGCTCAGGCCGAGAGAGTTCTGCCCCCTCTGTACTGCAGTGTTGTATCCACGCTTTTTTTAATTATGTGGTCCAATTTGATACCCTTTTTTATATCGGCTATTTAGGCTTACAGCTTATTTAATAAAGGTAACTTTTTATTATTAGCCTATTAGCACATTAGTAAATGTGATCTTGGATTGGCTATAAGGTTAACGTGGGTTACTGACAGATTTTTTTATCTTTCTCATGCGCAAAAATATCATGTTTGTTATGTTAAAAAACAACTATTTATCATTTCCTGGTTGGTTCTTTTTTGCCGTGTTTTGTGCGTGCGTGCTGTAAAACCCATGGGTGTGGCCTCCTCATACGTGAATTTTTGGGCGTTTCATTCAAATGACGCTAGGATTTCTCCTTTTACCATCAGCTGCGCCTGCGTACGATAAGATCTGAGCGGAAAGCACAGGTTCATAAATGCCACGTGCCCTCTGGCGTATATCGGAAATACACCTACGCATACCCCATTTTTTTATGCAATGTTGATAAATGAGGGCCAATATGTGTGACTGACGGGCAGAGTGCCATAATGGCCCTGAGGTTTGGGTTTGATCTGGGTCATGCACTTTGTTTGGTGTCAGAAACATGTAGTTTAACCGTTATTGAACTGTAAAAAAGCGGTACCAGTGTTAATGTAGTCCTGCTGTCATTGTGTCTTTGGGGCAAAACATTAGCCCCCCCTTGTCATATAAGAATGAGTAACTGGGGTGTGAATTGTTTATTGATGTAAAAGTGTGTTTTCAATGCCCAGTAGGTATAAAAGTGCAATATATTTATCCTGATGAGGAAGATGGCTCTAGCTGACAACATATCTAGAATATACTAAATCCCGGCATATATTTTCACTCTCAACTGCCACCCATGTCTCCGTCTGTTCCCTGTCCCTTGATTTGTTGCTGGCTTGGAGACAGTTTGCCCTGTCCTTCTACAGCCCTGTTGTGGAGAGTGCTGCAGACATACGTTGATGGAGACATGATGTCTCACACCAGCTTCTCAGAAGCATCTCTTACACACTTTATCTTCTGCAGCAGACGTCAGCAATCAGGCCTGTGGCAGGCACACAGCAGTTTGGCCGCATAGACAACTTCTGGATATGGGGTTGTAACGCAATTAAGAAAGTTGAGTTGGATTTACTGGCTTTAGGCCTATTCTCATGTTTCATGTTTCATGTATTTTGAGAGCCCAGCTAAAGATTGAAAACAGGGCAGAATGATTTAGGAAAAACATTTGTTTTTTTCCTATTAAGTAGTGATTGTGTATTCTTGATTTAAGATGCAGTTCATTGTGATCTTTTTTAACGTGTCAAGGAGCATTTCACTCTCTCTCTCGTGCTCGTAATTATATACAAGAGGCATGCATTTCAGTGCCTGTTTGAAATGCCTAAACTAAGGAAGGGGTATATTATATTTTTTTTGCCATTGTTTTTTTTTGTATTGAAATTCAATTCACTTGTGATCAATCCCCGCTTGTTTAAACCCTGCTAATATTATTGGCTATGTTCTGTTGTTTATGTTAACTGTTGTCCTTGGTAGTCTGTGTTGAACGCTATAGACTGAAATTCAACTGTTCAATGTAAACAGTAGAATAGAACAGTAGAACTGAGCCCATCAATGGGCTCAGTCCCTGTACCTCTTATCAATTTCTGACCTACATACTTCCCTGCCAACACCTGTATGTCACGCCGACGAAGGATCACACTCCATGCCAAACCAGGAACATTGCGTACATACATCTTAATAGTTTTGGAATCGACTCTGCCCCATGACATCTAAGCCCATGTCATGTTGTTCATCTGGAGCTTTATCCCGGAGATCTGAGAATCCATGTGGGCCTCTTTGATGGATCTGTCTTCCCAAAGGAATCTGGACTGTCAGCGGTGAGCCCTCCGCAATAGAGCGCATGTCTACACCTGGACATGCGCATACCTCTGCCCCGCACACATGAGCGCTGAGGCCTGGCACAAGGCATTCTCACCATGCACACTGTTGGCTTATGGGATACTCGCTTTACAGTGAAGCCACGTCGAAAAAGCCACCATATTTTTGTCTCGCATGTAGAAAAAAAGACAGGCAGACTGGCTTTGCATCATGACAGTCTTAAATCCTCACCAGACAGAGAGGACATACTGTGTTGGTAGTTGAGCTGTTCGTTGCAAGTCAAATACGCTGCCTGATTCTGCCAATGCTTTTTCTTTCTCTCAAAGACCAAATGAAGGCATCACAGAGGTAACTTGAATACTTTCTATTTGAGAATTTAGACCCTGCAATGCCTCTCCAGCTGGCTAACCAGCTAGCTGTAGCATTAGCCTCACACAGAACACAGTAGTGTCTGCCATTTGGGGTTTTGGGTACCAGTATCGGTATTGGAACAATCATACATGGGAAAGGTGGATGAAGTGTCTCAGTCTTGACCATTTACGCAATGACAGTAAGCACCAGTCGGAGTCAGGATTCGAACTGCTGACCTTTGCAACTGTTGTTTCTGTTTCAAAGTTTAGCTTTAAAATCTTGAAAATACCCAACCCTGCCCATGGGCAGTCACAAGTGATGCATGGATGGATGGGTATGCTAGAATAAACATTCTTATTCTATGTCATGTAAGTACACTGCCTAACTAACAAAAAGTCGCCTTTAGCTTTGATTACAACACGCTTCTGCAATGTCCTAGGATTCAGTGTTGCATGCATTCTTCATCAAGCTCTTGGGAGACTGTGACCACTGCCCAAAGCCTTTTTCAATGGGGTTAAGACAGAGGTGGGCAAACTACGGCCCGCGGGCCAAATCCGGCCCGCGAGATGATTTAATCCGGCCCCTGACTTGTAGAGCACACATTCCTGAGTATGTCAAAAAAAAAAGTAAGTCTCTAGCCCATTCCTGTGGGGAGTTATGATTTTTAAGGAAATAACTAGTGTGCTCATTCCAGCCACTAGGGGGCAACATACATACAAAAAATATATATATAATTCACACGTGTCCAGTAGAGGGCACTGACATAACAAGAGATCAGGGTAACACATTATAACCACGTGTTAAAGGTGAGTCTGCCTCAGGGGGGCTGTGGCTACAATAGTAGCTTACCACAACAGAGTGTGGAGTGAGTCAATAATGACTACAGTGTACTTTGAGAAACTTGTGACACAGGCTTGTAAAGCTGTTATTGTTATTTATTACTGTCCTGTCGGGCTTTTAAAATCACAGCTCATTATTATTAATTTATTGGAAAAATGTATTTTCCTGTTTACATTATATGCTGCCCGCGACCCGCCGAGGAAACTGGATTTCGGCCCACGATCCAAATCAGTTCGACAGCCCTGGTTTAAAGGGTGCGCAATATTTTCACTGACATGAAGAAGGATACGACATAACTGCTGCAATTTGTTGCACTTTTGTAATGTGCTATTACAGTCAAACTGAGAGTTGTACTTGTTTGAAATGCTCCAAACTGGTCCGGCCCTCCTGGCGAGTTCAAAAACCCAATGTGGCCCTTGCATCAAAAAGTTTGCCCATACCTGGGTTAAGATCTGGACTCAACGGTGGCCAATCCATGTGTGAAAATGTTGTTTCATGCCCCCTGAACCACCGTAGAGTTTTTACCATGTCTAAACTGATTTTGGTACAATTTCAGTAATCTGTTGTGTTTCTTTGGCGCAGTGACACGCTAACAGTGAGGTGTGATCACGACCTTAGCACTCCACACGTTCACTCTCAGGCTAAAGAACCACAGCCTCTGAACATTACGTCAACCTCTTGAGCCTTTATCTAACCATCTCCTTGAAGCTATCAGGTTTACTGTAAGCCGAGTGCCCTCTCACTCTCTCACACTCATGTACCGGACTGTCAGATGAAACTGATGAGCTGCACTGTAGGTGGTAACATAGTTGCGCGCATTCCTCGTATGTGTGCTTACATCGCCCGTAACCAGAGCTGAAGTGGGAGCCTCGCCCAAAATGGTCTAACCAGTCCTTAACCATCAGCTGGGCTGCATTGCATTACAGAATCAACAAGGGCTCATTGATTAACTTGCTACCCCAAGAAAGTGCATGGCATTTGACCGAAACATCTGCAGACCTCAAGGCGCAGCGTGGAGGAGTTTGAAACTGAAGCTTTAAACTCCTTTGATTAATACAAACTAACAATCTCAAAGTGTTGCGAATTCTCCCTTGTAATGGATCCGGGTGAAATCAGATTTATTGCACATAAATCCTAACAAGAGTTTATTTCCAAGCCATAGCGATATTTGTGTGAACAGTGCATGCTCTGTGCTGCATGGGCTTCTTTGATACTCTCGGGTTTCCTCCTACATGCTCATGCAAGTTTTGGTAGTGCAAACTTTTTCCTTTTTTTTGTACTCCCCCCTAGGTTGGCTAGCTATTGAGGGCATAATATTTTTCTAAGTATAGCAGTTAAATATAAAAGTCCATGTTTTTTTTGTTTTTTTTGCTCTTAGTGGCTTTACGTCTCCAACAACCACATACAGTGCCTCTCGAAAGCACTAATACACCTTGAACATTTGCACATTTTGTCATGTTTACAACCATTTTGAATTTTTTACTGAAAGTTCACACACAAGTAACAGACAACTGTGAAGTGAAAACAAAATGATACATGATTGTTATTTTTCAAAAAATAGAAAAGTGAAAAGTGGGGCGTGCACAATTATTCATACAGAATTTTTCTGCATTAAATTGCCTTTATAACATTCCTAATGACTGCAGAAAGTTCACACCTTGCCCTAACCATTAAATAGAGGCCACCTATGTGTAATCTACTCTCAGTATAATTCCACCTGTTCTGTGAGGGCCTCAGAGCTATGGTCAGAGTGTATTGGTCACTAAACAACATCATGAAGGCCAAGGAGCACACCAGAGGGGTCAGGGATAAAGCTGTGGAGAAGTTTAAAGCAGCGTTAAGTTATACAAAGATTTCCCAAGATTTGAACATCTCACGGAGCACTGTTCAATCCATCATTCAGAAATGGAAAGAGTATAGCACCACTGCGAACTTACCAAGACACGGCCGTCCACCTAAACTAACAGACCGAACAAGGAGAGCACTGGTCAGAAATGCAACCAAGTGCCCCAAGATAACTCTGGAGGAGCTGCGACGTACTGCCGCTGAGCTGGGGGAATCTGTACATGGGACAACTATAAGTCATACTCTACACAAATCTGGCCTTCATGGATGAGTAGCAAGAAGAAAGCCATTATTGAAAGGAGGCCATAAGAAATCCCGTTTGCTAGAAGTCATATGGAGGACACAGCTACCATGTGGAAGAAGGTGCTTTGGTCAGATGAGACGAAAATTGAACTTTTCGGCCCAAATGCAAAACGTTATGTATGGAGCAAACCTAACACTGCTCATCGTCCTGAGTGCACCATCCCCAGTGTCAAATATGGTGGGGGGAGCATCATGCTATGGGGCTGCTTTTCCTCAGCGGGGACTGGGAAGATTGTAAGAATAGTTAGGAAGATGGATGGAGCCAAATACAGGGACATTTAGGAGGAAAACCTGCTGGAGTCAGCAAGAGAATTGAGGCTGGGGCGGAGATTCACCTTCCAGCGGGACAATGACCCTAAACACAAAGCTAAATCTACAATGGAATGGTTTAAAAACAAACATATTAATGTGTTAGAATGGCCCAGTCAAAGTCCTGACCTAAATCCTATTGAAAATCTTTAGAAAGACCTGAAAACTGCTGTTCACAAACGCTCTCCTTCTAATTTGACAGAGCTTGAGTTGTTTTGTTTCTGCTGTTATTGCAGCAAAAGGGGTTCCACAAAGAATTAATTCATGCTGTATGAATACTTATGCACGCCCCACTTTTCGGTTTTATAACAGAATCATGTATCATTTTGCTTTCACTTCAGAGTTGTCTGTTACTTGTGTGTGAACTTTCAGTAAAAAATAAAATCTTTAGGGTTGTAAACATGACAAAATGTGCAAAAGTTCAAGGTGTATTAGTACTTTCGAGAGGCACTGTATTTTTGTGCCTTTTCGTCGTCATCAGTTTGTTACTCACATTACCTTAATCCCCAAATTGTTAGTTTTACAAAAAGCTCTCAAACACTTGTGCATTGAAATTACGCTCAACCATTGTCTGCTTTGTTAACTGTGTTTTATGCAAGTATTTTGCAACTTGATATTCCTCTTCTTACTCCTTTTTTGCCTGGCCTGTATTCACCTCTGTTCTTTTTAGTCCGTGATGCCGTTTCGCTGATATGGGAGTGCTTTACGCTTGACTGGAACCTGGGAACAAACACCTGCACACACTTAGCTCCTCACCGGTACAGCTATGGAAAAAAAACACACCCATATTAGAGCCTTTATTTTAACTCGGGCATTCTTATAATGAAGGTGGTAGTGCGGAGAACAATAAACCCTAAATTTACATCAAAAACATCATTCACACTTTACTTTCCTTCCTGGGTTATGTTGTGTAAAGCCCATTAACCAGCCATTCAGCCGCGTATCACGGTAGACTAGTTTGTTAGCATTTATCGTTTTTAGCATGTTTGCCAGTGGAGGGCGCTTCAGTCTAGGTCTGCTCATGTGGATAACAAAATGGTTTCATCTTTGAATTGTACGCCACAGTTGCTAAAATAGCATATGTTATTGTGTTAATATACCACATTTTCTTTATTTAATCCAGTATTTCACAAAGCTATGAAACCAGATATGGGTTTTCCAACGTTTCTTTTGTCCTATAAAACACACAGTGACTCCCCATCTGTCAGTAGTCCACGAGTCAGTCCCTGTGAAGTCCAGCTTGTATATTTCTTCAGTTCTTTAAATGAGAGCACATATAAACTGTCTGGCCAACACAAACCATCACTTTGCACTGTGGGAAAGCCGCCCGATTCTTAAAAAGCATATTTTACGACACCCTTCACACTGGTCTTCGTTCCCCTCCTATAGTTTACTTTCTTGTCTTCTTTTTTCCATGTCTTCTATCCTATATTTATCACTTTTCTACAACCTATCCTTAACTCTTTTTTTTTTTTTTTTTGGCAAGGAACGCTTTGATTTCCTGAAATCCCTGTCTGTACGCCAACATGGTAACTTTCCGATGGTTTTCTAGCCGTAATCCCATTTGCCGTAATAATTCATTTAGGCAGTTGGAACCCCGGGCGGATTTCAAAAGCCGCTTCTGGGGGACTTCGTGATTTATTGTTTATTCTTTTGGTGGGGCATAAGTGGGGAGATGTTCGCACAAGTGCCTTAATGCTTCCTTTTAGGCCACAGAAACAAATAGGACATGAAACGGCGGTTGTTAGTGAGGAAATTGTAGTCGAGAAGTTTGGGCTTTTTCGGACGTTTCCTTATCTCCGGTCATCCATCTTACAAGCGGTTGATGCCGCCGCCTTGACAAAGTAACGTTGTGAAAATGGTGGGTTGAATGCACTTCCAGACGACCCCACAGTGAGGTCACTTCTCCAGTTAACTGAAGCTGGAGGAGGATCCCGGGAAAGGCCCTAATAATAGTGGGAGAATTTAGCCGACACTGCTATCCTATTCTATACAAAGGCGGGTAGCGTCATCGCCTGAGTTCAGATGGGGTGCGACTGACGGGCATAATAACCAGTCAGAAAAACGTGGGGTCTCTTTGTGCACTCGACGAGTCTTCATCCGCACCATTCCCCATATGCTGCAGTGACCGCTTATGTCGGGGCTAAGCTCATGTCCCAGTGTGATTTTTATCATCAGCAGCCAAATGCAGCTGGATGCCGATCACAGGCAGCTCTCATGGAACTGTGCGTACTTCTAGACCGCCACGTCTCTTTATTTGTGGCTCGTTTTACAGCTATTGTGGAAAGAAGTGCCTGTCCATGTCTAAGAGGAGCTTTCCGGCTAGGACAGAATGGCTCGTCACTCACCAGCATGGAATATATTTGTTTGTGCAGCTAAGTAACAAAGCACGAAGCAAAAACAGATGTAAATGTATCCGTGAAGTTACATTGATATATTATGCTTAGGTCTGTGGCTTGTTTTTCTTACACTCGGGGATCTCTATTGTGCAGCTTTTTCAAATGGAACTTCGGATCCGAATTTCACAAAAAAAGGCATGCCAAACTAAATGCTGTGTCCATTGTCCAGTCTACTCTAGTGACGGCTGCTCTCGGTCAATAACCAAATGTCCCAGGACGTTTGAACATATCCCCTCTGACAGCCAATGGAAACCGTATGCACAGCTTTCAGGAGAAGGCTGTATAACTTTCCCTTTGAAGCCACTCGGAGGGAAATTGAGTTCAGCATTTTTGACAGTTGAGATAATGGCCATTCTAATATAAAACCAATGAGGAGAGATGGTATCGGAGCAAAAAGAGTCTGGGGAAGGTTACAGTGACTGTTATGTGAAATGTAGACAAGCGGCTAAAAGTCGTCTTGGCTACAGCAACTGCATGAAATATGGACTTCGACTGATGATCATAAAATGAAATAGGATTTTATTTTAAGTCCTCAGTGCCCAGTTAAATAGACAACTGCTCAGTTATTTACTCAAATACTTTTTAGTGGTTAAGACACATGATATCAAAATGTTTGTGTTTTTTTACTAACCGTGAAGTATTTTGAATTGTTGCAGCTTTAGTGATTGCCGAGGTAGTTTTGTATGGCAAAGGCCCACAACTCACTGAAATGATCCTGCTACACTGCACTATTCTAACAACATCAGCCTTCACTCTTAATTGTAGAAAAATCCCACCGCACACCGCAGGCCTCCTTTACCATATGGCGGATGATCTGAATTAGGATCATCATTTAATTAATGGACACAAACCGCAACGTCAACAACCGCTAACTCAATCTGACTTGCGCTACGTTGGCGCTGCTATTTTTAAGACTCTCGTTAACAAACTGCTCCAATGCAATTGCTTCCTTGTGTTACCGCATTACATTACAAAGCTATTCCGAAAATGACGTCCCAATTCATCCCAGATATGTCTTAAGCGGTTTTTACTATAAGGCAAACATTCAAAGTTGACCTACATAGATAGAGATTTTTCCCTTAGAACGTATCCTACAATTTTGGTGTCCTGAACTCGCGGCTCTTGGTTAGCTCAGCGGTAATAAGTTTAGTGACCTTCGTCCTCCCACCGCCTCCAGTGCTTTGCCATCTAAGAAGTATGCTATCCAGAGTGCATCAGCCTAGAACAGAAGTGTCTCACCTTGGGGCACAGTGCAGTCAAAACACTGTCTGGAGGTAGCCTCTATTGGCACCATAACAAGCTTTGGAGAAAGAGTAGTGTATAACAGTGTATTATTGTAGTTTGCACAAAAGGGAAACAAAACAGCTTTTTTTTGTGGGCATTCTTTTGCTGCATATATGTATACAGTATTTCTTTTTTTAAACTTACTTAACCTCTTAACATCCACCTGAACCGAGCACACTTTCCCCAGTTTGGCATTACCCAAATCTGAAAGCTTCTTGAAAACGGCGTCAAAAAAGCGACAAAAACATGGCAAAAAAAAATTGATAACAAAATAAAAAAGTGACAAAAACGTGACGAAAAGGAGCGTCGATAGAGCGACATAAAAAGAGACGAAACGCGACAAAAATGCAAACAAAAAAAGCCGCCAAATTAGCGACAAAAAAGTGACAAAGAAGAACAGCAAAGCAGCAACAAAAGAGAGACAAAAACGTGACAGAAAAGCAACAAAAGAGCAACAAAAAAGTGACAAAAATGTGATGAGAAAAGAGTGTCAATAGAGCATCAAAAAAGCGACATAAAAAGAGACGAAAAACGACAAAATGATTGTTATAAAAGGCAAGAATATAGTGTTATACGTCAAAATCCACTGCTTGTTGCGTATCTATGTACAGTGTTGGATTGAAAATACTCTTCTTGTTTAGGAAAGTGTCCCGTTGTACCCCGTTGCTCATCCCGGCCGCGTATCTTTCTCCAACAGGTGCAATGGCCCGAGCAGCTTATTACCACGGCTTGTTCCACAGGCTCCAGAGGCAGCGCGTGTGAAACGGCACATTATCACTCAATTAGCATGACCCCAGTAGTCGAGGGCCCCTAGTCCCGACTCCAATACCCCCTCCTTCTCCCACCGCAGCCCACGAGCACTTACAAATACGTGTTTATATACGTGTTTTTGCGTATGTGTGTTTATGTATGTACAGTCCCCGGCCCCTTACTGGCTGCCTGCCAGCCACTCATTCATCATGTCACCAAAACATGTGGGAAAAAACTGGCAAGGGGGCGTGCATGCGTGTTTGTGGAGTGTTGAGCCGTTCAAATATCAAGTTTAGCCGAAGCGAGGCCTAGTTTAGTGAGAGTCTGGCTTGAGTATTGGGAAACGGTTTTGCTAATGGTTTTTTTTGCTTTGCTTTCAGGGTCTGATGTGTCCCAAGACCCCAGTGTGGTGGCTGCTGCAACTTGGAATGCCACTAGTGATGGTAAGTGGCTACACTGCACACACATCTGTAGTATCATGACATGCCAGCCGCCACAATAGCTTTGCAATACTGTGTAACTTGTTGCATTATTGGGGGTCGTCTGGAGCTGTTGTAGCAACGTCTCCCACAGCTACTGTTACATTGCGACTGGGTGACTCTGAAGAATAGGTCAGTTGTACAGAACCATATATAAACTCTACATTTATACTGTATTAACTTGTTGGAAAATCATTTAGTGAGATAATGTTCCTGTACGAACCACGGTCTGATTTGAGTTCAGCTTTCGCGTATACTGCACAAAATAAACGATTGCATAAGTTGCTTAAGAGCAGCAGAACGTACAGTATCGACTAATGTAACCACCTTCGCTGCTAATCCACCTCAACATCGTCCTGGAAACACTAAAGCTTTCCAAGCCATCAGGTCCATCTTCCATCCTCTGCCGGGACAACTTAATTTACTCTGACCTTTATTTGTTGGTGAATGTTTTTTTATCTCTCTCACCACTTCCCCTCCACAACAAAGACAGTAGTTTTGGGGGATGATTGAATAGTTTAGTCAAGATAATCATTATGGGCACCAATCTAGCTTGTTTAAAAGCCCGTAAATAAAGCCAAAGGAAGCACCATACAAATTATACCGACAGTTTTATTTTTCTGTTGAAACATCGTGCAGACAGTGCACATGTTCCAACCACTATATTTTACGTTTGTCATTCAAACGCACCATCTGTTTCTTATGGGACTGGGTAGACGGTGAGCTTGTTTTGTCTCCCAACCAAGGACTAATTTGAATTGACAGAGAAGACTGCATCATGCTTCAAATTATACAAATCCAATGGACGTTGGACTTCATTTGCAAATGCTTTATGTGGATGGCAATAACCCAGACTGTGATGTCCGCAGGTTTGGGTTATCGATCATCATCATCATATCAGAGACCAGAAATACAGGATGCACTGAAAATACATACACGGTTTTACCTCCTACATTTACTACACTATTACAATGACTTCTGGTACTATGACTACAGCTATCACTACGCCTGCAATACTTAATCACCAGAGTAAGTAGCATTTATTGGATATAGACTTCTCTAATCAGCCCCGTGAATTGTCACAGTAATAAATGTTTTATTTATTTATTTACAAAAATAAAAAATATAAAATGTGATTAATTTGAGGCATTTACAACTACTTGAACACCTTAGCCTTGGTATTTGTTGTAGTATAACTTCACATGATCAGAGTTTCTACAGCGCATTAAAAAGCATTAAAAGTCATTAACTGTATTGTGCCTAAATCAAGGCCTTAAATGTCATTAAAAAGCATTGCATTGGATTGAAACTGGCATGAAATCTATATCTAAATTTCTTGGAAAATGATGACATTGCTCAACAATTTTTAAGTTCATTGGAAATACCCAAGTTAAAGTCTAAAACACATTCAGCTGCCGTTTTTCTGAAACATTTTTTTTTACTCAATAGCTGCACATTTTGTCCAACTATCTTATCTCTGTCTGGTGGCATTAAAATATAGTATTTCGGCATTAAAAATTGCATCAAAAAGCATTAAATTTGACTTGCTTCTGCCTGTATAAACTCTGCATAATGTTTGAGTCTAGAAAATATCCCAAGTACGTAAGACGTCATCATTTGTACATGATGAAATGAAACCGACTTTGAAGACCTTGTCTAGACTTTAAAACGCAGACGTTTCCTTTCTCCACACGATGTTTACTGAAGCGGTAATAGGGAGACCGACTGAATATGTAGTGCAGATGAAACTAAACTCCACTCCAGGTTTGTGTTTGATGAGTGTATAGTTTTACGGATTAAAAACAAAGCAAAAAAAAAAAGCTGCAGTACCTCCATCCATGCATGCCCTGCCCGGTGTCTCGAGGCCTGTATCCCGGGGATCTGTGCAAATGACCGGTATTGTGTAACATGTCCCGTAGTGAACATGTCCCCTGGGCCTTGTTGTGGCGGTGTGAGCGGGCTGTGTTTACATATAGCAGTGTTTGATTGGACTAAACCACTGCGGGGGCAACGCAGGCTTGATGACAGGGCTCCGTTTAACCCACTGCCACATTAAAGGGACGCTCTGCGGACAGGGAATCCAGTTTCACAACACTCGGCACGGGACACTTACGCAGAATAACGTCGGTGACGGACATCTTTGCACTGGTGAATCACTCGTTGCTTGCGCTCCTGTAAATTGATGTTATTAATCGGTCGCACTCTACAGCGCAGTAACAACAGGGTGAGGGAACGGCGTGATGACTGTTTAGAGATGAAAAGTCTTTCCAAGAAAATACAACCATATATCACCATGGATGACAATTGTTTCCTGTTTTGTGATGCAATGACCATATAAATGTCATACATACCCGCAAGTTTGAATGTGCTCGCTTAAGGTGGGGGTTAAGAGGAATAATCTTTTTTTCTTTTCTTTTTTTACCTTTTCCCAACCCTAACTTATTATTTCGATACGTAAACTAAACTCTTGCCTCCCCCTGGCCCCTACTGCGTTTACTGCTCGTTACATTAGCCCCTAATGAAGTGCCACGGCGTACAGCTCCGGCCGACGTGTTCTTTTCCATCGGCTAATGAGACTGCGATAAACCCACTCAGTTTGTGTGACCCCGCCGCAGGACGCATGATGTTTTTAAGAGTGGCCTGTTTTCACTTAGTATAGTTATCAATGTTGCGACATCCCAGCAGTCCGTCCGCATTATGGCGCTTATGATGTTGTGTTGATGGTTGGTTGGTCTGTTATTGCTGAAATCAGGTCTGTCACGAAGTGCATATAGAAAATCAACTGACCTCTCTAGTGTACGCCATTAAATCCATTCAAGATTTACTTTAGACTCTTTTTAGATTCTGTTTAGTAATAATAGTTTAGTAAGGCGTTTTTGTTTATTTTCATTTCTCCTCCTAACTATCTCATGACATTTTAAGTACTCACAATTTGTAACAAAATCAGAGGAGACGGATTGAATTAAAAATTAAAGCGGCTTTTTTTTAAACTGGCAGCGTTATGAAAAGAGCGAGTGTCACCGATTATGTGCAGGCTCCAGTCTCTCGCACTGGAATGCACAGGCTCATGCCCAAGTCTCTATATTATACTACTGAGCTCATTAATGGTGCAGAAATAAAGCTACCCGAGCTACATGGCAGGGGAAAATAAAGTTCAATCTTTGCGAAAACAAAAAATGTAACATGATTTTTACAGAGGATATTGAAAATGCTGGTGTATCCACATATTATCGAGTCTGTGTTAGGAGCACACCGCTGCGCTAAACCGAAGATGTAACCGTGCATGACAAGACAAATGTGTTTTCACAACATGTATAATTGGCACTCACTTTCATGGCCTGATACTTTTGAACCTGCAGTCTAACATGGGGGTGCTACTGCTGACACACTGTCCAATACTATGTTGCATAAAAGGTTGTCAGTCTTTGAGCGGTACTACAGGCTTTAGTTTATGACGAAGCCACTATCTCTTGTTGTTTATTATTATGAAAGCTGCACGAGTGACAATGTTTTGAAAGGTTTACACTGGGATTTTTTAAATTCTAAACCGAAACCTCACCGCTCTGGACTCGGCCTACTTCTTTCATGCATTTTCAAGCCGACCTGTAAGGCCGATGTGAATAAAGTCACCTTCATCGCGCTGCGGGACGATGTTAAACTGTGCTGCTCTTAATGAACTCCAGTGGACAGACGCACAGATTAGGAGGGGAGACAGCAATGCCCTTGTATGGAGAACCCTGTGAGTACAGGAGAGATCTGGCTGCATCCAAATACTTCACAAGACTTATGTAAGTAAGTAAGTGCTTTATTGTCATTGTACAACTGTACAACAAAATAGTGTTCAGGTGTTAGTCCTGAGCTGCTGCGACTGAGCCGCGCTGCCACTGTGTGTCAACCTGACCCGCATGACCTTGGAGGTCGGGGAAACTGTAGCACTCGGAAGAAACCTGGCTGGCTGCCCTCTGTCTCCTCTGATCCTCTGAAATGGTGCACGCTCCCTGTGCATCGCTCAGCGGCGCACCTATAGTACCTCACCCTGAAATGCAATAACTAAGGAATTATGGATATTCCTTTGTCCTGGGAATGTAGGGTAAAGTTACATAGGTTCTCAAGCTGTAGTATGTGAAGGGTTGTTTTAGAATCGATCTCACCTCAAGAGGCTTTCTCAGCATCTAATCATTTCTAACAGAAGGCTGGACTTCAAGCAGGGGTTGAACTTATCATTGACCCCACCTATCTTTCAACGAAGTTGCTTTAAGCTTGTTCATTGGCCTCTATTTTTAGGGATTATCTGTATTAACTTGGGCTGTGCCTCAGACTGAGAAGCTTGATGGTACCTTTGGTGATGTTGTCTAGACTTTGGGGCACAGAAGGATGCAGGAAAAGTTGTATTTTAAATATACCTGCCAAGTTACAGGTGGCAGGAAAATAAATGTACAAATTTGCCTTTTACAAACGTGCACGATCGTAAAACCCCCTCGTGCGGTCCACCATTTGCCCGCACTTTACTTTCCTCTGTGTTGTCAAGGTAGATCGGAGATGTTTGGTGAAAATATCAGCGTTTATTTTGCCCAGGCCGGCCAAGAACTTTGCTCATTTCTTCAGTTAGCCTTGAGCAGCACAGGTTTTTTCGCCATGTGTGCACAACATAAGCAGGAGAACAGCAGTCTACAAAAGCAGCAGATAAACCGTGTGCACTGTTTATAAAAGGCAATGTAGGGGAATTTCCATTCGGGGTTTTAAAATGACGATCCGTCACACCACACAGAGCCAAATGGCCTTCGCTTTAGATTCATTCAAGATCTTAACCTCTAAGGAATCAGCGAGTGAATGTTATCATTTTATCTTTCCAAGAGTCTTTCGGAAATCTAATTCCAGTTGTTCATTAATCCTCATTTGTACACATTACATTTTGCGTGGAGGTTTTGATCCCCTCTGGATGTGTTTTCCATCCTTGTTTACTCTGGCTGATGTAGGAGCATTTCTGCATACCTGAGATGGGGTCAGGGGAACTTTCCAGACCGATATTTTCTTTGCACATTAAACTCTTAGGTGGCCCTCCAGATCTCTTTGTGACCACCAAACTTGCGCTGCCCCCGCCGTCCACTATCCAGAATTGTTTTGATTTCTTCCTCTGCTCGGTTCAGTATCACCTTGTTCATGTAAAAGTTCAACTACGTGAGAGCTTTTTGCAGATGCGTGTTCCAATCAGGTGATTTTACAGCGTCAACCGCATTATAAAGTGCGACGCATCGCGTGAGCAGTTTTTGATACAGCCAAGTATTTTCATATCTGGCTCTTGCTCAGTGTAGTAAGTGTGATTTGATGTATGCATTTCCCCTTGGCCTAGGAGTAACGCAATATCGTCCCTGCTTAGTTCGGTGTTCCCATCTCAATCCGTTCACACCTGACATTACCCCCACATTTCACCTCTTTCTCGCTGTCCTTATCGCTCTCATAAATAATGTTTTTCTTCACGTTTCTCCAACCCCACCCCCCCACCCCCCTCCAGGACCTTATTTCATCCGCCTGGAAGCTCCCATGAACAACATCACCACATCGCTGGGCCACACGGCAGAGCTGTTTTGCCGAGTGTCTGGCAACCCGCTGCCCACCGTAAAGTGGCTGAAAAACGACGCCCCGGTTGTGCAAGAGCCGCGCCGCGTCTCCTACCGATCCATGCCATACGGATCGCGGCTCCGGATCCGGAATCTGGACACCACAGACACGGGATACTTCCAGTGCGTTGCCACGAACAGCCACGGGACGGTGTCGACCACGGGGGTGCTGTTCGTCAAGTTTGGTAAGAGCTAATCCACGTCTCTGAAGACCAACACAGATCCTACAAGTTACGAACATTGAACACTTTGTTTTCAACTCATTGTTGCAAACCTTGACATTTATTTTCCTACTTAGCTTTTCCTACAGGAGATTTGGCCTGGCGCTGAATGTTTCCCAAAGTCTTACGGTGTCTTGTAGTTGGCAGGCTGTGGATTGAGAAATCTGGTAACAATATAGCTGATCCTGTGCTGAAAATCCCCCTGGTCTTCTGTTGCAGATCCCATCCCTACGCCTCTGCCAGGACGTCCCACGTAAGTTTGCACTATCCGTCTATTTTGACTGTCTCCCGCGGGTGCAAAATGTAGGACTCGGGGCTTGGTGTGACAGTCAATTCTCCGATGCCGAAAGAGCTTAGCAGGTTTTGGCATTAGTGTCTTCCTGTACGGTGTCGTATTAATCAAAGGTAGACATTTGCTTGCTGTGTACCTCCTAAAAAATGACGGTGAAAGCCCTGCCCGGGGGAACCACTCATCACATTAGGATTCCTGCCAACGAAATGTCTTCGAGAATGAACAAAAGGTAAAGATGGTCATGTAAAGTACAGGAAAGGCAAAGCTGCCCTGCCTCAGTGTGTTGTACATGCACATACTGAGCTACCGTTTTATAGACTCAGTCATTACTAAAAACCTTTTGTACAGAGTTTGGCTCTCATCCCTTTGGTATTTTACATTATCAAATCTGGCCCTCTCCTAGCTTACAGCATCTGCCCTCGTATTGTTCTCAGTGTGGAGGGATTTCTATGAGTCAGGCCTATTATTTCCTGTCTGAGTGGAGCAGCTGGTAATTAATATTTGATATGAGGATTTAATGATGTGTTTCTGGCCCACCGTCTCGTTGCACATGGTCCACATCTGAGAGAAAGGCAGTACTCTCAAGTGTGGCCCGCGTTTGGATGGACCCTCTGCTAAAAGATACAGTATATACTTTATAACATAACTAGTGAATTTACCCGCATTGGAAATATGCAGTTTCGACTATGTAGAGATGACCGGACAGTTTGGGGTGTCCCACTGATCTGCCTTCCCAATGTAAACATACTTTTATCATTGTGAAAAATAAAACACAATCTTGTAAAACTGAAAGCATTGCCCCCCACCCCACTTGTCCGTTTTGTTTTGCCAAATGACGTCTCCTCAAATCCAAGCTATTGCTTTGGTTTCGCCCTGATGTCTCCCCGCTGTTCTAGTTTTTCTGAAGTTTATTGGATTGTGCGTGGATCAAAGTGGGGTTTGCCTGGATGGCTTTCACAAATGTCCCGATGGCGCGGCCCGGTGCCATGTTCCAGGCAAGAGCTGTGTGAAGTCAAACTGCTGGCACCCAGCGGAAATCAGACACCTCCTAAATCCACTCACGGAACGCCGCAGAATGTATTAGCTGCGATATGATTGTCCACATCTGTTTTCATCTTCACTTTGTTTATGCCTTGTTTGTATCAGTGTGTTTTCATAGAGGATGAAGTTACAGCTGGCTTTGAGGGTGAGGCCCTTGGATCTTTTGGGAAAACAAAGAATTATCTACAAAACATCAATGAAAGTTTGTCAAAGAAGTACTGTAATGATGAAAGAGAAAATCTATGGCTGGAAATTAAACCAGGGTCGATTGTGGGCGAACGAGGCGGTTGTCTAGCACGATTTTCCTTAGAATGCCCTCCCTAGTTTATGGTCAATATCGCTGTAATTATTTGTTCTATTCGAAACAAAGGTTGATCGCATGATCCTCATTCATCACAATGCAGCCTGTGATTGCAAACTATAGAGGTGGGAATGTTGTCCTCAAAACCACTAAGATGTCTGGGATTCCTGGCGCATTCAATCATGAGAAACGAACAGAGACTTTGTAATGCTATGAGTTATTGTTGACATTAAAGCATTTGTACCCTATTGCGTGCGGGAGACATGCAAATGTGAAAAGAAAATGTTAAATTGGATATTCTAAAGTAACTAAAACAGTTTATGTGAAATTCGTATTGGTCTATCTCTCAGGTTTGTTGGTGCGGGGGGTGAATTGGAGGAGCATTGTGAACGCATTGAGGCTCTTTGCAGAGTCCCAACAGGAGATTCAAAGATTACTCAGGCATACATGAATTACTCCAAATGTTTTGATGAGGGAACAACATTGTAAAAAGGGTTAAAAGCACTTTAAAAAAGTTGATTTGCATCCCCCCCTTTAGTAATTTGCTGTTGTATCAGTTAAAGCCATTACCCCATAGTCTCTGTACTATCAGCACATTTGATTTAGTTGATACAGCAATGTTCTCAGGCTCACATAAAATAGTACTACTTTGCCCATTTCCTGTTTACTTTCTGCGTATTTTAGCCTTAATTACCGTCCTAAAATTAACGCTTCACAGCCCTCAGTCTTTTGAATCATTGCTGCTAAACCTGAATGAATTAGACCCTCCTTGTGTATTTAGTCCCTTGTAAAATGTGCGGGGGCAAACACGAGCCGAGCCATCTCCCTCCAGTCATCAGGGCAGTCATTTAAAGGGACAGGGGCCTCCTTTGACGGTGAGGGGCTCCGGCGGAGGCGGGCCATGCCATCAGTGCTGCTCATCATTACTGTCACGGCCGGCTTATTGGCTGTAAATCAGGCTGGCAGGCGTCAAGAAGACTGGGTCGCCTAATGATGACACGTGATGACCCGCGCCGGCTTACCTCACCTCCACCAGCTGTTCAAACGCCCTGTCCGCCGAAACACATGTGGATCAGCTGCTGCAGTGTCCGTCCATTCAGTTCAATAGGGTGCATTCGTGTGGCATCATAACATGTAGCCTCCTTTGGTGGTATTTGCCTTTCGACCGTCAAAATGGCTTCTGTTGTTACTGAGTCCATCCAGATTAGACAAAAGCTGGCATAAAGTTCAATGTCTTCTTTGTCTGCCCTAAGAAATCATCAGGGACTGGTCGAAGCGTTTGCGGGTGTTTTGACAGCCAAAAAGGGGGTCCAAAGTAGGGCCCGACTGATATATTGGCCGTCCGATATGTCTGGCCAATATTTGGGTATTTTCAATATCGGCAATCGGCCAATATTTGCTATGCCCAATCCCGTCAGACCTTGAAAGCTAAGCAGGGAAGGGCCCGGTCGGTACTTGGATGGGAGACCATTTGCTCTAGCTTTTTGCAAGACACGCTTTGGTTAGAAAGAGTCTGTTGAACTTTGAGAACGCAACAGCTACGGATGGAACCGCCCCACGACAGCAACTGGCGGTTTTGAGGAGGACCGACTGTATACACAAGATTACTTAAACCTACATAAACACATCAATTAAGTGTTGAAGAAAATTGATTTAGAATAATATAGGCTTTTGGATTCAGTGGGGACATTGCAGTCAGTCACTTCCGCTTTGGACCACAAACATTTCTCGCAAATTTGAGGGGGGAAACATTTCTCGCCACCCACGTCGCAGAAGCTCAGCGCAACCTGAAAAGTTCATATCCTTCGGTTTCGTCTGCCTAAGCACATAGGCCGCGGCGAGGGGGACTTTACAGCGGGGCGAAGGCAGAGCTGACAACCTCAAAGTTTGAGTTACTGCACCCGCGGCGGGGGCCCGTAAGTGGAGGGAAAAACGGAACAAGAGGGAGACTGAGAGGTGTAAATATCCCTTTCGCACCCAGAAGTGGGACACAATGTTGTTTTAACTACAAAAAAAAAAGGAAAGAAAAGGGTTTCGACAATTTCATGCAATTTCTGAAATATTACAAGAAAAGGAAATACAGACGCTATTATTATTTGATTGTTTGTTTAACTGTCAGACCTAGCAACACCAACGCTGTGCCTTTTTTCACAACTTGCTGCTTTTCAGTGTAATCTTTTGGGCATACTTCAAGGAAAAAAGTTAGGTGCAGGAGCCAGACTAATCAATGAATCACTAAAGCTCGGCCTTGTGATTCACCCCGCGCCATCTTCCTCCCCCATCCCCGCACAGCTGTTTTTATGGGCGCAAAACAAACATGGTGCATGGAGGTTTCCCTGTCTGTGTCTGAATGCCGCTGCCACACTTCCTTCATACCTTCTGCCTTCGGGGGAGACTAGGAAAAACAGCGATTGAGGAAAAGGGGGAGGGTGGTGGCATTACATCGGGGCGGGAAGGTGTTCGGTGTGGTAGACTCTGATGACATTATCATGGGTTAACTTTAAGCTCAGATCACACACGGTAAGGGACACTCAGCTGCTTGCAAACACCCTAGTCCCCTCAGAGTTTATGGAACTTTATCTGGGAGTGTGTAGCTGGTATCCAAGATGTGTGGCAGGAGCGATAATTGCTGTACCACTATTGTTCTATTGTGACTTATTGTGCAGCTAGTATTTGGGCAAAATGAATCTCAATTACAGACATTTGTAACTCTTTTCCCTTTGGTGCATTCTATCTTTCTTTGAGGCGTCCAGTACAAATAAATGAACGTGATTCACTGCATGATCAGCGGCCGATGATTTGCTAACCTCAGAAAGGAAACCCCAACGGAGACGAGGGGAATTACATTGTTTTGTGCTCAAAAACCAACTTGATGCGTGCACTGAAAACACTATCCACATGACCTTCCAAGTCCTTGTGCGATATATACGAAACCCCTGCGTGTTTTCCCCTTGTGAAAGCAAATGGGCAATCATGTGAATTTCATAGTTTAGATTCCGACATCGCAGACTTTATACAGTTCGTCAGCTTGTTCCCGAGCGCGCCTGTGTTTATAATAACTGGGATCTCTCTCTGTTTGAAAAGATTAATACACTACACCCTGGCTGTCAGGGCTGTTTAAACATCTCCCGACCTCCCTTCACCGCTGTTCTCTCCGCGCTGGAAAAAGCCATTACCAAAATAGTTTCCTTTTTTTGCTTCCCTTTTTCCCTCCCATCGGTGCCTCAGCGCTTCTCCCAGTCCACTTGTGGATGAATAATAGTTTTTATGAACGCTGTCCTGCTGCATCTCACTTCAACTTTTTTCACAATATGTGACCTTGGACCGTGAACTATATAGGCGTTCAAGACATAATTAAGCTGTATGGAAAGGAGAGGTCATCAGGTTTACAGGCAGCATTGACTTAGATGAGGAAAAAAGTTGTGGTGTTTAGGTTTTTCTATTCTTCGTGCTGTTACTCCTTCACTTACCAAGTCAGTACTGATGGAGCCATACGCTGCTTTACAAACTTCCTTTGTAAAGCAGGCTGTTATCTTATGATGATACATTTGTGTCCCGCCGTCACATTTGGAATGTGTTTTCCCCGGGTTCTCTCTCCTGGTGTGTGGCATGAGAGGTGCGTGGCCCTGTAATTAGCCCGCTGGTGAAACGATGTTTAGTTGTGATGTGATAAAGACAAACCCAGTGGAAATTCGATTTACCGTTTAACCACGTGCGTTGAATCTACTGTTGGCGTTCGTTCGTGTATAGGCCGGCTAAGCGACATGTAATGACCTCCACCAAGTTAGTCCAATAGCGCCTTTAATCTTAATGAAATTATTACAGGGGTGTGTTTTTGAGAGCTTATCCTTTCTAACTCTCTGGATTTCGAACGGGTGTGGCTTTCCTATACACCACGGATTGGGGGTGACCGACTCACTCCACAGTTGCATGCATTGTCCCGCTCTGATCCGCCATATCTCTCTATATTTCCGATAATACATGGGTTTTACTGAAGTCGATTGCATTTCACACCTTCTCAAAAAATCTGGTAATGGAGTCTTGACCTGGCAACAACAGTAGGGAGTGACTTAGCAGCTCGTTCATCACTGGAGAGGATACTATTGTTTTTGGCCAAATACAGCACTTAATCTGCCCACCAATGATAATGTGTTGAATAATAACACTTGAATTGTTTACAATGCAAACACAACTCTTGGCTAACGTTTTAACGCCATAAATGAACTTTAAAAGAGCTTATTGTCTAAATGTAGCCTTTTTTTTTCTTCCAGTTTTAACAATCATAATCATCAAAAGGCTTTACATGCAAGAAGACTTTTGGCATGCGCTCAAGTAAATCTTAATCCGCTGGCTCAAGTTGTGCACACCAGCTCCTTGTCCAAAGCCCTATCTCTCACTGTGTTTGGCCAAGCTCTCGGCGGAACCTTAATTACCCTCGTGTTATGGATTCTTTTTAGCGTCGTGTTGATTGATCGGAGGGAAAGCCGTCCTAATATGGCCCTATAGGGACGAGCCCTTTTGCCACGGCCTGGCCTCCCCACTTTCGGCACAGTTTGAAACCGGAGAGCTCGCCCGCCGTTCCGCTCCCGCCTGTTCCCTTCACGAGCCCTGGATGCCTCGCACTTAATTGCTGCAAAGGTCGCAGGTCAACGTACCCCTTTAAATTCGCATGGGAGCGCCAAATCAGTCGTAAAGGGCGGTTTATATTCTCAGGTGTTGGCCGAGGCATAAGTCTGTCAGTGCGCGCCTCGCCACACACGGCGGCGTTCAACCGGCAGCTCGTTATATGAACCAAGCCTTTCGCAACCGCGGCTTGGGACACTTCCTGTTACCCAGAATCCCTTGTGCCGGTGCCTGTCGGTGAATCACCCCCGTGGCGGGTCTGGTCAAGGTCAGGGCTTGGTAGAATGTGTGTGAGTTTTGTAGTCGCTCCCAAAGGGCTGTGGTGGCTCCCCTGAACTTTGGCCCTAAAACCTACCACAGAAAAACATTTGGAACACATGGGATGGTGTTCCAGCTACTTAGGCTGGTTTGGGTCAACAGAGACATATAGTCTACAACGGGATAATGCACTTCATATACTGCTGCGAGTATATAGAGTAGCTGGATGTACCAAAACTGTCCTTTTTTGCAGCAGGTTATAATGATAAAGCCTTTTAGAGTAAACATAATAATTATAATCATAAGTTTGACCTCTAGTCAAAGCAAAGCAGCAACATCTGCATGGAGATGAGCTCCCTGCGAAGTTGCAATCTTCAAGTCTGTGGAAAGGTGAGAGCGCTCAGGTATTTTTCGCCCATGAAACACTCGCTATAAAGTAAACACTTGTTACTTTATTCTTTTTGCTCTGTGAAATGTTACGCAGTGTTGCTTTAAGAAAGAGGTGTTTCTCTATCTCGCGTTGTGACTCCTTTGGCCATTTGTAAAGTGGAGCCTGTTGAATTACATGCATATGACTAAAGAGCTTTCTGAGTTGTGAAAGGAGGGATTGAAGTTCTTGGAAACACACACAGTATGGCCATTTTTAGAAGCAGCGCTCCATGCTAATTGATTATTCTGTTCAAGCTTCCAGTATTTTCTGTTACTCAAACTGTATTTCACAATCTCACAATTCAGCCTACGTCCCAAAGATGAGACTTGAAAACATATATTTCTACAAATAAGTATCAGAATTATTCTGTGCCAACTTTATTATCATGGGACATTTCTTTCACTCTGCAAAAACCTGCAGATGTCACAAATTTCAACAGTTTTCATATTGTTCAAGTTTGATTGTAACTATAATATAAATATTATGGATGCCGTCATGGTGCAACAGTTGGACGAGGAAAGTTAACTTTTAAAGCAAACACATGGTTTAAGGTCAATATTTTTTCTGCATATAATAGAACTATGTACTTTTTTTATTTCAGACAAATCAGTGCAAATTTGATTTAAGAGCAAATTCTCAAAGTAGTTGTATTTTTTTAACCTTAACTCCCAACTGAACCAATCACATTTTCTCCAGTTTGGAATCTAAAAGCTTCTTGGGGAAAAAAAGTGTCAAAATAGCGACAAAAAGCGAGGCTGTAAAAATGTGACTCAACAAAATATTGACAAAAAAGTGACAAAAATTAGATGAAAAAAATGTTGAAAAAAGTGATGATGCCACAGCAGGGTCTTGGGTTTCAAATAAGGCCTATAGGCAAAGAGGAAAGAATGCATTGGGTTCAGGTGGGTGGTAAGAGGTTAATGCATTTTAAAACATACTGTATGTCCTCTCATAAAGTTGTTGTCTCTAAGTTCTAAGATGCATTCATACTGGTTGGTTGATCAGCACTGTATCTCTCAAACCTTTAACTTCAAATACCACCTCCCTAAGAAGTTTGACCTTCCAAGAACCACCTGGCTGACATCAAGCTCAAAATCGGCACTAAATCGACTCGAAAAGACCTTATTGCTGGGTTGCAGGTGACATCACAGCATTCTAAAGGCCATTACTATTGTATGGAGGAAAAATTATTTTGTTTTTGAGGACATTTTTGGTCTTGTACAGAGAGATCATGGACCCAGTGACTGATATTAATTATCTTTTTTTTTTAATTCATACATTTTCTTTTGAGCTACGACTTGTGAAAGTGTAATGCTGTTAATAGGAAAGACTGGCTCCTGCCCCCCGCTGGGCCCGGTGACATCATCACATTCTATAGAACCTGCAACCCAGCAATAGGGATATTTCAGGATTTTTGACATTGGGCCTCATTTCCTAGTTATCCAGAGTGTTGTTGATGTCTGGAGATATTTTGTTTTTAAATTCATGCAGTTCTTATATTTTAACAGTCTAGTGGCGCTAGGCTAGGGCAAGGCTAAAGCATGTCCATGGTATCAGTTAGCCTGCATTAAAAGCAGTCTAACCCACCCCACAGTGTACCTGAGGCAAATCACTTATACCGCCAGACTACCGATATAAATGTTTGTGTCAATCGTATAATTATAACTCTTTTGCATTTAAAATAACTTCTATTTGAGCAGCATCAGCTTCGTGGCTGTAAGCTAACGCAGCAAGAAAATAGTCCTTCAAAATGCGGTAATTCAAGTGATACAAGGTCAGTTATATTTCAAAAATTATTCTATCGACACAGACATTTATACCGTTAGTCTGGTGTTATAAGTGATTTACCTCAGGTACACTGTGGAGCGGGTCAGACTGTTTTTAATGCAGGCTAACTGATACCATAGAAATGCTTTAGCCTTGCCCTAGCCTAGCGCCACTAAACTCTTCAAATATAAGAACTGAATTTAAGAAAAAAATATCTCCAGACATCAACAATACTCTGGATTACTAGGAAATGAGGCCCTATGTCAAAAATCCCGAAATAACCCTTTAATCTGACTAAATGATGTTTAAATTGGGTGTGTCACTCATGTTTCAACTTGAAAAATCTTTAATCTTTAACGCATTACTGACGCATAAATGAAACCTGAATCTCGAATGAAAATAAAGTCTATAATTGCAGACGAGGCCCAGTTTGCCTAATCATCACATCATCAGACATCACCCCTCCGCTCATGAAGGGAGCTCCACCGGGCCGGGACATGTCTCCTCCCGTCCCGTGCGTCTCCTGTCAGTCTCCTGTCAGCCCTAACATGTGTCCTCCTGTCTGTTTAAGTGTCTGCCTTTTGTGCGTGCTGATTGGCTCTGTGATCTCCCCAATGAGCTCTAGTAAATCACTGTCTGGCTGATGGGGCCTGCGCAGCTCTGGGCTATACCTTCGGCCGCCCCGCTCCCCTCTTTGTGCTCCGAGAAAAAACCTTTTCCTGTTATTATCATTTCCACGGCACATCTTTCAAAGCGTTCTGGAGTGCGTTCAGGGAATGCTATTAAAAGGGAGGAGGGTCGAAAGTTGTTAAACGCGCATTGCTCGAGGATGAATCGTGTCGCTATTTTCACACTTTTTTTTGCTCTTCAGTTTAGTGTGACTGCTGCCTCTGAGAGCAGCTATACGGATGTAAAACTTAACAATCATCCACTACAAAGGACTACAAAGGATTGAAAAAGATAAGATAGGATAATTGCGTCGTTCGAAACGTCTAACAAAAAAAACGTCTGTTACTGTTTGCTCAAGACACTCTGTAACTGGATCGCTGGCCCCTCACAAACCCACATGACCCCTGCGCTAATGGATTGTACCGTGTGTGCCCCTCCGCGCCCCATTTGTTTGTGCGTACATGAGCCTGTCCAAACACTGCTTGTTTGTGTAAGCGTTGTCGTGGAGGCCTATTAGCACGCTGTTCTGCTAATTGACAGGCCGGCTGACACCTTTGCTGACTCAACGCCGCCGACACAGTGACGTCATGATGGCCCCCGAAGAGGCCTAGTGCTGTCGCTGTCCTCCTTTAAAGCTTTTAATCATGCATTTATGTCATTATGAAAAGCATACCATGAAGCACGTGTGTTGCCTTGTTGAATAATTCTGCATATTCAGTGTGACTCCTCCAGACGTCAGCACACTCTGTTCCACCGGATGACGTCATTTGGTGGTTCACTCTTCTGCTGCGAATGCTGGCATTTTGGGAGCACACAAATTGGAGGGCCGGATTACTTTAGCCTTATTAGCTTACATGCCGAAGGTTAAGACGTCCAAAAGCATTTTTAAAACGTCTCGAGTAACGCAAAAGGGCACAAACTCCAAGCTTACTGGAAGTTATTACGTGTGTTGGCAGAGGGACCCAGTTGCTTATTGGAAACAAATACAAGCACTAGCGTATGGAGCTTGTGTGGATAGATGGGTTCTGTTGCAGAAATGTGCAGCCTCCTCACTTTCCTGACGGAGTCCAGTGGTGGTGCCCAGCGGGATGTCCGGGTATCTCACGGAAAATCTCTGGGTGCGCAAAGGCAGAATTTACATCTCGCACCAATGAGCCAGGCTTTTCCAAACACCCACAAATACCTTCAGATTCGAATTATTTACCGCTGCCATAAAAGGACCTCAGCCGTGGAAGCAGTTGCAAAGTCGGAGTTTGACATTTTTGCAAACCACATATGGAAATGGTATCATTCATGCTGCAAAAGTATACCAATGCTCCGTTATGAGTAATCTGTTCACTTTGGTCATTTCTTCTTCGAAACACTTCGATCTTTTTGTCCTGGAGTTTGATGCGCCATAGATTGAACACGTTGTTCAATCCCATAGTCCAATCCCGAATGCATTCGGAACAGATCCGTGCTCAAAGTGTGTTCAAGGCGCCATCCATTTGCTAAATGTGAAAGCTTGTAGTCTACATTTGTGTCATGTGTCATTCCCACCGTTGCCTGCAGAGGGTGCACCAGGTCAAGTCAAAATCATGACCTTTCTCTCCTTACATATTCCATATTTCAAATATAAAAGCATGAAAAAGCCTCAGTGAGCCACCTTGACTTTGGTGTTGTGGATTAGCTTAACATTATATTTATATACTGTATGTAGAACAAGAAAAAAAGTGAATTTGTTAGGGATCTTCTAAGTACAAAACTTGAGGACGATGCAAGGACTTCCAGCTGCTTATGCTCAGAGCTGATGCTGTTGGAAGTCAAAGACAATGACCGCCAGGCATTTAAGCGCTGAAACGTACTTCTCTACAAGTGCATTAAAACACAAAGGACCTTCATGGATTAGCATTGGGTGAGATCAACTACTGGGGGCTTTGACGGAGCTGAAGCTGAAAATAGTCTGTTTAGCTCATTTAACAGGTTTACATCTCAATGAATGTCTTCTGGCATTGAACGCGTGTAAGACTTTTAAGCACCCCGCCCCCCTATCAACATGTAGGACGTCCCGAAGCGCCCCATCTACTCGGACAGAGGCCATCATTGTTGAACACGGTGGTAGCAACAGTAACACAAGCACCCAGGAGAGACTGCTTGCCCTCCGATGTTCGCTCTCACTTCGTTCACGGGCCAATGACGAACCAACCCCCAGCTCTTGGGTTGCCATAGGAACCTTTCTGTCAGTGGGACTTCATAATATCACGCAGAAATCGTGTGGCATCTCGGGTCTCTGTGGCTGGTCTCCTTCGAATGTTACTCTAAATGGCCCGTGCTGTATTTACTGTTGATTGTTGCGACAAAAACGCTGCAGTTTCGATTTCACAAGACCGGACAGCACTGAAGAAGAATGATCAAAGTCTTTGTTTTGATCGTTTGTTTTAAGTTTTTGAAAGACTAAACAATGGACTTTTTTATTATCTTTGGCTAGGTTTTGCTAAGAGGTTCTCGAGGACACATTTTTGTTTTCATTCTGCATTCTCTGTACTTCTTTTTGTTGTTATTTTTACGTCTACCACAAGTGTCTGTTCTAGCTGGATACTTTGTCTTACTTTTTATAAGGCATTTTTTAGAGCGTTAATAAAACAAGAAGTGTGCATGATTTGTATGTCTTTATTATCCCTATATCATTGTGAAATATTTGCATTTGAACACATTTTTCAAACAAAAGCAGAGCTTGGAAGAATGTCATTTGTCGGCGACTTCCAGCCACAATACCTTGTTTAGGCTTTGCGGTGGGGCTCAGCTTTCTGTTTATTGTGGATTATAGCTGGTCCTGGTTGGGAGAAGTCTTTCCTTGTAATTAACTATCCTAGAACATGGCACACACAGTACAAGGCCTTGGCGTTGGTGTGTAAAATAAAGTCCTGCGCACACATCCACTGTTTACACAAATACAGACCGCACGGGGCGGGAGCTCCTGCAGCTCGCGTACCCCCCTTGAGAACTGGAGCTGAAGTGGGGAGAGAATTTCATACATTGTTCCGCGTTTGCATGCCTCTTGAACACTCTTGAAGTAAAGAAGAAAAATCTATTTAACAGTAAAGAAAAGCAAACACTTGACTGTTTCAAAATTAGCACACAAAAAAAGAACAATTTGAGGTATCAACACTGATCTAAAAAGCTGAAGTAGGAGAGCAAATGGCGAGAGACCGGGAAGGGAAAAGGTCCAAATCTAGAAGAAAAGTAAAGGGAAAACAACCAGCTCCCAGAGAAATGACCTAATTACATTTTTAACTGAGCAAGAACCTTATTTCTTAAAGTGATAGTCTGTAAGTTTGCAAAGTGAGGAGAGATAGAGTGAAATTGGAAAGTAGATAATCAAATTCCTCCCCTCTTTAACCAGAAAGCTCTTCTTAGTTTGCAAAATGAGGAGAGCAAGAACAGAACTTAAAACGTAAATGATCAAGCTCCTCCCCCTCCCCTCCTGATTGGACAGGCTGGTTCACAGGAAAAGCTCGTCTCATTGGTCAACGCAGGAGGATACTAGACCCTGATTAGTTGCTGAGATCCGGGAAGGAAGGACTTTCCAAAAAGTTATATATATATATTATTATTTCTTACTTTAAATCAAAATGCAAGACGAGGTGGTTGATTTTGCACATTTTATAAAATTTGTAATACATTTAGACTTTCAGACTATCACTTTAATCTTTTGTAACTCATCTTTTCAAACTTGCTTTTAATACTTAGAGCACACTGAATTGTGTCTAGGTTGTAATCATTTTGTGTTTTAAATAGATTTTTGTATCTTTCTGTGAAGCACTTTGGTCCTCCTGGTGTTGTGTGCTATATAAATAAACTTTGATTCAGAATCAGAATAGGTTTATTGCCAAGGTTTGTGAACAAGGTTTACAAACTAGGAATTTGTCTTGGTGCAAACGTGCGACATAGAACATATAACACAGAATTAAGATAAAAAATAAGCTAAAGAACTTTAAACTATAGGGGCATGCATAAAAAATATTAAATAAATAAGATAAAATAAAAGTGACATATGGTGAGACGACAACAATTTGACATTGAACAACAGCGGGATTGTATTTACAGATGTGTAGGCGTATAAAGTGATATTAAGTGTTATAAAGTGATAGCAGCGGGTCTAAGTGTGGACACACCGCACACTGCAAGTGCAGATACATCCATGTCTGTAACTAAGCTACAGAGACTTGTTATTGTTCATGAGTCTGATGGCGGAGGGGAAAAACGTTGATTGATTGATTAATCTTTAGTGTTTGCCTGCCAGTCCCAATAATCTAATTGTTGACACTAAATAAGTAAATGTGGTCTGTTCTGAATTGAGTAATAATCATTTTTGATCAATCACTTGCGTTCTGTGTCATGTTTGCCACAGTGCCCTCTTCCTTCTGGATTTGGTGCTAAATAGGAGTAAAAAAACTCTGGAATATGATGATTCTTAAGACCCCAAACACACTGGCGACATATCGCACAATGCTTGACACACGCGTGGACAAATAGGATTGGTTCAATGTTGAGGAATGCGTCTTGTGCGTTGCCCCAGTGCGCGTTACGCGCAGCTCAGTGCGGCCGTCCCAATCCACCGTTAATGGTTCGATGTCAAAACGTGTCAAAAGGCAACGCGTTTACGCAGAACAGGGTCATAAACGCGGCCGGTGTGTCTGGGGTGTTAGCCTAATTGCTCAGCCGTCTACAAACATGGCTGGAAAAATGAAACCTATAGGATTCTGTGTGCGCCTTTGGTCAAGTCCCTCGGGGGGAGGCTGCAGTTATAATTTACCAGCAGGGATTTTGCTACTCTGTGGTCCGTAGCCTGTTTTCCTTGTCATTTCCATGTCTGTGTGTGGCTCAACCTAAGCTGTCCAGAATGTGTGTGTGTGTGTGTATATTTATATATATATATATATATATATATATATATATATATATATATACCCAATACGGGCCTAAAATGTCCTATGTGGTTCTCAGAGCTGCTCATACTTTGTTACCATGAATGATCTTGTACAATTGTTCATATCCCCAAAGTCTCTTACCATCATATTTTTCATGCTAGCCAAAATCCCACACTATGTTTTCACCTCGGGACATTGCGCTTTTTGCCAGTGGAAAAAATGTCGGTGGTTTGATGAACCGTGTGGCAGACACACCGCAACATTGCCCTTAATATTACGCGTCTCCACATATTGGTAGGAAATTACACATTTGGTGAACCTAAACTCGCATCAGTTATCAAATCTTAATAGTCTTGATAGCATTAGCTTAAACCGCTGTCTGGGAAAGAAACTTTTGTTTGCATTGAGGTCTCGGGGACTTTGTGACCTTGTGCCTGCGGTCTCTTAAAAATCACTTCTTCCATTTCTTCTTCATCCACTTCTTTTTTCTTGTCACCTTGATGTGATACTCCTTCAAAGGCTTCTGTTACCCTTTTATAGGCAGCTTGTCTCTATAAACACTTTGTAAAATTGTAATTGTTGTCAGCAGTCAAGTGTTAAGTTGGTAAGTACTTAAAGGCCCTGCACATGATTTCTCTATATACAGTGCATCCGGAAAGTATTCACAGCACTTCACTTTTTTCCCATTTCGTTATGTTACAGCCTTATTCCAAAATTGATTCAATCCATTTTTTCCCTCAAAATTCTACACATAACACCCCATAATGACAATGTCAAAGGAATTGTCTGTACACCTCCGAAACAGGATTGTCTCGAGGCACAAGTCTGGGGAAGGATACATAAACATTTCTGCTGCTTTGAAGGTCCCAATGAGCACAGTGGCCTCCATCATTCGTAAATGGAAGAAATTTGGAACCACCAGGACTCTTCCTAGAGCTGGCCGGCCATCTAAACTGAGCGATCGGGGGAGAAGGGCCTTAGTCAGGGAGGTGACTAAGAACCCGATGGTCACTCTGTCAGAGCTCCAGCATTCCACTGTGGAGAGAGGAGAACCTTCCAGAAGGACAACCATCTCTGCAGCAATCCACAAATCAGGCCTGAATGGTAGAGTGGCCAGACGGAAGCCGCTCCTTAGTAAAAGGCACATGGCAGCCCGTCTGGAGTTTGCCAAAAGGCACCTGAAAGACTCTCAGACCATAAGTAAGAAAATTCTCTGGTCTGATGAGACAAAGAATGAACTCTTTGGCGTGAATGCCAGGCGTTATGCTTGGAGGAAACCAGGCACTGCTCATCGCCTGGCCAATACCATGCCTACAGTGAAGCATGGTGGTGGCAGCATCATGCTGTGGGGATGTTTTTCAGCGGCAGGAACTGGGAGACTAGTCAGGATAGAGGGAAAGATGAATGCAGCAATGTATAGAGACATCCTGGATGAAAACCTGTTCCAGAGCGCTCTTGACCTCAGACTGGGGCGACGGTTCATCTTTCAGCAGGACAACGACCCTAAGCACACAGCCAAGATGACAAAGAAGTGGCTTCAGGACAACTCTGTGAATGTCCTTGAGTGGCCCAGCCAGAGCCCAGACTTGAATCCGATTGAACATCTCTGGAGAGATCTGAAAATGGCTGTGCTCCCCACCCAACTTGATGGAGCTTGAGAGGTGCTGCAAAGAGGAATGGGCAAAACTGCCCAAAGATGGGTGTGCCAAGCTTGTGGCATCATATTCAAAAAGACTTGAGGCTGTAACTGCTGCCAAAGGTGCCTCAACAAAGTATTGAGAAAAGGCTGTGGATACTTATGTACATGTGATTTTTTTGTTTTTTATTTGTAATGAATTGGCAAAAATCTAAAACTTTTTTTCAAGTTGTCATTATGGGGTGTTATGTGTAGAATTTTGAATAAGGCTGTAACATAAGAAAATGTGAAAAAAGTGAAGCGCTGTGAATAAATTTCCGGATGCACTGTAACTATAAGGCTACAGCGGGTGGGATTAATTAGCACGACTAAACTTTTGCGCAAAGAGATGCTGCGTCAAAGAATAAAACCTCCTCTATTGCAATATTTATCTTATTAACTGGTGGCAAAGTTCTGACACTGATGACTCCGCTGACTGTAAAACTCAAGGGCTTGTCTTGTCATTAAACCCCTATCTAATTCTGCTGGTGATACAAATGTGTTCTGTGCGAGTCACAACTTAAGGGAATTCATATGTGAGACAAAAATGAGCAAATAGAGACCATGGTTTCCTTAAACTAAATGATCATTACATTTGAAACCAAAAATAATGTTTTGTTTATTTTGGAAACCTTAAAGATAAGGAGGCTTTTTTTAAATTAATTTTTTTATTGTTCTGAGATACTTAACAGCTCTTAATCCACTAATCACTCTTCATAAAATGGCAATAACTAATGACTGATGCTGGTTATAGAGCCCATACTAACCCATTATTCATTCAGTTAAAAAATTAATTAAAGTTCACAATGTGTTTGATTTTAAAACACTTCAAATTCTGCTCAAAGCCAGAACCAAACAGTAAACATTTAGAATACGTGTAGAGAGAAGCAAACACAATACAATCTAAGCCGCTTGTATTCTGTCCAAATAGAAAAAGTAAACAATACTTCTTCCCATACTTCTTCCCACTCCCATTCGGACATGTATTTTATTTCCATGACGTTTTGTGCATTGGCAGTAAATTGGAGTAAATTCATTCATTCACAGTTAGAGCCCTGCCAACATATGCATTCTCAATCAGCCTCTACAGTTTATGCCTGGCTCCAGTGTTGCTGTATGTTTGTATGCAGCAGTCTAAATCTATGCAGGAGTATAAATTGTGGTCATGCCTGGTCTGGAAGTCTGCAGGCTTACAGCACGTGACCCAGAGATCTTCCAGTGTTGAGAGATCCCCACTCAGCATGTGGTTTGCGTGTGCAAGTGCAGCCCGGTGTAGATGAGGTGAGAGAAGAGGGAGGCTGAAAGAGGCTTGGGCGCAGTTATATAGGGATTTAAAGACCGGGCTATACTTGAAAACTGCTGAAAACTTAACTGCTTTCTGGTTAAGTTTTGTATACGTCCCAGACGTATTCATGCCTGGAAGTGCAACTGTAAGATGTTTGTGTTTGGCAATAGAAACAAGTGTGGAAGTGGTTTGGTATGTGTCCTGCTCCTGCAAAACTATTTACCCCTCTGGGATACTAACCACCCCTTGCATGAACTCTGAACCGAGTAATTAGAAAAGTAACATTGGTATAGTATTTAATCATGGTAAATAAGCAGAGTCTTTTCTGAGTTTGGCCAAGAGCATCAGAGCAGCGCCCAAAACTTGTCACATAACATGCTTTCAGTATTTAAAGATTGTTTGTTTTTAAACTGGAAAATGAACATCGGCCAAAATATCAAAATAGGACATTTTATTTTGTTTTATTTTTTTACAGGGGTGAATAATTTCAGATAGAAAAAAAAAAAAAACAGAATTGTACATTATGTTCAAAGAAAAGCTTTTTTTATGGAACGGTAAAGGGCATGAGTTTTATTATCTTTCTAACCAATCAGCAACAACCTTGAGTAAATATGATTTAAAAAAAAATCTAGATGTTGACCACTCGCTTCATTTGAAAAAAAAGTCATAGTCCCCAAGTCTTCTTGCTTTGCCAGTATTCATCTGCATCATAGACTAAAATATATCGTTTCATTTACAAAGGTATGTAAGCAAAGACTGTCCCCTACTGTTAATCCTTTGCATTGCCATGTTTTAGACTTGAAGCTCTTCTGCAGCTCCCAGACTTTCTTCACTCAAAAAGTCACTACTCTTGCGGTTGTCTGCGGTTACATTATCTGTTTTTGCTTATGCTTTTCAGTGATGATTTCGACGAGGAGGGATTCTGCCAGCCGTACAGAGGCGTCGCCTGCGCACGGGTCATCGGTAACCGCAGCATCTACGTGGAGTCGCTCCAGATGCAGGGCGAGATCGAGACCCAAATCACAGGTAATTTCTTTACTTTTACATTTCATCCATTTTAACTGCATTTGTCTCTTTATTCAGTGGATTCAGGAAATGTTTGTCATATTTTTCCATTTTAATGTTTTTTGTGTTTTTGTAGGCTACTCAGTGCACGGTTTATACCTATATTTTGGCATTAGAGGTCAGAAAACGTGAACCCAATGTGCCTATGCCGAGGAAGTTGTACAATAATACTGTGAGCATGAATTAATGCAGCCGGTCTGAAGGCAACCGGTTTATAAGAAGTTCATTGCGTTCGGAGCACATATGGGCTTCATATTATGTCTTACCTGTTGCCTGTGCTTTGTCTTTTGCATGTTTTCGCAAATGAGCCGATAAGAGGTCACGCAAAGCTACATGAGGTGGTCGTGAACCATAAAAATCTAATCAGAAACATCGGAAACACTAAGATTTATGTCTCAGGGTCAAAACTAACTCGCAACGGAAAATAAATCATGCATGGGATCGCCTCAAGATTGTATGAACCAGACTGGCTTTAATAATGTCACCTTAACCAAGTCCAGCATTATAAGAAGCTGCAGGAGGATCTGGATAGGAGCCAGCTTAACTCGAACTTTCTCTTGATGCGTCTCGTCCCCCACATCGACTTCTCCACTGCCATGTGTTTGCAATAAGAGTACAGTACAACTATGAATCATACACTTATAACTGCAGCTGATATTGTCAGCATCGAGCTTTGATGTTTGGAGAAGTAATGTGACCTTGTTGTCTAGGAATTACATACAGCTTCCCCTTTTTCAGTGTTTTCTCTCAATGGGAGTGAGACAGCGTTTGCAAATTAAACAAAATGATTGTCTAACTAACTAGGCTTTGTTTTCTTCTCAAAAATGCCTAAGATTGATTTTGATCTAATATTATAATGATTTATTATGTGCTGAGACCACAAATATATTGCAAAGCCTCAAAACATGAAACCAATATAATCAACAAAATATCAAGCGTCCTGCAGGACACACTTTGGGGAACCAGCCCACAGAAATCAAATGAAGTTCTCAATTAATTAGCCAACATGACACCCACATTTTCAGTTTTTTTTTTTAGGTTTTCTTTTTTTAATCTATTTAGTTAACATTGTATTGTTTAATCCCGTCAAACAGAAGCTAAATAAGTGCGAATGTTAAGGTATGAAATTTGTTTTGGGACTTTCAGTCATTCATGTTGAGGATTGAAGAATAAACATGATGAAAGTGCATACCCTCTGCAGTCCAGCCCCATGGTTCTCAAACTGTGGTGCCACCTGTGGTACTTGGCCTTTTTCAGGGTAATCTACAATTGTATCTACAATTGTACTGCGCAGCTATGAGTCTGAGGTGGTACTCTGCAGCACTGCTACCCCCCAGGGCACCGTCCTCTCACCATTTCTCTTCACCATCTACATGTCAAACTTCACACACAATACGGACAGCTGTCATCTGCGGAAGTTCTCCGATGACTCTGCCATCGTGGGCTGTGTGTCTGAGGGGAACGAACTGGAGTACCGGTCGGTTATCATGGACTTTGTGGACTGGTGTGAGAGCAACCACCTGTGCTTGAACACCAGTGAGACGAAGGAGATGGTGATCGACACCTCCCACCCACTGCATGGGACTGTAGAGGAGCTGAGCAGCTCTTTCAGCGGGAGACTGAGACACCCTCAGTGCAAGAATGAGCGCTACCGCAGGTCCTTCATCCCCACTGCTGTCAGACTGTACAACAAGACTGTAAAGTAACATGTGCAATAGCCCCTTTGCAGAACTACGTGCAATAATCTCTGTATGTCACTTTATAATCTCTGTACGTCACTTTATCAACCACTTGCACTATGACTGTAAACCACTGTAAAACAAGTGAATTTCTCCATTGTGAGATCAATAAAGGTTATCTTATTTTATTTGATCTCGAATAGAGATAATTAGATTTTTACTTTAGGAATACATTTAGGTAAGGCATTTCTTCTGGTTCAGGACTAATTTCGTTGTACAATTGTATGATGACAATCATGTTCATTCATTCATTTACACATTGTTTACACAGAGTTTACATAATTTAGCTTAATCCACTTTAAATTGAATTTTGGCCCAATGTAGTCATTTATTTTGATCCAGGCTTTGTGGTAATTTGAAGGCTAAATAGTTTAAGGTGGTACTTGTTTGGTTTTATTTTGGGCTGGTTTAGCACTAGCTGGTAGCGCAGCGTAACAGTAAAGATTTGACTTCACATACTGAATCTACATCCTCACAAACTCTGCAAAAGTGCAGTTTTGGAGCTGGTCAGAAAATTCATGGATTTACATTGCTAAATTTTTCCTATTTCTAACTATCTTACTGCCTCATTTCCCATGAGCCGTACTAAAAAAAATTGGCTGACAAAGACATTTTCCCCAATTTTTCTTCTTTTTCTCTTAAACTGTGTCCCTTTTCTTTTAGCTGCCTTCACCATGATCGGCACCTCCAACCACTTATCAGACCGCTGTTCTCTGTTTGCCATCCCGTCTCTGTGCCACTTCGCGTTCCCCTCGTGTGACCGCAGCTCGGGCACAGACAAGCCACGCGACCTGTGCAAGGACGAGTGTGAGATCCTGGAGAACGACTTGTGTAAAACAGAGTACATCATCGCACGCTCCAACCCCATCATCCTGAAGAGACTCAAGCTGCCCAACTGCGACGACCTGGCGCCGTCGGACAGCCCAGAGGCGGCCAACTGTCTGAGGATTGGCATCCCCATGGCGGACCCCATCAATAAGAGTGAGTTTTCCTGTATTTAACAACGCAGAGGTCATTACTCAGTGTGCCCGTCAAATCTGTATTTACAATATTTATTTATTTATTTATCAGTCATTAGAATGGGGAGAATTTTTGGAATGTATATTCTGTAAAATGCAAAAATGTTACTATAAGAAATATACAAATGCCAAAATGTGTAATTGTAAAGAGACAATGAGCACAAAAAATGCAATCTAATGCAAAATATAAGACTCTAATAATAATACAATAAAAAGTTTAAAATAAACTTAGAAACTTAAAAAAGTTAGAACAGACTACAATGAAAACTGTTTTCACAATGTATTATTGAGACAAAACAAATGTATTAAAGGACTTTTAGGCCGAGAGGCTGTATTAAACAGACCAGTTCAGGGTGAAAGGGAGGGAAGAGAACAGTGTTCTTCTATGCTATCGGCTGCACATAGAGATTTTGTTTTAAATCGTAGTAGATAACAGCACAGTTTTACCTTTTTTGTTAATGATTGTTTTTGAATAATTTCTAATAAGTACTGAAATTTTAGTAGCCTATACCTGCCATGCATGTTTGTAGGCTACAGTGGTTCTCAGGTGGTGGGCCGGGATGCTAAAGTAAATCATAGGCAGAGTTGAGGGTAACATGTTACAAAATGAACGAGTCACTAAAAATATATTTCTTTTTTCAGTAACTATTAAGGAATATAATAAATATAACAAATTACTTACACAATATACAGTAATATATTTGTCATTATACTTGAAGTAACTTGCGTTACAAGTGCCTTTAAATGGTTTGAATTGATGTACGAACAAAGAAATGATAAACTTCGGCCAAATAAAATGCAGCACCAAATCCAACTGGACACTGATGTATCTGCAGTTGCGTGTAGCTAATGTCGTCAAAACCAAACACAAGAGAATGGGGTTAGTGAAGGAAAAGGAAATCTCTGACTGCACTTTTGCTCGGGGGCATTATTACTATTTTCAATTTCATATTGTGACAAAATCAGAAGTGTAAGTGTAACTCAGCTTTATTTTTTTTATATAATACAAACATATTACATTTTCAAAGCTGTACGTACTAATATAGAATGTTTCACAAATTTAAAGTGACTTGCCCAACACTGGTCATAGAACCTTTTTCAGTTGTTAGTGGCCTTTTCTCAAAGATAACAGCTGATAATTTTTTTTGACTGTCATAGCTACTACCCCTTACTATTTCAGCCATCTTTCTGTCCCATTATAATAAAGACAACCACACTTAGTCCAACATGCTTCTTATTATTGTTAATTTCATTCTTCTGTAGATCACAAGTGCTACAACAGCAGCGGGGCTGAGTACCGCGGCACGGTGAGCATGACCAAGTCGGGACGGCAGTGCCAGCCCTGGAACTCCCAGTACCCCCACAGCCACACCTTCCTGGCCGTCCGCTATCCAGAGCTCAACGGGGGACATTCCTACTGCCGCAACCCGGGCCACAAGCACGAGGCCCCCTGGTGTTTCACGCTGGACGAGCGGGTGCGCATGGAGCTGTGCGACATCCCCATCTGTGGTGAGTGGACTGTGCATACCGAAATATTGAACAATTGGAAAAAAGAAACGTATCGCAAGCTTTAAAATAGCCAACTGGATTTTGCCCAAAGCGTACCCCCAAACTAAACATGTAGCCGTCAGACCTGGTTCTGAAAGTATCTCTTGTTTCAGATCATAAGGAGAAGTCCGGCAGCATGGATATTCTCTGGATCTTGGTGCCCAGCGTAACCATCCCACTGGCCATCGCCTTGTTGTTCTTCTTCATCTGCGTGTGCCGAAACAACCAGAAGTCCGCCAGGCCGCCCCCGCCTCGCCAGCCCAAACCTGTGTGCGGACAGAACGTGGAGATGTCCATGCTCACCACGCAGTTCAAACCGAAGGTAAATTGAATAAATAGTACAAAATAGAATACAAGCCAAAAATACCTCCAGACTTTTCACTTTTTGCTGTTTTCCGGACATGAAATCAAAGTTCACCCACTTGTGGTACATTAATCGGTCATAAATTAGAAAGGCACTATAAAGGCTTGCAAATGTTACACAGTATCAAGATGCTGCGTAATGAAATGGGAAGTAATAGAGGAATACGAAACTAATCTGAACCCACTCTGCATCCAGCCAACCCTGTTGTCGCTCTTGATCCTCCCCGCGGTGTCTCCAAAGTCCTCGCGAATTTCAAAGTCACGCGAGTCAGCTGAAGCGGAGTCAAAACACCAGCGCGCCCCTGTGCGAGTGTGTATGTCATGAAGGATCTGTTGTAGCACGCTCTTGTTTTTCCGCGCGGACTCTCAGTCCAACAGATCTCTATCACCAAACCCCCGTCGATCCAGGAATGTTCAGCTGCACTTATGTTTACACCTTGAGTGCCACGTCCACACCGCTCTCCTCTCCTGCCTCACCGTCCATCTCACTTTTGCTCGTTTTCGTCGGCGTACCTCTGAAATCCAGTGCTTTCGACAGAACAAAACTTTGTATGTAATTGTCGGTCATTTTGGCCGCGTTCACCCCTTGTTGAGCCATTTGCCACTTTTCCTTTCATGTGGTGCACACTAAAATACCATGAAAAAGATTGGCCCGTTTATCACTTCTGTCAGTGGCCTTAATGTTGCAAAAGCACTGCTGTACAGTCTTTCATATCTTAATCATCAAACTCCAGCGTATCCAGGAATGTCGAGCTTTTGTTTACACCTCTGCTACTGTCTCCTGTCTCCCGCCACATCATCCATCTCACTTGCGCTCGTTGTCGTGAGCCCCTCCATTTATTTCTAACAGGATGTCTTTGTAATGTAAAGATCTGCCCATCCATTGCATAAAGGCCAACACTTGGATCCCTCTCATATTCCCCTCCAAGGCGTTTATCTTTTTTCCACATAATTTTGACTGCGCCGGAGCGTTCACTTTGTGTCCGTGGAAAGACCAGGCCTAATCCTCCTCAAGGTAATATGGATAGTGTTACCATCACAGGCCGCGGAATGTCACAGAAGCGTCAGAAGCCATTAATATCTCCAGTTTGTTTTGCTTTCTTGGAATGGAACAAATGTTTCGGGGGGACTGTGTTTGGATTACGACCTTGTATCTGTGAAGAGCTGACTTCACGGTAGATCAAAGCCGTCTCAGTGTTGGGCCTGCACTTTGGGGATCATAAAATGCCGTTTAAACGGTCTCCATGGACAACTGAGTCAGTAAATATGCCTTACATTTAAAGGCTCTTTTGGTGTGCCAGAGCTGTTGTATCAAATTAAAGGGATGTGCTCATATTGGCACTTAATATTAATAATAATGGCTTACACTTTTCAGGCCTGTGTTACTGAGTTTCACAAAGCACCACACAGTTGTCATTAGGCACGGTGGCACAGTGCTTAGCGCTCCTGCGTCGCAACTAGAAGGTACCGGGTTTGATTCCCACCTGGAGGAGGGGGCCTTTCTGTGTGGAGTTTGCATGTTCTCCCCTTTTCTGCGTAGATTTCCCCTACGTTTCCCCTACCATTAAAAACATGTACAGTTGGCCAGGATGTGTGGGACAACGGATGCAAATTAGCCCATGGATACAATCTGGTGTGGTGTGTTCATTGTACTGTCACTACCAAATAAAATATAAAAACACACTCCGATCACCACCAGCTTCTCACTCACAGGCTCATTCATTCTGGCCTGTTGTACGTGTTTTTATTGGTAGGTAAAACCGGAGTACGTGGGGGAAACCTATGCAGGCACGGGGCGAACATGCACAGAAAGGCCTTTCGGCCGGGGATCATACCCAAGACCTTCTAGCTATGAAGCACAGACGCTAACCACTGTGCCACTTCCATTTTACCCATGGGATATTGTTTATATGGCACAAATGGAATTTAGAACATATTTTTTAACAATAAACTAACTTTCTAGTCATGTTTAAAAAAAAAACTAAAATAGGAATATGCAGAGTGATTTGTTCAATCAGTACTTGTCTGGAGGAAAACGTAAGAGAATATTTTCCAGAAAAATAAATTGTTACATGTGTCTGTATATAAAACAATTTTGCACCACCAAACCAGTTGTAAAGCATGACCTTAAAGTGTCTGCCATTCTGTTCTTTTTTTGAGTACTGTATATGAAACCATATCACCCCATTACCATCCAGATGTCCCGCCGGACACCGTCTCAGCCACCCAATCTTTAATGGGCTGAGGAGGATGTGAAGGTTTGGGTGTGGAGAGTCAGGCAAGGGGTGCAACAAATCCATAACTAAAAACATCTGCTTCTCTCATAAGCCCAGCAGGTCAGAGCTATCCTCTCCCCACCACACACACTCCATACCCCCCTCTGAGATCATACAGCCCGGCGTCTCCCGCAGCTCACTTAGGAATTTCATTATTCATCACAGCATACGTTTCCTGGAATCTGCAAATCCCTGCCAACCTTTTCTCACCTTTATTCTCCTCCCAACAACGTACATGTTTGCTTTAATAAATCTTTTGGTTCATTTAACTGTAAGAAGGATGTATGAGAGAGAAAGTTTGAAAAGTGAAATGCTGATACAATGCTTTTGATCCTTTGCAGAGTAAGGCCAAAGAGCTTCCTCTGTCTGCCGTGCGCTTTATGGAGGAGCTTGGAGACTGCCCGTTGGGAAAGATCTACAAGGGTCACCTGTACCTGCCTGGCATGGACCACCCTCAGCTCGTGGCCATAAAGACCCTCAAAGACGTGTCCAATGTGCAGCTTTGGGGCGACTTTCAGAAGGTATGAATATGTAACTATTTTTATAATGGAATGTGTGTTTATTGTTATTTAGATATTTAAAAAAGTGTAGTCACCATTAGCTCCTCCTGTGGACCCACCACCTGCAGGAGGAGCCAAAGGGGACTGGTGCTATGTGATATGGGCAGCTCCAACAGCTGCCCCCACGACCCGGCAACGGACAAGTGGAAGAAAATGGATGAATGGATGGATGGATAGTCACCATTAGCATTACCATTGTAACTGTAGATTATTTGGAAAGAGGCATTATTAAGTTTTAAATGCCATGATTGTCCATCACAGGAGGTGTCAGTGTTGACTGAGCTGCAGCATCCCAACATGGTGTGTCTGCTAGGGGTGGTGACGCAGGAGCAGCCAGTCTGCATGCTGTTTGAGTTCCTGCCACAAGGAGACCTCCACGAGTTCCTTATCATGCGCTCCCCACACTCTGATGTGGGCTGCAGCAGTGACGAGGATGGCACAGTTAAATCCAGCCTGGACCATGGAGACTTCTTACACATGGCCAATCAGGTAAAGTCTCTCATATAATCACTACATGGGGATTAAACTTTAGGATTAAACAATTAACTCTTTTCATCCAGGTGGCCGCTGGGATGGAATACCTGTCCAGCCACTCCTTTGTCCACAAGGACCTTGCAGCTCGGAACATCTTGGTCGGAGAACAGCTCCATGTGAAGATTTCAGATCTGGGTCTGTCCAGAGAGATCTATTCGTCTGATTACTACCTGATCCATCCCAAGACTCTGCTGCCCATCCGCTGGATGCCCCCTGAGGCCATTGCCTACGGCAAGTTCTCAACAGAGTCCGACATCTGGTCCTTTGGTGTGGTGCTGTGGGAGGTCTTCAGTTATGGCTTGCAGCCCTACTATGGCTTCTCCAACCAGGAAGTGATGGAGATGGTGAGAAAGAGGCAGCTGCTGCCCTGTCCAGAGGACTGTCCTCCAAGGTATGAGCATATGGACATTTGATTGTTCAAAGATTTGTCATACTATTCTTTTGGCAATATGTTTGTGAAGGCATTCTTTTGGCATTGACTGTGTCTGGCCTCAATTTTGCCCATAGGTTTTATGGCCTGATGACAGAGTGTTGGCAGGAAGGTCCAGCTCGACGCCCGCGCTTTAAGGACATCCACACACGGCTCAGAGCCTGGGAGGGCATGTCCTCTCATGCCAGCTCCAGCACACCCTCTGGTGGAGGGGGTAATGCCACCACCCAGACCACCTCTCTTAGTGCCAGTCCTGTAAGTAACCTGAGCAACCCTCGCTATGCTGCGGCTCCTGGGGCCTACCTGTATCCAGCCCAGGCCATCCCTGCTCCAGGGCAGATGGGTCCTATCCCGGCCTGGACTCCAATGGCAGTGTCCCAAACTCACCAGCGCTTCATCCCTGTAAATGGATACCCCATTCCACCAGGATACGCAGCCTTCCCCGCTCACTTTGCTGCTCCTGCCCCACCCACCAGAGTGATGCAGCACCACCTGCCTCCTCCCAAGAGCCGCTCCCCCAGCAGTGCCAGTGGCTCCACTAGCACAGGCCATGTGAGCGGGGTCCCCTCCACCACTGGCTCTAACCACGACGCCAACACACCCCTCCTCTCTCACTGCATCATGCCAGGTAGCGGGCCAGCCCAAATGTACGGACAGATATCCCAGAAAACAGTAGGGCAGCTGGACTCATTGCAAACATCAGCTCTGCTGTCTGGAGACTCTGACATTATCATGTACACCGACAATGTGATCACTGCAGACCTGTAGACAGACAGACAGACGGACAGACAGAGAGGGGAGAGTGAGGGCCTCACTGTTACTATGGGACCACTACAGGCAGCGTGTGGAACACATGGACCACTAACAGTGTGGAGGTGCTCTTCAGCAGGTGCTAAAACCACCAGGACCCATGTCCCAGGACTCGATGTGTATTTTAACCTCTGTAAATAAAGAACATGTGGCTCCAATCAAGTGGAATGCATTTATATATTCAGAAGATTGTTTTATTGTAAAGTATGTATCATTTAAAGACCTTGTGTGTCCCCATTGTAAATGCAGTTACCAGTGAAGTTTATTGAACGCATTTGTTATAATCTGTCTGCTACAGAAGGCATGGTAATGTCTCTTACCATATTTCTCTTTGGAAATGACAACTGAATGTTTTACATATTTACCGACATTACAGGAACTAAACCTGGCAAACAGTTTTATCTATCTATAGATGCACAGATGCCTCCTAGTGCGCTGGTGTGAACATAATCTGCCACATAACTTTAGTGCTGAAGTTAGGGACACCTCAAAGCTTACAGTTCTATCATCATGACTTCTTCTGGCCTCGCCACTACAGGTCTCAGGGTAAAGACTTCACCTGCCAACCAACTCTGAGATGGTACTTAAACTGAAAATAATATATATTTGTTTTGTATTGTCTAAAGAAAGGTGTTGGCTGTATGAATTTTGAAGGATTTTAATTCATATTTGAATGTGTGTCTTTGCCCCAATGAGAAAAAATATTCAAAGATGACAAGTTCGACATATACTACCTAAATTTGTTTATTTTGTTAAATTGTTTGCCAAGGGATTTTTAAATGTAATTAATTTATTTTTTATGCCCACAAAAGATCCACTGAACTGTGCAGATGTGAAAACAGGTTTAAGTCTTCAGGCCTTATATATATGCCTTAATATGTGAGACACAAATGTACTTCAGCCTCTAAAAACGAGTTTTAGTGTGCCACATTGACATGTTAAAAAGGTTATTTGAAGTCAACCATTTTATATGATGTAAGTGTAAATGAATTGCCTAAAGCTGTATTGACTCAAAGTATTTGATTATCAGTTTGGTCCACCGTTCAGTGAATAGTGCCACGTCAACTTGTCTTCCTAAGTGAATAATATGTCCGGTGAATTTCAACGTACAGAAAGAGTTGGAACTAATTGATTTACATATTGTAAACCATACAGTTGTAGAGTGTAATTTGCGTCACAGAAAAAGATTTGACATGGTAATTTAACGTAACTATAATTTGGTAACACACATTTAGATCAAGGTCATTGGAATATTGGAATAGAAAAATGTACCATGACATTAACTGACTATAGCGGTTTTGTAGAGTTGTTATATGTTTTATGTGAAGCAGACGGATCTGTTACTTTCGGTGGCCTCTGAGCTGTACTTTGTGATGTGACCCCAGTATGAAGAGGACTGTAATCTGCAAACAATGTAAAACCACTTGGACACAAGATGTGAAAACTAAAGCAAATGTAGCTTCAATGTTTTCTATAACACTATCCCAAAATGTTCCTTTACACATCTGTACACATCTTTCAGTACCTTTCCCCTTCACAAAAGGTTTACATGGATACTCCTTTTGATCAAGAGAGGCCTTGTCTTTGTATGTGTCTGAACATTTTTGCACAGGTGTTTTTGTATTTTAAATCATTTATTAAATGATGCTGTTTGGTTACTTATGCGTTGTTTTCCTCATCTACTGTGATTTCCCCAAAGTATTCATTTGGACAGATGCAATAGCTGTGTATCCCCACAAGGTGTCACTAAGCTCTTAGCCTCTGCTTTCTTTTGCCATTGTTTGCAGTAACATCGACTGGGCGGCAGGTGGAGCCGTTTGCATAGTCCAGGCATGTGCCAGCAGCTGGATTTGACATTTGTCCAACTCAAACTGGGCCAAAAACCGACTCTTCGACTGTTTTTAGCAGCTCAGTCACTTCCTTTCTATATTTGAATGGAGCCAAAACAATATTTTCCGTGCCAACTGAGCCTACATTTTTAAACATGATTTTGCTGTTCAGTGTGCAATAAGTAATGTATTTGAAGATTTATTTTCAAATATGTTTTCTTTATTTAGATACATGATACCTTCATCCCTCAGATAAACAGTGGTCAATAGTTTTTGCATGTCTGAAAGGAATAATAGGTTGGGTGTGAGCATATGCTTAAAGCACAACTAAGTAAGTCATGCCCCTAGAGGCCATAAGCGTCACTGCAGGTGTCGTAACATGTTGCGGTTTTTTACTCATTGTCCGTGAGAGTAAAATACTACGCTGACAGAAAAGACAAAGGGAGGGAGGGATATTGTACATTCAATAACACAATGAAGATCTTTTTTCACTCAAACTTGGCTGTAAATATTTAAGTGGCGCCCGCAGTTAGCTTTCCCGTTAGTCTGTTCGCTTCTTCTTCGTGATTCCATTAGTGTGTATTGCTGCTCCTGTGTGTATTGCAGGCAAAGTTGCAATTGTGGTTTTCTGGCTAGAGACACCAGGGGGAAATGAAAGACCCCCACCCAATCATCCCATTAAAACTTTTATTACCCCCAGAGGGACTAGTAAAAGGATTTATTAAAGGTAAACAAGTTACTTAGTACTGCTTTAAGATCTTTTACGTTGAAGCCCCAAGACACCACCACCTGGCTCTTTGACTGTGACCGTGGACCCCTGACTCGTCACCAAGGGTTTATTTTACAAAGGACTACCCAGTATCCATGTATGAGTGTGGAACGGGTAAGTGGGTCAGAAGTCAGTGAAAGATTATGTCCTTTATACATCAACAGGGCCACACATGCAACAACGTGAGGTTTTACTGGAGACTGCATATTAACAATGCGTCGTATGTAAACACTGGCTCGCAGCAGCAAAAGGAAACATGATTGGTCACAGTTGTGAGCTCTGGTTTCAAATGAGCCCGTGGGGGTAAATAATGAGAGGGGAAGATTGAGCCACTGATTACAATGATGTTTTGCTTTTGCCTGTGGAATTGAGATTTATATCAACAGCGTCACTGGATGTGTTTACATGTCGGTACAAGCATGATCAAGATGGTCATAAAAGGAACCGTTTTAGCTTGATCATATTGACAGAGCAGGCAAATCTGATATTTTTGTAGTGTAAAGGCAACTGAATTTTAGGCAAGGCAAGGCAAGGCAAGGGCAAGGCAAGTTTATTTGTAGAGCACAATTCATACACAAGGCAATTCAAAGTGCTTCACAGTTGCATAAAATTACAAGAAAACAGATCAAATCAATCATTAAAACATCCAACATAAAAATTAATCAATTACAGTAAAAGGCAAGAGTGCAGATAAAATACTTTCAGTTTTCATATGCTCGGGTAAAAAGAGCTGTTTTCAGCCTGGATTTGAACATTGTCAGAGTTGAGGCCTGTCTCACATCCTCATGAAGACTGTTCCAGATTTTAGCTGCATGAAACTGAAACGCAGCCTCACCGTGTTTAGTCCTGACTCTGGGAACCACCAGGAGACCCCTCCCTGAAGTTCTCAGGGCCCGAGATGGTTCATACGGCTCTAACATGTCAGAGATGTACTTTGGTGCTAAACCATGAAACGACTTGTACACAAGCAGAGCTGTTTTAAATTCTATTCTCTGAGTGACAGGAAGCCAGTGCAGCGACCGGAGCACTGGACTAATATGGTCATATTTCCTGGTTCTTGTCAGGACTCGAGCAGCAGCGTTCTGGATGTTCTGCAGCTGTCTAACAGCTCGTTTAGAAAGGCCAGTGAGCAGGCCGTTACAGTAGTCTAACCTGCTGGAGACAAATGCATGGATGAGTGTCTCCAAGTCTGGTTTTGACACTATTCCTCTGATCTTAGCAATGTTTTTCAGATGGTAAAAAGCTGATGATGTTATTGCTTTAATGTGGCTGTTTAAGTTCAGGTCTGAGTCCATGATTACTCCTAGATTTCTAACCTGATTTTTTGGTTTTAGAAAGAGAGACTCAAGGTGACTGATAACACTTTGTCTTTGTGTCTGTGGGCCAAAAACAATGATCTCAGTTTTGTCTGAGTTTAGTTGGAGAAAGTTGTTTTGCATCCACAAACTGATCTGTTTGATGCAGTGACAGAGAGTATCTACAGGCCCATGTTCACCTGCCGTCAGTGACACGTAGATCTGAGTGTCATCTGCGTAGTTATGGTACGACACATTGTTGCTGTTTATTAGCTGACCCAATGGAAGCATGTACAAGTTGAATAAGAGGGGTCCCAAGATTGACCCCTGGGGGACTCCACAGGTCATGGAAATTTTGTCTGAGACACAGTTGCCAATTTCGACAAAGTACGTCCTATCCTCCAGATAGGACTTGAACCAGTTTAGCGCAGTACCAGAGATTCCCACCCAGTTTTCTAACCTGTGAAGTAAGATCCCGTGGTCCACTGTGTCAAAGGCAGCGCTCAGGTCCAGCAGAACTAAAACTGAGACCTTACCTGCGTTGGTGTTCATACGGATATCATTTGTCACCTTGATCAGAGCTGTCTCAGTGCTGTGGTGGGGCCTAAAACCTGATTGGAAAGTATCAAACACATTGTTAGATAGGAGAAAGTAAGTGAGCTGTTGATATATTACTTTCTCCAGGACTTTTCCTAAGAATGGTAGGTTTGATATGGGCCGGTAGTTGTTCAGTATCTTGGGATCAAGGCTGCTCTTCTTTAGAAGAGGCTTAATGACCGCGGTTTTCAGAGCCTTTGGAAATGCTCCAGTCTCAAATGAAATGTTGACTAACTGAACAAGTTGTGGTTTACCCACTCTTCCACCAAATGAGAGACAGCCATTTAGCGCCCAAAGACCCATCCCCAAATTTTGGGTCAAAATCTTGGTGTAGGTTTTGCATGTATTGTGCAAACTGGAGTGTCCTGACATGCACCGATGGCAATGAGGGTTGGCTCAAACGCTGAGTACAAAGTATTTTGGAAAAGGTTCACGTGGGTTTTGTTGAACCCACGTGAACCTTTTCCAAAATATGTTCAGCTATGAGAGGTCAAATACCAACATTCTATCACTCTACATCTGAAGTCAACTGTAGAGCCCAATGACAATGGCAGCACAGTGCTTTGACGTGATGACTGAACAGGCATGGTATAGGAACAGCGGTGTACAGTTTCATGTCCTAACTTCCTCTGTGAATCCCCCTACAACAGCTCTCCTACCTGTGCGGATGAGCTGACGGGTGCCTGACCTCTGCTGTCTGTCCTACAGTGACCTGGCAGAGGGGACGTGAAGAGCGGCCTTTGAACTGCCTCAAGTGAACTCACAAGGCTGCTTTCATTTCCTCACCAAGGACCTGACCGGGAAAGTACAGGTCAGGAAGACACACCTGCGCAGATTATTGCAAACGTCTGACTAATGTGTTGCTTCAGTGCTTACGTGGGAGAATATTGTATAATTGTAAATTATAGTATGTATAAAAATCTATCATAAATAAAAAAAGAGCTTGTGACTGGACCCCACTCTTATATTCCTATCCAGCATCTATCATTGAACCATCTTTTGCATAATGTATCTCATCAAATGCGTAATTAGCTTCAATCCAAAGATATGACAGTCTTCTGCCTAGGCAGGGGTTTTTCTTACTCTGAAACTCCTAAAGAATACCACAAAGTCTCCTCAATATTATATCATGTCTTAGACATAAACAGACTCTTTGTGGCAGGAGTGATCCTACGGAGGAAAGTATGGAAACCCCCATAATGTTATATATTTTTTGCAATACTGTTACTACAGGCTATTTTGCAAAACATATTTACCTTATTATAATGCATGTTATAGTCCACATCCTTATTTGTTAATGACTCATGTTGATTAATGTTGATTATTACTCATGTTGATTAATTGCTAATTAAACTGGTATGTATTAATCATAATTTTAGTGAAAATAAAACCGCAGTATCTGTAGTTCTACTTCTATCTTCTTCACTTCTGATGGCAAAGGATCAATAGCAAACAAAACTATCAAACCATGGAAAATAAATTCAAATGTTCAGTGAAATCTTAATTATCTACTAACTAAATATGTTAAACAATATAACATGTCAACAGGGCAAGGTTTTAGGTTTGATCAGAACGTTTCAGCTGTCAGATTGGTCAAATGTCTGACCAATCATGTCTGAATTGCATGTTATATTGTGTTTTGACATATTTCATAACCTGGCTGAAGACAAGAATCTACTTAGACTATCGGTCATATGCAGACATGTGACCAGCTGCGCCTGTTGGAGGCTGACATGTTGGCAAACTGTCATGTCACACCTGGCATCAGCTATAGTATGTGGATTATTGGCTGCACTTAGCAGACGCTAATAACCCATTAATCTGCTCAACTGTTGAAAGCATGAGAGTCCAATTAAATACACAGTGGGAGGAAAATGTATGTGAACGCTTTGGAATTTCTCACATTTCTGCCTAAATTGGTCATCAAAATGTGGTCTGATCTTCCTCAAAATCACAACATGTAAACATTCACAGGAAAGCATGGAATAAGCAAGTGAACACAGGAATCTCCCTGAACAGCAGCAGTTTTGTAAAGAGGAATGGTCTAAGATGCATCCTGATCATTGTGAGAGTCTAATCTGCAACTACAGGAAACGTCTGGATGAAGTTATTGCTGCCAATAAACAGATATCTAATACAATAGTGTACTTACTTATTCCACGCTGTTGTGAATGTCTCGTTTTTTTCTGCTAAATATCGTGATAAACTTGTGAATTCATTTTTCTATTGGTGTTAAAAGCTGAGTCAGGGGGCAAAGCTCTTGATTTACCGATCGATCTACGTTCCCACCCTCACCTATGGTCATGAGATTTGGGTAATGACCGAAAGGACAAGATCGCGGATGGCTGGGTGGCTGGGTGCACCCTCCGAGATCGGGTGAGGAGCTCAGTTACCCGGGAGGAGCTCGGAGTAGAGTCGCTGCTCCTTCACGTCGAAAGGAGCCAGCTGAGGTGGCTAGGGCATCTGTTCCGGATGCCTCCTGGTCACCTCCCGCGGGGGGTGCTCCAGGCATGTCCTATTGGGAGGAGGCCTCGTAGAAGGCCCAGGACACGCTGGAGGGACTATGTCTCTGAGCTGGCCTGGTGTCGCCTTGGGGTCCCCCCAGAACAGAAGAGGTGTACGTGGATCGGGAAGTCTGGGCATCTCTGCTAAGACTGCTGCCCCCGCGACCCGGCCCCGGATAAAGCGGAAGAAAAGAAATGGAGGGATGGATGGATAAAAAGTTGTCCGGGCCTGAGGCAGCAAAGCCATGATTCTCCCTGCACCAGACTTCACAGTAGGGATAAGGTTTTGATGTTGGTGAACTGATCCATTTTTCCTCCACACATGACACATGACATGTAAGGAATTCCAAAGCGTTCACATACATTTTTCTCCCACTGTAAGACGAAGTCATACATGAAAACACATTATTTGGTGAGATTCTATCAAATTAACAAATCTGTAACAGGTTAATCGATTGTAGATCAGTTTGCAGAGAATGCCTAAAACTGGATGTACAATCTACTAACTGATGATGTCATCATCAGTTGCTGAAATGTTTTGATCAGACCTAACATGTTGTATTGTTTTTGTCTGGTGAAAATGTAGTAGTGTAGTGTCATACAATCCTTAAAATTGTATTTCACCGATTTTTTTATTTTATTTACTTGCTAGGGTTTAACAACGCTAGTAACCTTTAATCTATCAACACATTTCAAGTCAAATTTCAAGTCCCCACAGTCCCATAGTGTGTTTTCCCAGCGCCGACAATAAGTGCAGCTGACTTCCTGTGTGTAACGTTATGCTGAAACTGCCACAGACATTCATGTCTCTTGGACATACTGGTTTGGCTGCAGGAGGCTGACAGAAACAACGCTCTGAGAGAGGGATCCACATTCCATTTGTTAATGTATCTACTGTACCCGAATGCCCGAGAATTCTTGTTTATTCAATTAAACTCTTCCTGTTCTATGCAAAGACTAGTCTGGGATATCGTCTAATCTACCCCAGTTCAAATGATTGACAGACAGATTAATAAAATTAGAGAAACAATGGTCCATCAGAACAAACACAAACGCTATACGAGAGTCAAGAATGACTAAAATCACACTGAATTATGGGCCATCTTTTTTGAATTCCTAGTGCATCTAGTCCATAGAGCAGTGAACTCATTCCAGCAGCGTTAGTCTGACCTTAACTCTCAACTCCAAAATAAACAAGTCTAATTTTGTTTGACCAAAACAGCACAGACCGACCTCTGTTCACTTGATCTGGTTGGTGGCCTTTGATGCCCCATGCGTGATTCTCAGACGAACTGCTTTTGTTTGAATGAATAGGTTTTATTACAATTTCTGGATGTATAAGACAAGGCAAATGTATTTATAGAGCACATTTTAATGCCCAAGGCAACACCGAAAACACAATAAGACAGTTCAATCGATACAACTCATAATGTATATATATATATATATATATATATATATATACACACAAATATGTATATTAAAATTAGGGCTGGGCAGTTGATAGAATTTCAATCTGGTCGTGATTTTAATAAAGGTCAATCACAATAATCGCGTGGTGCGTTTTAATCCAGGAGAATTGGCCAATCCTGTCGCATTCTGGAAAAAAATGGACAGCGCAATACTGCAGCGCTTGTCAGGTCAATCCCAGGGAACACTCGGCCCAAACAAACAGGAAGCAAAGGAGCATGGCACATGCAACAAGGAGAGGAACTGGTGATTTTACATGTAAAATCTGATAGCTAATTCAAACAGAAACACGTGGGGAGCTGGCAGACCTGAAACACACCGACAACGTATTGCACAAGCTTGACCCACGCGTAGGAAAATAGGATTGTTCTATTTTGAGGAAGTCCTGTGCGCTGCCCTTGGCGCACGTTACGCACAGCTCAGTGTGGCCGCTTCAGTCCATCGTCAATGATTCTATGTCAAAACGCGTCAAAAAGGCAATGCGTTTACGCAGAACAGGGTCATAAACGCGCAGAAAACGCGGCCGGTGTGTCTTGGGTGTCAGAGGAACAGGACGCATGCACAGGGATGAAGAGTTTACCTTCGAAGGTGAAAACTATCTATTTGGACCATGTGGACTATTTTTGAGGCTGCAGCGGTGGATTAGCCGAACTTCTAACAGTGAATTGTAAGTTTGATAGTCTTTTATGCTTATAAATGCACTGTTTACGAATATTTCTTTATATTAAGTTGTTAGGCTTCACTCCGTGAAGTCTTGGCCTTTTTAGACTCCGCACACAAACATGCGCTAGTTGTTTGCTTCTGACATTCTTCAAATATTCCACTTTTTTGCGTCTCCTTTGCAGATTTTTGTGTATTGTTGTGAGGGGATGTTGTACTGTGAGGAGTGTGGAGTTTGTTTTTCCTGCTCAGTTAGCTGGAGTTTTCAGTTTGGCCGCTGCATCCGTTTACCTGCTAGTCCAGGGAAGACTACATTTATTTATGTTTTATTTTTTTGTTTTTTTCGAGATAGATCAATATGGGGAAAATAATCGTGATTTTTTTTCTCCCAAAATCGCCCAGCCCTAATTAAAATTATATTTTAAAATACAATCAATTGTCATAGGCAGCAGTGTCTCAATCAACTCTGACTGAGGCCTGTCTCCTGTCCTCACTGAGGCTTTTTTAGACCTTTGCTGCGCGCAGAGACCGGAGCACTGGTCTACTATTTGATGGTATTTTCTGGTTCTAGTCAGGATTGGTCAGCATTTTGGATGTACTGGAGCTGTCTAACAGCTCGTATTGAGCAGGCCCGTTACAATAGTCTAACCGACTGGAGACGAAGGCATTAATTAGTCTCTAAAAGTGGAAAAGTGATTAGATATGTAATTCATTGACACATAAATGCTCTCAGACAATCCTGACCTAGCTTGGATATCTTTGATCTTGTTTAAAGCTGCTTAAATTGTGCTCAGTCGAAATATCTTTTAGTATCACTCAATTAATTTGACATTTGTCATATGCTTTAGTCTACAATGAACTTTTATAAATCATTTGATTGTACCCATTTTTGACCAATCCACACGAAACAGAAAGTGTAAAGTATCCACACATGAGAGGATCTGTCCCGATCAAACCTACGCCTGTGCACATTACAACAGACATCTGGACACCCGAATTACTGTCCGCAAATGTAAATGCTCGTAAAAGAAAAGGTGTTAAATATTGGTGAGGGCTGTTCCTGTCGGCCCAACGTTAAGGAAGTTACGGCCATGGTGTAACCCGACTCTACTTCAACTTCTAAAAATCCTTGGGTCATTTTGACCCGAAAGCCACTGGAGCCGCAGCCCATCCAAATGGCCCAAAGGCCACTGAAGGATTTTCGTAAAAATAATATGAATGTGTGGTAATTTTCAGGCTCTTTTTTTTAAGTGTACATTTTTTGACATTAGGGTCTTTTAAAGGATTCAAAATGGAAGGACCACACAAGGTTTAAACGTCATACAAACCACTTTTTTCCCAGTCTAACCCCCCTGCCCTCTGCTTCTCCCCTGTCCTGGCCTCCCTCCCTCCTTCCCCTCAAACCTGTCTCCCTCTTCTATCTAATGATCCATCCATCTCTAACTGGGGCAAGCCCATAATGTTTTCCATGTGTGTGCGTCAGTGTTGTGGGCTTTGAGGGCCAGACCTGCCACTCCTCATTCTCTCTCCTCTCCACTCCAGTACCTCTCCAGTCTTAAAAAAAACCCGCCAAGAGTCTATACTTCCACTCAACCTATAGAGTCCGCACACAGGGGGCCGCTAAGGCTGAGAGGTGTGCCTGGAGGGGGGGACCTGGGCCCCTGAAAAGATCCCTGCTCTCTCAAACCAAAGCACCAATTAATTGCGTACCTCAGGGTTCTAAATGGGAATTGTTTTACAAGAGGTCTGAAAATCCAATTCACCAAAACAAAATAATGAGAAATTATTTTTTAATTGCACGTGTTATAATGAACAGGTCTGTGTGTTCTCCATCTAATTTACATGTTGAAATCTCTTACCGCAGGAATTCAAAACAGTTTTCACATCTCTTTGCTTTTCTCATTCAGTGATAAAAGCACTTAAATTACAATCTTCACTTTATATCAGATTAGTGAGATTGGGAAACTGACCTTTATAATGTGTAAAAAATAAAATAAATTACTACAATGTATTGCATCGGTCTTCATCTGTGAGGATTGAAAACATGACGACACGAAGTCTTTATCATCTGACCCCTCCCCTGTCCTCCCTGGCTTTCATCTTCCCATGTCTTTCAAAAGATACCTACTCCAGTCACCAGTGGGCGATAGAACACTTTGTATAAAATGTTGGCTTTGAATTGTGTAAATCAAGCCGACTTGACTTCTTGATTATCAGTCTGACTGGATGTTTGGCAGGGTTTACCTTGTGAAAGAGAGAGAGTTCCAACTGTACGTGGTCAAGTACCACCGCCCAGTACATCTTGGGAACTATAGTCACCAATCCAGCCCTGAAGAAGCCACTTGGTTAGTACAGTATCAAAACGGCAATTTAAATCAAGTAAATCAAGTTTTTTCTGACTGATTGGACTTAATATAATAATGATTCTGGCCTGGATATTTTAACATTTCCTTCCTTTTTAAAAATTAATAAATGCTCTATATTCCTTTTTATTGCCAAAATCTTCACCAGATCACTTCGGCGCTCAAATTCCCTTAAAGGAACAGGGCACCGTTTTTCCATACTGTGATATGTTCTTACCGGAGCTTAGACAAGTTGATACGCCTGTGCGTGCCCGTGGAAGAGTGTGGTAGCTTCCAACTTCACCCCCGTTTGGAGCCATTGGAATATGTTGGGAGAGGCCAAATGCTAACAACATCTTTGGTCATTTTGCGTGATTGAGCGCACACACAAAGACCAGATAGGTACGCATCAACTCGTCTAAGCTCAGTTAAGAACATATTTCAGTATGTAAAAACGGTGGCCTGTTCCTTTAACTTAATGCTTCCTGACAGAAGTTATTGAATCAGTAGTTTTTCGCCCAATTTTACCCTATGTACTATCGAGTTCCTTGACTAAAATATTGCAACAGCTTTTATCTTTAGTCACATCCAACATGGCTACCATAGTGATTTTTGGGTGTTTTTAGCACGCACCAACATCTCTAAATCAATATTTCAGGCATAAAGAGTGAGGGAATTGGAAACATGACGACATCAAGTCGTCATGTCATCCAACACACAAGCGCTCCCCTTCTTTCATCTCCCCCTCCCGCCTCCCCACCTCTGCTCCCGATTGTTTGATATCTTCCCCCTTTTAAGGTTCTGCCTCTGTACTTGCCGACATTTCTCATTATCAGTGCTGAGCAGGTTTCTAATCAGCGGCCTATTTCTGTATGTTTGTTTGTGTGTTTTATTATATCCTCCACAGACACAGGCACTGACTCATGTGCCGTGTCCTCTATATATATTCCCAAAATGTCAGCCGCAAGCCTCTAGTTTCGAACAGAGCCGGAGATAGTGTTGCATTTTTGGTCCCGCAATCGGCTTAAAGGGAAAATTGTGACGGAGTAAAAAAGAAAAGAAAAAAAGAGTGATGGAAGTTCCAAGAGGAAGCGGAGGAGGAGGAGGTGGTGATGGTGGATGGAGGGCACTGTCAAATCCAGCTGTAAAAAAAATAAAAAATAAATAGGACGAGGGGGGAAAACTTCAAAGAATTATGTTACCATAGCAACAGTGCAGTGCCTGCTTTTAAATTTCGTCCCACGGTGCCCTGCTCATAAGAAATGTACAAGTCCAAACACATAGCACATATTCAGAATTCTTCAGCTTAAATGTATGGGTTTGTTTGAGAGGCTACTTATGATCTAAAATGGAGTCATTTCCAAGAATATGTCTATCAAAGTCAACTAAAGTCACAAATGGGTAATCAGTCTACGCTGTTCCAAATTAGCCTAGTCTTACCATACCCTCGTACTCATTTCATACAGAGGGTCTGGATCTTCACAATTGAGCTCCGTTTTCAGGTGGGAGGGGTGAACTTTTAGTTGTGAAAAGTGAACCTTTTAAAGTTTGAAACGATAGGATCTGATTTTACCCAATCGCTAGCGTTTGGTCGTGAAGTTTGTAATGCACCCAAGTGAGTTAAGAAAGCTAGTATCAAATGCTTGACGCCACCTACACACATCACATCCAAGGTTTTATCCTTCTAGTAAGTGAATATGTCATCATATACAGTATAAACTGTACATTTAAACTTCCCCCATAGCATTCAGCGTGGGCTAACTGAAGCTCGTTTCTGCTAGCAATTTGGACGTTTTTTTGGAGCCAGCTTCTACATTTAGAATAGAAAAAAAAATAGAAAAAAAACAGGGCAATGTTGCACGTGGATAAAAGAATGACAAGCCTATGTTCAATAATGACTTGAAGAGTCAAAAAGTTTAAATGGAAACTCGATTACTGCAAGGAACTTCCGAAGCCTGGACCCGTTTCCTTGAAGGCCTACCGCAGCTATTTGCGATGCTACTACATCCATAATTTTCATAGTCTATGGGGTAAAATCGGGGAGGGCATCTCCTAGCCTGGGAACCAGACTCGCCCCTGTACCAGCGGTGAGTCTGGTCACCGCTGCGTCAATTCCATTTCCCACAGCGGTACATACGCAAGCAAACAGGAAGCAGAGTAGACCAATCAGCGAAGGGCGAGCGGCTGCCGTTGATGTGGTGTTATTAGCGGTTTTAGGTTCATAATTGCGCAGGATTATGAATCACGAAACTCGCCTACTGTCAATGTGTTTTTGGTCACTTACCGTCGATTGGAAACGCGCTCTTTCTCTCTCTCATGCACCGTTCGTAGATTGTTATTGAGGGACTTCCGCATCCCAGGAGCGACGCTGCTCGTGAACAACACGTGACGCAAATAAAAAAATCCAATTGCACGGGATCGGTTTGATTTTGTGGATACCGCCAATGGGGGCAGGCTGTCCAGACTGATCCCCCTCTGTATAGAAAGATATATATATATATATATATATATATATATATATATATATATATATATATATATATAGGGGAATCATTCTGGTCTCACCAGGCTAGGTATCTCCGGGTGTGCAAGACAGACAGTAGGGATGAAAGCTGGGCAAGGTTTGCATAAAGTATAGGAGGAAGGTAGTAAAACTATTCCACAATCAAAGAATCAGGAAACAACAGTGCATGGGGCAAAACCCAGAGGTTTTCTCAGAATTGCGTTGAAGCAGTAGCTCCTCCTTGCAACGTGTACAAACGACCAGGTAGAAGCGCATAACACGATTTGTTTTTGAGTCAATGGCATGACAAAAGTAGAAATGTTATCAGTGAACAAAGTGTGCTGTCGCACCAGAAATCAGTGTGAAGAGACGCAATCAGAAAACGGTTAGATTGAGTACTTGGAATTAACAATGCAAAGACTGGCATAGAACCAATGCAAAGACTGGCATAGAAGCAATTTGTGTTGCAAAAGACTATTATCCTATTCGTGTGGATGTCAATAAGTTATATAATAAAATTAAAATGTTATCATTATCACGCAACATATTCCAGGAAGGCTGACCCGTATGACACGGGAGGAGCAAAGGGCTGCTTTATAAAACGGGTGTCTCTTCGGTTATCCAAATAACTGTGCAAACAAGTGCTCTCAGTCATGGGGCTGCTGCTGCCTGTGTGTCTATGTATCCTTGCTTGTCTTTTTGGAGGACTGTGCATTCTGGGGGTTTTCAGACAAAGATGTCCTGGAGAGCCACCTCTAGAAAGAGTGGATTTCTTGGCTGGGCCATGTTTTGGAGTTTCGAAGGGACACGGCAACATTTCTTCAGGGGATGATGCAAAAACATGGCAATGTTTTCCCAATTCAGCTGGGTGGTTATTATGTGACTTTTCTTCAGGATCCTCTGTCATTTGGAGCATTTGTCAAGGAAGGCAGAGAGAAACTGAATTTTAACATATTTTCGAGGGAACTTCTTGCAAGAGTCTTCGGGTATGTGGGCTTTAGTACAGATCACTCAATTTTGGAGGCAACTAGTCAGAAGCACCTTAAAGGTCATGGACTGCAGATAATGACAGAATCTGTGATGAGTAATTTACAGAATCTTATGCAGCACAATCGTGGGTCTGGTGAGAATCCGAACAGTTGGAAAGAAGATGGACTGTTTAACTACTGCTACAACATTGTGTTCGGAGCTGGCTGCCTGGCACTGTATGGCAATGCGACATCCCAGACTGAAGGAGACGACGTGAAAGCCAAGGCCAAAGACGGAACCGAATCTGAAGTCTTGTTTCATGAATTATGCAAATATGACCAGCTTTTTCCGAATTTGGTCTATGGCGTCTTGACCCGGAAAGAAAGGAGGGAAGCCTACAGACTGACAGCTTTGTTCTGCGATGGTCTGTCTATGGAAAGAATGATAAATAAAGAGAATATTAGTGGTTGGATATGGGACATGTACCACATGCGTAGAGAGCAAGGTATGAAAGAATTAATGATAGACAGATACATGTTTGTTCTGCTTTGGGCGTCTCAGGGCAACACAGGACCTTCTTCATTTTGGCTGATCTACTACCTCCTGAAGCACCCAGATGCGATGAAGGCTGTGAGAAATGAAGTCCTTAAAGTTCTGAAAGAATCTGGGCAGGAAGTCCAAACTGGGGGTCCTTTAATTAACATAACCCATGAAATGCTCATGAAAACACCCGTTCTGGACAGTGCTGTTGAAGAAACTCTCCGTCTTGTAGCTGCACCACTCCTCACCAGGGCAGTCCTTCAATATATGACTCCAAGGATGGCCGATGGTCGGGAATTTTTCATCCGCAAAGGAGATCGCATGGCAGTTTTCCCCTACATTGCTGTTTACATTGACCCCGAGATCCATCCCGATCCTTTCACCTTCAAATATGACTGATTCCGGACTCCAGAAGGAACCCAAAAAACTTACTTCTATAAAAGAGGGAATAGGTTCAGGTACTACACCATGCCCTGGGGGTCGGGGTTGTCTATGTGTCCTGGTCGATTCCTTGCCACCAAACGAAAAAAGCAGTTTGCTTTTCTCATGCTGCTCTATTTTGACTTTATATATTTGGGAGCCAGAACGGATTGAAGAGCTTCCATTACTTTCGTATCCGCCGCCATTGCCAAACTACAACCATTGAAGTAAATGACTACAACCGGCAAATGCGGCGCAAATGCTTGACGTCACCTACAAACACCCGCCTCCCCCGCTCGCTGAATGGTAGGTTGAAATTCAACTGATGTAATGTGGCCACTGAGATCAGGCACAGACGTACATGTAGGGAAAAGATAATTGACCAGAGTTTACGGATGGCTAAGGCCAGGCTAGGCGGGGGTAAGAAGTTAAAATATGTCTTTGTGGAAGTGTCGCATTTACGCTAGGCTGGTCAGAGTCCAGGACCATTCTTCAGTCCCAGTCCGCCCCTGAAGATGGGTATAAACTGCTCCATCCATTAAAGATCCCATTTTCTTAGAAATAAAAGGAAATGGGTGCCCAGATAAAACCTTCTTGGCTCAGGAATCAGGATCCACGTGACGGCCCTGGACATGGCACTCAAAGCGGAGGGTAAACCAACCATAAAGTCTTCTGTGGGTAAATGCTCCTTGGAGAGAGAAAACAACCCATTGTGCTAATTTTCAAACTTGAACTTTCCACCCCCATCTCTTCTGTGGATGCTTAGCCCTGCAGATACTTACTTACTTACTTACTCGAATACTATCCCTTACTCTTGACTTTCATTGACCTTTAGATAACCTGGATCTTTGTGCAAATAACTGGGTCATTGAAATCTACTGCCTGTTAAGTGGCAATCTCAGTCATTGACCACACTATCAGACTCTTTATCAGATCAGTAACTGCTAGTAACCCCGTAGATAAGCGTTTGTGAACAGCAGTTTTCAGGTCTTTCCACAGATTTTCAATAGGATTTAGGTCGGGACTTTGACTGGGCCATTCTAACACATTAATATGTTTGTTTTTAAACCATTCCATTGTAGATTTAGCTTTGTGTTTAGGGTCATTGTCCCGCTGGAAGGTGAATCTCCGCCCCAGCCTCAATTCTCTTACTGACTCCAGCAGGTTTTCCTCCAAAATGTCTCTGTATTTGGCTCCATCCATCTTCCCAACTATTCTTACTGTCTTACTTGTACTATTCTTACAATCTTCCCAGTCCCTGCTGAGAAAAAGCAGCCCCATAGCATGATGCTCCCCCCACCATATTGGACACTGGGGATGGTGCACTCAGGACGATGAGCAGTGTTAGGTTTGTGCCATACATAACGTTGTGCATTTTGGCCAAAAAGTACAATTTTTGTCTCACCTGACCAAAGCACCTTCTTCCACATGGTAGCTGTGTCCTCCATATGACTTCTAGCAAACTTCAAAGGGTATTTCTTATGGCCTCCTATCAATAATGGCTTTCTTCTTGCCTCTCGTCCATGAAGGCCAGATTTGTGTAGAGTACGACTTATAGTTATCCCATGTACAGATTCCCCCAGCTCGGCGGCAGTACGTCGCAGCTCCTCCAGAGTTATCTTGGGGAACTTGGTTGCATTTCTGACCAGTGCTCTCCTTGTTCGGTCTGTTAGTTTAGGTGGACGGCCGTGTCTTGGTAAGTTCGCAGTGCTATACTCTTTCCATTTCAGAATGATGGATATAACAGTGCTCCGTGAGATGTTCATATCTTGGGAAATCTTTGTATAACTTAACGCTGCTTTAAACTTCTCCACAGCTTTATCCCTGACCTCTCTGGTGTGCTCCTTGGCCTTCATGATGTTGCTTAGTGACCAATACACTCCGACCATAGCTCTGAGGCCCTCACAGAACAGCTGTAATTATACTGGGAGTAGATTACACACAGGTGGCTTCTATTTAATGGTTAGGGCAAGGTGTGAACTGCTGTATGAATACTTATGCACGCCCCACTTTTCACCTTTCTATTTTTTGTAAAATAACAGAATCATGTATCATTTTGCTTTCACTTCACAGTTGTCTGTTACTTGTGTGTGAACTTTCAGTAGAAAAATCTAAATACAATCTTAGCCTACCCATCGACACCCTACAGCTGTATCTAGCACAAGCTTGAACTTAAAGTACATAGTAAAATGCTTTCCTTCTTTTTGTGAGATTGCATATTTAGTTTGGAGCAGTACAATTAAAACCTTATACAATTGTTTCAGAACAAGAACTTTCTTAAGAAGAAACTCATCACATTGGTGAACTTTTTTTGTTTGATCTTTTTTTTTAATCACTGCAACAGTTAGCTAGTAATGGTCAGTTCAGAAAGTACCCCACCTCTTGGCCATAGCAGCTTGGTTGTGCGCAATCCTGATTCTAATCCTGCGCAGAACGGTGAGTCAAAAATCTATCACTGCAGAATGTATCGTGTGCAACAAAATGTCTCAATAATTTCTTCACTACATGTTATCTACTTATGTTAAACTTTTGATGCAGGTGTAGATTATGGAAGAATGCAATGATTTGGATGTGGAGGTAGTGCAACTAGTTTACTGAACAGCAGGGCAGTGGCACTGAGCATACAACTGCAGTAGATGACCCTTGATTGTTTGCTGCCCCCTTGCAGGCCACTTTACAAAAAAACATAAGAAATACCGTCAACACTATATGACATGAAATGTAAAAACACAAGCAAAACAAAATGGATCAGCACTAGGTATTATCGAAGGCCTGTCTAAGTCTAAGTGGAGGAGCTAAACACGTTTTTTAATCGTCACAGTTCCCCCCCGACCACCCAATTGCCCTCACAGCCCTTCTCCGGTTCCTCTGATCATTACCACCCTGCTGCTCCTTCTCTTGCCTCTCTCACGCTCCCTCAAGCGCCCGACACATCCACCACAACACCTCCTTCCATCACGGCGGACCAGGTGACGAGGCAGCTGCGACGTATGCACCCAAGGAAGGCCGCAGGTCCTGACCAGGTTTGTTCAAGGCTCCTGAGGACGTGTGCTGCGGAGCTGGGAGACCCTCTACAGCAGGTCTACAACCTGAGTCTGCGGCTTGGGAGAGTTCCTTCATTGTGGAAAACGTCCTGCATCGTTCCAGTCCCAAAGAAGGGTCGCCCTCGGGAGCTGAATGACTACAGACCAATCGCGCTCACATCGCATGTGATGAAAACACAGGAGCAACTGGTCCTGCAGATCATGAGACCCCAAGTGGAGACGGCAAGGGATCCCCTTCAATTCGCCTACCAGGAGAAGGTGGGGGTTGAGGACGCAGTCCTCTATCTTCTACACTGCGCCCTCACATACCTGGATGTGGGGGGGTGCATTGTGAGGATGCTATTCTTCGACTTCTCCAGTGCCTTTAATACAATCCATCCCGGCCTTCTCCAGGAGAAACTTACCATCATGGATGTGGACCCTCACCTCGTGCGCTGGGTCTCGGACTACCTGACCAATAGGCCACAGTTTGTTCGAGCGGGGGGCTGTAGGTCCTCAACATTGACCTGCAGCACTGGAGCACCTCAGGGCACTGTGCTCTCGCCCCTCCTCTTCACCCTCTACACTGCTGACTTCCGTTACAACTCCGATACATGCCACATGCAGAAGTTCTCTGATGACACTGCGATTGTGGCATGTATCAGGGAGGGTGAAGAGGGGGAGTACAGAGGCCTGGTGGAGGACTTTGTGGTGTGGAGTCAGCGGAACAAGCTTTTGCTGAATTCAGCAAAAACCAAAGAGGTGGTGCTGGATTTCCGCCGGGCGCCATCCTCTCTGCAGCCCATCAACATCGAGGGTTCGGAGGTGGAAGTGGTTTCCACCTATAAGTACCTGGGGCTGCAGTTGGACAACAAGCAGAGCTGGGCGGCAAACATGGACGCTGTTTACAAGAAGGGGCAGAGTAGGATGTACTTTCTTAGACGGCTGGCCTCATTCAGGGTCTGTTCTAAGTTGTTGTACATGTTCTACCAGTCTATTGTGTCCAGTGTTCTTTTTTTATGCTGTTGTATGTTGGGGGGGCAGCGCAAGAAAAAGGGACACTCAGAGACTGGACCGGCTCATTAGGAAGGCGGGTTCAGTGGTTGGTCTGGGCCTGGACTCAGTGGAGAGGGTGGTGGAGCAGAGAAAGCTCTCTAAGATCAGGTCAATCCTGCTCAATCAGAGCCACCCCCTTAACTCGGTCTTCTCCCACCAGAGAAGCGCCGTGAGCTCCAGACTCCGCTTTCTGAGATGCTCCAAGGACAGACTGAAGAACTCTTTTGTCCCTAATGCTATCAGGCTCTATAACAGAGCCACGTCAGGGAGGAGCAGAGGAGGAGGAGAGAGGGAAATGTCTTGAGCATTATCTAGCAGTGCCTTAACTTAACTTAACTTTTCTTGTATTTATTGCTCTCTCTTTTAAATGTGTTATTTTAATTTTATTATTTTTAACTTCTTTTAAATTTGTAGATCCTGCTCTGTTTGTGTGAATGTGAGCAAGGGACTGTTGAATAATTTCCTTCGGGATCAATAAAGTATTTATCTATCTATCTATCTATCTACATATAAAGGTTTTGAGATATACCTTAAAGTAAACCGAAACAAACCTATCACTGACCTCCTAAATGCAACAATGACACAAGTTGTTTAATAAGTGTAATGTGCTCTTGCTTTTTGGTGCCTGTTAAAAGCCTAGCAGCAGCATTTTGTACAAGTTGAAGTCGAGCGAGAGACGACTGATTAATTTGTTTATTTGAGCAGCAAACACTCTGCTCAAAAGGAGTGGGCCGAGCTTATAAGCGCCCACCCCCAAAACTGATTGAGCCCGACATAAAGTGCATTGCAGTAATCTAAACAATTTGTGATTTAAAGCATGAATTAAAATCTCAAATAAATGCTGGGGAACAAACGGTTTTGCCTTGGACAGTTGCCTGAGCTGATAAAAGCTGGACTTTACAACAGAGCTAATCTGGGCGTCAAGCGTCAGAGCACTGTCCAGCTTCACACCAAGGTTTGTCACAGTTGGTTTTAAGTGTTCACCTGAGGGACCCAAATCAGTGAGAACAGAAGAGGGCCAAGTATAGAGCCCTGGGGCACACCATATTTTATGGGAGCAGTGGCGGACTCTACACTCCCAATTCAAACACAAAAACTAACTGTAAGGTAGGACCTAAACCACGAAATTCCCACCCATAACATAACTCATAGTGATGGTGACATTTCAGCTGGCTCTTCTCTCTTTGAAAAATCAGGACTAAAGATGATTTGGTAACACTTTTTTCTGTTCCCATGAGGGCCCAGAATGTCAGTTGTACATTTGTTCTGCTTACTTACTTCCAACACTGTGGTACTCAATCAAACATGTATTTCAAAGACGTGCTTATACAGATGCATTTACTCTAAGTACAGGGCAGATGGCCGAGGACAAAGTTAATAGTTCTGGCAAAACAAAAAAAAACACAAATTTTTCTTAAGAAAAAGCGAAACATTATTAAGAGCATTTTGCCATATTTTCCTGAGTTTGAGATTTTCTTTTGTGTAAACTTACAGAGAGTTGCATTGTGTTATGTGCAAAATATAGAATGACTAATGTCTTCCTGAACTTGATCTTGTTATGTCCAAATCAAAGTGAAGTGTTGGAGGCAGCTGTTGCCTGAGCATTTTTGGGTGGCGTGGTTTATGGACCATCAGAGATGCAAATTTCATATAAAGGACTTTGTTGTGTGCACTGCCATGACATGAGCAGGAAGTCGTTGTCCAATATTTTCCCGTTGATTTGGATAAGTGAGCGAATATTTGTTTACATCCACACTTGACTTGTTTTTCGTTTAAAAAGCTGTTTTAGGGTGTGGCATAAGGTTTTGAGTGAAAACAAACATACTTTTATGCCTATAGTCTATAGAGACCCCACTGCTTGTAATTCAAATGAGGTGGAGAGCAGTATAATGAAGGAATAACAATTTTCTGTGTATTTACCCAGCATATTTTATTAACCATTAAATAAGGAGCAATTGTTTGGGATACACTTCTGACCACAAATAAGTGGCATAAACCTGTTTAGACCTATAGCACGTTAAACAGCTCCTGCAATTTCAACTTTTTTTTAAAATCTTTTTGATCATTTTCAGACAGCAGCCCATCCAAAGTCCTTGATGACGGGTTACAGAAGGCTAATCCTGATTGGCCGACCCTGTACAGAGCGAGTGTGAGAGCAGACTAAAATTAATGTTTCATTACAATAAGCTTGAAGGGGCTTGTTTTACTAGATTAGCTCATTTGCATTATTTTCATTAGTTGCCAGACCCACTGAACCACCTGCTTCCACAAGATAAAGCGAGTCCGAGAACAAGGAAGTGTCCGTTGTCCACTACAGCTATTCTAGAAAACTTCAATGGAAGACTGAAGTGTCTCGTTTCCAATAAAGTAATGAATATGCTATTGTATTTTACAAAAGGTAAGACATTTCTACCTCAGTGGCAAAATACAAAGTATCACTAGTTCACATTACTAGTAGTATACATTAATTGCGTTGAATATATGTTCTACTTAAATTGTATTTCTACTGTTTTTAATGTCATCTTTTTTGGTCAATTGTCAAATACTTTTGATATTTTGAGAGCTCTGTACAATGTGTTGGTAAGGAGTAAAAGTAAATTTCACACATTTTAAGTTTATACAGTCAGGTCCATAAATATTGGGACATCGACTCAATTCTCATCTTTTTGGCTCTATAAGCCACCATAAAAGATTTGAAATGAAACAACCAAGTTGTGCTTAAACTGCAGACGTTCAGCTTCAATTTGAGAGTATTTACATCCAAATCAGATGAACAATGTAGAAATTAAAACCGGTTTTATGTGTGCCTCCCACTTTTCAAGGGACCAAAAGTAAATCAAACTTTTTTAATATTTGGTTGCAAATCCTTTGCAGTCAATTACAGCTTGAAGTCTAGAAGGCGTCACCAGACGCTAGGTCCCTGGTGATGCTCTCCCAGGCCTCTACTTCAAATGTCTGCCGTTCTGCTTGTTCTTGGGGCATTTTCCCTTCAGTTTGGTCTTCAGCAAGTGAAATGCATGCTCAGTTGGATTCACGTCAGGTGATTGACTTGGCCACTAAATAACATTTCACTTCTTTGCCTTAAAAAGCTCTTTGGTGGCTTTATGTTGCTTCGGGTCATTGTCCATAATATTGCCCATACACTTCAGAATTCATCCTGCTGCTTTTGTCAACAGTCACATCATCAACAAGGGAACCAGTTACATTGTCAGCCATACAAGCCCATGCCATGATGCTGCACCACCATGTTTCACTGATGAGGTGGTTTGTTTGGAATCATGAGCAGTTCCTTTCTTTTTCCATACTTTTCTCTTCAAATCACTCTGGTAAGTTGATCTTTGTCTCATCTGTCCTAGGATGTTGTTTCAGAACTTTGGCAAACTCTAATCTGCCCCCTTTGAGGCTCACCAATATGTTTGCTATCTCTCTCTCTAATGGGCATGTCTTGATTTTCAGCCAAATAATGGCTTGCTTCATTGATAGTGATAACTCTTCAGTTCATATTGAGAATTAAAAACAGCAGAGGCAACGTGCCAGTGCCACTGCAGACCACTGAGGACACCTACAAAAAATGAATTTGGATTACTAACTAAACTAAACCTGAATGAAAAACAAAGAAGCTACAAAAATAACTATGGAAAAACATACCGCTGAAAGTGCTTGACTGCGCACGGACCAAGACTGGTTGAAGTGGAGAAGCAGAGTGCACAGAAGTCTGCCAGGCCCGCAGCGTGGCTATAACCAAAACACTGGTTAGTAGTGACTCTTAGGGCTGTGTGGAATTGGCATAGAAGAGTGAATGGGCCGAGGTGATCGTTACCTTTACGAAGGCGTCACGCTTACGCGCACAGTAAAGGTGCCGAGCAATAGCGTGCGGTGATGCGGAGCTCACGGCCAACAGCGGCACTCAAAGCAGTACAAAGTGGCTGCTTAGTGAATGGTTCGTGTTAAAGTGTTATTTTAGGAATTTGGACATAAAATGGAATCTACCTGGAGCTGGAGGACAAGGCGGCCAACACAGAAGAGCGTATGGGGCAAAGAGGAGCGAACGAGAACGGGAGCGCTTATATAGTCCACCAAGCCAGCACACCGGGGTGACAGGCAAGAGCGCACCCAACACAGACCGCCAAAGCCCGTTTTACCACACATGCAAACGGTTGTAATTCCTACACTGTTCATCTGATTTGGATGTAAATACTCTCAAATTAAAGCTGAAAGTGTGCAGTTTAAGCACATCTTGGTTGTTTTTGAAAAGATAAGTTGATGTCCCAATATTTATGGACCTCACTGTACGTCTTTACGTTTACATGGTTCAGTTCTATTGTTTAAAACTGCTTCCTGTAATGTATAGTGGCGCAGCAAGAAGGTCCCGGATTTGATCCCCAGCCTGTTGGGGCCTGTGTGGAGTTTGAACGTTCTCCTCGTGTCTGTGTCTGCGTCAGTTTCCTCTGGGTGCTCCGGTTGGTCCTACCACTAAAACAATAGTGTACAATAGTGTATAAAAGTCCAGAATGACGATGCCTGGGAGTAAATGAATGGTGGTGGTTGGAGGTTTAGTTGGTACAGACGGGCAGCTGTGGCTACATGTAGCTTACCACCATCGTGTGTGGAGTGAATGTAAAAATGTCCCATGTCTATGAAAGGCGATATACTACTCGTCTTATAAAAAACAACAAAAAACATCTTCCTAGGTGTGTGAGGCAGACAACGCTCCAAGTGGGTTTAGTCCTGTGTAAATAAAGCTGAAGCCAAGTGCGAGTGAGCGAGCGTGACAGCCTCCCTGAGCAGCAATCAGTAAACACTAAACACAGGCACGCGCTGACACATACAGGCTTGTTAGACTCCACTACACTGGTGTTCTGCTGAGTAAACAGGGATTCAGACAACACGCTCTGGGATTATGTCTAGATTCAGCAACATTATGTGGCCAAAGAATGAGGTCAGCTGACTTGGACTCAAATTATGGAGATGTATTTTAGGGAGCATGACACATCATTTTCACACGTGGATTGGCCTCCACAGAGTCCAGACCTTAACCCCATTAAGACTCTTTGGGATGTGCTGGAGAAGGCTTTGCACTGTGGTCTGACTCTCCATCAATTAATGAGCACTAAATGAATCTTTTGACATCGCAAGCAAAGCTAAAAGCGACCCAACTAAATATTATATATCATTGTGTGGCTTGCCTTTATGGGGTCATTTTATTTTATGCATTTATCGAGGCTTGGGAGCTGCACACGGAGCACTAGTGACCCTTTTGTGAGGGATTAATGGGTGATTGGGATCTACATTTGGGTAAGGGGTGGTTAGATGGGGTCAGTGAGGTACCCATACAATGACATTTTTCTCCTCGAATTTAGGATGAGGGCTGAGGTTAGAGTTAGGATTAGAATCCGTAACAGACCTGTCAGTGGAGGAAGGCACAGTACAAATGCTGTTCCCCAAAACTACGGGCAGGACAGTGTGACTGAACTGTATATGTAATTAGTATTATATTTGACAGTCTAATCGGGTACGTTTTTATATGTTCCCTTCAAAGAAGGCCCAAAGAACATATTGGCTCAACTGTCTAAAGGTTTGTACAGTGCAAGATAAAAAGACAATAGTTTTTAAAGCATAGGATTAGTTTAGAGAACCACAGGTTATACAACACTTTTGTGATTTGATTTCACATATTCTTTACAGTACCACTGACAGAGCAATAGCTGATAAATCGAAGCATTTATATTTACTACACTGTTATGATTTCTTCTCATCGTTTGAACTGTAGAGCACCTGCTATAGCCATAAACATGCACACGTCTAATTATACTCACAGGCGTGTGCACAACAGAGAGACATGCAACAAGTGAAGGTCAGACGGAGTTCCGTTTAGCTTAACAATTCACCAAACTCAAACTGCTTTGATGGGGTCAAGTCCTCCTTGAAATAAAAATAAAAATAAAAATCCATTTGTCTTCATCAAAGTTCAAATGTGCAACTTTAATACTGCAAATAACCCCAACCGGCTGATGCATGACGGAAATTCATCTTCCGGCCATTATAAATCAATTGCGAGTGAATGGAAAGTGAAGGAAACAAGCCTCGGGGCCAGGGATTTTCAATGGACTTGATGATTTATGTGGTGCATGCACGGCAGATCTTCAAACTGTGTAAACATCCTTGTATTTGTAAGTGTCTTAAGCAGCTGACTGGCCTGCAAACATCTGATGCAGTCGGCAGCCAAAGACATGAACATACGGCTCATTCAGGGGGAGAGGCACCGTGAGGGCCGTCGGGGCTGTGGGGCGTGCGAGAACTGCATCCATCACACTGGGAGAGCACTGAACAGAACATCCCGGAGCAGGGGAACGGGAGGACCTTTAAAACACATGCTATCAGTGGACATCAGCTGGTATGCTTTATGTTTCAGAAAAGAAATCTGCATGTTACATGTGATGGAGATTCTTCGATTTACTGAGTAAGAGTATTATGAGAAATACATTGCAAAAAATGTAGAATGGGATGTAAAAAGACAATGTTATGTTCAAAATAAGGCTAAAATGTGGTACTTAAAGGTGCATTATGCAACTTTTTATGGGAAAAGAAAGTTCATATTGGCCTCTTAACCCCGACCTTAACTGAGCACATTTTCTCCAGTTCGGCATTACCCAAATCTAAAAGCTTCTTGAAAAAAGTGTCAAAATACAGATGAAAATGAACAAGCAATGAAAAAGCGCCACAAAAAAGCGACATTAGCTACAAAATTGATACAAAAAAGAAAAGAAAAAAGGCAACGAAAAAGCACCAACAAAAGTTACAAAAGCGCATTGATAAAGCATCAAAAATATGACAAGTGACAAAAACGCAGCAACAATGCGAGGAAAACACGAGTTCACTTTATGGGTCTTATCTTTCAAATGAGGCGTGACACTGGCCGATACACAATTTTTGATTTTCCCCCCTTTTTTTACATTTTTTTTTTTTTTTTTTTACTTGTGCTGCATGTTCCAGGTTCAAAACATGGTTAGGTTACTTCAATAGTAAATTGTTGACAAATCATTAAATCTTGCATATGTTCAAGTATTAAATGTATGGCAAATTTGTACTTGAGTAATTGCATGAAACAAATGTTCTATACTCAAGTACCCTGGAGAACAAACTTGATACTCTCTTGTTTTCTTTTTTTTTCAAGTGAGTGCTGCTAACTAGACTTTCAGGACTGACTGGCAAAAGGCAGTCAGTCAGCCAAACAAGCAACACTCACAAAAGTGACAACTAACTGAATGAATTATTAACACCACCAGCAGTACCTGTAGTCTCGTCATTATAACACTGTAAAACCCATAGACTGTAGGTAAAACCTTGTATAATAAAAGAGTGAGCAATAGCGTGCGGCGGTGGCTTCTGCAATAGTCTCAAAGCAGCTTTGACAGGGAAAGTTGGGCGGTGGCGAAAACAAGAAACGGAGTTGCGTAGGAATGGAGCGCGAACAGTCATTTACGTGAGAGGATTTGAATTATGTTCGCAGTACACAGTGTAGCCCGCAACAACATACCCCGATTAGCTACTTAGATTGGCTTAGATGAGGTTATTACAACAGAAGTAATTGGCACACTGCTGCGGCGTCCATTACTGAAAATCAAGAATGAACGCTTACATGATACTGCTCACAATGTTGTGTAGTCTCTCAGTTGTCCAGAAATATATTTCACTGGGGTAAAGAGTTTCAAATATTGTCGACCGGATTGAAAGAATAAAACAATAAAATAAAATAAATCGTATAGACTACTTTTTGGAAAACACCTAATGCAAAACGAAAGATGCAACTAGGAAAACAAAAACAGTATAAACAATGAAATATGAGATGGAAACAAAAAACGAACAAAAAAGAAGAAGAAGAAGAAGCTACAAATATGTGGCAGTAATTTGTCCTCTGCAACCTCTGAATGCGGCGCGTAAAAACCCTGATCCATTGATCCAAAGTCCAGGCGCTGCCGCTGGGGCTCGCCGTTTCCACGCCCCCCACTTTCTCCCCCATTGTGGTGAATCTCCGGCTGACACACACTTTGCCAGACTTCGCCAGGAGTTGTTGGAGCTACTCGAGGACGACACGCTAGCAACATTTAAAAAACAAAACATTAACCTTTTTTTCTTTTTACGAATGGAATTTCTTCTCGTTTTAGAAGGATTTCCGGAAGGCGCAATGCTCCGCGCTTTGGGACATTTCGGAGGCGCATGTCGGAGAGAAAGGTTTGGTGTCGCAAAGTTGTAAAAGTAGTTTTCCTTTGAAGTTTTTCCCCTCTCCTCCACTGCCACCGCCACTCCGGGACTGCCGCCGCTGCTGCTACTACAACAACCCCGTGGACCTACTACCCACCTACAGCCACCATGGCGAGGCGGACAGGGGAGAACTTCTCGGGTTTGGCACCGAATTCGCGCACTTCTTTCCCGGATAAACGCGGACGGTTTCACAGGAGCACGGTGCCTTCTTTTCCGTGGAGCTTCGTGTTCATCTGCTCGGCGCTTTCGTGTGGATATTGCGGCGCCGAGGAGTTTAATATCTTGGAGGAAGCGCAAGTTTTGGCAGAACAAATGAAAAAGCTTTCCACGCAGGAGCTCGGGGTCTTTACAATGCAGGTAAATTCATATACCTTGATATCTTGGGATGATTTACGCGTTATACACCTCTGCACGTGGTAGGATCTATGATGCACACAAACGGCGGACTCCAAGACACGCTAATTAATTTGATTTTTACGCACAGGAATATTTTATGAGAGGATCCGAAATGTCTGTCTCGCTGGCTTCGCGGCGCGCTTTGAAGTTTTTTTTTTAATCAAGGACATCAACACGCCGCAGATTTGCTGCTGTTGGCGGCTTGTGTTGCTCCTCTGCTTGCACTAATCTGTTAAATGTGACACCTTTCACGAATTAACAACTTCGTTTTTTATTACACCCATATCTTTCTTTAAAAGGACTTAAAGGTGTTAAGATGTCACTCACCAGTCAGTCACTCTCGCTCCCAGAAAGGGTTTGTGGCCTTCTATAGGTTATTACTCTGGTTCGGTAACTTTATTCCTATGATGTTAAAATGATTTGGGCCATATTGCGTAATGCAAATTACACTGCAGTGGTGCAATTTAAAATAAATGATGAATATTCAAATTTTGTGAATATTTAAGAACAGAATCTGAAAGGGTGCTCATCTCTGTAATAGATAATGATAACATAAACTCTTCCAGCGTGTGCAGTTCTCTCCAGGGTCCCCATTGGCTGTAGATGTGGTGTGGTGGGGGGGCTTTGGGCCGTTGTTGGGTGTCTCTAAAAAAAAAAAGGGGGGTTTGTGTTTAGCACTTCAGAGGCAGAGGCGCTTCCAGGCTTTGAGCACACCATCAGGCTGAGGCAGCAGGGGGGCCCGGCCCACAGATGCTGCTTTATCTTCACAGGCCCCTCCGCTGAGCCGTGCACCTTCATACAGGCTCCAGCTCTGGGCTCAGACACGCATCCCCCCTGATCTGCCCCATCACTGCTCCTCTTTCCCCCGGCTTCTCTCTCACGTTTTCACCTGATCCCTTTTACTATTAGTAAATTCAACAGGTCTTCTGGCCTGACCAGTATTTCCCGAGATGTGTTGTATCATCATGGCTTTCCCCTTTTTTCTTCCTATCAACGCACATTTCCTAACCTGCTCATCTTTCTTGTTAGTGACGCATCATGTTGATTTGTAAGGCTTTATTTGAAATTATGATCGTCTGAACATCATAGCGTGTTAGATGTATTTTCCAGTCACGAGGCACCGGCAAAGCATCGCCCTGAAAATGTTTCTTGTCGCGTTGCAATATTCACCGAATTATATTATGTGGTTGTTTTAAGACACCATTTTGTACATGCTGTTCCTCTTCCATCCTTAAACCTTCTTTGTACGTGTCATCGTTTAATAGGAAATAGCCTATTGCACATAATAGATATAGCAATTACGCTTGCAAAATGAGCTTTACTATCAAGATTTATCTCACGTTGGACTTAAACAAATGTGTATGTATATATATATATATATATATATATATATATGAACTGCTAAAATAAAAACCACATACATTTCAGAACATGTTTGTAGAGGTTTATGCAATATACAACAGCGTTAAGATTCCATGGAGACCGCAAAGGATAGCTCAATGATTGCAGTCTTTGCCATTTGTTAATGCTATTTTGATTTAATTGCAATTAATTGTGCAGCCCCACAGTTTCTTGCTGCCCTTCTGAACATATCTTCTCCCTATCTGTAATATTAAACATGGACTATCTTATGGCCTAAATTCTGACGCACGCACACAGAGCTTCTTGTTGCACGGTGTCATGGAGAATCAAACGTGAAGTTGTGACCCAGTGGGATTTGATTGAAGCTATGCTTGTAATGAATTAGTTAGAGCTCTTGTTTTCACAGATGCAAGTGCTATGCAAGTATCTGTCTGCGAGTATAGGCATCTGCTGGCCTTGGGAGGGCCTGCTCTGCCTATTGGGCTTATGTGTGGATACTAAAAAGATTTTACACAAATGGCACTGATTATTTTTATGCATAACAATTTCATATCAGTAATGACACAATAATAAATACATGGATAGCTGTATCTTGCCTCTATGTTAATTTAGATTGTATGTGTTTGGTTCACCTTGGTCACAACAGTGCATGTAAAAACGCCACTCTGGACTGTAGCTATTGGCTAGTTTTCATCTGTTGTTGTCCCTTTACACTCACGCACTCTCTCCCAGTCCTACAAGCCTTCTGAACGTGGTGTTCCTACACACTACCCCATCCCTGCTCAGCTTCTTGGGCATTCACATGGCGATGTAGCCACACGATATAAAAATGCTCAACAACTCCGTACTGGTGAATGACGATTACTGAGGGTCTTTATTGACACTGCTTTTATTCATTGACATGGTTCCTTGGTTTCCGTCTGAAGTTTTTGTGTTATCAGGAAAGCAAGCCGCGTCCCCTGGTTTCCTTTTTTAAAGTGTAATTGTAGCTGTGAGAACTCCACCCGTTATTCTCTGCGCTGGTGTAATCTGAGGCCACTGTTGTAGATGTTCAGTCACTGGGTCGCACTCGGGGCTGTACACTGGGCAGCTGTTTATTGTTGTGTGTGTGTGTGTGTGTGTAATTTAGGTAGGGGGAGTGAATTGTGCTGCTGTTAATAGTACCACCAGTAATGATACAGTCGGCTTTGGGAGTATTCATATGTCTGTGTCTGTTTCCTGCAACACTACATTACACTAACATTCATTTTTCTTCTCCTTCCACAATTTAATATCATCTTGCAAGGCTTTTCTTTCCCCGTTTGTGCAGCTTTTTCCGCATCGTCTGAAAGATCTGTAGTGAGCCTCGGTGGGAGTCAAACAACAGTGGTTTGTGGTTTTTGTAACTGAGAATTTCACATGGGATTTATTTATTTTTTTGGTGCTTTGTGCTGTAACATTTTACATTGCAGCATGGCTTTACACTTCCACATAGCCGTCACTTTCTCAATTTGCCCGAGCCTACGGGGATAAAAACAATCAATTGGAATTGGAATGGGTCTCCTGAATATTTCTACTTTTTGTAATTCTATATCTGAGTGCGCAGATTGACACTCTTTGCCTTCAGAGGTGCAGTTCACGTGGCCCTCCTAGCTCAATTCGAAAGCGCCTTTACTCCCAACGTGCTGATTACTTACAAAGGAAATTTCACTGTGTTGGTGTTGAGGGCCGTAATCCTCCCAGAAGAGTGTGGTTTGTTATTCAGAGTGCCCCATTCTGAACCCCGGCCCCAATTGAATATTTATAGTAATTTCAAGGCAGTGCCCTTTGATGGAGGAAAGGGTAAAATTGTCAGGGTTGTAACGGCCTCGTTGCCTTTATCTCGGGACACACGAAAGTCAGGCAAAATAAAACAAAATATTGACCAGCCCTTGTGATTAGATTTGCTACTTCAAATGAACCCCATAACCCCCGTCCTGAACGAGCACATTTTCTCCAGTTTGGCGTTACCCAGATCTAAACGCTTTTTGAAGAAAGTGTCAAAAGAGCAACAAAAATGAGACGAAAACAAGGATGAAAATGCAACAAAAAAAAAGCGATAAATGTGACAAAAACCAAACAAAAAAGTACTTTGAGGAAAAAAAAAGTGACGATGCGATGAAAAAGATCCATTAAGATCGGTTTTGTAGGTCTTAGCTTTCGAATGAGGCGTTACACTGGCATATAGATTTGGGTAAAGCTGAACTGGAGAAAAATCACTCCGTTAAGGCGGGTGTTAAGAGCACATCTTTTATCACATCCAGGTCTAAACGACAAACTCTAGTAACACAGGCATTTCGCAACATGTTTGTAGGTGCCAAGTAGTAAATTACAGTCAGTCAGTTGTATTCCAAGACACCATGGCGACTCTACCGTCATCTTAGCTCTTGTTATTGCAGTTTTTTTGACATCTTTTGTTCATCACAGGGCTGCTGTGCGCCGTCATATCAGGCATATATTTTGCGAGGCAGCCGGTTTTGAAGAGGTACAGCGGGGCATCAGAATTCCTGCTTGGTTCTCTGCAGTGCAGCTTCAAAGCCTCATGCCTTCAGCTGCATTGCCTTCACAGCTTAGCACTCAGTCAAGGTTATTCTGATCCTCACTGGGTGCTGCCTTACCATTTTATATTAGACCGAGTATTGCGCCAAAGATGTGTAGTATTTTGTGCATAAAGATGAATGGCGCTCGCCTTATTTGATTGCACTAGTGGCATTTATTTCCCTTCGTTTGGCTGCGAAAGCTACAGTGCATCGGTGGCTGTATTGCATTAGCCCACGCATTGTTCTGTGAAACGTGAACTCCTCTTTTTAGGCCAACCATAAATTCAGGTGCGGACCTGCCGCTTATGGCTCCTTTGAGACTGTGCTGGACTGTCCGCGCCTCTTTTCCTCCTCGCAGATAGCAGTTTCCATTTTTGATTGTTCCACTTTATGGCACGCTGTAATGACTGCGAGATGTCGAACTAGTGCTCCGATGGATGCCTGATGTTAGATGACCTAAACTATGAGTAATTCTCTCTCTGCAGATTTACATAAAAACAAGTCTGTTTCATAAAAAAAATAAAAAGCCATATGCACCAACAGCTGCTATGCGATGTCTGCAGTACTTTACAAAGTTGGACTCATTTTTTTTCCTTTCAGTTATCGGAATTCTTGGCCCTGTCTTTAAAACAAGGAAACCAGCCCAGTTGTGCAGACCTTCTTTATCTCCAGTCTCTCCGTGATGTGGAAAGCAAGGCGAATTGCAACGTTTTCTCTTTAAACGTAGCGGTTGTTGTATGCCTTGGCCAGATTCCAGGCCCTTAACATTCGGGCGCCCCTTATATCTAAACCAGCTCTCACTCTGTGGTCCCACAGACAACATAAACTGAAAAACGCTGTCATATGGAAACATTTGGGTTGAGGTAATAAAGGCTCATTTTCAGTTTTCCAAGTCACTCAATTGTTTGGAGGATTGAAAGGAGTAAATTTGTTTCCCTGTTATGTTCCAAGATATTGTTGTGGTACAGTACTCTGGTTGTGCGTGATGTTTTTGAAGTGCTTTAGAAATATTCAAGGTTTTTGTGTTTTTGAAACGTATCTTCGTCTGCAGTCAAAGCCTCGATAAATAATGCATACAGTTTAGGTCTGTATTTCTGTCTCTCTATTGATTTTATTTTCCAGAACTTGTTTTCTATAAGTGTAAAAAGCCCAACCTCAGGAGAGTAGTACTGTATAAAAGGAACTCCAATCTTTTGTAACCAAGAATCTTTTCATTGCGCTGCTAAATGATGTGCCCTGGGATTCGAGTGGCCATCTATGCGGTTGTATTTTATGCTTTTATGGGACGCTGTTTTTATTTTTTCAGTTGCGTTTTTGGACAACACTGCTCCCATTTCTTTCAATCAGTTGCCTTTAATCAGAGCTGCCTGGTGCAGTTTCTTTTGGCCCGGTCGGACGGCGGCTGGGCCTCATCGGGGCGGCCGTGCTCTCACTCCTCTGCACCAGCTGCTGCGGTTTCCAAAGTCTGTCTGACCGACCCCTCGCGGCACCATCATCTGATCGGAAAGGCCCTGTTTGAAGTCGGTCCAGAGCCTCGCAATCGAAGAATGCTTGTTTTTTGGGTTTGGTCTCTCGAGTGAGATTGCAGGGATTTCGCTCTCTCTGCTGTGACTTTGTTGCCGCCCATTGCTTTATGTTGCGTGCACGTTGCCCTAGTCTGCTTCCAGTCTTTCCAAATGTTTAGACTAGTGCTCGTTTCGTTGTCTTATGCTCCCAATGATGCGCTGAATTAGTTAAATTAGTTATTCTTTTAGATTTGCAGTTTTCCCAAAATTCTATACATTTGCCACCAGCTAATGACAATAGTAACTTCAGAATAGCCTTAACAAAATCTGATTAGCATCACTTCCGGGCTTCACTCTCGCTACTCTTTGGCTATCAGTCTTGGACTTTTTTCCTCCACCTAATCCTTTCCAGATTCAAGTCTGCTCCACAAGAGAACTGACCCTTCGCTCTGAGCCCGGGGTCCTCGGGCCACCCTTTAGCAAGTCACTCCCTTCACTCGCCACAATAGCCACGACTTAAAATGAACTCTCCCTGAATGAAACGCAGAGAGGATGAAGGAGCGGTGGGGCGCTGAGCAAAATAACCCCCAAATCCCAGGTCCCTCCCCCAAACACTAAGCATTTGTCCAAACCCCCATCCCCCCACGACTCTATGCAGCGTTCGAGCTCCTACTGCGGAGAACTGGATCAGAATGTTCTTCAAGTCCCCTTTTAGACTATTTTCCCCGCTGTCAAAGCCTTTCTCCAGGGCTCCGTTTGACATATGGTAACTCGCAGTCAAAGCAAAACCTCACACTTTGTTGAGCGCGCCTTGTTTCCGAACTGGTCATAAATTTCCATTTGTGTTTTTGTGTGTTTGCTGTATTTTTGGGGATTTGGGAAAACGCTAACTGGGAATTGACAATTTTTTTGGGGTGATGATCTGACGTGTGAAATTCGAGTTACTTGCATGAGTCGAAGGGATGCTAAAAACGTGAACGGGCTGAGGTACGATCCACCAAGATTTGCAAATGTTTTTCAGCAGCCTTTTTGTATGAACTTTTTGCTCTAGCTCGTCAAATGTGATTAGTAAACAAAGCAACGGTACACGTTTATCAGTGACTATCTTTTTGATGACCAGTGCTGAAAGTTGGATCCTGTCTTGTAGCTTCAAAAGGCGAAACGATGCCTTGTATTTGGTCTAGGACTGTTGTGGTTCCCGGGCTTCTTCAAGTGGTACAACCCTGGGTCATCTTCAAATTCAGACTTTATTCATTTTAATTGACGGTAACTTTGTTTTTGCTTTACTAATGCATTGTTTGTGTTTTATCTTTTTTTATAGAGTTAATTTAGACCACTTATCTGACATAAGGCTATCTTCCACTCTCTCTCTGCCTTCACCATAGACCATCATTGACAACATAAAATGAGTAAATCCAGACTTTAGATCAGCAGAGACGGCTGGTGTTTTGTCTAAACAAAGGAAGAGCATGGATGGTAATATATAAATGTATAATTGTTATTTTCTCATCACATTCTATTCAGTATGATTGGTCGGAAATGGCGAGTAAATCCATGCAGGTATTTGGAGTTTAATGAGTGAGCGAATCATTTCCCCCGTGTCTCTGTCCAAATGTGTCGACGCGCAGTCCTGTTTTCTGTCCTTTTGTCTTCCTCCGGTGTGTCCTCTCTTTGAGGATGAGACAGGAAGTGACCGGAGCTAATGAGCTGAACTCTACACTTTCTGCCTGCGTCTGTGGTGCAGGAGCTTGGATTGGATGATGAAAAGATATCGGAGCTCTTGATTCTCCAAAGAGAGAATGACATGGGGCGACGGTGCTGAAAACCTGCTAATTAGGAAAAGGGGAAATGTGTGTCTAGAGGAGATTTTTTTTTAATTGCTGTAAACGCCTGTAATCGCATCCTAGTGCGAGAGTGTTCAGACTCAAAGAATATAATACAGGTCAGGAAAATAGCTTGATTTTTCCAAATTCATTCAGTCCTACAAGACGCCAAGTTTCTCTTTTGAAATGACACAATGGACAGGGTTTGGACAGCATATAGATTACTACTGTCGTGAAGAGAAAGGAGAACGAGGGCTCAGATTGAGATGGCGAATTCAATCTGTAGAAGGGCATTGACGCTAGAACTGCCAAACAGAAGGCCTATGACCCAAAGGAAGACTCTCTGGAGAACTCAATGTTGGCTGTGGATAAAGGAAAGTTACTACCCATCAGGAAATGTTTTTAAAGATTTTACACTGGTTAGTCCCATATAAAATAAAGGTCTTTTAAAGAATGTAAATAGAAGACCAAAAACATAGTTGTACATCTACTCCCTGAGCACGAATGTTAACATTTATGAATCTGCAACTGCAAGTCGAATTTCTTTTTTTTTGATTCAATTATTTTTTTGCATTGCATTTTTTTTTTTTTTTGCATTGCTTTGCACCATTGCATTGGACAAAGCTATCCTACCCTAGCCACCCCTCGCTTTATCCCAAACATCTTTGTTCCCCAAAAGAAAACCATTGTCAGGCCAAGTCGGTTGACAATAGTTCTGGTTGGTCAACCCTGGAGTTGCTAACTGATTATGATGTTTTGTTGTCGAACCGGAGGTCCATCTTCCTGTGTTTTGATCCATATCTGCCTGGTTGTTTTGGGAAGGCCTTCTTGTTGCCAACAGTGGCTGACTGGTGCCACGCCAGCTTCCTCCGCCTGTCTGGCCTGATGTTGGCACCAGCGGCCCGTGGGGATTTTTACTGGCATCTCTTGGTACTCTTCCTTTTGTGAAGCCAGCGCATGAGAAAATAGTCTTACATGCCTATTGTAGTGTGAACAAGTCCGATCTTTTACCACTTTCTGGACACGTAAATCTGCCAGTTGTGGTTGGCCGGTGTGTGAAAAGTCTCTCATGCTGATTCTGAGCTCTGTGGGAATTCCAGACCCTGCTGCGCAAAATATTTGCAGCTTGTGCCAATGCGAGACCTGAGAATTATGATGATTGTCAGGAATCCCTTTGATGAACGATCAAGCGATATCAAGAACTGAAATTTTTGAATATTTTGGGGAATATTTCCACCACCAAATTCTCCAAGCTCTCGTATCCAGCTGACAACAAGAAAGAAACACTTCCCGTTTTCTCCAGTTCACCGCCCCAATGATTTACATATGGGAAAGGTATTGAATGTCCTTGGGGAAGTGTCTCCCCGGCTCTGTTTGGCTGCTATTCTCCTTGGAAGAATCTGGCTTGTGCACCCGAAATGATCCGCTCGTGAATGTGGAGGTTTCAGATGTTTAGACCGCATCGGAAAAAGGCTGATGCATATTCCACTGACATCCCGTAGATTTGGAGCTGTCGAGGTGATTTCATGTTGACGGGTTTCGATGAGACAATGTCAAACTGAAAATATTTCTGGTAATTTTTTTTGCTGCTTTACTATTATTTTTCCCTCCAGGTTAAGAAATGTGATGTTTATGCTTTTGCAATCCACTTTTTTTGTAATTTTTTTTATATGAATCTTCCTGACATGCAACACAGACGTTAAAATTAGCATTTACCTTTTAAAGTACCATGTTGTTGTGCACTACTGCCAGTACTGTTGGTCTTTGCAGTCACGTAACTTTATAAGTGACGCCCCTGCCTTTATTTGCTTCTGGATTATGACAAAATGAGTTCCCTTGAAGGTTTATTCCTGTAATGCTGCCAAATATACCTCAGTGTTTTGACTTCCTCACCCCATATCCCAAGTTAACATCCTCTGTGCATCCAGTGGCCAACACAAATCCTCGAGTTAATTGCCGTAGTTGCATAAAGTTGAATAAATGTCACACTGTGACAAAAATGGAGAGCCAAAAACTTAATCTCAGAAAAAAGCCTGGTACTGTAACCGGTTTAGGTGCATTATCACAAAGTTGGGTACTATGCAAGGTTTTAAATGCTCTCTCTGTCCTCATGTAACCCTCCTCATCTTGGGTGAAGCTTGAAGTCTTTTTTTAAATTCTTAGATTCACATTAAATAAATCAAATACATTTCCTGGCTAAAGAAAAGGTCACACCGTCGATTATTTAAATGGAGTCCTGGCATCCTGTCATCTTGTTATGAGCCCATGACATTAGGGAAGACAAAATCCTGACAAAGACTCAGACGATTTTCCCCAAATCGTAACGCTTGAAACAAACTTCCAACCTGTAATTATTGGGTGACCCACTGAACCTTTTTTGTGTCATGACTATCTTAAAATAATTGCAATTAATAATATTATCACGGTATTTGCCTATGGTTTAAAAATGTCCCTAAAACTGCAGAACTTATAGAAACGATGGGAATTGGGTAAAGAAATATTCTTCTTCACTGTCTCACATATTGAGTGAGACCTACAGGTTTTTAGCCGATCTTGCACTGTCTGAAGGCTCGTCTCAAAGCGAGCCATTCTCTCGCTGCTGCGAGGATCTGTCAGGCTCAACGAAACAACAGAAGCACACGCTGCATCGCCAGAATCACAACACAACAGGACTAGCCCAGCCCTTTTCCGTGGAAGTAAACGCCGATGTGCGGCACTCCTGGGCAGCAGTTATTTCCCTTTTACGCTGTTTAACCTAAAGCTAGCTAGAAACCTGTTGCTCAACGAGCTCAACTGTTTATGGAAACGGCTGCAGGGGAGTCCGCCTCACGAACTGAAACTTTTATATGTGACTTTACTTATCCAGCCAAATATGCTTAAGTGCAGGGATCATTTTATGTACGTCTGAAAATAATAGTGCCTTAACCATTTTCAGTAGAAATGGAAAGCTCATATTTTATTAACCGTTAGCTTAACCTAGCTGCTTGCTCTCCTCTCCTCCATTCATCAAAAGGTTTGTTTTGGCCAAAACAATTCGTTCATGTCAGTAACTAATTAAGCGTTTATCTGATTCAGCTGTGTTATGCGTTGCTATGGCGATGCCCGCAGCGGAGTGATATCCCAGTGATTTAACTACCGGACTACGTGTGCGGTTATACGAAAATAATGCATGCCTGTCAGCACCCACCAGCCAGTCGTATAACCTGTAACGTACTACGCTCTATTGCACAATCCCACTGTTAAATTACAGGTTATGTCACTCTCACAGGCTTGGGTTAATTCATGACCTATTTTTACCCACAGAAAATCCCATGACCATTCCTGTGACACCATAGAACATCACCCGAACAACAACACCGTGACCGAAGCAAATCTGCGATATTTACGGCCTCCGACACTTCGCACTTGTATCTCGTGAAAAAAAAAAAAAAAAAATCACACACATTCTTTCTTGTGGCGTTCAGGGTCAACAGCAGCGGCCCGGGTTCGTCTTGGCAGCAGGAAAAGCCGTATGGTCTTATCGGTATCATAGAAGTAATATAGCCCGAGCTTATGTGCAGTGGCTCCGTTAATCAGTGTGTGTAAGTGCCCGGGGAGTACATGCAGCCAGAACAAAGCGCCCTGTCTGCTGGGGGACCTTCCAACAGTGCCCAGACGTGATCTCACATCGGCCGTAGAAATCCGAGAAGTAGACCACCCCGGGAACTGCTTTGCTCCTCTGTCCTTGACTCCTGCGTATCTTGCCCATCGCAGCCCCCTGTGCCTTAATCAGATTCTTCATAGTCCTGCCTCGTCGAGGGACCGCCCGGTGAAGTTCAAGTCATTTTTGAATGCCTCAGATTGTTGTCCTTTGTCCAAACCTTTAACTTGTTTTGATTCTTAACTGAATATATTAGAGGTCATGTTTGTTGTATGCAGTACTTGGGTTGCGTATGAGGGTTAGTTTCTGAGCTTTTAACCATAGGATCTGCCAATCCTACCTGTTGAAGGAAAGGTATGTGATTGTGTTTGTCTTAACACCAAGCTCCATCTCCGTAATCCAGTTTAGATTTGAACACAATCGAATGCAACACCTTTTTAAGACTTTTTCGGTCGACCCTGCTTGAATGCACACTCCTCCTGTGGGTTATTTACGGCGTGTCTTTTTTGCGTGCATGTAGTCCGCAGCTGTGTGTAACCTCGAGTCCTGACGGATGAGTCCAGAGCAGAGGAATGTGAAGCTAATCCTGGAGAGTTTGTGCAGACAGTCCAGGCGCCCCATCTCAACTCGGCCTGGGCCAGGAAGTGCCCATCAGCATTCACATGTGACAGGGGCCTTTCACACGAAGCGTTTTTTTTGGCGAGACTTTGAGTTGATCTGTCTATGTTTCACACTTTTCCCTCTGATCTCCCTGACAGTAACATTTAAGTAGTGTGGGATTTTTCTGCTTTCCTCTTTACCTGCTTGGCTCTACTCTGTGCAGATCTACCTTGCTTTTGCACATTTCCACTTGGGGCTGACACCTTGGGTCTGGGACTTTTCCCCCATTGAAGCCCTCTGAAACGTGTGTGCTCGCCTTATATTATCTTACAGTCTGACTGTAGCAACATTGCAGAGCCGAAGATGCAGAGTTTATGATTAGTGGCAAGGAGAGTAGGATCCATTCAGACTGGAAACTTTGAATAAGCCATTTTAGATCTATATAGCGTTCTAACCAGCAAAATGAAAGGTAATGATGAAAAAAATCCTTCCCAAATCCCCATAAAATGCATAATACCCCCACTTATAGCCATTATAGTTCTGTCCTGGTAAAGCAGCTGAGCGGAGTAGAACCAAGCAGGTGCTAGTGGAAAAGCCTTACACGAGTAGTTGTAGCTTTGTTAGAAAGTAGCACCGGGGTGTGACCGCGGCTGTGGAGCCTGGCACCTTGGCCCTGGGCCGGGTGGCTGGAGCCTGATCCAGAGGTTAATTGTTGTTGAGGCTTTTCCACTGGTTTGCGCTGTTTACGACTGTGGTGGTGTTTGCCGTTCTCAAGGATTTGGTTTCACTAAGTAACAAGCATCAGCTGTGGAGTAAAGCACCAGCACATGCTGGATGGCAGTCATGTTTTTAAGAGTTTTGAGAAAAGTGGAATGTATGCAGTAAAAAAACGAAAATACCTACTAAGGACATGGGGTGGAACTTCACTTCCGTTACTTTGTTTTTAGATTACAACAACGTTAAAATCAGAGTCTGATATTGGTGCATTTTGTGTCTGACCAAAAATGCACCAATGCATATTTTGTCCTAGCATTGGGACCCGGAGAAAGACCTGCACCCCTGCCTTTCCAAATGTGAGCGCCTGTGGAAGTTTTGTGATCTTTATGCTCGGCACAGATTGTTTCCTTCCTTGCCTGGAAAATCTGGACTCACCGCTATCCCAGCGATTGAGTCTGGTCAGAGATGGCATCAACTACATTTCTACAACTACAAGTAAAGTGGAAGCAGAGTACGCCAATCAGTGAAGGGTGGGCGGGTTTTGAATCACAAAACTCAACTACTGTGGATGTGTTTTGGTAATTATTAGGGCCCGGTTTGGATTTTTGAGGTCCGATGCCGTTACTGATATGAAAGGGTTGGCATTAGCGATAGCCAATTCTTTATTTTGATAATTTTTTTTGTCATTTTTTTACATTTCTCAAATTGCCTAAATATTTATTACTATAGTAAAGGTTTCAATCATAGAAATATATAGAAATGTATCTATTAAAGGTCGACCGATGTGTGTGCCGATGCTGATGTGCACCGCTGATATTTTTGGCCATATTGTTTAAAAATGTCTCGTCTATAATCCTGTGTATGAAGCTTCTAAATGTGTTGAACTGTGACATCATACGGCGCTGTATATTCATGTTTAATAGGTCGGCTACTTCAGAGGGAGCTTGTTAAGAAAAATCAGTAGATTCTAAAACATAAAAGAATAAGTCTCTGTCTCTATGAAAAAGTCTACAATATAAAATGGGTGCACAAACTTGTGTGACTAATTTTCACTGCGATGTTTCTCCGCTCCCCTGAGGTCTAGGAAATTGTGGGATGGCTAATTTTACAGCTCCGACTGAACTCTTTACAGTGCAAAAAATGCTGTCACTTTTAATTCTGGAAATATCAGCCGATATATCGGTCGGGCCCTAGTATTTACCACAGATTGGAAAAGCGCTTTCGGTTTGCCTGTGCACCATCAGTAGATTGTTATCAAGGGGACTGACACATGACTGAAAATAATCAGATTGCACGGATCTCGTTACTGGCCAAATTTAGATTAAATAAATAATCAAAAAGTCAGCTATTTAAACAAAGATTGTTATGGACTGAGTTTTTATGAAGTTGCAACCATGCAGTAAATGCAAATCAGAAATACAGTGTAAAGTTAAAACCTGACTTTTCACTTTGTTTTAAAAGTCTTTTCAGATTACTTCCGATTACTAGTATTTTTGCCTAATATTTTATAAAAAAAAATTATAGTAAATGGCTAATCCATCACATGTTTGAGATGACCCTGCTGAGGAATGCTAGTGCCATAAATTATGACATCAGCCTGGGGACAAGCCTGGACTAGTCTCTAGAGGCTAGATAACAGAGGCCCACGCCACATGAACCGATGAACCGTTTCAATACATATTTTTATTCACAAAATGCGTCATAATCATTAGATGTATTAATGAATCACTTTTTAGTATTGTTAGTATAGGAAATTCATTTCGTATTAGTTTATTTTTATTCCGTTATTTGAATATTAGAACACACCTGTCACTTATTTTCAGTGATTTTATACATTAATCAAAATAAATGCATTTAAATGCTAAATGATGCCTGAGCGATGGGGTTTAGGCTGAAGTCGAGACTTATGCCTAACCCATTTACAGCTTTGACACTATGTCCAATATTTTTCTTTTGCGATATTGATATCTTGAATGTTCATATATCGATACGATAATATCTTTTAGCTCTAGTGTTGATATTATGAAAGTACTGACAAATATAACTGTAGTCTTGTGATGTATGCGGATTCCTGGTGAAGGTGCCAATGCAACGGATGAGACGGCCAGCGGATTCAGGTTTAAAAGGTGATTTTTATTGAGGTGGAGTAGTCGTGGGGGTTATGGGCTTGGGGTGGAGGTATGGTGGGCCATGAGGGAGAGTGGTGCTTTGTCTATGAAAGAACAGAGGGAGAACCAATCAATAAATATAAGTGACAAGTAAATGCACAATAGCTTTAAAGGTAGCAATAAAGTTGGAAAGCGTTTTGGGATTATTGGTAGTGATGTGTCGATCGTGTCGAGGCTTCGAAGCGTGTGCCGAGTAATCTAGGGGCGTGTCTATTGAAGCGCGTATCGATGCGTGTGTTGATGACGTATGTGGTGACGTTCGAAGCCTCGGGAAGTGGCCGTACCACGTGACTGATTCAGGAAATGATTTGCGGGTTTAGAGCACGATTCAAAACAAAAGAGTCAGTGCAATGCAATGGATTCCCCCTCACATTTTGTGTATTTGGGTTATTGGGCTTCTTTTGGCATCCTATTGTCTTTATTACACACATTTACTTGTTGCATAAGCACAGACATAAACAAAGTAACAAGCACATTTTACATCACAACTCTCTAAATTCTCAAATTTTGTCTTTCAGCCCCTAACATTTATTTTAAGCACTCAGTATGTTATACATTTTTGTCCACATGATGGCGTAGTGGAGCAAATAAAGCACCTTGATGCTTCGAACCATGTGTGACGCAGTTGGCTGCGATGCTTCAGTGCTTCATGGGGCTTCATTTTGTCATCACTAATTATTGGACTCACTGTCATTCACACACTGCTGCTCCTGGAAGTTGGATGGCTCCACCATGCGGCTTGGCCAGGACAAAATGGCGGAACAGGTGGGCTGCTCCCCTAATTATAGACTGGGTGGAGCCAGGTAGAGGCTGAAGGAGGGCCAAAGCGGGAGCAAAGGGGAGCACCCACAGGAGCAGGGAATTTTCCAAAAGGCGTATCTTATCTTATCAGACATATCTTTGAAATCGAGCTGTACAATATTGGAATTTCAATTGGATTCATAATGTATGATATAAATCAATTCTCTGCTTTGAAAACATGCTTTGAATAGTGTCCAAGAGCATTACATTAGAGATTAGACTTGAAAAGTGCCGATCTGTTAAGTTACTCTTTAGGAATATTATTTGTCAGTAGGGCTTTTCAAACATCTGGGTAATATCAGAGCGTCGCAGATGTGGCGGTGAAAACAATGGCGGTGTTAGACACCCTTTTTGCTTGTAAGTGACAGATTGTTTTCGATAAATAGTTTTTCTCAGTAAAAGCTGTTGTGCGGTTGGATGTTCGATTTTGTCAGAACCACAGCTTCAATCTTGTAGAGTTAATGATTAGAATAAACATCTGAAGATCTAAACAAATTGTATGGATTATGTTTTAAAGTTTAATGTAACCGCACTGGACACATCAGGCTTGAAATTCTATGATTTATTTTGCTTTAAACATAAAATAAATTGTTAATCAAATGTTTAATGTCATGACACGCGTTGGCTAAATCATGCTTTAGCTAAATCTAAAGCCAAATAAACTAGTAAGAACGTTGCCTTAAGCTTCTAAAACATTTTCTAGTCAGCATTATGTTTAACTTGGATCATGATTATTTCCCGAAATGCAAATATAAATGCGTGAAAGTCTGCAGTAAGTTAAGATGGATTAGTGAAGCATACATGGCTACCTCTTGGTAGTTTGTACATTACAAACATTCATCGAGTCCAATTTCTTTTTATATCAGACTGTTGCCTAAATAGGCAGGATATGGTGGTCATCAAATGACATTTCATCACAATCACATTAATAAATCCTCTCAAATCCAATGACAACCACCCAATGCCAACGATCTCCCATTGTTTTCAATGAAGCCGAGAGCGTTGTATTCACCGCCGCTTGATTTGTGACATAACACCGGAGGTGTCAGTAGTGAACCCTGCTCTTCAATGTCACTCAAACTCTGGCTGGGTCAGTGCGCTAACTGTTGCGGCTTCTGCTTCAAGCATTTCCATGTATTTTGTGCTCTCTGCACATGTTTGTGTTTACATGGTGCATGAGCAGGTTCATACAAGCCCCCCCCCCCCCCCCCCTAAACATAACATTTTATGTTTGCAAAGCACCATAGTATCTAAGTAGTTGTATTCTGTTTGATTTAATCCTTTTCTGCAAATCTGACCTTGGCCTTTAGCGCAATTACCCCCTGGCTCTGTCTTTGCCACTTGAACAAACAGTCATTTGTTGGCCTTTTTGATTTGGAAAAACACACATAACAAAACTCTAAACCTCCAGCCTTTTCTCATTAAGGTGCATTCCTTTTGTCGGACTTATTTGCCCTCAATGTGTGAGGCTTCGATTTGCCTCTTTCAGGCTGCAGATCGTATCAGCTTAATAGAGGCGCTCAGGTATTCTGCTTTGATCGGTCTTTGGAACGTTTTCACATTGGCTCCACTTTAACAGCTAGTTGCCAACTCCCATGATGCAACCTCTGCCTCTAAAAGTAAAACAACCATAGTGCACCATAGGGGTGTCACGATTTTAATGTTTTGGGTCACAATTATTGTGAAAGAAAATATTGCGATTTTACGATTATTCACGATTATCGACCGAATGAAAGGAAAGAACTGATATTTTTAGTTTTTGTCTTTAAAAAGCTTTTTATTACTTGAAAACATTCACTGTTTCTAAAAATGAAAAATGCTTTAAGCTTGTTTTGCATTAAAATAAATGGATGTCTACATTGAATAATACAAAACGATGTCAACGTTACTTCTTTTTAATGACCATAATTATTTTACTATATATTATTAGGCCACAAGCTAGGCTAGGTTTCACTTTCCTTTCTGTTACGCTGAAGCAGAGTGGAGCGCGTTAGCTTTTTGTTTACATCGTGAGCCGGTTGTGACGGCTTTTTTGGGAAGTATGCAGTTCATTACCTTGACCTGGACATTTACAGCGAAGGATTATCTCCCAGATGTTGTTTATATGCGACGTAGCCGATATCAGCGCCTTTTGCTGCAACTTTCTGACGACAGGGTTTGCATAACGGATCAGCAACAACGCCTTGGTCATGTTTTGGATCCTAAAGAGGTCCCACTCTGCTGACTTCAATCGTTTTTGGGTGGATACAACACTGGAGGAGAGCGTCCTTCTGCCTTGCTCAACTACCGGTGAGTTTACGCGCGGTTTATGGCAGGCAGCGGCTCGTGCGGCGGCGTGAAAGATTTCCGCGGTAAACCGTGGCTTCTTAAATTCTTACAGATAACCTACCGTGTCCTTTTATAATCGTGGTAATCGTAAAACCGGTTAATCTTGACATCCCTAGTGCACCATTCAGCCTGTTTGTCTGGATGACCGTTACTCCAGTGAACGGCTGTGAACAGGCTCGTTGTTGGCATTGCTGTCATTTGCTTGCTCAAAGTTGCAAAACATGCTTGTAAAATCATCCCTTAAAATAATTGGGATGTTAGAAATGTGTTGGGACAATAAGCGAAATCGTAATCTCAATTGGCGCAATGAATTATGGGATCGCTCAGAGGTCAATCGGAAGTATATTTTGACAGCGCAGAAGCATATACGAAGACGAGAGAGTGCAGCTAAATGTAGTTTAAATGATTTGTTATATGTTTGTATCATATTCAAAACTTACTAAACTGTGTGAGAGGCTTAGTTGGAGGATACAGAGATGTGTCGCTCTGTTTTTAGACAATGGACAATTGCTAATTTGAAGTTATTTGTGTGGAAACGCGGGCGATCACTAAGCGGCTACAAAGAGGACTTGTCGGTGGCAGACGCAAAATAAATTCTTGCAGATCCTTGAAAATTCCTTCTTTGAAACGGGTCGTCGAGAGAGATGGATTTTGTTGCTGATCTACGATGTGCTTGTGCCATGACATCGGTGAAAATAGCATCATGTCCACGACAGACTTTACCGTGGGTCTGGAAGTGTAGGGCCACTTTACTGTAGTCCGCGACTGGGGCTCAAGGAGACGGCTTGTTGTTTTTTTTTATCACATTTTATTTTTGATCTCCTTTATGCATGTCCTTTGAAGTTTTAAAGTTTTTAGAGTTTTATGTTTCATGTTGCGCGATTGCTCTGAAGACCATTCCTACTTTGTGAACCTGTTCACTGACTATGGCAATAAAACCAATTTTGATTCTATTAACAAGGAAAAGCTTTCAGTTTCTACACATTTGGATGGAGAGGGAAATGTTTTACTTCAGTGCCAAGTACGAAGTACAGGCCATCAGAAAAGATTGAATAAATTATATAAAAAGCATGTGATCATTGAACAGGACACGTATAAGGTGCTATTGCACATCTTTTGCAGGGTATGTTGTTTCCTTTGCTGCATGACTTTATTCAACTTCTATGCCATTTAGCCTTTCCTTCATACACAATCTTCGTAATCCCTCCTCCCCCTATATAATGCTGAGAGAAAACATGTTCATGTAGGCCAAAGCATTGTGTTGTATAAAAATAAAGATGACATACTTTCTGCTTTTCTATATTACAATTCATATATAGTATGTAATTTTCAGGAAAGAATCTCCCCATCCAATAAGTTAACATTTAATTTAGCGTGTGCCACCTGCAATTGGAAATTAAAACTAATATATTTGCCCAAAATGTTTGTGGAGGCACAGATACTCACCCTCGATATATTTTTGATGATCTGTTGATGTACCAAGGTACATGGTGTAAAACCATCTTTATTCATGCATATTTTACATTGGGATTACTGGGAGATAGCGCATTTATCCCGATTGAACTTTGACCGGAATCGCTGTGCATGCGCACTACGAGATTACGATTTCGCTTATTAAGAATGAGTTCACAACCAACAGTGCAAACTTTCCTTCCTCACTCTATCAATGTTTGCAAACGAAAAATCAAGTTTAAATAAATGAAGGCAATAAAGCTTAACTACAAACTGAATGTTTATTTTAAAATGTTTTATTTTACATTTTCTTAAACCATACATCTATTAATTCAAGTATTCAGTTTGTTTCTTCATTAATACTCTGCCTGAGCAAAAAGAAGTAATCAGAAATAAAAGGTCATGCTCTAATATTTGCTGTATTTAGCTTTGATTGCAGCACTCATTCATTGTGGCATTGTCTCAATAAGATTACGTCAAAAGATTCAGTGCTGCATTCATTTTTCACCAAGATCTTGTCTTGATGACGGGAGATTGTGAGCACTGCGCAAAGCCTTCTCCAGCACATCTCAATGGGGATAAACTCTGGACTCTGTTGTGGCCAATCCACGCGTAAATATGATGTCTCACACTCCCTGCACCACACTTTAACAATGAGCCCGACGAATTCTGCCATTGTCATCTTGGAATATGCCCGTGCCATCAGGGCAAAAGAAATCCATTGATGGAATAACCTGGTTACTCAGGACGTTGAACTGATCTCTTTGAGCACATACTTTAGTGTTGCAGAACCTAGACCTGACCAACTGCAGTGACCCCAGATCATAACGGTTAAATCCAGGCAGTGTCTTTATTTCAAAGGAGGATGTTTTTGATTATTTCTAATTAGTAAAAAACCATTGAGTATTTGCCCACTGTGGCCTGTGGCTTGGTCCTCGTGATTTCACTGCTGCATCATCAAAGGCTGAAAACCCGCTCTACGTGCGCCTCTCACCACAGGCACTCCCCGCACACACCACTGGCACACGCACATGCATCCTATTGAGACAAGACGTCTTCAAAACAAGCACCATATCATCAAGCAATTTGCAGCCCCCTCCAATTAACAATGTTTGATGCTGAATGTCGGCAACATTTAATTACAGTGAAATTACCAGAAGGTGCTCTTTCTTCTACAAAAGCTTTCCTAGTTTTACCTTTCAGACCACCCCACTCTGGGGGCAAGATTTTAAGTTTTCATTTTCGAAAGCTTGCAATTACCAAGTCTTGAAGTCTGCAATTATTTTGATGATGTAATTGAATCCGCAATAACAAAGCATCCCAGTATTGTGTTCACTCAAATGTCATTGCTCCTCAGCGTGTAACAAAAAGGGGAACAGCTTCTTGAATCTTGATATTGAATAATCGCAAAACTTTCCAGAGTCATTCAGTGCAGCTTCTCACTCTTTTCTAAAAAAAAAAAAAAAAAGAAACTCCCCTCTCCCAGCCCCCCTTTCGCCTTGCCCCGGCCACCCTAAATTCCCAGCCCTCTTCTCCTCGCACATGTGGAAAGCATTATATCCCGTCTGGTGGAGAGCGAGAGCAAACAATCCGCGCCAAGTCTGAGGGACAGCTCTGGGGCGGGTGGTAGTGGGGCCGGTATAGAGCGTGCGCTTTTGGATTTGTGACGCTTGGGTAGAATGGACTCTTGTTATTTCAGAACCGCAACACCCACTAGTTGACAGGCCCCCTTCCCCTCCAGGATTGGGTAGGGATTAGAATAGATTAGGGCATAGTGTGCATCCCAGTTTAGATGGAATTTTCTATTATCATGAGTATCTTTTCAATCATGCATACATTTTCCATGCATACGTTTTGTGTAGTAATGCAGGTGTGCTGGATTTTTACAAATGCAAATGTACTTTTATATTCATTCTTGTCATTTAATTTTTATTCTCACTATACTCTGTTCAATATATGCATGTTGTATTCACGATGATCTACCATCAAACCTGTACATGAAGCCAACACATGAAAAGCTAGGCTATCTCGATTAACTTGAAGGTCTTGTAGCCTATGGATTTTTCCCAATAGGCAGTTGATATTGTTAAATGTGACTTGTTGATTAGTTTATGAGCACATTTTGCACGTTTGTGAACACATAAGCTAAAGGGATTTTCATTGTAATGCCCACAAAAAGCGTTTTGAAAGCAGGAAAATATCTGGCACAGCACCTCTTGATTTGTTTTCTTTTGGGAGGGCTTACAAATTTAAGATGTCGTCAAAATAAATTGATTTTAGATTGGCTTCAGAAAGTTCAGGTTCAGTAACACTACCACACTTCAGCAATTGCACGTGATCAATGCCAAATGTGAACCATGCAGACACAACTGCTGTATCGGTGCAGTCGAGAATCCAGCCTGTTTTTCCCATTACAGTTTCAAGCCATATAACATTGTCAGCCAGCTTTTATGAGGACAAACTAAGAACCAGCCTCAGACAAAATATACTGTATAGAAACCAAACGCATCACAACGCGACGCACAGAAATAACTCTTATTTTCCAGCCGTGGAACACCACTGCCAGCTGCAGACTGTGTGGGCAGCGGGTCATATGCCGTTGCCTCAGGTTGTCCGTTAGTTAGATTGAAGCAAATCAAATTCATTTAGTCTCCCACTAAATGCAGCGATAAGCAGTTGGCCGACACTGACAGCCAGTCGTTTAATTAACCAACTTGACTCCCTGGGTTCAAAAGGAGACGCTCTTCATTAGCTACGGTTCAGTTTCAGAGAGTAGTCGGGTGTTTCATGATGCTGTATATTGTCTTTGTTTGAGAATTTGGACGGATGGTGACTTGGTTGGTATCCAACATTCTGGAGCCTCATTTAGTTCTGGTATTCCTGTATTTTGTGACTTTATAAACTAAGATATAGTATGACCAAGTTTGTTTTGTTCCTCCTATTTATAGTCTGTTGCTTCTGCATGTTTTAAGTGGAGATATTATGCATAATTGTGGCTTGAACTCACAGCTCTGGCCCGCGGAATAATTTGATCAAGCCTGCGACTTGTAGAGCATACATTCTTGAATATGTCCTGTGCGGAGTTGAGTACATTTTTAAAGAAATAACCAGAATGCTCATTCCAGCCACTAGGGGCAGCCAAAAATAAAGGCAAGAATCCCACACATGTCCAGCAGAGGGCACTGTCATAAGAGATCAGGATATAAACACCACATTATAGCCACATGGTAAATGACCAGTGTGAATGAATAATGACTTCAATGGAGCACTTTGAGAAACTTGTAATACAGCCGTTGTTGTTGTTTATTAGGCTACTGTTCTGGCGGGCATTAGACCAAATCGGTCCCGTTTTAAAATCCCAGTGCTGCTGCTTGTTGTTGTTGTTATTCATTAATTGAAAAATGTTTTCTCAATAGTATTTACCTGCCAATGCCTCGCCTTGGGAGCTGAATTTCGGCCCCGGACCCAAAATGAATTTGACATCCTTGTTCTTAAAATATTGTCTATTATAAATATAGTTTGTGAGCAAGTACTGTGTTGGCCAGAATTTTAAAAAATGCCGTGAATTATCTTTCACTCAATGAAGTGAATGAAGTCCAAAACGGTGCACTACAGAAGAAACTGTTTTAGTAAATGGGCTTACTCAAACATGGGTGGAGTTAAGTACTTCTTCGGTTACGTTTTTGAGGAGGAAACGACATTCTATAAAGTACTTTGAATTATTAATACAGCATATGTTTTTTATATGAAGCGTCTTCCTTCGGGACGCAGGAACAGCAATGTACAGTATACAAACTTGCTACTTTATGTTTAGTAATAGATTTTTATCCTTTGTGCCACTGTAATTGGTCAAAAAAATTGCATTGCTGCCTATTGTTTTTCTTAGTATTCATGGGTTCCATGTCTCTGCACTTACATTTAGTATAAAGAAGGAAGACGCGCACATCCCAAAAAACTTAAAAAGCGTGCCGGACCGAGGAAAAATACAAAAAAACAAGAAGGATCCGCACAGCTTGCTTAGCTCCCAAGTAGCGATTTTATTGATAATTACATCAAGGTAACGTTTCGGGCGTCTTGGCCCTTCATCGTCTGATGCCCGAAACGTTACCTTGGTGTAATTATCAATAAAATCGCTACTTGGGAGCTAAGCAAGCTGTGCGGATCTTTCTTGTTTTTTTGTTTTTCTGCACTTACATTTAACAACAACTAATGCATCTCATTTCAATTCTTCAACACTCTGTGTGTCCTAGGCACAATTATTTCGGAGTTTTCTTGCAGTGCAGACTGTTTGCCAACTCTGCTTTGAAGCGTCTGGTGCGAAAATGTAATGGCATAGGAAGATGGAGGGATGGAGACGTTGCAAAGGTTCTCTCGGTGGAAGCAAAAGAAAGCAGCAGCAGCAGCAGCAGCGCACATGCACATCAGAGGCTAAGCTCGCCAAGCTCTAACCCTTTGTAGTGCAATGAGCAGAGAGTTGGCTGGGGGCAGGGGATGGGGGAGGTAAAGCCAACGGATAAAGTACTAAAGAAGACTGCCGCATGGAGGAAGAGCCAGCTATGGTCCCTGGAGTTTGGGGGTTTTGTTTGTCAGATGTATAGTAAATCAATCTCTCAAGGATTCATGTGTGCGGCGTGATGCTAAACGTGTCACTCCTTTCCACAATTGATAGTCTTTCGTATTTGCTGTAATTATCATCTAGGTGACCGTTGGCTTGAGTTAAATCTTTGACCTTTGATCAGTGAGCCGAAGAGATGAGATTAAGGCAAGATGGTATAGACTCGCCTGTTCCTGAAATGCTGGTGCCTCTGGGCCTTTGAAGTTGAAAAGCAGGACAATATTGCTTAGTCATCCATACCATTTACGTCTCATGTAGCATATGACTACAAAAGACCTTGGGGTTTGTATTGTTGATATTTACTGCTGTTTGAAAGTGTAATAAATTAGCTTTTATTTTCTTTACTATTGTCGTAATTCATTTCTGAATTTTAAGGGTGCCTATAAACGTTTGGGAAAAAGATCCCCCGAATGCTACCAGATCCAAAACCTGTCTTTTATCGGTACAAATCATGCCAAAAGTAGTTCCAAACAAGGACAAAACGGCAAAGAGGACAAAAACATAAATACAGTTCTGTACATCAAACAAAGCTGCAGAAGAGCATGTGTACCTCTAGTGTGATTTCTTTTTGCCTTCCAATAAATGGTAAAATCTTTATGAAATCCCTTGTATTACAGGGCAGCCCTCACAATTATTGAACTCTCTACTGTATATGCTGGATTTCTTTTTCACACTCATGAATTCTGGCGTCCTCGTTTCCTATTTTATTATTTGTGTTCAGCCTGTGTTTTGGGGAAGCGCGTCTGTCTGTCGGACTGTCCGCTGTTTGGGTTTCTGCTGCTGTTCCATTAACAATGAAAGAGTCACTTAAAAGAGAAGAGGCTCTTGGGCGACTTTATTGCTTCCCCTGGAGACAGACAGCCCAACAGGCTGCCCCAATTAAAATGAGCCCATCCGCAAGGACCCAGTGCGCTTTGCGGTTTGTTTCTGTAGACTGCCCAAAAAAAGAAATCTCTAATTGCAATTTGTCTGAACGGTTTTGTGGTTTATGTTGTAAAATGAAGAGTCAGCTCATAGTGTACATTTTAAGCGTTATAAACATTTGAAGGAAGACCAATTGCGATCATCATGGTGGGATGGCTCAGGTAAAATGAGATGATGAATTACAAAATAGCTTCCACAACTTAAGACTGACATTTACCAACATTTGAAAAGGATCTGCTCGAGTCATTCCTGTGAGGCACTGGGCTGTGGAGAGATTAACCCAGAGGTAGGTGGGTTTAAACCAGTCAGATGAGACAAAGGCATGACTTCTGTGATCTGTTTTTTTGCTCAGCTTAAGATAAGACTGCCAACTATTTCAAGGGGCTTGCTGGTGGCTCATGGCCTGGCAATGTAGTAAAAGCCTAATTTAATTACTTAGAAAGGCTAGTTTATTGATTTTGACATGTCAAGGTGCGGAGGCCAACCGATGAGTGCCTCAAGTTTGAAGTCTAGACCGTGCCATCGTGACTTGGTGCTGATGCCTCCTCTCTCCTCCGTGTCATCAGTCGCCTACTGCAGCACAACCATTTATCATCAGTGCCTCGATAGTACTAATACACCTTGAACCTTCGCACATTTTCTCATAAATACTTTATTTTGATTTTTTTTTACTGAAAGTCCACACACATGTAACAGACAACTGTGATTGTGCAAATTGATACATGATTCTGTTAATTTACAAAAAATAGAAAAGTGAAACAAGTATTCATACAGCATTTTCTGAGTGCATTAAATTGCCTTTATACCATTCCTAATGACTGCAGAAAGTTCACACCTTGCCCTAACCATTAAATAGAGGTCACCTGTGCGTAATCTACTCTCAGTATAATTCCAGCTGTTCTGTGAGGGCCTCAGAGCTATGGTCGGAGTGTATTGGTCACTAACCAACATCATATGAAGGCCACGGAGCTCACCAGAGAGGTCAGGGATAAAGCTGTGGAGAAGTTTAAAGCAGCGTTAAGTTATACAAAGATTCCCCAAGATTTTAACATCTCACGGAGCACTGTTCAATACATCATTTGGAAATGGAAAGAGTATAGCACCACTGCGAACTTACCAAGACACGGCCGTCCACCTAAACTAACAGACCGAACAAGGAGAGCACTGGTAAGAAATGCAACCAAGTGCCCCAAGATAACTCTGGAGGAGCTGCGACGTACTGCCGCTGAGCTGGGGAAATCTATACATGGGACAACTATAAGTCATACTCTACACAAATCTGGCCTTCATGGACGAGTGGCAAGAAGAAAGCCATTATTGAAAGAAGGCCATAAGTCATCCTGTTTTGAAGTTTGCTAGAAGTCATGTGGAGGACACAGCTACCATGTGGAAGAAGGTGCTTTGGTCAGATGAGACAAAAATTGAACAAAACGTTATGTATGGAGCAAACCTAACACTGCTCATCGTCCTGAGTGCACCATCCCCAGTGTCAAATATGGTGGGGGAGCATCATGCTATGGGGCTGCTTTTCCTCAGCGGGGACTGGGAAGATTGTAAGTATAGTTGGGAAGATGGATGGAGCCAAATACAGAGACATTTTAGAGGAAAACCTGCTGGAGTCAGCAAGAAAATTGAGGCTGGGGCGGAGATTCACCTTCCAGCAGGACAATGACCCTAAACACAAAACTAAATCTACAATTGAATGGTTTAAAAACAAACATTAATGTGTTAGAATGGCCCAGTCAAAGTCCTGACCTAAATCCTATTGAAAATCTGTGGAAAGACCTGAAAACTGCTGTTCACAAACGCTCTCCTTCTAATTTGACAGAGCTTGAGTTGTTTTGTAAAGAGGAATGGGCTAAAATGTCAGTCTCTAGCTGTGCAAACCTTGTAGAGTCATACCCCAAAATACCTGCTGCTGTTATTGCAGCAAAAGGGGGTTCCACAAAGTATTCATTCATGCTGTATGAATACTTGTGCACGCCCCACTTTTCTTTTTTCTATTTTTTGAAAAATTACAGAATCATGTATCAATTTGCTTTCACTTCACAGTTGTCTGTTACTTGTGTGTGAACTTTCAGTAAATAAAAATCTAAATACAATATTTGTTTATGGTTGTAAACATGACAAAATGTGCGACAGGCACTGTACACTTCTTCTAGCTTTGTAAATCTGTCCATGTGGTTTGTTGATTTTAAAAGCCAAAAAAATGCACACCCTATGAACAGTTGGTGGTGCTGTGCAGGTGTACTGTCACATGTCACTGACTCGAGAACAATACTTTTTTGTCCTGGATTTGTATTTTTCTACTGCCAATTCCTTAGTATTATGAAATAAAGGTCTTTGGCCGCCACTGCTTTTACTACATGAATATATCAACATTACAATTGTAATCAACAAACAACGATTTGATTTGGACATGTTTGCAGAAGTCTTGTTTGTGAAATACAAGAACAAATTTCTGCATATCAAGTTTGTACTGTATTTATCTTACCCGCCTTCAGAGCGTCTCTAAACTTTCACGGTCCTTTCTCCTCTCGATTGCTTTGCATGTGCATGTGTGTCTGCACCCGTGTTTGATTATAGGTCACGGGAGGCCGCGGGTCCACAGTGGCCCTGACAGGCTCAGTCCTCTCAGGTTTCGGGGCCAGGCATTCCTCTGCGCCTGCCCCATAGCTGTGAAAACCACAGAGCTGCAACAACAAACACTGCAGGCGCCGGGGGAACATCGGCTAACCTGCAACCTAATCAACAACAGCACTGCACTCTCTCGCGCACTTTCTACAGCCACTGGGTCGATTTATAAGGATGGATTTATCGTGCTTTAGAGGTTCTTTGGGAATGATCGCAGTGGTAGTAGCGGAATTCAATGCATCTTTTTTCTGGATTAAAAACAAAAAATCACTTTGGACAGGATCCTAAAAACTCAGTGGTAGCAGTGGTTGTAGTTGTTGCCCCCGCTTGAGAAAGGAGCTGCTCACAGTCTGTGCCCTTGTTTGACTTTTAGAAATATCTCTATATTCTAATTAGTGATTGGCATAGATAAACGTAAGGCATGTTGTAATATGTTTAGTTCCTGCATTCCCAAATGGCAGCGGCAAGTTGTTGCAAGCTGTTAAATAGTCTACTCAAGTTTTCAACCAGAATATCGATAAGTCTTTTACAATTTTCCAAGGTCGCATGTCATACCTTTTGTTTGTATGGCATAGCTTTTGTTTGTATGGCATAGCTTTTGTTTGTATGGCATAGACAATGATGGGAGCATTTTTTTGCCATGTGAAAGTGTAAAAGTTTGTTGTGCATTTCCAAATAAAAAGCAGTGTTTCAAATCGTTTTACTATTCTAGCAAAAATAGTATGAACATTATTTATTTAGTAGTGTAGTTCTATGTGAACGTCATGTGTGAACAAAGCAGCGCTCACATGTAGCATCATGAGACCATGCTTAAGTGGAAAATGAATATTGCTTGGTATGTAACTAAATTTGACTTGTTCATTTGCAGTTATTACTTCTCCACACACTCTGCATGTTTCACGTTATCAGTGTAATAAAAAGTTCTAAAGCTTCTTCTGTCATTTATGTGACCAACTACGTCTGGATTTGTTCTGGATTATTGAGGGTGTAGTTACAATCCGTCTGCAGGCGACCGTTGGCTCCGCTTTGTGGCAATGCCAGGCCACATTAAACTTAATTGAATTTTAGGACAGTCCATTTGATACTTCATCTACTGGAGTGGGAGCCTAATGGGGGTAATTATGGAGCTAAAGACGCCATTGTATCTATGTTTGTATACAGTCTCCTTTCATTTGTGAGATGCATATTTTTCAGCAAGAAAATAAGATAAGGAAAGAGTTTAATTATTCACATAAGGACTGAGAACAGAATGTAATGTATTAGAAAAACCTGTGGGTGCACTGCAAATACATACCAAATCAAAGCAATCTGGTTCCAGCTGGCGATGGGAGATCAAGGCCGGTTCGCAGCATGGGGTGCATTGTGGGTAATTGCCGTCCTCTGGAATGTGACGAACAAAAGGTGTAGACAGGTAGCAGGAAATGTCTACCGCGTGGAACCAGGCAATTAAGGGCTTTGTGCGCAGTGGGGCAGCTTATGGGGGGGGGACACCTGCCTACCTGCTGCCTCAATACAAACATTAGCTTTAGTCCATTTGCAGCCGACACATAGCGGCGCGACCGTTTGACATGTGCACGGGGCTATTTATCCGAAACGGGCCCAGGAGGCTTGTATATGTATGTGGACGGCGGCTGCTCTTTAAAAGGTTGCAGGACTGAGGTCACTCTTGGACTCACTCGCTCCATGCCCTAATGCACAACTGTGTTTTGCTTTGACCGAACAATATCAATCACTGAGTTTAAAAAGTATTACAGGCTAGGCTGAGCAGGGAAATTCGGCATCACCTTGAGATTTGTGCTCGTCTTAAGGATGAGTGTAGAACCGGGCCCGGTGACTCATGTTCACAGTCTACCGTGTTTGTAAACGGGCTGTGGTTTGGCATTGTAATTGGATCAATCATACTATGACTTTCTGGTAACGCTTTATAATAACTACACCATATTTAGCCTTAAATGATGAATTAACACTTAATTCGTCAAACACATTACTTAAATGTGACTAACACTTATTAACTACTTCATTACTAATTTACAGTTAATGCCTAGCTCTTGATAAATAGAAACACAGGTCTTAGGTCGCACAGTGAAACAGGGACACAAATTTCAACTAGAACCGTCGTACGACCAAAGACGAGTGTTGTCGACCCAGCTCTGCTAGGGTAAGGGAAGTAACAAATGGGAAACAAAAATAACCACACAAAGGCTATTTACAAAGGTTAACCAAAACAAAGTTACTCAAACTAAACAAAATTGAAGTACACAAAAGGCTAGTCGCAGAGTGAGCATCCTCTCGCTACAGAGAGGATCTCTGTCAGTGTCCCGTCAACACATCAGCGCCCACTGCTACAATTAAAAACTTTTTTCGTAGTTGCGATTGTCTCTTGGAGCAATCGCAAAGTAGAGACGTGTGTGTGTGTGTGTGTGTGACATCTCCAAATCTTATAAGACAAAAAAAACACCCGCTATAAGTCACACTTAACTAATGAATTGCTCATGATGAATTAAGTGTTAACTCACTTAATAAGGCTAAATAAGGTGTAGTTATTATAAAGGGAAACTGACTTTTCCTATTCGATGAGAAATTATTTTAAGATGTAAAATGTTGTATATAGTATAAGACTTTCATAATGTTTATCAATCCAAGATAATTGTTTGGCATTTTTATTCATTTTTGTCATACTCATTTTACAATATCCTCACCGTTTTCCTCTCTGTCTCTGCAGCGGATTTACAACTCGTTCGTGTACACGGAGAAGACGTCAAACGGGGAGACAGAAGTGCAGCAGGTGAGTTCAAAAGCTGTCCGATCTGTGTGGATGCGGGCCATGGATGGTGTCTGCTTGTGTTGTTGTTTAGCGCGCTGTTTAGCCGCAGACAAATACACAGACGCGCGCAGTAGGAACCATCAGAGGGAGGAGGGAAAAAAAAGCTTTATTAAAATTCTACAGCTGCTGTCTCATTGGCTTTGAAGCCGCCTGTCTGTTTTTCCATCCGCTCTCCACACTCACAGTGAAAGCTGCAGTCAGAATAAGATGTGATGGGCTAGTCCTTTTTCGGAAGATTCACCGGTTTATGCCAGGAGTAGGAATTATGACGAACCGCAAGTGCACCAGCAGTGCTTCGCTTTGGGCAGTTTTACTTGAGATTAAATTGCTGTACCAGAGATCAAAGGCATAGTGTGTATCGAAGAAACAAGATTATATTGAGCGGCTAACCTTGTCAACACTAAATTTTCATCACGGAGTCTTTTAGATTTTGCTTAAAATTCTCATGGTCACCTAAAGAAGTAATCGCCTTTATTTTATTTTTTTTACCTCTTTGCTCAGGACATTCTAAAGACGTTGATGTGTTTGACATTTTAGCTGCGGATTGAGAAATTGGTCCAATAAATCAAAGGAACTGCATGTGTGTGTCAGTGTGTGTGAGTCCCCGAATGCTCCTCACTCAAGCGTCGGGGATCTTGGAAGAGTGACAATAAACCGCAAAATGGTAAACAGCCGCCAGCGACAACAGACAAGTTTATGTTTGTTTGCATTTCTCCCGAGACTGTGATTCTGTCTCTGTATCCATCTGTGCCCTCTTGCATGCGTGAGTGGATGTCGAGGATTGGGCCGCACACAATGTTTCACAAAGGGTGATTGCCAATTTTCAGTATTGCCAGTAAAATTAGATACATGTTTTAGTGTGTAGGATTAAGACTTGGTTCACAGTGCACATTTTAAACATGCTCAGGAGCAATAGTGTTTGTGAGAAAACCGAAATATGCTGAACTCTGAAGAGAATATCAGACTGTATTTCCCAAATAAAAGCAGCCTTAGTGTTTATTAATTGCAAACACTCAAAAAGCAATTTTAATTCCATTGCGATTAGACACACAGTCCTAATGTTGAGTCGATTCACAGCAAGATTTTCAATTCCCTTCACCAGCTTCCATACTTTTTCCATTTTTGAGCCGGTGATTCAGCCCTAGCTCACAAAGTGCCCATACATTTTGGCCTCAGCAGGCCCTAAATGAATTAAGATGACAGCGCTGGAATGGTTCTGCCTCTCCCTGGGCAGAGGGCCGTGTCTCTGAGCCAAAGCCCCATTAGGCGAGGGGCTGCTGGGTAAGAAGAGGCCTGCAGTAGTGGACATGAAGAGCTGCTGGAGATGAGTTCCCCCCTCTATATATTCATTATTCAGACAGGCGCACATCTGTCCCTTTCTAATGATGGGGATCTCTGGTTCAGGCCACACTTTTCTGCCGTGGAGTAAAAAATAAATGGAGAAATCTGGATGAATAATGACCACAGTGCTGTAACTTAATCGAGAAGCAAAATGCGCAATCAACGATACGGATCAACTAGAAGAGCAGTTATTTATGTTATGTAATGTCCTCTCTGCTTATAAATGTGCCTGGTGTGTATACAGTAAAACCTCCCAACCCTGTAGTTTAGATGTCTGAATCGCTTATGCCCCTTGAACTAGTTGTTTATGTTATACTTTCTCACAAATGTTTATGCCCCTGGGGATTTTTCAAAAAGTGCTTGTCAACGTAAATCTCAAACATCACCGCAATGGCACTATCCATTTCTTTTCCTGTTCCAAACTGCTTACAGTACGAGCTCTCCTGGGACCACTCGAAGTGACCATGTTCCGGTGCACTCCCAGGGAATATTTATCGTCCTTACCTGTTAGATGTGCACATGTTTTATTGTTTTTTTTATAAATCTTTCCAAACAGTCATTTTAGTCAATTGGCCTCCGTTAGTCTTTAGATTGGTTGGGGACAAACCAGGGCCAGATGAGCTGCACAAAAGAAGCAAATGATGCGCCAGAATTCACCAAGTCTGAACGTGTTCTTACTCACACCGTCACACTCGTTTTCTATAAATGTTCCTAAGTTTGCACTTGGTAATGAGCTCATTAATTTAAAGAAGGGAGCAATCCATCAAACCCCAGTTCTTCTAAATGGCCCATCATACTCTATATATTCCACATCCAGTTGGTTGAAGGTAGTTGAAAGTGGCATGACTAATGCGCTCAGCAGAAGTTGGTCTGACTGGCATTAGCCGCACAGCGACGGCCCGAAACCTAAGCCCTAACTTTTCAGAGCCGCTCGCTTCTTGTTTCCCTTTAAGTCGCTAGCTGTAACTTAGTGCTTTCCTTCGCCCTGTGGAACCGCTCTCCTCTCCTCCCTGCCTCCCGCTGCGGTAACACTTGTGAGCTCAACACACAACCCTTTGACTTGGGCTTTTTAATACCGGGCCTACAGTGCCCGATTGTGGCTGGGCTGTGGGGGAGCTGCACGGGGTGTTGTGGTGCGTGGAGGTAATCGCGCGGGCTATGCTTTCGGGCCCCGGTTGAAGAGCCTAATAAGAGCACTGGTCTGTCTGATGACTGCAGGAGCGGTCAGTGGGTCGTGGTGCATTTCCCTGTTTCTGGTTTCAATCAAAGCCCTTTTGTACAAGCCGGTAATTATGGGGTAGGAACAAACGGGGTCTAGTTACTGCGGATAACTTTATTGCTGTAGTACCCCTATAATCAAATTAATGGAATTCTATACAAAGACATTTGAACCATTACACATTCTGCCATTTATAAGTTTGATTGTCGATCCCAGCTTCTGCATTTTATACAAATGAATGACATTTTCTTTAAATAAGTCAATTTCTTCTTGATTTGAGTAACTCATTTCAAGAAATATGTCCAAAGCAACTGGTTATTTCAAGATCTTTTTATCTAATTTTGAGTGCAATATTATCTTTTTCTTACTGTAAATTTTGGACCATAGAGCACACCTGAATATAGGCCACACCAATAAAATGTAGAAGTATTTTTTAATTTTTTTAAAATACATAGACCGCACTGGTCTGTAAGCCGCAGCTGTCCACGCTGTTCCAAGCGCATTTGATGCACCATCAGTGCTGGAAATACTGGACTTTACTCTTTGTGCGCGGTCACATTTTCCGTTAGGCTACATTTACTTGTACTTTTATAAAAAGTGTGTTAAGAACCTTGATTATATTATTCTTTAAACGCGCATGTCTTCAGTGAAGCCAAAGAGCTGCCCGCACAGCGACTCCTCGGTAGTGTGGCCGTGTTTAGAGCTGCCCCCCTCGGGGTGTTTGCAAACACAGCCCCGGGAGTCTCCCTGTGTTCGAAGCTGCTCTGCGCTGCTGGTCCGTGGTGACCAGCAGCGCAGAGCAGAAGGAGAGATCCACTCCGTCCATGGGAGTGGATCTCTCCTTCTGTGGTTCTCCTCAAGGTTTCTTATTTCTCGTGCTGGAGAGTCTAAGGACAGGGAACACCTGCGCCGCTCGTCGCCACCCACTGCTGACGCTTATTTGGACATCATGTTTGCCTGGATATTTGATTCACCGGAACTTTACATTGTCTTATTTACTGCTCTGTTTTATTGCCTTAATGTTTGTTTCAGCCCTATGGGGAAACTCCTGTTGTGATATTGGGCTATACAAAACCATTGATTGATTGATTGACCGCTCGAGGCTGGCTTTTGATACCCGCGTATCGCTGGACCCTCCATAATATTTCATCCTGCTGCCCCGCCCCAGTGTGCACCAAACACGGCGGACAGAGGTGGAGGAAGACAAAGATAGGGTGACACATGACGCAATATTCAGTATGACCATAAAAAAGTATAAATGACTTGCACCGTTGTATAAGTCGCAAGGTTCAAAGTGTGGGGAAAAAAGTAGCGGCTTATAGTCTGAAAATTACAGTAATTAAAGTGTAAAAATCTTGCCCCCTGAACTAATTTCAAGAAATTAGTTTCTCAAATCAAGGACACATTGACACATCAAGAAATGTTTACATATTTCAAAATTACTTTTTGAAGTGCCTTTATTTGATTCATGGCTAAGGCTGATTTTGAAGAAATATTCTAAAAATATCTCACTGTGCACATTGTAAATGCATCTACGAAAACAAAAAGACAAAACAATATGCACCTGAAAGAAAATATCTAAACAAGTTAACTACACGTGTATCAGCTTTTATACATAACATGACCCCATGTCAAATAACTGCAGTCATTGTGCTCATTCCAATAGCATTTTGGACTGGAGTGCGAGTAATATATTGCAATCGTAATACAGCCTAAAAAAGATTGTTTGCGATACAAAATGGTAAGCCAGCAATCTTTCTGGTGCTGTTTATGAATCTAAGCAAACATTTTTATGATAAATGTTATGAATGTAAAATCACCCTCATAAAATGATCTCATCTTTTGGTATCAAGCTTTTGTCAGAGTATTACTATATTTAATAGTGGAATAAAATGTAAAACCTCAAAAAGATTGATTAAAAGATTGGATGCGTAAGATTTTAATTTGATATTTTCTGTCACTGGAACTCAATTGTCATGTTGACTTATTCGCAATTACAAAAGTACTTCACAAGATGTAGACATTTTTGGTTTGATTCTTTATCTAACCAGAGAGTGGAGTGATCCCGACACTTCGCAGTAAACAGAAAAAGACTTTCTCACTTCCAAACCCTAATGAAGTTCTGATTAGCGCTGGTGCAGGCCGTCCGGAGTAAAAGCTCAGTGACTGAACCCTCGAGACTGTCCACAAACTTGTTGTTGTGCCCGTGCCGTTCGAGGACACTTTTAATGTGGAGTTGTTATTGTTGTACACATGGCTACACACACTGCCTTCAAGGAGACTAAGCACATACAAACACCCTTGCATTAACCGCCTGCCCGTGTTCTCTTCTGTGCAGCTGGCCAAAAAGATCCGCGAGAAGTTCAACCGCTACCTGGACGTGGTGAACAGGAACAAGCAGGTGGTGGAGGCATCGTACACGGCTCACCTCACCTCCCCGCTCACCGCCATCCAGGACTGCTGCTCCATACCTGCCTCTATGATGGAGTACGTCTGTTTTTGTTTTGTTTTTTACCTTTGTTTTCCTTTATGGCTGGGGCTTAATCGCATCATTTACTGCTGTAGATGTAAAAAAACACACCCTTGTGGGCAGACAGAAGAAAAAACACAATCAACTGTAAATGTTTAGCTTTAAATGTTCTATGCCAAATACATTCTATGGTAAAACCAGACCGTCACTTCTATATGAGACTACAGACGTTTTAGTGTGTCCCTGAATGCAGCAGGCTGAAACCCCAGTTCAAAGCCGAGCTGGGAGAGAAAGTGTTGCTTTCGAGTTGTAATCTACAGAAGCACAGCTGTCTCTTTCCTCTCCTCTTTCTCTCGCTCCGTCCCAATCTCTCCCAAGCTCCCCCCCCCTCATCCTCCTCCTCTCTCCACCTTTATCAGCCTGTGTACCCGGTCGCTGCGGTTCCTCTTTTTGAACTTCACAAGCCCAAGGTCACCGTGTTTCCCCCCCCCCCCCCCCCCTTTGTACACGGGCCAACATCGGGGACGCCGCCACCTGTAGATGTGACTGCCGTCCCTGTCTGCCAAATATTCTCTGAAAAATACCTCACTTCCCCCCCAGACATGTCACTTTATTTTCTCATAGCCATCACATAAAGATAGTTTAATTAGTGGACTAGTTTGCAAATAAAAACAAATTCAAAATAACCGCCATATTTTCTCATTTATTCATAAAGCGGCACCGAATATAGGAAGCATTCGTATTCGGCTGGATGGAGGGAGGAAGTTTTAGGGAGAGTGACGAGGTTCGACATGCTGGAGTGAAGCGGATAGATCCAGAACTTCAAAAGCAGATCCTGAGGGAGTCAGAACGCACACTGCGCTTTCATTTATATTTTTGGTTCCCGCAGAATGTGATTGTGACATATATTTAAAGCTCCACAGATTTAGCTGCTCGTGCTCCTATCCTCCCAAACGGAAAATAGCACAAAATTATGTTTTAAATGAAAGGACAAAATCTTCATGTTAAAGTGATGTCAGTTTTACTTGATAAATATATATTAATCAGGCAGCATTAACCAAATAATAAAAGAACAAGAACAAATATGTGTAAACTATAATAGCAACTTCGTGGAGAAATTGCCTTCAATTTTAGGGCCACAATAACATTTCACGAATCTATACATTAAAATAAAGGAAAGTTTCTACCCTATGCAATATTAACCAATTTGGGGACCATTTAGGGCCATTGTTCATCAGTGCAAATGCATTTCCAATCTGCCAATGGGGGAGGAAAGCGCTTCCCTAAGGTCCTCCTGGTGGGAAGTTGAAATTGCTGTGATACCTCCCCCTGGTGGCCAGGAGCGACTCCAAAAGACACTTGGTAAACAGGATTCCTATGTAGCTTTGGGCCTGGTTCAAACAGCTTAAAAGCTTGGCTCCAAAGAGGTTGTCTTTTTCTAAAAATTTCTATGACCCATGTGACAGCGCTGGGCTGTGTATCATATTTTTAACCACAAAGTTTTTTGTATATTGGAAATAAAAAGTGGCAGCCTAAATCTATGATGGACAGGCTCTGGAGCACTGTGGAGGCTCCTCCCATCCCGTAAGGGCGTGGCTTTCCTGCCTGTTTGCCCTTTTAAGGGACAGGCTTCGTAGGAGTAAATTGAGTAGCCATGTTAACTTCACAGACTACTCGCAATCATTACTATGAATGAGGCTGAATGGAACACCGGTTATCTCTTCTATCTTACATCTATGATCGTCGCCAATATGTGATTTGTCATTAGAGCTGTTGTTATAAGTCAATTTGGAAATCGCATAAATAAGAGTTTTATTTGTCATTGTACAATTGTACAACAAAATTGCGTTCATGGTTGAGTTAGTCCTGTGACTGAGCGCCCCGCCATTCTGGGCCAATGTTTTTGTAGGCTGCCTTCAGTGCTCCTCTGAAACACCGCCTCCAGGGTTTGTCCCTGTTTCAGAGCGTGGTGTCCCGCACTGGTCAGCTCCCCTTCCTCTTCCTCCAGCACAGGTCCCTCTGCTCCACAAACAGTCTTTCACTATCTTCTCCTCCTTTGACCCTTCCTGTAGCGCCTCTTGTGACGCCTCTACTGTCCTGCAGGTGTAAGAAAATGTGTAGGTCGCAAATGTCTTTAGCTCTTCATCCAACGTTAGCAAAAAACTGCACTTTCTACGTAAACAAACAAAAACGGTAAAACTTGAAATATGATTCAAAACATGACTCAAATCCTGGCAATGATTGCAAAGGTTATTAGATATTTTGTTGTCAATTTTAATTTACTGAAGATCGTATCGGCTGCTTTTCCAAATATCATCACATTTTTTACGACCATACATCACATCTGAAATCCCGGCGCTCCTAATGGTTCCCATGCCTCTTCTCGGTGTGTGTAGTCTGCCGAGTTTGCCCTTGGTTTGGTGTAGGCCCTCAGCTGCTGCGGGGTCTTGGTCAGGTCAGCCAGTTTAGGTCAGATCAGGTTGTTCACACGGTGTTTTGTTGGCTGTCGGGCTAGCAGCCTATCATTTGCCCCAGAGGAGGCCACTCGGGGCAGGGCTCAGGGCCCGCTCTGGTATGCTTTAATCACTGCACGGGCCCTCTGAAAGACACCTGAAAATAGCAAACGCATGCGTCAGGCTCGGCCCGGCCAGCGCGTTAGTGTCTTCAAGTGTAGTAGGCGCCGCATTTTAACAGTTTCTCCGATAGCTAGCTGTAAAAGTGACAAGTGTGCTAATTGAAGTCTGGTTATGGCCTCCCTGTTACAGAGATATTCATTTTAGAAGGAGTTTGTTTTTGTTGAATGTGATCACTTTCTCGCTGTCGAAATGCTGCGTAAGTGGAATATTTTAAAATTTCCTCCTTCTGCGTACAACCATGCATACATCTTTTCCTTTTTGGGAAATTAGTAAGTTGTTAAGGGTTTGGAGCCATGACTTAATCTCATTTATTCCAGGTCATAGCAACAGGTCCAGGTCTGAAAATACACCATTTAGCTTTTAAACATGAGTTGTCTTTCACTGGTTATGCATTTTGGAGACGTCAATAGTTCATTATGGGGAAATATGTTCAAAGAATTATGCATAATTGCACATAGGTAGCATTAAGTTATTTCTACTATAGTACTATTAAATTAAGCTAAAGGTAATTCTACTGTACCGATTGTATGCCGGCTATATTAGTGAGACCTCATTTGAAAATCAATGAGCACTTTTGGACTGGTGTAAAAGACTGGAATAAGGGGCCAAAACAATGACTGGACATTCACATACTCTTACACTACACAAAGTAATCAAGTTGTCCTTAGAGTTACTAACTTCATCAACTCGTCAAAGCTCGGGTAAGAACATAACAGTACCTGTATGGAAAAACGGTGGCCTGTTCCTTTAAGTGAGATTAAAACAAACAAAAAAAAGTATCTAATTTTGAGTGCAATAAGGTTATTGTCTTAATTTAAGTGTAAAAATCTTGCGCCATGGACAGATTTCTTGAAACGAGTTACTCAAATCAAGAGCCTTACTTATTTCAATATTACTTTTTGCAGTGTAGTATATTCTGTGATATCCTCAAAAATAATTGAAGGATCCTTAACTCGTACTGAAACAAAAGCCCTAATGCTAGTGCTACACCTATGCAGCTTCTTGTAATATAACCCTCTTCATCACAACCGTAAAAAGATCTAGTCAAAAGTTTGCTTAAGAGAGTTCACATTAATGATCTAGTTACTGTCCACTAAATTATGTACAACTTTTTTGTTTTTGTTTTTATTTTCTCCATCTGTCTGCTGTGAAAATCACAAATATTAATTAGATCTTGCAGAAATGCAAAGATTTCCCATTCTCACTTAAGAAACAAAAAAAAACTGTGAGCATGTTTTCTAGTTTACATACAGTACATAAACGCATATGTGATAGTGTTCCCCCTGACAGTTGCAGCCTGCATCTCTGGGGTAATTGTCTCTGTGGGCTTGTGCACCGGCATATGATCACACATGAATCCTTCTGCAGGCTGCGCTTTCATAAACGGTTTTAAAACAGTGGATAACTCACACGTGCAAACACTTCAGTTGTTTTAGTTGGTGCTGCTCTGTTACTTTTTTATCACTACTTTTGTTGTGCTTTATAAATATTTTATCTCAAAGTGAAAGGAACAGAAACATGGAATTCTCTCAAAACTCACGGGAGCACTGATAAATAATTTAATATTTCTTTGTAGTGTCCTGTTGGTGCTCCTGCTTTGGGCTTAGTCCTGATACAAGAAGGATTAATATGCAAATTTCGATTTATTTTTATTCTTTCTGCATTTTTATGTTACAAAACCACATTTCTCTGCCTTCGTTAAGCGTCTGATCAGAATCGCAGCCCTCCTCTCTCCCCTCTCTCCCTCGAACGTCTTCTGATGTGGAATTCAAAGTGCCTGCAAATGTATTTTTTATCCCCCACTGCCCTTCTATGCAAATGAGGGAGAAGAATAGTAATGACCCTGGCATAGTGGATGGGCCAAGTTCAAATAAGGGCTGCACATCAGAGCAGCTGTCAGTCAAAACGCAGCGCTCGTGCCAGCAGAAGGGTCCTGTTTACGAGCGCGCACGTGCCAGCCCGTGGAGGGTGTGTGTGTGCACATGCACGCGGATCAAAGCCTGGAGCCTTGGTGCACTGCAGAGCTGCCTGTGCATACCTCTCACCATTCTAGGTCTTAACGTCACACTATATTGAGCGCAAGCATGCAGGTTTTGAGATTTAGAAAAAATGAAAATGGATCCATCTTGTGTGAGGACGTTTGTAAAATCAACACGTGTTAAAGATGTGCTAAAAGAGATTCACGCCTTGTGCTTGGTACCTCCTTATCATTGCTAGAAGTAGGGATGCTCTATAGGCTATTAATGTATCACTGAAGTGCACACATGTGGCCAGAGTCAGGAGAGCAGGCAAGAAATGGATGTAATATTAATAGAAAGGGGATTGAATTAAAATGAGCGGTTGGTAGTCCCCCCTCCTGGAACCGCCACCTTAACGTGGTGGAGGGGTTTGAGCACCTGAATGATCCTGGGAGCTCTGTTGTCGGGGGGCTTCGTGCCCCTGGTAGGGTCTCCCATGGCAAACAGGTCCTAGGTGACGGGCCAGACAAAGAGCGGTTCAGAAGCCCCTTATGAGAGACCAACAGGCCCGGTTAGAACCATGAGGCCGTCCTTCTGTGGACCCACCACCTGCAGGAGGAGCCATGGGGGCTGGTGCAATGTGATTTGGGCAACTCCTAACAGCTGCCCCTACGACCCGGCAACGGACAAGTGGGAGAAAATGGATGGATGGATGGGTTGGTAGTCCATATTTTGAAACTTTCTGGACCATAGATTGAATGAGATGCTACAATGAGTGCGTTTACAAGGGCTCGAAATTCCCGTTATTAGCTATACTCCAGTGTTTATATGACACTGAGAAATCGGGAAACTCAAATTCCTTGTTTACATGATCAAATAAGGAAACCCAGCTTTTCGAATTTAAGGTTTGCACGCGCATACATTAAATTTTTGAGCACAATACAGTGAAAATATTAAAAGCATAAATGTGTGGCTTATTGCGGGGCTTGTCCTTTTTGCTCGTCCTCGACATCCTGAGGTACGGCAGTGACGGCAGATTGTGGATAATTCCTGACCTTTACCCATCCTGGGTCTGTCTTTATCACTGACGTGGACCCGGGAGCTCTGGGAGAAGGTTTGAAGCCGGGGCTGGTGTGAGAGAGTGGAGCTGATGGAGTTAATTGATAGTTAGTGGATGAAAAACTGTATCCGTCTCTGTTGTGGTCGACTCCTCTCTGCGTCCGGAGGAAAACCAGCCGCCTTGAAACGGTCGCCGACAGTTTCCCATAAATCCACATTACGATACTTCTTTCCATCTTAAATATTCACTACTTTTAGTTCTTTCATGGTTAAAATATAAAACTCCTCTTGACTCCAGAAACAGGGAGCTCTTCGGACTCAACGCCGCCATGTTTGTTTACGATTAACTGCGCATGCGCAAGAAATGGGAAGTTTCTTAAAACCGGAAAATAGCGTTTACGTGAAGTTATATCCCGGTTACTGACGGAAAATCCCAGCCAGAAAATCCGGGTTTCTCAAAATCAGGAAACTGTTTTTTTCGGGTTTTCATAATCGGGAAACTGCGTTTATATGATCAAAGACAAAACCGGAATTTTAAAAACTCCCGATAATAACCGTGAATTTCGAGCCCCAATGAGTGTAAACACACTCATTGTATACGAGGGCTGGGACAATACAATATACAGTAGCATTTTTCAATATATCCAAATTCATCTTAGTTGTGATGCATGTTTCACTCCACACTATAACCTTGTGAATAAAATCTTAATTGCCTTTTGGTTGTATTGTAAACTATTATGCCCAACTAGATTATGGGGGGGGGGGGGACAATACAAATGTTTTTGACTTAAAGTTGACATTGGTAATTCCCACTTTGATGCTGATTGCTCAAAAAATTAAAAATTAAAATACATTTAAAATGTTCAAAATGTTACACTCCATGTTAGTTATTTTTCATTTATAAGTTAACTTGTGTTTTCCCACCAAATTCATTCAGTGTAATAAAAAAATATGAATGTATTACTACATGGTACAGCGCCCTCTGTATCGTGATATGGTACGGCGACTAGTGCATCACCCCAGGCCAGCCCTACTACTGCATGTAGCCCTGTAAAACGTGCCTTTGTTTTGGCACTACATTTAAGTGAATGCTTTTCTTTGTTTACCTTTTAACATCTGGGGTAACAGCAATCAATCACCCAACTCATCACAAGATCCGGGCCTTCAGCGCTGGCCTATTCATGTCGACGTGAATGCCAGGAAAGCTTCTTTCTAGCTGGGCATGGGATCGGCACAAGGGACTGACAAAACGTTCTCGGTCTTATAACCTGACCGTAAACCTGACACTGGCTCCTCCCCGTCGACATCATGAAGAGTTTATAATATATACAGCGCCTGACCCAGCTGCACTGAATAAAAAGCATGGGTCAAGATGTTGGGCTCGTAAGCTTTTCTCAGTCACGGTCATGTGCGCCGTATATTTTCTTCCTTTACGGGAAAGCAGGATTTAGCAGTTTCCATGGAAAATATTGCTCACACAACTATATATACCCCCTGTTTTATACGAGTCCTGTAGAACAGATGAGGACGTTGCCCGCGGCTCACTCTTGGTCCAATCAAACAAAGGCCGCCATTAGTTTCAACAGATGTTCCACATAACATCGTCGTTACTGCAAAGTCGAGAGTGTGGATGTTTTTTGTTTAGAACTTGATGCCTCATTTACGGGGGATTTGGGCGGTCTATAAATCCTCACTTTGTTCATGTCTGTGTATGTGTGTGTTTAGGTTCGACGGAAACTTCAATACCAACGTGTCCAAGACCATCTGCTGTGACAGGCTGTCTCCAAACGTCAACAGCCGAGCCTTCAACCCCGGACGGGACCTCAACTCAGGTTTGGATTCCAGATATTTTGGAAAAGCTCCATTTAAAGTAACGCAATAAAAAGAACACATATCGGGTCTTTGCTTATGAAGTGCAAAAAGCTTAATTTCGCTCATGGATATTCGCCGGCATCGAAATAATAAAAAAAAAAAAACAGTGGTTGCCATGGAAACAGAGGGTTTAATTAATAAATGTTTCATCTGGTGCTGTGTTGAAACCAAGAGAGAGAAATAATGAGCTTTTTTTATGTCCAAAAAGATTTGAGTTATAAGCCTTCACCTCTCTCTTTCCTGCGATTGGGTTTGAAAAGTTTTTTGTTTTTTTTCTTCTCATTCCTGAGATCAAACAGTCCCAGTTAGGCTTTGAAGTTTTGGGTCTTTCAGGTTGGACTGTTTTCAATTCCTCATTAAGGCATAACCCATTTTGAATTCACTACTTTGCATCACCTAAGCTTACATTGTGCTCTTTTTACTTATTCTGATTTTGTAAAGACAGAGTCAATATTTCTCAATTGTTAAAGTTCAAGGTCATATCCAGCTTGTGTCTCGTACCGCCTCATCTGCATTTTATTATGACCTGAAATCCAGCAGAATTCTTTCCCCTGCTGTTGTGTCTGGTCTGATACCTTCACTGTGTGGACTCCTTCAGTTTCCTTTATATAATCAGACATTTACCAGACTTAATTCATTTAGAGTTTCGCGATAATTTAATTTAGGCTTTCGTGGTGACGTGTTAGGTGTTTGCTCTGTTTTAATTAGACCCGGTTTTGTTCTTATCTTGATTTAGGCGTGGTGGCAGTTGGACGGCCAAATACTTGGTGGTACTTGGTATGAAGAGTTTGAGAATCATTGACATACAATAAGAGAATGACCAAAGCTCAACCTAACTTTTATACCTTTTAATAATTCCAAAAACTGTAATATGATAACAAATGCCCTGTTAATTTGTGGCTGTATGATGACTTATCAAATGCAACCATTTTGATTTTCTATACAATAAATGACTTCAATAGCTTTGTACTCGCATACAGTAATGCGAGTACAAATCCATTTAAGTCATGTATAGACGGTACATAAATATTAATATATGTTTCTTGTTAGAATCTAATACAATATTGTAAACGACAATGAATATAAATTGAAATAGTTCTGGGGGTTTTCGCATTGGCTCTGGTTAGGTCGACCAGTTTCACTTTATTTCCTGCTTTTTGAGCGAAGAAAGGACTTAATTTTGATGAGTGCGCGCTGCATGACAGGATGTTTGGATTATTACGCTGATGAGGCTAAATAGATCGACTTTATATAATCAAGGAACGTCTCTCTTCCTCTCCATGTTCCGATTAAAGTGCATTGCTCCTCGGTCACGCTCATCAGCCTCACTGTATTAAGCCACGAGAGAGAAAGAAATGACTAGTGTTGTCACGATACTATAATTTCCAACTCGAATTTGATACTGAAAATAAAACCGATTTCGACACCACGGCAAAAACAAAATTCCCATTTTAAATATGTATACTATATTTGCTATAGGACACTTTTGTCTCTCTTTCCATCTTCCCTGTATTAGCTACATTACTCAACACTATATTGGTTTATTTTGTTTTATCATAAATTCAAAAATGATTGTAAAAAGGTCTCATTTGTTCTCTCTAATTAAATGCTTTGCATCTTATTCAAATGCTAAAATATCAACAATATAAATTATTTAAAGACTGGAACTGGCACATGACCAACACCGTTAAACACGGTCTGTTTCTGCCAAAATGAACAGTGAACAGTCACAGCCGTCACATTTAGGAGCAGAACAGTGCATTAATTCAATGCACCAAACAACGTTAAAACTGGCCTTTAAGAGTCCTCAGAATATAGGCATAGTGTGTTTGAGAGTGCAAGTGTGGGACAACGGATGCAAATTAGCCCATGGCTACAATCTGGAGTGGCTTGGTCATTATGATGCACTGTCCCGACCAAATAAAACCAACCAAATGAGACACAAACAGTAAATGTGTGACTATACAGTTGGCACTGATATCATTTAATTTTGTTGAGAATCTTAACTGAGGCATGGCTAGGCTAGGCTGTTTAGTTTAGTTTAGTTTATTAGTTTATTTGAGCAGTAAACATTCTGCTCAAAAGGAGTGAGCTGAAGCAAGAGCTTATAAGCGCCCACCCACAAAAAACAAAATACAAATTTAATTTCACAAGGAATATAGTGGAACAAACAAAGGGAAAAAAAACTATGAAACAGCAAAAAAAAAGATGACATACACCTGCAGTTTCTGATCATGGCTGAAATTACCATTTACAAGAGTGCATTTACATAAAGACATTAGATGACAGAAACTCATGTACTGTCTACATTCCCCAAGAAGGAGTAATACTGATTACGAAACAACAATGATAATGCTACATAAGGAACCGTTAGTCGCATGCACGACTCTGCAGCATCTACAGGTTTATAAAATAACTTTATCCTATTGCAATTACATTATCAATCATACAATTAGCAGCATCATAGTTTGATTTACCTCATTGTCAAAAGAGAACCAGTTACACTTCAAAGCAGCTTTTTAAACAATTTTTAACAATGTTCATATAGATAACAGAAACGAAGCACAACGACAACCACGGTCTCTTTTCATGTTTAGTACAAAGCAAGTAACAAAAGGCAACCCTTAATATAATATATTTCAGAATGTTACCAATGCCAAACCTTGGTAACTTTACCGAAAGTCACTATTTTTATGTTATAAAGGCACGTTACTATGCAGTACATATTATACTTCATGATCTTGCTACTTCCCAGTTGTCATTATTTACCACCCTCAGTATAATATTCATTTGTGTACAATTTTCCTCTTTATTTTTCATGTATAATGTATTATGAAAGCCCTTCATAGTGTAATGCATTAAAAAGCATTTTTAATGCTTTTTAATGCATTACACAATTAGTGTAATGCATTACACTAATTGTTGTAACGTTGCCGATTGTGTGGCTTTTGGAGTGAGAGCTTGTGAATGTGGACTAAAGTAACTTTGAAGTATATACAGTTGGAACCCGTGTGGACTCGGGTCAGCCCACACAGCGGTTTGACATATGGGAAAACCCGCCTAGAGATATTTTATTTTGGTTGCTTTGGGTATTCTATGGATAAATATGTACATTGCAAGGAGATGATTTCATTAGTTTCCATTAGTCTTCAATCAACACATACTACAACGCATTTACTGAGCGCTTATGAACCACATTTTTTCCCCAAGTGAAACCTTTTTAAATATTAATCACCAATATGTCACCACAAGTACATATAAATCCTCTCTTGTCAAGCCAGACCTCACCCTTTTGTACTATCAATCCTCGGATCATCACACTCTGGGTATTTTCCAACTTTTTCTGGGTCGTCCCCAGCCTGCTCTTCTCTCTCCACACCATTCAACCTGACAGCCGTTCACATAACACGTCACCATCTTATTTTTTTTTGTTTTTTTCCCCCCTCAAAGACCGAAACGAGCGGTTCAAGTTACCGCTCCGCAGCTTGTCCCGCACGCTCGCATACTCCTTGACCCCCACGCTCGCGGCCGGGACATTCACCCAAGTGCCATTTATCTCAGGCCAGTCTAAACAAGCTTTTACAGGGCAACCAAGGGACAATTCAGGGGGAGAGAATGATGAACGAGGAGGTGAGGTTGTTGGGAATGGCAGTAAGCAGACTTTATTTGTGAGCCCGCTATCTCCAAAACACTTCATTATTTGGTGGAGAAGAGCAGGCAAATGCAGAACGTGGTAGATAATGGCATGTAGTGGTAGAAGAAAACTGCTGAATATTTAAGCGTAGTGTTCTGCCTTCAGAAACTGCCTCTTTAAGGAGGGAACATTCCTTTTGAAGTTACAATTTCCCATAAAATCTATGGAGAAACGTTGAATCAGTGACATAATTTAACACTCCAATGTAAAGATTAGGGAATTGATTTGCTCTAGTTCAGAATATTCTATTAAAACCTCTTAACCCCCAAAACAAAAACAAAAGGGCAACAAAAATGTGCTGGAAAAGCAACAATAATACAATTTAAAGGCGACAAAAACACAATAAAAAAGTGACAAAAATTAGATTAAAACATGACAAAATGGGGAAAAAAGCGATGAAGAAAGCAACAAAAAATGAAAAAAACCTATGAAAACCAGACAACACAGAGACGAAAACACGACAAATATGCTTCAGAAATGTGACATAAAATGCAGCAACACCGCAACAAATAAGTCACGATCAGTTTTGTAGGTCTTTGCTTTCAAATGAAGTGTGACACTGGCCCATAGGCTGTAAACTCCAGTCGAGAAGCTTTTAGATTTGGGTAAAGCTGAACCGGAGAAAATTTGCTCAGTTAAGGTGGGGGGTAAGAGGTTAAAAATAGCTCTGATAATCTTGATTTACACATTTTATAACACACAACTCAAGGTCACCCAACATTTAAAAGTAAAATAAAATGCCATAAGCTGTACAACATAACATACAAAGATAATTTAGAAAACATTTTAATAATAGGATAGAACGGGGCGACGGTGGCGCAGAGGGTAGAGCGGGTCGTCTCATGATCGGAAGGTCGGGGGTTTGAATCCCGCCTCCTGAAGGTGCACGCTGTCGTTGTGTCCTTGGGCAAGACACTTCACCCACCTTGCCTCCAGTGTCTGCGTACATTGGTGTATGAATGGGTGAGAGGTCCCTTGCTGTAAAGCGCTTTGAGTGCCTAATGTAGGTGGAAAAGCGCTATATAAGTTGAGACCATTTACCATTTACCATAGAAGATGGGACAATTATTTATCTGCTGTATGTGGCCCTTGACCTCCTTAATTAAAGGTTTAACCACTAGGCCATACCTGAGTCACTTATTGTCTGACTATCAATCATCTATACAATGTTTTTGACAAAGGTATTATTCACCTGTCTTGGGAAATTTCTCATACCTTTTCAACCAAACAACTTCACACAACAAGGATTTTGTTTTGCCATTAGAAACCGTTGCGACTCATCGGTTAGGGATAGTTAAAGCGATAATAAATCCTGATTTATTTTCTTTAATGGTATGCTTATGTCACAGCATGCCTCTTCTCCGAAACCCTTGCAATGTTCGTATGGAGCTGCCGCGCTGCATCGGAAAAGTATACATGCAGTCAGAACAATACCCAGTCATCTCAAAATGTTCGCAGTCAATACGCCTGTTATTAGGTGGGACTTTTTTTTTGCAATTGGTTCTGGTCCTGGCTGGGAACCTCCCCACATTTCCTGCAGAATATGGCCCATTGCTTCCTGACACAGCGTGTACAGAGCCCTTCTCCCACTGTCAACACAAGAGAGTGGTTCTTGTTTATAAGGCCTCTGAGATGGATGGACTGACACAACAGCCAGGATTGATCATGTACAAAACCCCACCGGGTAAAGGAAAAGGATGGGAAACTCGGCTGCGTTATGAAGTGGCCTGTTGACTTTTTTCAGCCACCGCTGTCCACGGTCCAAGTTGAGGAGAAAAATCTTGGCTTGCGGTGTTCAAAAGGTCAAAACCTGTTTCATTTTAGCCACTGATGAATGTATAGATTAGCGGAGCCAAGAACCACATTTTGGGATCGTTTAGAATGAGTTGCCATCAAGGATCTGTAGTCTGGGAATAATTTTAGGGCTAATTAACAGGACGTTTGGAACTCGACTTGGGAGCAGTGAAAGTGAAATCCTTATAACAACAAAGGATGTTTGCATTGTAACACGGCTTTGCACAGCTGCTAATGACACAGTGAAGCGCAGTGGAAGTTTTTTTTAAATGGAATTGTCTACCTGAGTTTTAACGTTTTGAAACGGCACACATATTCATCTGGTGTGGCAAAACAGTCGAATGTTTAGCTCCATTGTAAATGTGTAAAAACTACGGAATGAGCGACACGAGTTTGCAGCAGCCCGTGAGCACATTTTTCTTTTCCCGTCGTGGTGCCGCTCCACATAATCAGGAGTGGACACATCCAGCAGTGGGCAGACTATGAAGTACAAATATCTTAGGGTTGAGTTACTGCATGTCCAGTGGATTTTCCTGTTATGTCATGATCCTGTTGTCATGAGGCCCGTCTTTCTGTTGTGTTAGCATTTTAGCACCACTTGGAACATCTTTGTGAATTGCTTTACTTGCAGTGGCCAGTAAAGCTTTGGAACCCGGATAACTGCCTTGAAACGTACCATTACTTCGAGAGCGTCGACTATTGAAACGGATCACTGATTGTTTACACATACAGCATGATGTTATGAAAGAAAAGCGCAGAGGTGAACCGGTTCTGCTTTTCTTTGGCAGAGTGCGCCTAATTTATTCTGGCGGAGGTGTGAATGGGGGCATTTGCATATTTACTATGCGTCAGCCACAAAGAAAGGTGTGTTCAGCCCTACACTTATGAATGGGATGAAGTGACAAAACAAGCATTCATTCATAAACTATGATCCTAACTGCTTGCCATATGCTGCCTTCATCATAAAGCCATTCCCCAATTGGTTTAAGTCGGCGTCTCGATCTAATTGTAGAGCTTTTATCCTACTATCCTTGCATTTATTCTGCATCCTCTCTGTCTCATTTGCAGTGTTGGCAGACAACCTGAAGTCCAACCCTGGGATCAAATGGCAGTATTTCAGCTCGGAGGAGGGAATCTTCACTGTGTTTCCTGCCCACAAGTTCCAGTGCAAAGGGACCTACGAGCACCGGAGCAGGTACAAAGACAAAGTTGCAGGGGGAAATTATGGAGGGATGCTTACTCTTTCTTTGTGGCAATTTGTTTGATGTATTGGAAGGGTTTATGAATTACATTTTGCCTTTTCCATAGTTTAATGAAACACAATACAGGACTATTCCGATCACATTGCAATAAGATCGGGTGAATAAAATAAAAGCCAGCACTAACATACACGTGACATGCTTAGCAGTCTTCCATTAACTGGCTGCAGCGGGACAGCTCAGGGGGCATGTTGGTGGCATGGCGCCTACACACACTCAGACCACACATGTCCTTGGCAGGAATGTGCTGCTGTACCACTAAAGCCCGTTGGTATTTCGCACCTACAGTGTTGTGTTTTTTGTGTGTGTGTTTTTTTACGGCCCTCGCTGAAAGACGTCTCTTCTTCCCCGTCTTTTCTTTTCTTTATGTATCTTTTGTCCCTATAACTGTCCGTTTGCCTCATTTGCAAGGGCCTTATGCGTTTTGGCATGCTTCCCTCCTGGTTCAGTCAGTTGTCTGGCATATAGCCATCCGTGACAGAGAAGTCGGGTTGCTCGGCTAGTCTTTGTAAGGAACATCAGCCCCATTCTCCCCTTCGACACACGGACCACACACAGCCACTCCTCCCCTTGAACGATAACGTATGCCATGTAAAGATGTGGAACATACCATAATAACATACTTGCCCTAAGAGAACCCAGGTGTTTCAACAATTAAAGCCATTCTTTTTGTAGATAATAAACAACCCAAGATCACGTTTTGACATTCTATGTGCAATTCTCTCTTAATTAGTGTGTTTGACTTGAGTGATAAAGTCTTCTACAAGTGTTGCTACAGACGGATACAAAAAAAAGTGGAGGCGTCTGGTGAGAAGACCTGTCTTTTTGAGGGCTGGAGTTGTGACAGTACCTTCAGGCGAATTTACATTAAAGACCTTGTATCTAACCTTTATTCTGGTATGTGCAGAAGAGGCTGTCAGAGCTAGAATTGTAAATGTAACTTCTTTCCGTTGTTACTGTTTGAGAATTTGGAAAAGCTGGTTACGGTAACCTTTAATGGACTTTTATTTGACACTTTGATCCACTTACTGATGCTTTTCCGTTAGGACTGGTCAGTAGTTTACCACACTTGTATCTTTTTGCAGGCCCGTGTATGTCAGTGCGGTCCGTCCCCAATCCAAACACATCGTGGTGATGGTGGACCACGGAGCCTCCGTCACGGACACCCAGCTTCAGATCGCCAAAGACTCTGCCCTGGTCATCCTGAACTCCGTGGACGAGCATGACAAAGTAAGACGATGCAAAATACCCCTTTGATGCTATTTTAAATGCTGCTAACACAACCATGTGACATTTACCCCCTCAGATTTCCATTCTGTCAGTGGCGGAGACGGTCCGGGCCTGCTCTCTGGACCAGTGCTACAGGTCGCTCCTCTCTCCAGCCACCAGTGAGACCAAGAGGAAGATGAGCACCTTCATTTCCAACATCAAGGCGTCCGATGGCTTCACGCTGCACGCGGCAGGCTTCCAGAAGGCCTTCCAGCTGCTGCGGAACACCAGCAGCCTTACAAGACACAACACGAGTAAGAATACGAGCGTACTTTCATATTGTAGAGCTGAATGAGTCCAGAGAAACATGTAGGTGATGTGTAAACTACAAGAGTAGCTGCTTTTATACCCAAGATCATCTGTAAAGGACATTGCCTAGATATTTCTTGTGTACATAATTTTACTGTTTTTTTTTTTTGTGCGTGTGTGTTTCTATCCAGTGTTCAACTCTGTAACCGTGACAGACATGGTGATCATCTACCTGTCCTCTGGGATCACCTCGCGGGAGTCGTCTGAGCAGGAGAAGAGGGCCACGCTGAGTGTGGTCAGGGAGGAGAACAGACACCTCAACAACTCCGTCATGATCCTCACCTACGCACTAATGAATGGTAAAGAAAATGCACACATGACCTGAAATTTGCCCTCGTATTTGCGTAGTAATTTAAGTCCTTATTTTGTGTGAATCATTATTTAGTGGTCTCTTTAAAAAGTCAGTAATGGCTGGATTAATCGGACTTACTACTGTACTCACAAGGAAAAGGCAGAACACAGTGCATTTAATTTGGGATATATTTAATTGCATTTATCTACATCAGTTATGAGGCAAAGTTTCACCTCAAGCATAAAGATTCTCTACTCTACACATTGCATTTAATCAAGAACAGAAAAGGAAAGATTTCACTTGTTGTTTTTATCTTTACATGATATGAATGTGCTTAATTTTATGACATACTGTATCTTAATAATTGCAGTACATATAGAAAAACAGAGCGTTTTTAGTCTTTTGTTCGCTCTCATTTCTTCGGCACAATGCACACAGTGGCTGGAGAGGTGCTCGAGCAAACCTCAAAGGCTTTTTGTTTGTTGTGTGTTTGTGTGTGTGTCCCCGTTCCTCTTTTATTCTCCGCGTCCAACCATCTGCCCGCCCCAACTCCCCATCTCCCCTCCGTGCACACACACTCACCTCCGCCGCGCACGCAACCGGCCGCCGTTGATATAAATGATTCCTGCATCGGGGGAAATGGAAATGAGCTTAGATCTAAGAGAGAGGGGAGTGAGACTTCAAAGGGGACAGCTCGGTCCGTTTGTGACTGACAGAGGACCCATGATGAAAAGGATGCCCAAATGTACCGTCCTTGCCGTGTATTAGCATTGCATATCCGAAATAACATTTGTCTGGTTGTAGACGCGAGGCACCGCTCAAGAGGCTGCTGCAACGGTTTGTGTCCTAGTCCCCCGTTCTGCTGCCAAATGTCCTGATTGTTCAAAGAGGCCACCAAACCCACAGCGCTTCAGTCTGTAGGGGCTTTAGGATTAGGAAATTACTTTATCTAGATTCAGGAAAGTATATTATTTATTAGAATTTTTAATGTTTACAGATGTTTTAGAAGATATTTATAGATACGTTTTAAAATGGTTGCATTGAAATTTAAAGATGCATTATGCAACTTTTTATGTGGGAAAAAAAAGTTGATATTTGTGCATATTACCTTGTGGTGACCCAGTGGCTGTATGAGTGGTCAGCATGGCGCCTTTTCCTTCCATCCCAGTGGTCTAATGGACGCTCCAGGATGAATTGTTTGGAAGGTTTTCTCTGCTCACCAGAAAACCTACACAAAAATTGATCCCGGAGCACTGAAGAGACCACCGTGATCGAAAGTAAAGGCGCCATGCTGAACACTCGTACAGCTTGCTGGGTTACTACAAGGTCAAATACGCACAAATATCCACTTTTTTTTTGTTGCATAAAAGTTGCATAATGCACCTTTAAATACCAAGAAAGTGAGACGACTTTTTTTTTTTTTTTTATTCGACATGTTTTGTATAAGACGTGTCAATTCTTCCACAACTTGACTGAATAGCTGAGATTAACAGCTGCAATATTACGGGTTTTTATACATCATCAACATGTCAATTCTTATCATGTGAATCCTTAACCCTGTATTGTTTCATTGGATGTTTTTCCTACTGAGCAAATCCAGAGAATGCCTTTGGTTTGCTGTCACCTTGTACTGCCAAGTAAACAGACATGCCAGCGGTGTGTGATCACGCGCCTTTGGCTCCCGTCACTGCCCCGGTGTGATGATCGCTAAAGCAAAGCCCGGGCATTAAACAGGGATTGCGCCGTAATCCACTCAATGATTGCGCACTGGCAAATGACAGCTGCGAGGAGGGAGCAGTCTTGGTTATGCGCTCTCCTCTAGATGACCCCAAGACTCGGAAAGATTAAGCCTCTCCGCGTTTGCGCCGTTGAATCATCTTCTCGGCCCATTTACTCTAAACCAATGACGGATTCATTCATGTCATGATCCCCGGGTTTGTCGCCTGACAGTTGGGAGTAGGGTTTATGAAAGTTGGTTTGGATCGCAAGTTTGAACATGTCTGACATATCTGAGTGGATGACCGCACTCCAGTATCTATTTACATGTGCACCACTGCCTTTTGTCCCTAACACGCAACAATTCCTGTTTTTTTCCCAGTGTCTAATTTAAAACCATAGCTACCTCTTACCTCAGGCTAACCACTCCTTCTGTCATTTCTGACAGCTTTGTTTTGTTCGACTTTATTATCATCAGTTATGGTCAGATGCGGTTGTACAATGGGCCACGATTACCATTTCATTGTCTTGCGTTCGTGTAAAAAAAATTTTTCCATGGACTTTATTTTTTAAAGGAGCTTTAGCTAAAAAAAAAAAAAACAACGTGTTGTAGACTTGATTGGTGCAAAGACTGTGGTTTCCATATTTGTTAAGGAGATACACAGACTCTGGATGCTCTGGCGTTTTGTATCGGTTGCTTTTGTATTTGACAGCTCGATAATGTTTCCCAGATGGTAAAAGCTCATATTCACCGTGTCTTTGCAAATGCCATTTTTAGTATTTTTTTCATCGTGCATTATTCAGACGATTACTTTTGCGTTTCCTTTATTATGAAGTAACAGTTTGAAATCTTTGCTTTGATAGGGATTGGGCTGGACATCTTTCAATTATTTTTTTGGCACCAGGTTACTTTCTTGAATGGCACTTTAAAGTGATAGCCTGTAAAATTGCAAAAAGACAGGAGAGACTACATTTAAAAGTAAACAATGAAATTCCCTCCCCTCTGGATTGGACTTGAAAGCCCCTCTTCGTTCCCTGTGCATGTTAAGTGAAAGGCATGTTCACAGGAAAGCTCATTTCATTGGTCAAAGTCATAGCACCGGGGATTCTGATTAGTTGCTGAGGTCAGCCAAGGGTGGGGCTTTGAGCAAAACCAGTATTGTTTTTTTATCATATAATTGAACAGAGACAACCATTGAACTTTTATTACTTTATTTCTCATGACCCACCAGGCATCAAAACATATCTAAAACCAAATATTTTTAGTTCCATTTTTTGGGACAACTTTTTCTTTTTGTTTGGTAAACAGCCCTAGTTATGGATTGCATGTACTCTATTAGATTGTCCTTATTAACAAAAAAAAAAACGTCATCCTCCCTAAATCTCCGCCTTTGTCTGTTTCAGAGGGAGTAACGGGCCTAAAGGAGTTGGCCTTCCTCAGGGACCTGGCGGAGCAGAACTCTGTGAAATATGGCATGGATCGAACTTTTGACCGGGAGCGTTTTTTGGCCGCGTCGTCGTCCGGGTCGCTGGGTGGGGCGTCCATGATGCCGGTGATGAAGGGGAGCATGATGGTGCTCAATCAGCTCAGTAACCTGGAGACAACCGTGGGACGCTTCTACATCAACCTGCCCAACCGAATGATCGACTTGGCCCGCTTCAGCCTGCCCTACTCGGACCCTATGGGGGATGGTGGGTGTTTTATCCTGGAGATTTTGTTAATGTTGTTAAGATTGCCTTTGGCATTATAATTTGCTTGTATTTTGTTGGGAAGTTAAGTAAAGATTGAAATGAATTGAAAAGGACCCATTATATGGTGCGGTAATAGTAAAAGCATTGAAACAGGAGCAACAAAGTAAAAGTTAAAGTGAAAAGAAGTCATTAAAAAAAAAATAATGAAGTTGAAGTGTGTTTTTATATATATATATATATATATATATATATATATATATATATATATTGTTTCTTGCTATCACTAATTGAACAATGGCAATCACCCAGAATGTGAGACCTTTTTTATTTTTTTATTTTTCTGATTCTCATTTATTTCTGTTCGTTGTCACATTATTAAAAAACAAAGGCTTTAACAGTATAATTTAACAACTGTACGTAAATAAAATATAATATTTGCATATGTTTTCCCTCAGGGTTTATTATGACCGTGAGCCGACCATGTTACTTTGGGAACCTGCTGCTGGGCGTGGTTGGTGTGGACGTTAACCTGGCCTATATTTTGGAGGATGTCACCTACTACCAAGACTCTCTAGCTTCATACACATTCCTAATCGACAACAAAGGTGGGGATGCTTAAAGATGATTACTTTTCCTTCTCCTTTAAATGATATATAATAGTATACAGCAGAAGTCTAATTCTATACCGTCATAATTTATGGATAAACATTTGGCAGATATTTTTACAGACACCTTTGCACATGTTTTTTTCATGTGCACACGCTTTTTACAGAAACACATATGCGCAGCACCCACTGTTTATAAGTCGATGTTGGCTGTTAAAAGCCCACCCAGACCTCACACCTCTGTGGCCTCAGGCAGTCTCCAAACATTCACTTTGGAGGTCACAGAGTTAACCCGCAAATGTGCACAAAATGTACGTTACCTGGTATTGTCCCATCTATCCATGCAGTACAGAGTTTGTGTGTCAATACAACATGTTCTCACTGTTAAAGCTGCTTTGGAAGGTAAGGAACAGGCCACACTATTCTTACCACATACTATACTGTTTTAGCATGCACAATAGTCTAATTCTATAGACGGGTAGTTTTCCCGAGGGAATTATTACACATGCTTGGCATCAGTCTGAATTTTGTGACGCAGAGAGAGACTGATCTAAAAGAAGTGAAATGACCAATTACTGTTAGAGATGCGTTCTCGATGCAGTGTTATTGTGTTTCCGGTTTCTGTTTAAGCCTATGGACAGTCCAATATATCTCTAGTGAATAAATTAGTATTTTAAACTTACGGCAAGTTTCATTGGGATAATCACTTAAGAGGACATACAGCACTGTCTGTAGAACGTAAAAGCTTCACCGACTTTAAATGTTTTTTATTCGCACGGTCTTAGAACTGCGCTGGGGTGAACTGACACAATTGCGAAAAGGGCCAACATGTCATTTTTAGTGAGAATTGTAATAACTTTTTACCTGTGAATCATTTAAAATGGTATTTTCTTATGATTTTTTCCTCCTAGGTTACACTTTGATGCATCCTTCTCTAATACGACCCTACTTGATGACCGAGCCTCCGCTGCACACGGACATTATCCACTATGAAAATATCCCGGGATTTCCTGCTGTTCGACAAAACATTCTCAGGTAATGAAATTCACGTCTGTTATGGAAAACAAATGCCACAATAAAATTGAAATACATGTATATTTTTTGTTTTGTTTAGCCTTCCTTTGGGCAGTCAGATCATTGCTGTACCAGTCAACTCGTCTCTGTCCTGGCACACCAACCGACTTCGGGACAACGCAAAGGATGCGTACAACGTCAGCTACGCCTGGAAACTGGTAGGTCATACTTCAAGCCAAACACTATCAAAACACCAGAGAGCACCTGCAATGTTTACCTTTTTGTGACTCGTGCAGTCAACCGTGCACTCGTCCCGATGGTTGGAACATGTCTTTAAGTTACAGTCCCATATGCTAATTGCGACCGTTCAAATTGCACTTTTGAGTCGTTTTCTACTTGCACACGGATAGAGTAAAAACAGTTAAGGGCTGACAGTGAGAATTACTGGGAGGCCATAAAACACCAGAAGTGATGTCTAATAAAAACACTTGAGGAATGAGAACATACAGAAACAAGTAAGGGGTCAACATAGGTGGGGAGTCCGGCTGTTTTCAAAGTTCTTTTTTTTCTGCTCAGTAAGAGCATAAGCAATATTTTGTGCTGTTAAATCCTTTTTTGGTCATTCCTGTTTCCATATATTCTAAAATCAGCCATTGTGTTATATATTTCAGTGCTAATCCTAATCAAATGTTGTTGTTTTTTTACCAAGGTCCAGGACACCTCTTTCATCCTGTGCATCGTGTTCGTGCAGCCGGAGATCCCAGTGAAGCAGCTGAAAAACCTAAACACTGCGCCGAGCTCTAAACTGCTCTACCACCGCTTGGACCTCCTGGGCCAGCCCAGCTCCTGCCTGCACTTTAAGCAACTCGCCACTGTCGGTAAAAACCACGCTGTTATGGTCGCCAAATGAGGTGTTCTTTAACACTGTTTCAAAATGTTTACCTTGCTGATTTAAACATTTTACATCAGTCCAATTACAGGGCAGCAATCTCTATTTATTCCCAAGCTTTTATGTTTCATTATAATGGAAAAGATTGATGATAATCTATTTATTTTTATTTTATATATATATATATATATATATATATATATATATATATATATATATATATATATCCACACTATAGAGGCTGATATAGAGGCTATACCTTTTTGTAGCATGGGCAATTGCCTTTAACTCATAGGTTTCAGCCACATTACTTTCCCCCCCCATAATATCAATTTGCGCATTATTTTAAAGAACGCCTGAACAAAAAAAGCAAGACCAACGAATTGTGTATTGCTCTGGCAACTGTTCGATTTCCACTTAACTTGAAACCTACGGATAAGTACAGTGCATACACATGCTTGCTCTACCAATTGAGCGTTACAGTTTCTTGATTTTCCTGTAGCTTTGATTATTATAAAAGAGTTATAGCAATTCCTTTTTTTTCCAATTACTTCATATAACATTTAAGATTGCAAAATGCTATCATTGTTTGATTTAAACTACTGCTTTGCATGCTTTCCCCCCACTACCATGTAGCCCACATATTCCCACACAACTGCCCGGATAAACAAAGAACAAAAGAACATACCACCTAATTATTTCTTCACCAGCAGCACTTTATTAGCGCCTCTGACTGTCGTCTTTTCACTTTCCCCGTCCTCAGAGACTCCCACTGTGATGCTGGCAGCTGGCAGCTTCTCCTCTCCGTACGAGCACCTGAGCCAGCCCGAGACAAAGCGGATGGTGGAGCACTACACTGCCTACCTGAGCGACAACACGCGGCTCATCGCCAATCCGGGCCTCAAGGTACGCCAACCTGGCAACTCCGATGCAGCTCATGGCAAGAGCTCCGCCCGGGGGAGAAGTCATTAAAGGTTAAATACTGTTTACCCGACAAATATTTAAATCCAGCCCCGCGATTTGCTCCAAGGTATGCACGCTAATATTGATATTTACACTTAGAGTGGAGCGTCTCTATTGACAAATCATGCAAAAATTCCCCCTTTTTTTTTTTAGCTTTTAACCTTGCTATAATGTCGTCAAAAAGCATACAAGTCACTTCATTCATGTCATTTGGAGTAATCCTGTTCACTTTGGTCATTTCTTCTACTGCTGAAACGCTAAGAACTGCATTTCCTGGATTTTGTTGTATCATAGATGGAAGACAAAACTGCCCTCCCCAGTTTTCAGGCCCATAATCCATCACCGGACCTGTTCATCACGTTTTTAGCCCTTAGCTAAAAGTGAACGCTTGTATTTCACATGACATTTCGACCTCTGCCTGCACAGGGCGTTTGAGGCCAGTTCAAAATCCTGACCAGATCGGTCTCTCACTCCTTACTGTTTTTTCCTCACATAGACATCATTTGAAATTTGGTGCGCCGTGGTGGTTAACGAAACTGTTCAAAATGAAGCTAACAACAATGGTAGCCATAGTCAAACATGCTGAACAGCAGCAGGGAAGGCAATTTGACCACAGTCATGAATCAGGACAAGGCCAATGAAGGTGTTTTAACTTTACGCATCTGGCACTGTGACGCAGACCAAACAAGCCCATTTTGAGTGTGTGGAAGTGGGAGATGTACTAAATGTGCAGCAATACTGAAACATGCACGAATGAACAATTACCTTTTTTCCTGTTTTCCATTTGTATACATTATTTTTAAGGTATACACAATAAAATACCAAATTCTAAAGTGTCCAAAAGTATTGTAGAACGCCTGAATAATGCGCTGTACGGGACCTTCAAAATGCAAAGTGCTCTGGATTATACATCTGGCCAGCTCTCTCACAGGACATCTTGGCCACTCGTTTGAAAACTAATTATCACTCACACTAAATCATGCTCCCTTTAAAGAAGCGGACTGCCCCATGCAGTCTAGCTGGCAGTGCGTGCACATTCCTGTCGCTCGGGGGTAGCGGGAGGTTAGAGTTGAAGCTGCAAGAACAGGTCCCAAGCTTTCATTCCCAGGCCAGTCTTAAAGGCCCCCTCGGGTGACCTCATCACCCCTTTCAAACTTGGACGCTATGTTGAAAATGGTACAGAGATGTGATTTTTTTTTTTTTCTTTCTCTTTCTTCCAAAGCTGTAAAGAGGCATTGAGTTCCATGCATTCCTACGTTTTGGGAGTTTTTCTAGTGTACACACTTTTGGAGCTGCTATCTTTTTCAAGTGACTTACCTCTGTTTTCTTTCATACCCTAGTTAAATTGAAATTGATCTCACTCCTCCCTGCCCTGAGTTTACTGTTTGGGAAAAAGACACACAACATTTAGTGCTAGCTAAATGAACAAGATAATGTGGAATAATATGTCTTTAGCAAGTTTACGATGCACACAGGGCACGGTCTTCTTGTGTACCTGCCTGTTGAGAAGAATATACTCCTCCTAGCCAACTCCAGTAAAACCTTTCCAAACTCCAACGTCTTTCTAGTTGTTTCTAAACATTGTCTCTGTCTGTCCATGCTCTGTGTAGTCCTCTGTCAGGAACGAGGTTATGGCGACCAGTCACGTCACGGATGAGTGGATGACACTAATGGAAATGAGTAGCCTCAACTGCTACATTGTGCGGCGTTACATAGCAACGCCCAGTGGGGTGCTCCGGATTTACCCCGGATCACTCATGGACAAAGCCTTCGACCCGACCCGCAGACAATGGTGAGCCTCACTTTGGACAGTGCGACGGGAAGGGGGATAAGGGGAAGTGTGGCTCTGTGCTTTTTATTTTTTCGTGCTTTTAAGATGGGATAGGTAGTTTTTCACAACATCTAACATCATAACATCGAAAAGTTTTCTGTGTTTACACTTCGCCATCCCATATCATGTCATGAAACCTTTGATCTTGTGTGTTATGTCGTGTAGGTACCAGCATGCTGTGGCTAACCCAGGCCTTATCACATTCACGGGCCCATATCTGGATGTGGGCGGAGCAGGCTATGTAGTCACAATCAGTCACACCATCCATGCCTCCAGGTAAGACATCTCTGCCTCCTCTGTGGGAGACCGAGTTTTTAGATCCAAGCTCTTTGATTAAAGCAGATGTTCCCAGACAAAACAAGTATTTAGTGGTGAACACAAAGTCTGGCAAAGCGGAGGTGTATGTGGGCTTGTATTTTTTTTTTCTCAAATAAATCCTATTTTCTCAGCAATCAGATGGCCCCTGGTTATGCAGTCGCAGTTATGGGTATCGACTTCACCCTTCGCTACTTCTATAAGGTGCTGCTGGACCTGCTCCCCGTCTGTAACCAAGACAAAGGCAACAAGATCAGGTAGGTGCTATTTTTCCTCCCGCAAAAGTAGCAACTTTTAAAGATATTGTTTATGAAAAAAAAAATGAAAAAGTCAAATTGTTGGGTAACAACAAAATCAGGCTTAAAGTGCATATGACAGAGTAAATCCTATGACTTAGTTTAATGGATACATCTGTTGTAAGTAATAATTATAATTTTCTTTGAGTGAAACGGCAATATAATGAAGAAAAGCAATTTTTGATTGAAATTTTTTAAGTTAATGACATGGATAGAGGGAAAGTTCCGTTGAATTCTGACTCACTCGTATCTCATTGATATAACATGGTTGGCACGGCAACAGTTTAAAAATGTTTACCTCTGTCTATGTCACTTCCTGTCTGTGTTCAACAAAGAAGTGCAATAATAAACATCACAAAAATGCCAAACTAACCAAAAATTGGTAAATTTTTCAATGCTATGTTTTAGGAAAAATTGTGTCTAATGTGTCATAATGCACTTTAATCTATTCGGTGAAATAGGTGTGTGTATTTATCATACTCAAAATGCTTCACTTCACATAAACTTTCTTTTTTTTAATACATTTCTTAACTTAAATAGCAAATTCTGTCTGTATTTTATTTAAAGTAGTTTTCAGGTTGCTAAAAAGTGTAACTCAAACATAGAGTAAGAGCTAAGCTGGTGATCAAAGTGTGTTTCTGCTTCAGACCTGCACACTTTTATGTCCCCCTTTTTCTCTGCATGTTTTCTCTCCTCTTCCAGTCCTGCCCCCTCCTCCTCCTCCTCTCCTGTGCTTCCTCTTTTCTCTCTGTCAGTGTTCAGGGGGCATATAAAACAGGATTATGTTAAAGGGGAGAGGGGCTGAGGGGACTCGTCTTGGCACTTTGTCCAAGATGTGATAGTTTAAGCTATTTACTAAAATGCCACTGTTGTTGTCTGTACATTGAAGGTGCTTTATAATGGAGGACAGGGGTTACCTAGTGGCGCATCCAACTCTCATTGATCCCAAAGGCCATGCGCCTGCAGAACAACAGCACATCACGCACAAGGTAAAAAAAATGACACAGCCCACGTGGTGATAAAGGCATTTGAAAAACGTATAATTCATGTTGTTTTGGTTTTGCATTTACAGGAGCCTTTAGTGGCCAATGACATCCTGAATCACCCGAACTTTGTCAAGAAGAATCTGTGCAACAGCTTCAGCGACCGCACTGTGCAGCGATTCTACAAGTTCAACACTAGCATTGTGGTAAGTCCATTGGAATATACAGTCAGTGAATGGGCGGATACTGCCATCTTGTGGTTATCTGCAGTGTTACAACTCAAACACCTAAGGGAACTAAAATGTGTATTGGGCGAAAACAATATAGCCACAGTTAACTACATTAATCAGTGTAAGAAATGTATGTGAAGGTTTTAGATTCAAATATTTCTCATATCAAATGTCCTAATTCTAACTGCGACATGAACTCTTTACATACACAATGTGAAAATGAACTTTAATACGTTTTTATCAAGATTTGTTTTATTATCAAATTGTAATTAGGTTTAGATAAATAAAAAGCCAAACTAGAACCGTTTTTGTTTGTTTGTTTTAATTTAGTTGGGACAGCGTATACTAAAAGGCACATATGAGACCCATGCGTGTAAACGTGACCCGCTGGATTGTTGCCATGAGCTTACTTTATGTGCATCGTTTGTCCTCTAAGCATGCTGTCATCCATATACCAGTGTGCATAGACCTCCCTGCACAGGCTCCCGGTCCGTGTTAGAGTTGATTTTATTGTTTTTAAAACCTCTATAAAGCAGATATGAAGTTGAACCACCAACCTTTAGATTAACCGGCGAACGCTTCGTCCCTGAGCCACTGCCGAGAAGAGAAAGTGAATATTTTTAAATGAATATTACACAACAATCTAGAGCTTGGTTTTTCCTGAATTAAAGATGCGTCTCTGGGTTGGCATCCGTTTATAGTCCAGGTAACGATCATTGATGACCAAATTAGCCATTGATTATTATTTGACAACTAGCCACGGATCTTGAAGTAGTTGCAGTTATATTCAGTCTTCTAACTTGCGTACATGCCCCCGTAGTCCTGTCTTTTTACACATACCAAACATTGGGTATTAAATGTTATGTATATTGCACTCTTCTCTCAGGGGGACCTCACTAACTTGGTCCACGGAAGCCATTGTTCCAAATATCGCCTTACGAGGATCCCAGGGACCAATGCTTTTGCCGGGATTGTCAACGAAACCTGCGATTCCCTGGCGTTCTGTGCCTGTAGCACCGTGGACCGCCTCTGCCTAAACTGCCACAGGTTTGTGCTTTCCACACGCCATCAGCTTTTAATTGCTTTCGGGATTGCTGCCAGTAGATTCGGTGACTGTTCAATTGCCGCTCAGGGAAAGACTCCGACAGTTAACAGCCTCGACTTTTAACGGGGGGCATTAGTGCAGGCCTGATTCTTTTGCCATCACTGTGCTAATGGTGGAGTTTTTGATATATATTTCCCCCCCCCCCCCCTCTAGAATGGAGCAGAACGAGTGTGAATGTCCATGTGAGTGCCCCCTGGAGGTCAATGAATGTACCGGCAACCTCACCAATGCAGAGAACAGGTTTGTAGTGGTTATAGAAATAATCTGCAGCAACAAAAACTCTAAATTTTGGTGCACACACATGTTTTCTACTATACCAGATACTGCCATCAGTTCTTTTGTTCGCTTTTCCTTTCAAATTACTTTCATAAAGGTCTACAGCAGGCCATGAAATAGCTTTTAAAATGCGTATTTCAAAGTACTTCAGTTTGATTTGAAAAGCTTGAAAATGTCAAGTTACACTTTTGAAACTTGGATGTTTTTTATATGCACTTGATATGCCTTTTTCTCCTGAGGGATACATTAATCACCGATCTGTTTTTACTCATATGCAGGGGCAGACTGGGACAATAATTCAGCCCGGGCATTTTTTGGTTTGGACGAGCCCACCCATAGCACGCAACTCACAAAATAATAAATTTCACCAGTTTAAGTTGACAAATGAAAATGCACTATACAAGCGTTTGTATTTACCATCATCAAACGATGCTTTGAGAAAGGAAGTTGGTCAAAGGAAATAAAGTTTTCCTTCAAAAGTCCAGTTAAAATTGGGTTTCTTAACAATACATATATATATATTAGTGGTGGGACGTTATCGGCGTTAACGTGCTGCGTTAACGCAATAGTCTTGTCGGGCGATAAAAAAAATATCGGCATTAATCTATTCTCAAAGTTGAGTTGGGAGTGGGATCTATACTACGCAAGCTATGATGACTCACGTTGAGCTCCTCGTGGAGCAGCGGTGGAGATGACCGGGGCGGGCTGAGGAGGAGACAGCGGTGATGTTGCTGCCGTTCGGAGGCGGCCACGAGCGAAGCTGAGCGAACAGGTGGAAGACGTGAGTGACGGGGCTCCTGTAGCCGCCTCGTCACTCACGGACCCCGCGCACCTTTTACTCTCCTATGGCCCGGGACAGCGCTGGCGCTGGGAGCGTTTCCCCAGAGCCGCGCTCTGAAACAGTTTGCCCGCTGGCCGCGCTCACGTCCCGCGGTCATGCATTCCCAAACTGTCCCTCTGTCAACCCTACACTCCTCCCCCCCCACTCCAGCAGTGACTTTTGTTATAAGCATCTTAACGCTATGGGACGCCAATGTCAAATGCTATGAGGAAATGGCCTATGGGGCGCCGCTGTCCCTTGCGCCGAGTCCGACTATATTTAAATATTTTTCTCTCTCACTCCTTCGATTTAGGTAGGCTACGTCTTATTGAACATGATTTATTTTCATCACCAATTATCATAGTTTAACAGCTTTCTTAAGCAGCTTGTGATGCATTTTGTAAACAACTGGTCTCAATTTTAGTTATTATTTTTGGGTAGCACATAAAATAAACAATTTTAATCTATAGATTAATCTAGATTAATTTCAAAATTAATCTAGATTAAAAAAATTCTATGCCCACCCCTAATATATATATATTATATGATTTATAATCATATACATTTTGGCTATAACAACGTTTAATGCTCATGTGTTTTACATATTTAGGAAATGATGACGTAATAACGGCCTGTAATGTATTAAAATAGTGTAAAATCATGTAATCCTTTTCAGAATGAAATGGTAAACTATGAGTCAACCATGAGTTTTTTTTGTATTTTATTTATTTATTTATTTATTTTTTGAGCAGTTTACATTTTAACAACATTCACATTTACATCATTCTTTTAGAGGAGCTCCAAAAAAAGAAAAGGAGTAGGCTGAAGCCAGAAGCTTGTATATACGCCTACCCCGTTATCAATATGATTTACATTTCCCGGTGATACTGCACAATCCAGTCTGTATCCAAAATAATAATTTCGACAAAACAAAACAAACTCGGCGGGTAGCACTCAATTACATTTTTATTTATTTATTTGGACAGGGACAGTGTATACATTAGCCTCAGAAAGGAGAGATGCATTGTACCAGGTTATTGCACTTGTGCTAATTTCCACCTGCAGTCCCTGGGCCTATTGTGCATGTTTTTAGTGGTAGGGGAAACCGGAGTACCCGGAGGAAATCTACGCAGACAAGGGGAGAACATGCAAACTCCACACAGAAAGGCCCCGTCCAGGTGGGAATTGAATCCGGACCTTCTAGCTGTGAAGCACGAGTGCTAACCGCTGTACTACCGTGCAAGATGATGATGCAAGATTGAATTAAGAAAATGCTTCTAACAAAGAACCTTATCATTTATGAACTTGCACAGGTGAAAATTAATAATACTTTGCACTACTCACTGCAAAATTTGATTTAAATGGGATCTAGCGGTGTAGTTTTAGGACACTAAATATAAAATCTCCTGATAGATCTTCATGAAACAGTTCTGATGCTGAAAAGGTTTGAATTTACTGAAAGTAAAAGTTATGTATAAAACTAGTATGAATTTATTTTCAAAGGGGTGATTTTTCTTCTTCTTCTTTTTTGTCGCTTTTCCTCTGAATCTTAAATATTTGTTGTCAATTCGTTGCCTCTCCTCACTTTTTTTGGTGCTTTTATGTTCTCTGCCTCCCTGTCTTTGTCTGTATTGTTTTCACTGCTCTTTTTTGCCTGCCTCCTCTCTCTCGTCTAACCCACCTCCTTTCATCAGCCATCAGCCGCCTTTGACAGCGCATCAATTTTTCAAAATGTCAATTCCTCCTTTATAGCACAAAGGCATGCAATTACCATTCTACCGTGTCAGATAATTTCCTATGTTTTCTGTCAGGCTGCATAGATTTTTTTTGGCATAAATTGACGAGCCTTCGATGCACTCTCCTTTCTATTAATGTTTTCTTTTTCTTTTTTCTTTTCATTGTTTGTGTGCATGTCAAACAGGAATCCGAGCTGCGAGGTGCTTCAAGAGCCGCTCAGCCTGAATGTGATTGACCCAAGTCTGCACGACACTCTACCTCAGTGTATCAACACCCGATGTAGCCAAAGATACACCAGCAGGTACTTGACAATGAAAGACATCGAAATGGAGCGTTCAAATGATTTATTTTAGATTTATTTCTGTCATTATGCTCCATTACTCTTAAATGTGTCTATATACTGATACTCTGTGTTTACATGTCTAAAATAAAGCGAGCGTTCTCTTCGGAAATCATTTATGTTGTGTCTTTTCAGTGATTGTTTCGGCGTCCTGGACTGCGAGTGGTGCATGGTGGACAGTGACGGGAAGACCCATTTAGACAAGCCCTACTGTGCCCTGCAGAAGGAGTGCTTCGGTGGCATCGTCGGAGCTAAGAGCCCCTACGTGGACAATCTGGGACTGCTGGGTGAGAGACATGACTGAAAAGTGGCGATGATCAGTTTCTAATTGCACGTCTTCATCTTTAATCTTTCTGATTTATTACATGTAATCATTAAAGGTGCATTGTGCAACTTCTTATGCGGGAAAAAAAGTTGATATTTGTGCATATTTGACCTTGTAGTGAAGGGTTGTCAAACTCATTTGGATCGTGGGCCGAAATTCAGCTCCCACGGCGGGTCTAAGGCCACATATAATGTAAACAGGAAAATACTATTGAGAAAACATTTTTCTAATAAATGAGTAATAATGAGCTGAGTTTTTAAAAATAGTGATGATTTGGTCAAAGCCCCAACTTGACTGTAGCCTAATAAATAACAATGTCTTACACTTGTATTGCAGTTTACTAGCCTTTGTCACAAGTTTCTCAAAGTACTATAGTAGTAATTATTCAGTCACTCCACACTCGGTGGTGGTGGTAAGCTGTTATTGAAGCCACAGCCGCCCTGGGGCAGACTGTCCATTTACCACGTGGCTATAATGTGTCGTTTATATACTGATCACTTATTATGTCAGTGCCCTCTGCTGGACACATTTTTTATTTTGTTATTTAAGCTGCCCTCAGTGGCTGGAGTGAGCACTCTGGTTATTCTTTAAAAAAAATCATATCTCACACAGGAATGGGCTACAGACTTACTGTTTTATTTTATTTTTTTACATACTAGAATACATAGAATTTATGCTATGCAAGGCCAGGGGGTGGATTAAATCATCTCCGCCTGTTTGACACCCCTGTTGTAGTGATCCAGCTGTTGTATGAGTGGTCAGCATGGTGCCTTTACTTTTGATCACGGTGGTCTCTACAACGCACCAGGGTCAATTGTTTTGTAGGATTTCTGGTGAGAGGCAATAAAGACACCATGCTGACCACTCATAAACATATAAACTTTTTTTTCACAAAAAAAGTTGCATAATGCACCTTTAAATTAGCAATTTAATTTTCTGTCATACACAAAACTATAACATTCTAGTTACGAAATGCCATTGGAAAAGTAATTGTTATTTGGTGTAAGTTTCTTTCTGTTCTATTATTGATCAATGATTATTAATTAATGTTTATCGTTGCAGAAGAAGATGTGGCCTCTCTGAACATGATCAAGAGCGCCCCCGTGGGGCCAGTGGCGGGGGGTATCATGGGATGCATCATGGTGCTGGTCCTGGCTGTGTATGCCTACAGACATCAAATCCACCGACGCTCGCACCAGCACATGTCGCCTTTAGCGGCACAGGGTAGGCATACTTAAATGTATTAATCCAAATACTCTGTTGCCGTAGGGACAAGCTAATGAATGATACAGGACATTCATGGTAAGTGTGGATACCTGCTCCTCTAAGGTCCATAACATTACATGTGGTGTGCCCCAGGGTTCGATTTTAGGCCCAGTGCTTTTTAACCTGTATATGCTCCCTCTTGGTGATGTCATCAGGAGACATGGAGTCAACTTTCATAGTTACGCTGATGATGCACAGTTGTACATCTCCATGTCTCCTGATGACACCAGGCCAATGGATGCACTTTTTAACTGCATTTTAGATATCAAATCCTGGATGGCAAAAAACTTTCTCCAGCTTAACCAGGACAAAACTGAAGTTTTAGTCATCTGTCCAAAGGCCCAGAGAGAGAAACTTTTACCCAAACTACAGTCATTGCCTTTTAATCCTTCCTCACAGGTGAAGAACCTGGGTGTGATTTTTGACTCTGAGCTAACTTTAATTTCACACATTAAGAATCATTAACACATTAAACCACAAAAATAGGTTTTTACCATCTAAAGAACATAGCCAGAGTCCGCCCCATTCTATCTCGGGCCAACACGGAGACGCTAATGCACCAGTCGTATTGACTACTGTAATGCCCTGCTTTCTGGTCTTCCCAAAAAGAGTATCTCAGGTTTATAACTTTTACAAAATTCAGCAGCTCGTGTCCTGATGAAGACCAGGAGGCGGGACCACATTACACCCGTTTTAGAGTCGCTGCATTGGCTCCCCGTGTGTTTCAGGATCGATTTTAAAGTTCTTTTAATGGTTTTTAAATGTCTTATTGGTCTTGGTCCTTCTTATCTTTCAGAACTGCTTTTACCTTATGAACCTTCACGGCCCCTTTGCTCCTCCGGCAGGGGTCTCCTAGTTATCCCTAAAGTCAACAGAAAGAATCATGGCGAGGCGTCTTTCCAATATTATGGCCCTCGCCTCTGCAGGACAGCAGAGAACGTTCATGTTTTTAAGAGCAGGCTCAAGACCCACCTTTTTAGCTTAGCTTTTAACTGACATCTATTTATTTAGTCCTAATGATATATTTTGTGTGTGTGTGCGCATGCACCTGTTTGTCTGTTTGTTATCTGTAAAGCACTTTTTGATACCTTTTGGTATGAAAAGCGCTTTATAAATAAAGTTTGATTTGAATTGATACTTTGAGGCACAGATCATTTGAGTGTCGGACCCGTTATATGTTTTATAACGGGAGGATTTCCTTGCCGTGCTGGAGAGTCTAAGGACAGGGGACACCTGCGCCGCTCGTCGCCACCCACTGCTGGCGATTATTTGGACATTATGTTTGCCTGGATACTTGATTCGCCTGAACTTTACATTGTCTTATTTACTGCTCTGTTTTATTGTCTTAATGTTCGGTGCAGCCCTAGGAGGCAACTCCTGTTGTGATATTGGGCTATACAAAACCATTGATTGATTGATTGATATGTCACTCCGCCCTCCTCCAGCCTTGTAAACAGTGACATTTAGATTTAAGTAATGAATAAGAATGAATTGCGCTCCGTTTAATGGCTAATTAATGAATGCTAAGGGAGAAGCTGTTGAAGCTAAAGAGCTGACATTAGCAGCAGCTGCTGTATGATTTGTGTAATTACTCAGCATTATTGACAAAAGCATCAAACAAGATTATAGCCTCATTAAAACTCTTCGCCAAGTCGCTCTCAGGCAGAGTTTGGTAAACAACCTGGAATGGATGGAGTGTGGTTGTTAGACTTCAGACTTAGGAATATGGTCTTAAAGTTACTATTTCTGAGGTTTTTCAACTCACCTTAACAAACAGTGCTTTAGTAGGACTGTGCAATGAATCACTTTTCAAGTGAATCGGGATTAAATCTATAGCCAATTGCAATTATTGGCCGTCCTTTGGTAATAACAACTCATTGTTTGGAGTATGTACAAATACAATTAAAATCTTTTTTTTGCTGAATGGTACTGGAGTCGATAGCCTTCATTTGTTGTTAACGCTGAGGTTAATTTTGAAATGGCAATCTCACTATTTTACACTGTCTGACCAAAAATAAAGTCGCCACAAGGTCTCATGCTCTAATATTTTTCTTTTATTACAGTACTAATTTGCTGTGGCATTGTTTCAATAAGCTTCTGCAAGCTCAGAAGACCCAGTGTTGCATTCATTTTTCACCTAGATCTTGTGTTATGGCAATGCCATCTCCAGCACATCCCAAAGATTCTCAATGGGGTTAAGATGAAAATGCTCCCTGAATTACTCTTTCACAATGTGAGCCCCATTAATCCTGGCATTGTCATCTTGGAATAATATTCCAAGATGACAAAACAGTCCTTCCTTAACGGCACTGGCATATTATGCCAGTGCCGTTAAGGAAGGACTGTTTTTTTAGTCAGACAAGTGTAATAGTCACCATTGTTGTATGGTATTTTTGTAGAATAATACAATACAACAACAATTATGTTTCTTGGCATATTGTTTGAATTTACCTCATTTAGTGGTGTCTGCTTTTGATTCATGTGGAGACGTTTCCAATCAAGGAAAAACATCTCAATCTCTTCCAGCTTCACATTAAGCAAAAAAACTTGATATTTTTTTCCCTCTTTTGAACAACTTTCCCTTTTCTGTCACACACAGAAATGTCCGTGAGAATGTCCAACCTCGATAATGAACGGGACGAGAGGGATGAAGACATCCATGAGGACAGAGGCATTAGTAAGTCCTGTTCTATGTCACTAACATTCAATGTCGTAAATGAATCACATAATAAATTGTGTGAACGTATCTCTCTCTCTGAACGTTTAGTCAGCAACACCAGATTCATCGCTGCTGTTATCGAGAGGCACACGCACACCCCGGAACGGCGGCGGAGGTACTGGGGCCGCTCCGGGACCGAGAGTGACCACGGTAAGACGCATTCACAGCACAGACTTCGACGTCGAACTTCAGTCTGGCTGACAAACGGACTGTGGAGTAATTACAAAGCTCTCGGTTCGCTCCATGAAACCAAGTGTTATCTGCTCGCCGCATGTTTGCTTCGGGCACGTTGGCATAGCTACATAACAGCTGCTTTATCCGCCAGTGCCATTGTGCAATTCGGAAGTTTTAGGAGTCCTTCACTTTTAAGCACATAAGAAGCTCAAAGTCTACTTAATGAATACTGCAAAGATCGGGCGAGTGGTATGTCATCCAAACCTGCTAAACCTGCACTTTTGCTGTTTGTATTTCAGTCTTCTCTCATAAAAATCCTGGTTGTGTTAAAAATGTGTGCAGTAAACTGAACTACAAATCTAAATTGCGATTGATAAGTATTACAATCAGATAATTTTCCATAACCCCATCGACCATCGGACGAGTAAAATGTCGCCACACACTTGAACTCTGACCCTTTTCTTGCCTATATACTGGCTTAAAACTGAGATTTTTTTACCAAAAGCTTCTGCAGAATGAAAGCCACCCTAAGCTCTGAGTTGTTGGCCGTGTTACAGCTGCTGGCGTGTTCTTTTTATTCTATCACAGTTTTTAGTTTTTTTCTTGTTCCTGGCTTTGGGGGAGTTGCTCACAGTGCCCATTTGTAGAAGTGGAAAGCTCGACACTAGGTGATAGTGGATGGACGCTTTCACCCACATGGACTCCCCGCCTACATGTGGCTACACTTTTCCTGCCAGGCACTCGGCGTCTTAGTTACTTGTTGCATAAGTGATGATGACAGAGAGAACAGGGATAGATTTGAGCACAGAAGAGGCGAGTGGGCTGAAAGTGAAAGACAAGTACGGGCTAGTCACCCCGGAAGCCTCTCTGCAGCTCAGACGGGAGGCTGTTATGCATATACAGTGCCTCTCGAAAGTACATATACACCTTGAACTTTTGCAAATTTTGTCATGTTTACAACCATAAACATAAAGATTTTATTTTGAATTTTTTACTGAAAGTTCACACACAAGTAACAGACAACTGTGAAGTGAAAGCAAAATGATACATGATTCTGTTGTTTTTCAAAAAATAGAAAACCGAAAAGTGGAGCGTGCATAGGTTTTCATACAGCATGAATTAATACTTTGTGGAACCCCCTTTTGCTGCAATAACAGCAGCAAGCCCATTCCTCTTTACAAAACAACTCAAGCTCTGTCAAATTGGAAGGAGAGTGTTTGTGATCAGCAGTTTTCAGGTCTTTCCACAGATTTTCAATAGGATTTAGGTCAGGACTTTGACTGGGCCATTCTAACACATTAATATGTCTGTTTTTAAACCATTCCAGTGTAGCTTTAGCTTTGTGTTTAGGGTCATTGTCCCGCTGGAAGGTGAATCTCCCCCCAGCCTCAATTCTCTTGCTGACTCCAGCAGGTTTTCCTCCAAAATGTCTCCTCCCAACAATTCTTACAATCTTCCCAGTCCCCGCTGAGGAAAAGCAGCCCCATAGCATGATGCTACCCCCACCATATTTGACACTGGGGATGGTGCACTCAGGACGATGAGCAGTGTTAGGTTTGTGCCATACATAACGTTTAGCATTTGGGCCGAAAAGTTAAATTTTTGTCTCATCTGACCAAAGCCCCTTCTTCCACATGGTAGCTGTGTCCTCCATATGACTTCTAGCAAACTTCAAACAGGATTTCTTATGGCCTCCTATCAATAATGGCTTTCTTCTTGCCACTCGTCCATGAAGGCCAGATTTGTGTAGAGTACGACTTATAGTTGTCCCATGTACAGATTCCCCCAGCTCAGCGGCAGTACGTCGCAGCTCCTCCAGAGTTATCTTGGGGCACTTGGTTACATTTCTGATCAGTGCTCTCCTTGTTCGGTCTGTTAGTTTAGGTGGACGGCCGTGTCTTGGTAAGTTCGCAGTGGTGCTATACTCTTTCCATTTCTGAATGATGGATTGAACAGTGCTCCGTGAGATGTTCTAATCTTGGGAAATCTTTGTATAACTTCTCCACAGCTTTATCCCTGACCTCTCTGGTGTTATCAGAATCAGAATAGGTTTATTGCCATGGTTTGAGAACAGGGTTTACAAACTAGGAATTTGTCTCGGTGCAAACGTGCGACAGAGAACATATAACACAGAATTAAGATAAAAAATGAGCTATATTTTAAGGCTATAAGGGCATGCATAAAAAGGACCTGTTTCCTCCCGGAGAAAGGCTCTGCTCAGGCCGAAAGACGCGTAGTTCTCCCCCCGGCTCTAACGCGGATCCAGTCCGCGGAGCTGAACAGCTGCTTTTCGCTGGTTCAGATCATGGTCCAAAGTCTGCTCTGACTGCAGCGTTGTATCCACGCTTTTTTTTTTTATGTGGTCTAATTTTATACCCTTTTTTATATAGGCTATTTAGGCCTACTGCTTATTTAATAAAGGTCACTTTTTATTATTAGCCTATTTCTTTTTTCCCCTTTTTTTATTAGTAAATGTGATTTTGGATTGGCTATAAGGTTAACGTGGGTTACTGACAGATTTTTTAATATCAACAACTATTTATCCTTTCCTGGTTGGAGAAATGTTCTTTTTTGCCGTGTTTCCTGCTGCGTGCCGTAAACCCCATGGGTGAGGTCTCCTTATACGTGAATATTTTTGGGCGTTTCATTCAAATGACGCTGGGATTTCTCCGTGGCATTTACCATCAGCTGCTCTTGCGTACGATAAGATCTGAGCAGGAAAGCACAGGTTCATAAATGTCACGCGCCCTCTGGCGTATATCGCCAATACACCTACGCAATTTTTTTACACAATGTTGATAAATGAGGGCCACTATATGCAAAACAATATAAAAAAAAAATTACAAGTACAACAGAGGGAGGGAAGTGTTCAGTTTCCTTACAACCTGGTAGATGAAGCTGTCCCTCTGTCAGTTGGACCTGGCATCGATGGAGACTCCATATCAATCACATGTGAAGACGATGAAAGATATTTTTGACAACTTGTAAGTCTAGAGCAGTGGTTCCCAAAGTGGGATCTGGGGCGCTACAGGGGAGCCCCCAAACCTTGTTTACAAATCAAGTGCACTGAAGAAAATACCCCACTACTTTTGAAAGGAAGTGTACATTTATTTTCTCAAATGTACCACTTTTAATCATTATTTAGCTACAGTCATTGCAGTTTTTCATGTAATTTTAGCCGTAAAATAGTTTAGTAATGAATGGAGTAAAGTATCATCATTTTCGGATCAATAAGGGGACCGCGACGTCCCGGACTTCTCCCGGACAGATCATTGATAATAACCAATTAAATCAGGCATTTTAATTTAATGTAATTTTTTTTCTGACGCAGATGTGGGTTGCAGAAGTCCGGATAGAACATCACACAGTATTTGATGTGATTATAACCATTTGTAAAAAAAAAGAAAGAAAAAGGGCCTCGCCGGGGCTTTGACAGCGCACCCAAATCAGAAAATCATCCCATTGTGCAAGTCGTACTAAAAGAGGGGAAAACTGAAATGAAGGGCATTTGTAGCGATGGTGGAGATGCAGACATGATGAAAGCGGGGCAATATCGGTGAAACACAAGGGCAACGGGACAGGAGCAAGCGGAGTCGGAGAGGATAGACGTGGGGTGTGGTCCCAGCAGTATATAAAATAAATTAATTATGTGTGTTGCCTTTTGATTATTGCTGCTGAATTGCAGCATTATGCTTATCGCTGCGAGTTCAGTGTACCTCCTTTATGGTAGTTCGCTTTACTAGGACAGACACCAAACACTTAGCAATGAATGAGCAATAAGAAGCTCTAAATAATTATACAATTGTAACATCTCCAAATATTTCCTGACATTTCATTGGGAGACTTCAAGGGGTGTCGGACACTCGTGTAGATCCACGCGCATTAGGATTTGTCGTCCCCATAGGTAACACGGTGGTTTTTCGCCACTTTTCCGAGCTCTGGCTTTGGGGGGAAAAGAAGGGATGAACTCTGCTAAAGTTGGCATCTCCTGAGGCTGAGGGAGGACTCTTTGAAGTCTCCAATCATCTTTCTATGGGCCTCCCTCCCTCCCTTAAACCTGCCGTGATTTCTCTCTCTCCGCCTCAAGCTTTTCCCCCCATTGCAAGGCCTTTTGTCTTCTTCTCTCCGACTTCAAAGCTTTAACCATTCCTGATAGAGACATTTTAGTGTGAAGCTGAGGTTTGAGGGCTGCTGCTAATAGACATGCAACGTTTCATACAATCTTTTAGCTTGGTCGTGCTTTGCTCTTGACCTCTTTAGCGCACCCATACTAACACACAATTGCTTGCGTTCACATCATAAATTCAAAGAGCCCATTCTATAATATAGAGGTGGAGGACAGGCCAGAGTTCTGTGGTATACAATTTGCCTTTAAACTGTCAAATCGCAGGTGTTGACAGACTTTTTAGAGCACACAGTCATTTTAACTTCTGAACGGCTGAAATAGTGTAAGTAGGAGAGCCCGTTTACCATACCATATCAGTTATATATGAAGCACTTCAAAAACTGTGCACTTGGTCAAAATGCCGTACACAAATCATACAATTACATTTACAGCAACAATGGACAATATAAATAGGAACTCGGGTAAAGACAGGGATAATTAAAGTTGAGTTAAAGCTATTTTCAGTGTCAAAAGCTAGAGAATAGAGTCTCCCCATAATTTAGTTTGCTCTTGGTTGGCTTTTGTTTGTTTTAGTGAAGTGTGAGGCTCATTTTGTTTTCGGATAGGATAATGGTCTTGCGTTTCAATACAAAAAACACAAATAGTTAATTTTTATGAAATATTTGCACACTATTATATTTACCTTACTTTTCATACGGCACATTTGTGAACCCAATTCCTAACAAAAAACGGATTATTCTGAACATTTGAGGATTCTGTTTGGATATTTTGTTCAAAAAACATGAATTTCCCATAGAGTTATAGCCTCTTTCCTCCATCTGAAATTACGACATCCAATTTTAGACCCAATTCTGATTTCTACTTCACTAAGATGTCTGTTACACATTGGTGGGTACTGTCACATTTGGAAACATCGCTCTGAAATCTTGTATTTACATAATTAATGACCCGCCATTTTCCCTACTCCTCTTGCCATTGTATCTGGCGCACTTTTTTTTTTTTTTTCCTCAGGCAAAACATATGTGCAAGGCGTCTTGAATATAAATATGTATGCTTCCCCTTTTGACAAATTCCATGAAAGAAAATAAAACAGAAGGCTGAAAATGCCTCGAGGGAGCATTCAGTTGTCACCAAGCCATCCAAAGCACATTGTCAGGTTTTGTGGTCTTTTCATGTTTGCTTTCACTATAGTTCACATAACATCCTTAACCATGTAGCGGAGATTTTCTTCATGCCTGTTATGATCGGTTCTGAGATTTTTTAGCAAGTGTGTCTTGGCATTGCTTTAAAATACACTAGTTTAATTTGTCAGACTTTATTGTTCCCCAAAGAGCTATTCCAAGCTGCTCACTCCCCTAGGGAGCTATTGTACGTTTTATAACAGAGGAATAAAAGAAAGTCTCTACGAGTCAGTACTCCCGTGAAAGCCCATTGACCTCACTCACTCTTTCTAGTGTTGAGTAGAGCAGTCGCTTTTCTCAGAGCAACCAAACGTTGAGGGTTGAGCTGACCCTTTTTTGACAAATCTTCACTTAAATATCCCTGAACTGTTGCCTAGAGCAGTGTGTTTCAACCACTGTGCCGTGGCACACTAGTGTGCCGTCTGGTGTGCTGTGGAAAATTATCCAATTTCACCTAGTGGGTCTGAAAAAATATTTTTTGAAAACAAATTATTATCCACAAATAATGCGCCGTTTTCGAGTGTCTGTTCTGTCTAGTGATCGACAGAGTCACCTTGTAATAATCATCCATATCAGTAAGTGGCCGCAGGTAGCTCATTTCTTTGAGACAAGAGAATTAGTGATGCATGAATGCGACAGGTGGCGGTTACAGTGGTATTGTGGCTAGTGAGACTATATGGTGTTCCTATTCAAGACACATTTTCTGCTATTGGTGTGCCTCATGATTTTTTCAACGAAAAAAAGTTGAAAAACACTGGCCTAGAGACCACCCAAACAGTTATATTAATTTTATCATATGGTCACCTTGTAGCCCTATATACAACCAACTGTGGTACACTGTCAGATTAAGAAAAGTAAGTAATAAAATAAGATAAAAATAAAGAAAGTCTCCTGGGGGAGAAATGAGACGTCTTAGACTTGCCTGCTACTGTGTAAAACTCAGATTGGCATTTTGTCCCCAGAACCAGGAACCAGAAAGTTTACCATTTTGGGTACAGATTTGTTTTGCTTGCTGATGCAACTCTTCAATTGCACCACCTGTAACTACTCCATACTGGCATACTCCAAATGTAATCCCTTCAAAACAGTCACAGCTGTTTTAATTGAACCGGTTTCTTTGTTGCTGCTGATCCTACCCTCTGATTTAGAATACATTTGATTATTCACCTTCTTCTCCCTCAGTCTAAAAATGTCCAATGAATGAGCATATGGCATATTAAAGCCACACCGCGTCAAATTTGACCCCATAAATAAAATTGAAATAAAAATATTTATTTTGTGAAAGAGCACATAATAGAGCAAACAAAGCACTGATTAACCCATTGGCCTGCCCTTTTTTAGGATATAACTGGAACGCTTTGGAAGGCTGGCTTCACACATGAATGCCGCTTGAACTTTATCAGACGGTGAATAGCTCATTAGAGACTTTTGTTGTTTTTCCTACACACAGGTTGCTCTCCACTACGCCCGCAGTGGTAAAGGGTGTGAATATGACATGGCACCTCCCGACTTGTGTGAAAAGTCATGCCTGGATAGTGGATACTCATCTACAGTCTCTATTTCTCAAATTGTGGGTCTGACATGCACATCAACACCCATAACATACTCATAATAACAAAATATATGAGAAAGTACATATTTTTCTACTATTTATTTAGTGCTGCAATCAGGTGTTCCTTTGATTCACAATGCAGAGGAAAGATAATGGCCCCCTTTTGGATTTTTGGGATCCAATGAATGAGCTTATGGCATATTAAAGCCACACCGCGTCGAATTTTACCCCATAAATAAAATAGAAATAAAAGTATTTATTTTGTGACAGATATTTTAATAATTAAAAAATACCTCATAAATGTACAAACAAGCAAGTGCTTTTGCTGTGAGCGGCTCACCTCCCCTAAGACATGGCTGTAACTTTACCAGGAGTGGGTACGTCTCCAGCTGGTCTCCATGGAGATGTCGACTAAAGGCAGCAGAATTTGAGATTTAAACAGGTTAGGTTCTCTTCCAGATCCATTCTTTAATTACACATTGCAGTAATGGCATGTTCTGTGTCGAGCTGGTCATTAGCTGCATGTTTTGTATTGATGGCAACAGTACAGTAAAATGTTACGTAGTGTGCCTTTAAGCTTCAGTTAAATACTTAGAGGCCTGATTTATTAATTACAAACAATGAAAGAGGAAACACTCAATTCAAATGTTAGCTGTGATCCAAACTCAATCCTAACCCTTCTAACACATTTGTAGTTTCCCAATTCTTCACAGGAACGAGTTTTAGGTAAATACTTTTTTTTATTTTTTTTATGTACGTTTTATGGACATTATATAGCTGATAAGCTTACATCTCTATTTTAATGTTGCGTATTTTACAAACAAGAAAAATTATTTAAAAATGTACTTCCGTATTCAGAGCCATGGGCGTCGGACTGGGGGGGTAAAGGGTACTGAGTACCCAGGGCCCAGAGGAGGGTAGGGGCCCTCTAAGGTGCTGCAAAAAGCGTTCTGCATTGTACTTTCTAAATTTCCTCATAATTGATCCTATAAGAATTGAACACAACCGGGCAGAAATACAATGGTTGCTGGACAGAATTTTGCACAAACAATAATGATGGATATCTCAGGGCCCTGACACCCCTTTAAAAAGGTGCCAAATGGTGGTGCCAAAGGTGGCTCTGCAATGCAATGACACAGAAAGCTAGAAAAGAGAGATATTAGTCTTGCCTCGCTCTTATGTGCTTTTATTTAACACTGGCCTATTCTAGCGGGCCTTAGATGCAACTTTCTGTCCTAAATGACAGTTAAACATGAGGTGAGGCGAGTCCCTGCCTCATGCGCTTAGAAGTGGATGGTGCAGAGTCAGAGAAAGAGCCAGAGACAGAGCTCCTTATTTCCTCGTTTTAACCTCTAAAGTTTCTCTTTCCTTATATTTATTGTAACTGACTGCCACCAGGCCAATAGAGTGACCAAAGCCACAGGTCGCTCACGCTACTTTCCCATTTAAATATGCTAATTAGGTGCGCGCATTTGGAGACTTGCATTATAAACGCGCAGGTTTGGAGACGAGTCAACGTGGTTCTATTGAAAAGGTGGAGGGCTCGTGCCATTTAGCCTTTTCCAGCGAAACTTTTTAGAACAAGAATTTATTGACAATACACTTAAAGGTCGGCTTCAAATGGTGAGAGACTATATGAGGCCAGGGAATACGCCCTTGAGTTTTTTGTTCATGCCTGTGGGCCAAAGAGACACCATGTAGTATAATTATTGTTTGTAAAATAGCATTTAAAAGTCACAAATGTGTTATTTCCAGCACAAATATCCTAAATATCCTGGTGCAGCCCTCCTGTTTAATGTGGTATGCTAATTATCATTATGTTCTATCTAAAGCTAGCAATTTCAATTGGCCCAATGAAAGTAGAATATTACACCATCAATTTAAATATCTATATCACTACCGGGATTAAAGGTTATTCAATTTATGTAACTGAAGCCAAATAAGATGAAATTTCAAGTCAAACTCTAGGGGTCCACCAGGGGTCCACCAAGATAGTTTGTACCCGGGGCCCAGAATTTGGTGCTACGCCCCTGTTCAGAGCTGGTTTCAAAGGGGCACCATGGACCTCCATCAAAAAACCGATATAAGGATTTCAACATTGGCTACAAAAATCCACTAATGGCACTTTGTCTCTTCCAGGCTACAGTACCATGAGCCCGCAGGAGGACAGCGAGAACCCGCCGGGCAACAACGACCCGCTCTCCGCCGGCGTCGACGTCGGCAACCACGACGACGACCTGGACCTGGACACGCCTCCGCAGACGGCTGCGTTACTCAGCCACAAGTTCCACCCGTACCGGCATTCCCACACGCACCATCACCCGCTTCACACGCACTCGCACCACCTCCAGGCCGCTGTCACCGTGCACAGTGTGGACGCTGAATGCTGATCCGCACATTGTTTTTAAAGACTTTTTAGGTACGAGTTGGATGTATGGAGAGATGACGACGGCACCGCTGTTTTGGATCAGCTGGGACCTTTTACCATGAATGGACGCTTAGTTATTGGTGTCATTCATTCAACATTTTGCCTCATTCGTACTTTATCGCTGGGAGATGGGCACACCAGACTTTGACACATTTGGGTCAGGAAGATTTTGGCCTTGAAAGTGTTCATTTGAAGGATTTTCCAGACGGGGACTCGGAAAGAGCACATAATAGAGCAAACAAAGCACTGATTAACCCATTGGCCTGCCTTTTTTTTAGGATATAACTGGAACGCTCTGGGAGGCCGGCTTCACACATGAATGCCGCTTGAACTTTATCAGACTGCGAATAGCTCATTAGAGACTTCTGTTGTTTTTCCTACACACAGGTTGTTCTCCACTACGCCCCGCAGTGGTAAAGGGTGTGAATATGACATGGCACCTCCCGACTTGTGTGAAAAGTCATGCCTGGATACTCATCTACACTCTGTAGTTCTCAAATTGTGGGTCTGACATGCACATCAACACCCATAAAATACTCATAACAACAAAATATATATGAGAAAGTACATATTTTTCTACTATTTATTTAGTGCTGCAATCAGGTGTACCTTTTGATTCACAATGCAGAGGAAAGATAATGGCCCCCTTTTGGATTTTTGGGATTTTTACATATTTGTCACTAGTAAATAGGTAACCTTAACTTCTGGAAATACCTCAGGTTTTCTTATAGTTTGTCCATAGTTTCAGGAATGAAACTGGATCATTAGAAACAGCAATGTAACACAAGTATCCCTCAAATGTGCAAAAATACGACATGTCCAGAAGGTTGCAATGCTTTCTTTCCCCGTGCATGGTAAATAATCCAGCTCTAACACTACATGTTAGTCTATAGGCTCATTGTTATCAATTTTATTCTTTTTTTTTAACAACCATGATCTGTGAATTTGTTTGACTCAAATAAGGAACAGTCTAAGAATATGGTGCTAGTCCACGCCGTGCAGCTCATTTGCATTTCTTTTGTTTTCACTTTTAATTTACAGAAGTACGTTTCCTTCCGCAGACAGCAGCTCTGTGAGAGACTGAGTAACTATGTACTTGAAGAGAGACCTAACTGTAAAGCTCATTATAAGATTAGAAAGAACATATATTATAATGAAAACAAGCCTTAATCTCACAGTTAGCCATTTAGGACGCATGGTCTTGCGCCAGTCTTATGTCTAGCTGGATATATCGAAAACATCTCCGTTTTAGTTGTCTCGTGGTCATCTTTTAATAAAACGCCTATCTATTCTATGTTCTCTGGCTTCAACAAATCTCCAGGGACAGAGAGGAATGAGACGAGAGAAAGTTGCACCATCAAAACCTTTCTCCTTTTGGTCTGGGCTTAGGCTTTTGGCTTGTAAGAATAATTGGGAGCCCACACTTGGGACCTGTTAAGGTTTTTGCAGACACTATCCACTCGAGACGGGAACTCAAAAGTATGTAGCTATTCAGAATTATTATTATTTTTTATTATTTTATTTTCAAAGCCCCCCTTTACGCATTGCTGCTGTTTGACAAAAGGTTACCCTCACTGCCAACTCTAACCACTTTTTTCAATGCTTCTGACCTATACGTCTGAATGTGCGTGCTTGGAACAACTTCGATGAATGCATTTATGTATTTTTACAACATAGTATAATAGAAAATAGAAATGAATATTTTTTATTAAGATGAGGTGTCACTTGACCTGATGTGTGCTTGATTGATCGCCCAAACTGGTGAATGTTCATCAGTGTTGCAGCCCCCTTTTTTCTGTCTCTGTGTACATGTCTTGAGATCGATAATGAAGTGTAAATACAAAATCACAAATAGCTATTATTATTGTCTCGTACACTCCCAATTTTATGTTGCTGTAATGTTGTATGCGTTATATTATACACGAGTTGACTCTGTTCATGGTGTCTAATTGTATTTTTGATGCCTTGGATGTTTTAGGTTTATGTTTTTAGGTCCATATTGGATGGAAATCTGTATTTGGAAATTGAATACCGTTGTAAGTAACTTTTTTTTTTAATGCAGTAGTAATACTTCATGTTATACTTAGTAATGGCCAAAACAGCAATTTAAGCTAATTCAGGTTTGCCTTGATGGTGATGCGTCATTGATTCACCACAAACATAAATGCTAAAGAATTGCATCGCCATAATCCGTTATGTCAAGTCCAGTCTTTTTTTAAAATGGTAGAAGTACTAAGCCCACCTACACTATTATACTACACTGTTAGAATATTTGACCATTGAAACAACAAACAGGACTGTGTATTTAGCAAAACAAAGCCTTTTTTTTTTCTGTCTCTGAGAAAACACAGGACTTTTCTTTGCACCCACAAAATTGAAACACCAGAATTCCTTATTTCAAGGCTACTCCTATAACAAGTTTAGTTTGTGCCAAGGTACTTTTATTCAGACTGTAATCTTATTTACCCCCCTCTTGTTTCTACCAAATTTGTTGGCAGTACTGGAGAGCAGTATTTACCAGCTGCTGTAAAGTCTGTAAATCTCTGTGTGTGTATACAAAAAAACTCTGACAAAGTAACTGAAAGTAAATGAAGGAAACTGTGTACGTCACATCAGCCCCTACTTTTAATGTAGCCTATCATAAAGTTATTACATTGAGATTTATTGCAATGTGAATGTGATAAAGTTCATTTTACAAAACTTGCTTGTCATTTGTATTCTTTTAATGTTGTTGCCATTAATATTAATATGCTAAACTAGTCCATTTCATAGGCGGAGCTAGCCTGGCCTTTGCCATCCGTAAACTCCAGTCAATTATCATTTCCCTGCATGTTACTCTGTACGAAATGAGCACGAGGGTATGTTAAGACCAGGCGGAGCCCTCCTGAGGATCAATCAAAGGCACCAGGAAGACCAAAGAGCTTCACAGAAAGATGAGACAATTTAAAACGCAACATTATTGCATGATTAATTCACACCATATATCATAATTCATATCTTGTTTTTATTTATTTTTTATCAAAGTGTCTTTGATCCTCTGGCATGCACTAGTTGTACATGAACTCCTCACCGCCATTACAGGAACCACACACCTGTTGAACATGACTATTTAAAATGATCTTGGTATTTATTTGTCAACAACAGTTAAATTATTTCAAGTTTACAGATCATATCTTCAATACAAAGTACGTTCACTCATTTTAATTGCTAAAGGCTAAAGCTAATGTTGCTGCCGCGGAAAGCTCCGCTAAACTGCGAGCATAGAAATAAACTTGCACGCCTTTAAGTTATCTTATAATTTTTACTCACTACGTCTAGTTTTTTCTTGCATTGTACGTGCAGTTTATCTTCCTTAATGAAACGAGTTGTTAGATCTTTCATTGCCTGTGTTTCTTATTTTTTATTTGTTTGCCTTCCAGCTGCCTGTCAACTTGGCTTAATTGATCCATTGATAACCTACCCTAAAAATTAGGTAAATTCGTCTACATATAAATAATGTAACGAGAGAGTATTTTCACTTCTAATCTTGACAAGACACATGAGTTTTAGGTGTAACTTGTCAAACCAGATAACTAAATTGGTATAATCTTTTGCCACATTTGTTACAGATATATTTGACCAACTATGGGCTTTAGAAGGGGGCTGTCAGAAAACCATTCACTTTCACCCTCCTTCACTAGAGGTCACCATATTACACTTCAAGAAGCCCATGCGCCACAGATTGAGTGTGCATTAAATACTAAGTAGCTGTAGCATAATAATGGCTACACTTAAGAAATTGCACGTTTTAGTTTCATAATGTCTAATTCCATAATGATATTAAAGCACTTCTCCCAGAAGTCACTGAAAGTCCCCAATTAGTGTGGCTTGTGCATTAAGGAGATTATATTTTGAGGATTACGGCGTCATTTCTAGGCTCGCGTTCACATTCAGCGACATCAAAGTCTATTCTCTGTGTGATTCTCATCTCTGGTTCACTCAGAGACAGTCAGGACACCTACACAAAAGCTCTCGAGGGGTTTGGTCTTGCTCACTGTTTTTAAAAGCCATGCAGGGAGAAATGGGGAGATTTTTTTCCATCTGTGTATCGTGCCAGGTGTGTGTGTAATTGTGTGTCATTTCTTACTTTGTATTTTCCTGATGAAGGAAACTTGTGCTGGAAATATTGTTTCTTTGATATTCCATATTATTCTGTTTACCATTAAGGACAAAGAATGAGCAGAGTACCAGAAGTAGAGAGGATGAAAAGTAGGACACTTGAGCTCAAAAGTGAGGACAAAAAAACCTATGGAAAGTAGGCTATATTTGAAACAATATTCGATTAAATTGAAATACGTTTGCAAAATAGGAACAGAAAATATGATATGCCTAAATAAGAATTTACATCCCGTGGTAAACCCCGACATCCACAAACATCTTTAAAACCCAAAGCTGCTTCAGTTCAGTGCGCCACAATTTCTCTGCCGCTGCAACCTTTTTCCGAGTTACAAGATGCAGCTGAAGGTCAGACTGCGTGAGTCGGAGAAGGAACAGCAGCTTCCATCAGTTATTTATGAATCTCCATTGTAGCCTGCCTGGAGTGTAACCTGTGGAAACAACCATATATGGAAACACAACATGGCCTTGGCAGCAACACTGTGCAGCAGCAGCAGCAACGGCAGCTTAGGATCAAGAGGAAAAGGGTGCACGGAGGTGAGGTCAGTCATGTTTTCACTGTGTGTAAGTAAAACTAAAGTAAAACTGATAAAAATGAGTAACATCTCTTTACGACAGTGACGTGTGTCAGAGTTCTTTTCCTATTACCTTTCTCTCAAGAAATTGAAGCTAGCAGCATTGTTTAAAATAATACTTTTTTGCTACTTTTGTGTGGACTATGTTGTTATTACTATTATTATTATTATACTATTGATCATGCTCGGATAATCTTTTTCTGTGGAAAAAGTTCCTCTCCATTGTAAAATTTAGTGTTCACAGTAAATTTAGTGTTCACAGTAGGCGTAAAAATGACTTCCTCCATTTGAAAGTAGAGCAAAGCACGTTAGTGCAGCCTGTTACAGAGATGGCAGTACTTGAGTTTGTCTTGTCTCCCTGTCCCATTAACCTCATGAGTTTGTCTTTCCCAGCAGCTCTACCTGGCCCCGTCTTTGGGTTCTCCTCTACCACAGTGCGTCGCAGGCGGCCTCTTTTCTCCCTGGCTGTCCCTGAATTAGAGCAGCGGGCTGTGTGTCCATGCCCCCTCAGGTCATTTCACTCAGCCTCCATGCTGTCAACTAGTACAGCAGACATGCACCAGCAGCATATTTCTGTACAGTGCACAGCCCCACTTTCACTGATGACTGGAAGTCCTGCATATAAGCACTATTTGGCACTTTTTAACATCACTTTGACAGGCAGTGCTTTTAACCACAGTAAGTTGGTTTTGCTCTAAATGTGTGCAAATAGCAGCAACTGGCAGTGGAAATTGAGGCTTATTTCAAATCTGTCACTGAGGTATTTGACCAGCTGTGTTTAGTATTTTACTTGTGATACGAGTAGCATAAATATAGATAGATGTGTAATAAATGAATATACAGTGCCTTGCGAAAGTACTAATACACTTTGAACCTTTGCACATTTTGTCATGTTTACAACCCTAAACGTAAAGATTTTATTTTTACTGAAAGTTCACACACAAGTAACAGACAACTGTGAAGTGAAAGCAAAATTATACATGATTCTGTCATTTTTCAAAAAATAGAAAAGTAGGGCGTGCATAAGTATTCATACAGCATATACAGCAGTGCATTAAATTGACTTTATTACATTCCTAATGACTGCAGAATGTTCACACCTTGCCCTAACCATTAAATAGAGGCCACCTGTGTGTAATCTACTCTCAGTATAATTCCAGCTGTTCTGTGAGGGCCTCAGAGCTATGGTCAGAGTGTATTGGTCACTAAACAACATCATGAAGGCCAAGGAGCACAGCAGAGAGGTCAGGGATAAAGCTGTGGAGAAGTTTAAAGCCGCGTTAAGTTATACAAAGATTTCCCAAGATTTGAACATCTCACGGAGCACTGTTCAATCCATCATTCGGAAATGGAAAGAGTATAGCACCACTGCGAACTTACCAAGACACGGCCGTCCACCTAAACTAACAGACCGAACAAGGAGAGCACTGGTCAGAAATGCAACCAAGAGCCCCAAGATAACTCTGGAGGAGCTGCGACGTCCTGCCGCTGAGCTGGGGGAATCTGTACATGGGACAACTATAAGTCATACTCTACACAGATCTGGCCTTCATGGACGAGTGGCAAGAAGAAAGCCATTATTGAAAGGAGGCCATAAGAAATCCTGTTTGAAGTTGGTGGGGGGAGCTTCATGCTATGGGGCTGCTTTTCCTCAGCGGGGAATGGGAAGATTGTAAGAATAGTTAGGAAGATGGATGGAGCCAAATACAGAGACATTTTAGAGGAAAACCTGCTGGAGTCAGCAAGAGAATTGAGGCTGGGGCGGAGATTCAGCTTCCAGCAGGACAATGACCCTAAACATAAAACTATATCTACAATGGAATGGTTTAAAAACAAACATATTAATGTGTTAGAATGGCCCAGTCTAAGTCCTGACCTAAATCCTATTGAAAATCTGTGGAAAGACCTGAAAACTGCTGTTCACAAACGCTCTCCTTCTAATTTGACAGAGCTTGAGTTGTTTTGTAAAGAGGAATGGGCTAAAATGTCAGTCTCTAGATGTGCAAACCTTGTAGTCATACCCCAGAAGACTTGCTGCTGTTATTGCAGCAAAAGGGGGTTCCACAAAGTATTAAGTCATGCTGTATGAATACTTCTGCACGCCCCACTTTTCACTTTTCTATTTTTAAAAAAATAACAGAATCATGTGTCATTTTGCTTTCACTTCACAGTTGTCTGTTACTTGTGTGTGAACTTTCAGTAAAACATTCTAAATGAAATCTTTATGTTTAGGGTTGTAAATATGACAAAATGTGCAAAAGTTCAAGGTGTGTCACAAGGCACTGTAAAACATGTTTAGTCATGTTTACTAAAATGTCTAGATCGATACAATGGCTAAACTTCAGGCAGCAGCGAGATTACTTTTGTTGACTATTGGACTTGTCTGTAAAGCAACTGAAGCTTCACCTAGACTTCATCTTTCTTCATTCATTTTTTTGTTTTGCTCATGAGAGGTCACAGATCATTCCTTATGGCTCATGTGTCAAACCTTAATGAGAGATTATAAGGTTATTCAAGCATTAAGCCTCTGTATATTAATCCAGTTACAACAAACCCTTTTATTTTCATACATTTCTATGACAGGGACCCCGTGACGAACCTAGGTGTATTCCTTTTTTTACTGATTCATTTGGTAGCAATGAAAGCAGTGTCTCTGGCACAGTGTTGAGGGGGTATCTTATGAGCACTGTAATTAGGGCACAAAATTGGGCAGGGACCTCTTAGTCTTATTATCCCAGAAGGTTCAGGTCAGCTCTTTTTAGTAGGTCACCTGTCCCTTTCTGCTTTCTAGCGCAAAGAACAAAGCATCCCACACTGCAACTTTTATTAGTCTACTTCAAAGCGCTTACAAAATGAAGTACTTAGTCTCCCCCTAGATTATCATTAGCGACACGTGTAAATGTGCGGTCCCCCATCTATCGTTCCCACGCACAATAGGGGCCCTTAACCGTTTAGGGTCCACTCTCCTCCCCGTCTCTTCTCGCCCACTTGGATCATCCCAGGTGCCCTGCTGCTCCCACACCTTCGCACTCGCTCTCCTCGTGTCCCAGAGTAGCACCCAACCAATGCTTTCCCCCCCCCCCCCCCCACACACACTTTTTACCTCTCCTTCACTCCCACTCGCTCCAAGAGGGCCGTGAATCACTGCTGACAGGCTCAAGCACCAGCAGGGCTCTGGCGTGTTCGGTGGAGAGGGGACGCACATTGCTCTTTCTCTTGGTTTGTCGAACACTGAGCAGTGTTGTCAGCTTTGCCTTTCTCGGGGGTAGAACGCTTTTACAGGGACATAGTTTAAAGGTCTCATTGTATTCTGTTGTCTTATCAGAGAGTACTTGGAGACTTTAGCATTGACATTCCATTTCATCTCTCAACCTATATTACGCTTTGTATCTAGAAAATACCCCAGGGACTTACAAAATTTACTTTTGCAAAATGCCAGCAGAGGGCGCACAACCTGCTGCTACAGCTACAGTGATGGGAGTGGTTCAAGTTAACCATAAAGGATTGATTAAGAGTACATGCTCAATGAGAAGTATAAGAAGTGCAACCTTATGTATTTCCCACCCCTTTCACTACTTATTACTTAATAGAACAGCTTCCTGTTTCATAAATCTATTCACCTTATTCTGGAACGGGTGCCACCATGAATTGTGCCCACTGGACTGGAGGACTGTAGAAGTAGAGAGAGAAAATCAGTTCTACACGGATACAAAGTGCAGTGTTTACTGGTTGGTGCAAATGAACACTGGATAATTTACAGAAGTAAATCTACTAAACATCAGAGTTTAATTGCAAACATTTTACCCTTGTTCTCCACTTAATGAACGTACTTCGCTCTCTACCGGAAGTGTCAATGCAATGGAAGTGCCGATCTGTGGCAAAAAGAGGCTAAGCTGGGAGGGGCGGAATAAAGTGAATACCAGATAACAATCAACAGAGTCATTCATCATATTTTATTGTTATTGCTCTCTAGCAATACAACCATTGCAAGTTACCAATATTTACATGATGCCACAGAACAAACAAGCAATAGCCTTCAATCAAAAGCAGCATACTAGCAACTAGAGTACGCTCTGTACATTCCTTGAGGTCTCCTTTTTAACGATTCCACAGTTTTACTCCTGGTACCAGTACACAAATGCTTTGAAATATGGAAAAACAATAATGTAGTGGAGGCCATTTGAGAACTGAAATTATCAAATGAAGTCTGGTAGAGTTGAACCACTTTATGACATCGACATGTGGGGGACTGATGACAAGATGGACTAAATACTCAAACATTAACATTAATGAGTGTGTTTTTTTCCTTGAGGAACAGTAACATGTCTTAAGACTCATAAAAGTCAGTTTAGCATAATAACAGGCTGGTGTGTAGTTTGCACCAGAGGGACAGAAAGAACAAATTAATTGTTCTCTCATGGAAATGTTGTTTAGCACTTAAGCGGAGTGATTCATGCGTCTCCAAATTCAGCCTGTTCTGGTGACAAGCCAGTCCCAGTGTCGTCTCTGAGACCGCAGACCAGCCATTCATGTCTCCCATATGTCAGCACACGCACTGAGCACTTGGGCATGAAAGTCTTACTGTTTGCTAATTATCATCATCCGTTATTAGACTCAGAAATGGTTGCAGTGCATTTCTAATACACAATACTCTCCACTTATTCAGACTTTGGACCAGCACATTGTGGTCAAGGTTACCGGCTCTTCGACACACCATGAAGGCATTGAAGACAAAGTAACACACCATTGTCAAAAAGGTAAGATGAAAACATCCATCCACAACATTCATTTTGAATACGTTGTAGAATCAAGGAAGGTTATAAAGTCAGGTAAATTGGACAGACTGAATATGTCCGTCCAAAGTATTTAGCCTGGGGCAGATGGGGCACTATCTTTAGACAATGAACATTTGAACAATTGTCATTACATTGCCTTACAGTTACACGGCTCCAGCTACTTGGCAATGGTAGTTCATCTTCACCCACTGACAACTGTGATTGTCAGGACGAAATGCCAGGAAACGCTTCAACGCAGATGGTGAGGGAAGGAACATGGCGCTTGGAGGCACGAGGCTGGTTTCTCTGTTTCCTTCAGGCCCAAATGTAATGTAATGGCACTCTAAACATTTCCTAAGTGGAATGATGCACGCTTGTTGACATGCACCGCTGAGTGAATACATGCTAAATGTGAGTGTACGTAGTGTGTGTGCATAAGAGCCTTATTGAAGCCTGCAGACGCTTCCTCAGTATTGTGAAGACTCGGCAGGGAGCACTGTTCCTCTTGTGTTTGCCAGGAGCATCTTTCCACCCACGGCGAGCGGGCAGGCTGGGCTGGCTGCGAGGCTGGCATTCATTGGACCTCTTGGTAAAGAGAAAAAAAGGCACGTTGCCATTCATAGCTACACTGTGCACAGAACAGAAAAGCTCTGGTTGTGACACACATTCTCTGTTGAATGCCTTTCTGTGTTTACCAAAGAAAGAAATAGCTACCATTTTTTAAATTCAAGAGTGAATTACTTCATTATACTAAAACTGTATTTGAGTCACATGTTTGGCCCTGCTAACAATCATCCATATGATTTATTGTGACTTATGTCAAGTCAATTATGAAGCCTTCATACATCACACACGTCTCACGGTTCGTTGGCGTGATTGATAAATCACTGGCTTCTTTACAGGCAGCAGACAGCTGGGGTCGCCAAGAGTCCGAGATGAAGCTGCGCACAAGCCAAACCAAACGTGCCCGTTTATGACTGAGCAATAGAGCTGCTTGCGACTGTATATCGACCCTTAAATCGGTCTATCTTGGTCAGTAAATAACAGAGCAAAACTGAGCGCTGAGAAATTTGATTCAAAACAACTGATAGTTATATTCCACGGCGCCAGTCTCACTTACTGCGCACTGGGCGAAAAATCACTTTCTTCACAGATCAAACAAATTAGCAAATAAGAACTGACGCCTAGTGTGCGTTTCCCCCGTGCCTTGACACGAATCATGAGTTTTATCGATGATAGTTTACTCTTCGGCAGACTTCTTCTGGACAGACACCTCCTACCTGCTCGCTCTGCCTCTCTCTCCTCATCTCACACTTTTCCCTCAGATACCAAGATGGCGGCAGCCTCATCCATCCAGCCGCCGAGTGTACACTCCTCTGTAGCCCGGGATAGCGCACTACTTACCCCGGGGATGGACAGCCCCGAGAGCCGGCGGCAGGACGATGAGGAAGCGGCGGCACTGCCCTCGGAGACCGGGGTGAGCCTCCGCGAGCTGCCGGACCTGGAGCCAGAGGAGATCGAAAAGAGACTGGCCAAAACGCGCAAAGAGCTGAGCAACAGGAGGAAAATTCTCATTAAGAACCTTCCACCTGACACCACCAACCAGGTACAATTCACTGATGGAAACGAGACAAGTAGTGTCCGTGTGGGGAAAGAGTTTGAGCAACAATATCCGTGTAGCCACACTTTTACGCGTCTGGCGCGCAGCCGTGCACTTTACTCGGACTGTCCAGCAGTACTTGCCGACACTTTATTAAACGGTTTGCAATTAGAGCGGGGGTTATTTTGTATTTACCTCGACTTAACAGCGGGACTATGGTTGACAGCCATTTACGTGCAGTGCGTGTTGTGACAGTTGGGTTGCTTGCGGAGTGCTGACAGGTCTCTTGATGCTTTTGAGGAATTGAAACCAAACACTCTCGATGCTATTGAATAAAGTTCAGCTGTACAGACTATGCAGTATAAATCATGAATAAAATACCATTAACTGTATTATTATATATTACATCAAGCCCTTCATCCAAATGAGGTAATTGATTTTGTTTAGTTGAAAAAAAAATGTTGTTCACCGATGACACATCGGTCCCTCTGCATGTCTGAGAGTGCACCTGTTACTTTTCATGTCTGTGTTTGTGCTCTGTTAGTTGGAAATGCATGATTTCAATCAGAGCGCTATCCTCTTCCAGTGTTTAACTATAAAGCCGCAACCTTGAGTGTTGTTTCAACTGAAGAATACGAACCATTCCTGTCTCTTGTGTTTATTCTGTCATTCGACCTCAAACTAGAGTGACTTCATTGTTTTACCATTAGGATCTATTTAATTCCTCCTCGTTAGTGCCATTCATCACTGTTGTCAGCTGTAAGCCTTTATGAAGCTGTGTGTGAAGAAGAAGAGGAAGAAGGAGAAAGAAGGCGCTGGGTCCTCCAGGCTTGTAACACCAAATGCTCTTAGTCAGAGGCAGGCTGCCAAGGCGAACCAGCAGTCTGCATACCGCTCGTGGGTTATATGAGAAGCATAAAGCCAAATAGAGGCTGTATGAAGTAGTGCGACTCTGTGGTGTGTGCAAGAGACTTATAGGGCAGAATATGATCAAAGTCATTTGAATCAGAGGGGAACAAAACAAATATGGGACATCTGCTCCTGGGTTTGTCAAGAGTGTGATCCGCGGAGTGCCCCTGGGCAGTTCACAGCCAGCCAGTCGTAAATCAGATCTCTCAAAAAGGGCACATTTCATTAGAAGCTCTTGTCTCTTGGATCTTCGTCTCTGTTTGTGGAAGAGCAATGTTTACTTAGAGGCCAGATGTGGAGATTCCAGAGCCGGATTCACAGAATGCAAAGAACCGCGAACTGTGTGGGTGGTACTTGTAATTTTGTGAAATTATTTTTTAAAGAGACGTTTGCAGCTTCTCTGGATGCCCATATATGCAACAGAGACTACACATAGTGTTGTCCATTTTTAAAGTGACTGTGGTGCCACTGGCAATATTTGTTGATTTGTATCTATTTTTTGTAATGAAATATCAGGTATTGTCTGTATTTATACAGCACAGTTAGTAATATTTGATGAAAACACAAATTGCTCAAATGTAATGTAACATACTTGATAAGGAGTAGCAAAATATTGGAATTGTTATTGCAATATTCAAAACAGTTGTATAGCTCAAAGTCTGCCTCATATTGTGTTCCTAATGCAACTGGAAGTTAAATGCATGAAAAACCACATTAAAGTCAGCTCTATAAACAGATCGATGCGCATTACAGCAAATGTTTTCTCGGTATTAGGGGGAGGGGGGCAGAGTGGACTTTGAGGCAGTGGAGCTTCTTGTTTTGAGCGCAGGATCAGTGTTATTCATAGAGTGCTTGTTGACATTACAGCATCTTCTTCCCTCAGCTTATAGATTTATGGAGTTGGAAAGTCCTCATCACTGTCTTATATAACCCCCGGTGATGGAGCAAACAACACCCGGGCGACTCCTTCTCCCCGTTCCCCTTATACCCAGTGGCCCATTAGCGACCGCTGTATGGCAGAGTGGATATGTGCCGGGTCCGCGGTAGACTGTGTCAGATATATGGCTCTGTTGACAGTCCTCATCTCAGGGATGGAGAAGGGAGGTCGGGAGAGAGCAGAACACTGCTGCCAAGAGGAACACTGTGAGGAGAGGAGATGGGGAAAGTCATCAAGTTTAACTCAAATTAGACACAATTTATTATTTGTAAGAGAGCAGAAGTAGTAGGGGACTTTAATTGTCCTGCTCGACCAAAAAAAGTGTGTTTTTTGGGTCAAGCAGGGTAATATTTAGTTTTGATTACAGTTCATTGTGGCATTGTTTCAATAAGCCTCCGCAATTTCAAAAGACCCAGTGTTGCATTCATTTCACCACAGTCTTGTATTGATGATGGGCGAGTGTGACCACTGTGCAACGCCTTCTCCAGCACATCCCAAAGATTCTCAATGGGGATAAGAGCTGGCCTCTTTGGCGGCCGATCCATTTGTCAAAAAATATTAAATGATGTCACATGCTCCCTGAACCACTCTTTTACAATGTGAGCTTGATGAATCCTGATATATAAGTAAAGAAGAAATCCATTGATCATGGATTAACATGGTCATTCAGGATGTTCAGGTCGTTCTTTAGGCACACAGTGTTGCTAGACCTAGACCTGACCGACTGCAGCAACCCCAGAACAGAACAGTTAGTTAAATCCAGTTGTCAGCCAGTGTTGGCTGAATTATCTTAAAACATAACATTTTAATACTGTCTAGAAAACCAGTGACCTCAAAATGGTGGTTGGCTGATGACCATGAAGGTGTTGGAGTTCGGAAGACTCTAAGGAGCTCCAAATGAAGCTCTATAGAAATCGTTTTTGGGATTTGCGTGACCTTATAGAATTGAAGGAGATATCCATAAGGATGCAGTGGGGAAATGGCTAAGCCCATGTCAACGTTTTGGTGTGACGCCCAGTATCTTCACATGGTTGTTTGTTCATAGCCATGAACATCTCAAGTGAAAGTATCAACTCCTTTTATTGGTTCAGTTTATAACATTTCACATTTTGAGCAAGAGGAAAGAATCTTTTCAGACATGTTACAATAGTTTGTTTGCATAAATGCTGAGATGGCCATGCACATGTTTTGTACACATTGCTATAGAAGATGGCACAATGTCATGGAGGTTATCTCTGGTGCAATGTTTTTAATAATTCATTTCCTTAAGACGACCCAACTTGTGTGAGTTGTGTATCTACCCGGTGGTGTTTGCATACCTGGAGTAAACACATTCAAAATGCGAACTTGGAGCGGTGTGCGCAGCAGCCGACACCTCTCTTTTACATGCTGCGTGTTTGTCAGCAGCAGATGTTCAAGAAGTGCTCCTGACACTGGCCGCAGCGCCTTACCTCTCCCTCACCTCACCTTCACAACGCCAGGCCACATGCTATTGTTGTTGCAGCGCTAGTTCCCCCCCCCCCGGGGTTTAAATTGCCTTTGTTATGCTGCACAAAATGATACGTTTTAGCGCTTTAAACCTTGTTATAACATTCACCCCTCATCGAAACCATATCTGGAATGATCTGTAGTTTCATTTGCCCAATTTTGTGTAGTTGTGTATCCAAACAGACCATTCACTGCTTCTTGTTTGGGTAGAAATAAGCCTTTAGTTTTTATCTTGTTCAAATGAGTTAGTTAATTATTGACACATACAGTATCTTAATTTACACTACAGGAAATGCCAAGGCTGAGGCGTCCAAAGGGGTTTAAAAGGCCTGAAGCCATCTGCTTTCACCCACACTTGTCAAAACGCTGTCACATTATTTTTTTGCCATCTTCAGTTTATACTGTTATCATTTACCTCCTGTTACGTTTCTGCGGCCTAATTATCTAGTTATTTTATCTTTCCTATGAAGTTATATTTTTGTATTGCATTGCCATTTCCTTCTCATAAATGCAAACTTACAAGTAGGGAGCAGTATTTTGCACCTGCCTTTTCCTTTACATAATCCTTATGGCAGAGTCAGTGTTCACAGCATGACTCCATCCCTTTCCCCCTGAGTCACAGCTATATTTCCATAAATTATTTCCCCCCACCTATTACCTACAATGAACAATGGGATCTGTCTTTATGTCAGACTGTCAAATCTTAGAAACAAAAATGTCCACTCCCGCGCGCGTTACGGAGTGTCTATTCATCAGGTAAAGTGCACTGTCACTTTTCCTCCATTAACCTGCCATAAGTCTTCCAAGTGGAGCCTCGAGAGAGCACACAGTAGTGTAGAGCTAAAGCAAAAACCATCTCTTTTAATGCGTCTTTATGAAAATCCATTTCCGGGTGCGTTTGTCGTGCTAATATCCACTGCTAATACGGATGACTTCCAACATTTCCACAGCCTCTCGACTCAGCGCCACAGAGTAGTCTCCGGTTCCATAATGTATGAGCAGAAACCATCTAGGGTCCATTTAGCTCCACCGTCGGAGAGCTACTTTGCCCACACATACATTAGCTGTGCACGTGCTGCTTCACCAACATTATTACTACTGTCGTTGCATGACAAACGCCCCTCCTTTTGTTATGTTTTTCTCATGGGTAGTCCTGTCTCTCACGACAAATTATATGGACCTATATAGGGCTGGGCACCGTGAATCTTTTTCCCATACCAGTACTTTAACGATACTTGGTTTTCGTTACTGATACCAACAATCGATACCTATACTAAAATATTTGTCATATAGAACCATCAAGCAGATTAATAATGTTAATTTATTCCTTTTCTTTTCATTTAATTTCTTTTGCATTTGTATCATTTGTTTGAGGTGAAATAACCAAGAAACGTCCTTTAACGACATAAGGGTGTAAAAAACACTTTCCAAGTTTTTTTTTTTTTTTTCGTTTTTCCCCAAATTTTTCATATTTTTCCACTTTTCCCCCCATTTTGTCTTCGTGTTTTCTTTCCCAATTTACCCAAAATTTTATTTCCCCCCCCACATTTTCTACATTTACCTCAAAATTTTCCACTTTAATCATTCTTTTCGGTACTTGCTTTCGATACCAGACTGGTATCGTTTAACTCTACCCAGCCCTAGGCCTATAAAACATAAACGAGTATTCGGAACTCAATTTAGCTGCTATTTGTTTGTGCAAGTGGGGGGAAAATGTTAGCTACATTTTTGCTCTTTCAAAACATGAGCTTCTTGAATTTAAACGATTAGCTTTCTAAACGCTACTAAGGAATTCTGTTCCCGATTTTTCATGAGCACATTTCACAACTTCACAACAAGTGGAGCTTTTCTGTCCCGCTAATGCTAACAACACTGACCGCTAAGTGCATCAGCTCTATCTCCTTCTTTTCGAGGAATAAAACAAAACACAAATGCTTTTATTAGATGGAGAGTGGTCTGTTTTTTAACTAAAGTTTGCACATTACACCTAGGACGAACCAGATTTTACTCCACTAATCGATGAGAGATAAAATGTAAAGTGAGTGTTTATTGCAATCAATGCTTCATTCAAGATAGGAACATTTTAAAGTGGACATGTCATGCGTATGGAGCTTAAAAATATACTTAAAAACATTATTTTGGATGCATCAGCTTTCATCTTTTACGTTTTATAATTTGAAAATCTATAAAAATAAATAAATGGTAATAAGGAAATGCAAGCAAAAGAGCTGGTGAAAATCGTTACTCCTCCAGCTGGCAGCTATAGGAATAATAATAATAAGATTCAAGATTCAAGATTTTTTATTTGTCAAACCATGTTTTGAAATTATATTTCTCTCATCCTTGATTGTGGAGCGGGGGGTCGGGGAAGAGGGGTGGGAGGGAGGGCAGGGAGTTCAGCTTCCCGATGGCCTTGTGTATGAAACTGTTCTTCAGTCGACTGGACCTGGGCCGTAGATTCCGCAGTCTCCTCCCAGAAGGCATTACCTTGAAGAGACTGTGTGATGGGTGCGTAGGGTCCCTGGTGATTCTGACGGCTTTGCGAGTGAGACGGGTGGAGTACATGTCCTTAATGGAGGGGAGAGGAACTCCACAGATCTTCTCCGCTGCTCTCACGATGCGCTGGAGGCTCCTTTGGCAGGAGGCAGTGCTGGCGCCGTGCCACACAGTGATGGAGCTGGTCAGGATGCTCTCTATAGTCCCTCTGTAGAAGTTGCACATAACAGAGGCTGGGACTCTAGCTCTCCTTAACTTGCGGAGAAAGTAGAGACGCTGATTACTTTTCTTGACCAGAGATGTAGTGTGGATGGTCCAGGAGAGGTTCTCCGTGATGTGCACACCCAGGAACTTAGTGCTGGTCACCCTCTCCACTGCAGCACCATTGATTGTTAGAGGAGCATGCGCCGATCAGACGGGCCGATCGAACGCAGATTTCACAGACTTTCTTACAGTAGATAATCTGGTGAGATGCGCTGCTCTAAACCGAGTTTTAAATGTAAATCGTGGCTACATAACAGCTCTGGATGTACTGCTCGGCTGTATCCCTCTGCGCCTGGTGGCTCTCCTCGTTTCCAGACTGCAGTGTAACTAAACAAAACAATGACGGAGCTAGAGCTAACCCGCTACCGCTACGCTTTAAGACAAAAGCATAATAAAGGTTCGTGACCATAAAATATCAGCGTATGGGACTTCTAACAGGAGGCGAAGGAGACGATGTGCCATGTGCTATTATTTACATGCAACTACCGCATGACTTCACATGTTTGTAGGCGATACAAACGGGATATTTATCACAAAACCGTGCTATCTGAAACACATGTGTAACTACAATCAGAGGCAGGGGTCATTGTCCTGTCTTATTTCGTCTTATTTACAAAAAGGTGCTCTTTAGTGTCTGAAGTGTAACTAAATGGCTGCTAGTCAAAAAGAGAAAGTAAAACGCGTATGTGTTTGGCACCGTTTCCTTGTGGAAGTTTTCTTCTCTTTCTTCAAATATTGTACAAAGTTACAGTCCAAAACCAAAATGATGCTCCTAATTCCACCGTATTCAGGCTGAGAGCTCCACCGGCCTCCCCACTACCATCCATAACGCACATCTGATCTGAAGACACTACGAGTCCCAAAGTATGCGATCTAATGCACTAAAAAGTACATTTATATACAGAGCCATTTCACACTGGAATATGCTGCCTCAGGAAATTAAGAGAATAAGTAATCATGTTTCATTTAAAATAAGTCTGAAGACATATGTAATCGGCCCCAAATAATAAATGCAATATTTGTTTTAAAATAATAATAATAAATAAATAAATAATTAAAATAAAATAATAATAATAATAATAATAACAACAACCTGACTTAATGTTGCTTTGTGTATTGTAATGCACCTGACTTGTTTTCTAATATCTTACCTTCATTATTGAATTGAATGTAGAACTCGGTATTGTTGATGTGTGTTGTATAAATTACACTTTGACTTGTTTTTATAATGAGAATGGACCCCAGGAAGAGTAGTCTTTGCGCTGGTAAAGACTAACGGGGATCCTTTAATAGTTTTGTTTTAGTTTTGTTTAGTTTATTTGTTTATTTGAGCAGTTAGTCTGCTCAAAAGGAGTGGGCCGAAGCAAAAGGCTTATAAGCGCCTACCCCCAAAATAAAAACGATAACATTTTCATTTAACAATCAAAGCAAGGAACGTAGTGTAAGGTAACAAATCATAAACAAAGGAACATAGGGCAAGGTAACAATAAATGATAAAGAACAATAATAAAGAAACAACAGAAAAATAAAGAAACATCAGCAAAAGAATGTACTACAACACTCACAATATCTATATCCAGTCAATTACAATACATCACACCAAATCGGCTATTTTGACACAGACCAAACTTACAAGGCACTATTTTAACTCATCCAGTAATAAACAGAAACGAGTAGATACAAAACATAACAACAGCTGTTTAATTTCTTGTACAATGTTTAGTACAGCGCAAGTAACAAATGATGATCATTAATATATTTCTTACAAATTGTTACCAATGCCAAACATTGGTACATTACTAAAATCTCTAGTGTAACATTACCGGAAGTCACTATTTTTATGGTACAAAGGCACGTTACTATGCAGTACATAATACTTCGTGATCTTGCTACTTTCCAGTTGTCATTACCATCCTCAGTATAATATTAATTTGTGTACAATTTCCTCTTTTTTGTATAATGTATTATAAAAGCCCTACATAGTGTAATGCATTAAAAAGCATTAATACTTATTATATTCCGAGATCGTGCTACTTCCCAGCTGTCATTACCATCCTCAGTATAATTTTAATTTTAGTTTAATAATAATAATAATAATTATTATTTTATTATTATTATTATCACCGTTATTATTACTATTATTATTTATTTATTTAATTGAGTTATGTGTGAAGTATGATGTAAGCCTTGCATAGTGTGGTGCATTAAAAAGACAGGGTGTAGAGCGGGTGGCCAGTTGAAGAGGGCAGTAGCTCCCCACCAACAAACCCCCACCCAGGTGCCCTAACAGCTGATTTTGTAGATGATGTTCCTATGCTGAGTGGTGCATTAAAAGACAAGGTTTTGAGCCCGTTGGCAGGGTCCCTCTCAACAGAGCCATAACTTGCCTACCCTAATTCTCAATTTGTAAATTTGAGCAATAGACAACCGTTCCAAGCAACAACAGTGATTATAGAGGAAAAAATACACATAATTGATCTCACTGCTCCCCCTAGTGGCAAAGCATTTCTTCCTCTCTATACATTTCAAAAGTCTTGTTTGTGTTTATATTTGAACAGGTTGATGTTTGGACATTGTTTCATCTCCATCTCCAGTTTATTCCACAATTGTATACCATTAACTGTTGGACTAAAACTTTTCAAAGTTGTGCTATGTTTCTGAATCCTAAAGTTTAATTCGTCACGTAATTCATAACGACCAGTACCAGTGGCGGCTGGTGATGTGAAAACCAGGGGGGGCTGTTGCCTATGCCTACCTTCAATTATATTTTAAAAGATACTTATAAACATTGTTTTTAACTTAAAAAAGAAAGGTATCTTTGGGGCATTTAATATTATTATCATTATTTTATGCAGAATATAATCAAAACTAAACTTATTTAGATTTATTAAACTAAAAAATAAAGAAGCATGGAATGAATGCTTTTGGAAAATCTTTTTTCTGATGAAATGACATGTTTGTGTAAAGATAGTCACTATACATATTTTTGTTTTGCACCACTGATTTGTGTTTTGTACCAACAGAACAAAGGCAGGAGGTGTATCAACAAAAAAAAATACAGTATATATTAAAGTAAATTGGGACGTGGAGAACAAGCTTTTTGTGGAGTGTCCCCACCAACATTGACACCAAACCTACGCCCTTGTCAGAAATAACTGTGTGACTTACGTGTTTAGATGAGAGTCCTCCTCCGTAGCACCTGGAGCTCCACCTGTTTCACTCAATGAATGAATGAATGACGTTTCCTCTTCTGTCGTAGCTCCTCACGGTCCTGAATCTTCTCTCCATCAAATGTCCACGTCCTAGGACGTAACTGTCCAAGTCAGCGAGGGTTGTCCCAAAGTGTGAAATAAACGAGCAGTAGCTAAAGCAGACGAGCTAGTTAGCATCGTAATGCTACCTCCAGTTTATGACGCTGTTAAGGCGCACGATGAAGCAAAAATTGATAGGAGGGGCGGCGCCCCACCGCCCATAATGGACCAGCCGCCACTGACCAGTACGTTCTTGGAACCTTCTTTTTATTTGACTTGGTAACAATTTATACCTTGCTTTGTATAACATCTGTACAGTTTGGAACTCAACAATGTCACAAACTTCATGATCTTTAATGAGTTTGTGTGGTCCAAAAACCCAACTTTATTGCTCTTTTTTGCAACAATACTATTGGTTTAACTGTGTTTTTATAAGTACTACCCCAAACCACAGTACAATAATATAAATAGGGCAAAATCAGAGAACAGTATAAGGTATGTAGAGCTTTGATGTTTAAAATATGCTTTACTTTTGCTTCTAGAAATGTTAGTAGTTATATATTTAATGTGAGATTTCCAAGTAATTCTGTCATCTATAATAACACCAAGAAATATGATTTCATGCACTCGCTCGATAACAACACCCTCTGTCTGATTTGCTTCCTGAGCATTGGAATTACAGTTGCCAAATATCATCATTTTACTTTTACTCAGATTTAAAGATAGTTTGTTTTATTTGAACCACTTATTGACACTCTTGAGTTCCAAGTTAACAATTTGACACAGTTGTTGTAAATCGTCTCCTGATGCAAAAATATTTGAATCATCTGCAAACAAGATGAATCTAAGTATTTGAGATGTTTTACAAATGTCGTTAATATAAATATTAAACCATTTTGGGCCCAGAATGGACCCTTGAGGTAAACCACAGACAATTTGTCGACAACTCGACTGATAATCACAGATTTTCACACATTGTTTTCTATTTTTTAAGTAACTGGTAACACTGTAGAGCTACCCCCCTAATCCCATAATGTTCTAGTTTATTAATTAATATATCATAGTTTATTGTATTAAACGCTTTACTCAGGTCAATAAATAACCCTATTGCATATTTCTTGTTATCTACAGCATTAGTTATTTCTTCAATTATATCAAAGCGCGTGTGAGGTTGAGTGATTGTTCCTAAAACCAAACTAATTGTCCGAGAGTAAATTACACCTTTCAATAAAGCTGTCAAGTCTAGAATTGAAAACCTTTTCTAAGATTTTTGAGAATTATGGTAAAAGGGAAACCGGCCTGTAGTTTGTAAAGATATGTTTATCTCCTGCCTTGAACAGAGAAATCACTTTTGCTACTTTTATACTACCAGGAAATTGTCCAGTTTGTAATGATAAGTTACAGATGTATGTTAAGGGCTTAGAGACACTTTCATAAAATAAAAACATTAAAAAAGTAAGACAGGGATTTGATTTGTCCGAAATAACAGGCACTATAAAAAATAGTTTATTGTAAACTATAAAAAAAAGACCATGAGGTAAATTCTTTAAAAGTTATAAAATAATAGGCGATAAACCAATAGCCTACAGCATATAATAATATCAGAAATAATAAATAATAATAATAAAGTTGAATGTAAACAGGACAATGTAGAGATTTCTATAGTAGGCTATACAATATTCAAATATAAATATTCAAAATAAATTCACCCAATAAAACACTTCACTTTTTAAAAGCCCAGTATTTGACACTGTTAAATTATGAATCATAATAATCAATTACAACCATGTGATCGGATCGGCAATGATCGGTATCCGGGGATCAAACTTTTTGTGAGCGGTGATCGGTTTCAGAAATCCTGATCGGTGCACCTCTAAAACATACTTCGAGCACAGAACGGCTCAAAATCAACCATGTTGGAATATGGGCTTTAAAAATGTGGAAGACAGTTTTTTACCCCCACACGCATCATTTATTTAGGCTTCGGGCTGGCACAAAATCTTTTTTTGCGAGCCAGTATGCTGCACCGATTCCTTTGTTTTTTAACCTTGTATTCCGGAGATGACTGATTAATATTAATAAAAATGTAAATGCGTGATATGTCTGACAGTGTGGGTAGGTCAGGAGGAGCGACTGGCCCAGCGGGAGATCCTTGTCCAATCTGATCCTTATAGCTTGGGGGCTGTGTTCCTGCTCTGATGGAGCGTGAGCTGTTGGTGGGGGCGGCGCCATCAAAACAATGACAGCCAAACCAGGACTGACTTGGGGCTAGCCACCTGCTTCCTCCACTGACCACATCTATATTTCATCTCTGACACCCTCCAGATAGATAAAACATGTTTTGACATGACTTTGGCAGCTCTCAAATTTGTTATCTAGAAATGACTTGGTAACTTTGTTCCCACACGTTTCAATTTCTTTTTTCAAGGTAAGTTAGGGAATACTTTTTGTCCCCTTTGGGAAATTTGTCCTCTGTATTTGACCTTTTCCTTCAGTGCATCTTGAGATACGTTTAGTCGGGAGTAAGAATGATAAAAAGATAATTTTATTGCTGATTCATCCACATGAAACAACATACAGAGAAATTGGAATTGTGTTACTCTTGCCCTTGGTGCAAATTTAATACAATCTCAATATACTGTATGCATTATATAGGAGATGTAAAGATTAACAACTTTCCAATATTGTAAGCTGATTTCTGGTGAACGACTTAAAGCTGAAGAAATATTATCAAGATTTCAAGGAATAAACACTTCCTACCAACTATTTGAGATTAAAAAGGGCAGCTTTATCAACTAAATGTAAAAGTACTTAACTGTATTTAATGCCTGAAAATTTACGGGGATCAGACATCGCTCCCTGGAAAACAAGCCCGTTCATCTCAAGTGGGTAATGGTTGTGTTAAAATGTCAGTACTTGAGCCTCACAGCAAGAGCGCCTTTGGAGACACTGCGTGCGGATTGATAGGTTGCACAGATGTACTGATGATGACGGATTCTCACTTGTGGGTGTCACCCCCCGCTCCACGCATCACATCGTCCCATCTGCGTCCCGCCACAAAAACAAGAGCTGAGCGGACATTACAACAGTAAGAGGATGTACTGGACAGTTCCATAACAACAAGTATAATATCGCCATTTATGCAAGATTTGTGGAGATAACGCAGACACATGAGTGAGTTGGTGGCATGATGGACTCGTTAGGGGAAGTATATCATTCTGCTGGGGAAGAGGAAAGAGAAAGACAGGCTGAGGAGGCTGATGATTGTGCTGCTCCGGTGGGGATGTGGGGCAAAGAGGGGAGAATGATGATTGGCTCTTGGGGTGATGGGTTGTAGCAGGCTGTGATTTGTGAATCATTCTCTTTTAGAAATGGGGAACATTTTCTCAAAGATTTTACAACAAGTACCACCTAATAACAAATTGAGCTCTTTGTGTATCAGAAGATCTAAACCAGGTCTATATCAGGCAAGGACCAGGTCTAAAATAGGACAAGGAGGAGCCAACTATAGCAACTCACATACCCACAGTTTAAGACATGCCCTATGCCTGAGCATTTACCCATAATCCAAAGATAATTGTTTCACATGCAGGTCTGTCTGAATTAAGTTTAGCAAAAATAATGCCTTCTGTAGCTGTTTGTTTCCTCCCACTAAATTAAAACTAAAGTCATTAAACATTATGTCCTGCTTTTTCTGTTTTGCGTCTATGAGACTTTGTGCAAGCGTCTCACGTCCGTGTTTTGAACCAGGGAGGCTACCACTAGTCGAGAAGAAAGAAATGGCAGTACGGCCGCGATATGCGCACTTCCCTGTGTTTATGCTGATCTGGTCGCTTTGGGAGAGAGGATGTTTTTTAAGAGGCCCCACTGGCAGGCATTTGATGGGCCAGTGATCCGTACAACGCCCGGTCTCAGCCACCTGTCACGCAGTTCAGCGGCACACAATGGGGTATAACTGCGTGTAGAGGTATTACAAAAAGCAAAGTTCAGTAGCACAGTGTCAGCATGACGTCAAAGCAGCATAGAGAGTTATCGCCAATGACATGAACAGATTTTTAAAAAGTGCCCATTTAGCGAGTAATGTAATTCATTCAGATTATATGACACTTAACCCGACGCTGGCAAAGGGGCGCTGTGGCCTTTTTGCAACTTTTTCCACATTTTGAGTAGAGAAAGACATGTAAACTTTAGGCAAATAAGCCCCACATTGTTTGGGATTTGACCTTATGTGCTGTAGTAGTATGCAAATGTAATATTTTGAGCTTATTACCGCATTTATGTAGATCCCTTAAATGCATACCTGGATTTGGGATTGATGCTGAGGGCATGGGTATGGAGCACAGTAAATGTCATGATTGGAAGAAAGGGGGCTTCTCAGCTGCTCTCACTAAATCACGTCCTGCCTAGAGAAGCATCCCCATCTGAATTGTTAAAATGCTCGGACCGAGGGACTTCGAAATATGTACCTCGAAGCAACTGCTGACAAAATGCCCTATAGAGAGCCTTTTTCATAGTGTCTCTTTTAATTAAACACCCGGCTAAACGCTAAAGATTTCCTAAACCGCCTGCTGTCCAGAATGGCACTTTTCTCAGCCGTGACATCCAATTGAACTCGCATTGTTGTTAAGCTCCACCACGCCCGTACGCTAATTCCTTCCCCATGCCGTGCCAGCATCAGAGCTCCAAAATGTGTCTGTAATTGCGCAGTCTATGTGTTATTCAAATGCCGTCAAAGCAAGTAGGAAGCTGGATTCTCTCCTCTGCTCTTTCTGCCGCAAGGTATCGGTCCATCACTAGGTCAAGGGCGCAGTTAAGGCAGTAAGGAGGCCGCGCTCGTCCCCAAATCCCTCTTCCTTGGTTTCAACAGGCTAAGACCAGGGTACGTCTCCCAAAGCGACTGCGTGTGTTTGTTTGAGCTGCCGTGAAAGTAAAAATAACTGTGTATGGCACAGATGAATGTGCAGGTGTTGGGGTAAACACTTCAAGTCATTGCACGTATATTAACATAATCAGCAGTTAAATAATGCACGCGCAATCATCTCACCCAGCAGTGGCTTTTCTATATAAATGTTTAACGTGACTTTTTTTGTTTTGCGTCACACGAGTTGGAAGCAAAGTGCAAACTAATTGCAGAAGATCTACACCAGTGAACATTTCAATGTAGTGATTGTGATATTTAAAGACATGTGTTGCTGTTGTGTGGCTGACGCAGAACATATGATGTTTGTGTGATTAGTGGCGGCGATTGTTGCTGTTAGTCGACCCCCGGACAGAAGTAGCTTAACTTCGTCGATTGTGGCTGAATAATGGAATGTAAAAGTGCTCTGGTTGTGGTTTTACACACAACATATTTTGAAAAGGCAGCATAGTCTTTCCAGTCAAGCACGTTAACTGCTGTGGTGTTGCCCAATCCTTCGTGTCCAGATTGCTCTGATTTGTTTGAACCACGTCACACGAGTGTGTCGAGCCTGACACGTTGCAGTGTTTTTTATATTTGCCGACAACAAGCACTATTTTCAGTAACAACAGGATGGTGGTGAAAATATGAGTTTATCAAGTTTATAATTGTAATGATTTTTTATTTATCTACCTTGTCTGGACCAAGTGTGTTCAGTCAGTATAGTCAGCTAAACATCTGTTCACAAACCATTTCTAGAGGAACCATTCCAGATTGAGAATACAGCGCTAATGCACTGTGAGATCGGTCTTACTTTTGACGGGTTACTAAATACGGTAACACTTTACATTAACGATACCTTATTTTGCCTTAATAAATGATGAGTAAACAGTTAGTTCATCATGAACAATTCATTAGTTAAGTGTGACTGACACAAGTACTACAGTTAACGCCTAGTCACATAGTCAGCCTTAACGAAGGGATTGTTCATGATGAATTAACTGTTTCACATCATTTATTAAGGCTAAATAAGGTGCAGTTATTATTAAGTGTTACCCTAAATACCAGCCTAGTTATAGTTATTAGGTGTTTTATTCATGAACAGGTATACAGAAAGTAAAGTAATTAAGTAAATTAGTAAATTAATTAAGTAAAGAATATTTTTTTCCCGTTTTTTATCTTACAATAGCAAACATTTTCTCTGTAACAGCAGTAACAATAACAGTTATCGCTTTCGCTTACAACGGCTCCTGTCAGGTTTTGTGCTGTATCAGTGTTTGCCCTTAAACCTACACCGACAGAGCTTAATCTTAATCTGACGCTGCTGCTGAAGTAAGTGACTGCTCTAACATGTTAAACGTGACTAAAATCATCTCTTTGCAGAGACTAAATAATTCACGGAAGTTTGAAGCTGAATGTTTAGATATTGGTTTATATAATCTTTAGGGATGGGCCGAGATCACGTGGTACGAGATCTCGATGACTTCCGACATTGAAGTCATCCCGCCTGATAATAAGCACTCCTTTGCTGAAGCCAAAGGCACACATAAGATTGGATTGCACACAAAGAACTTTGTGAAATCTGGTAATTATGAACATTGAAGGTAGGTTCAGCAAAATATTGCAAAATATTGTTTTCCTGATTTACAAACATTTCAAAAGGAAACAATCATCATGTTAACATAAAAATTAGAATCATTATGATTATTATGCTAATCAGTTTACAAAAGCATTATATTCAATAAAGCGTACTGCCCTACTCCTCTAAAAGCATGCACTTTGACTCTATGGCAGATCAGTGTCTCCAGTGTCTGTGTTGTTATTAAAGAGTGCATTATTGGCACTTTTTCGTATTCATTTCTGATTAGGTCCTATGCGTAGCCGTTCATAGTTCAAGGCCTCTTGCTGGGAGTTACTATAGGTAGAACAACACCACAGGGAGAATTTAATGCTTAGTGGCTCCATACATGCTTCAATCTATAGCTGCGTTCAACACGCCTCACCTGACAGTGCTGCGTGGCCTTTAGGCTGAATGGCTCTCACAGCCAGGTGCACTGTGAAAGTGCCAAGTGAAGGATCTGTGAAGAAGGGTAAACTAAAGTAAAATGTCCTTAATTATAATTTAGCATATTGCTACAAATTCTGATGTACTGGTATAAAATTGCTACTTAAATCAAGATCAAAAGATTGTAACTTGTAACGGTAGTACAGCGGTTAGCATTTGTGCTTCACCGCTAGAAGGTCCGAGGTTCGATTCCCACCTGGACGGAGCCTTACTCCGGTTTCCCCTACCACTAAAAACATGTACAATAGGCCAGGATGAATGAGAGTGTGTTTGAGAGTGCGCATGGAGGACGAAGGATGCAAATTAGCCCAAGGCTACAATCCGGTGTGGCTTGTTTACATGCATGAGACCCATGTATGTTCATTAATATGCACTGTCCTGACCAAATAAACCAATAAATAAATTATGGAGTTCCTAAACATGCATGTCAGAACCTGCTCATTTTTCTGTAGAAAGGCTTAACTTCATCAACTACATCACCTCATGATTTTATTGATCTTGACAAGAAATACTTAACATACGCAGAACATCATCCATGCATTTGTCTCCTGCAGGTTAGACTACTGTAACGGCCTGCTCACTGGCCTTTCTAAACGAGCTGTTAGACAGCTGCAGAACATCCAGAACGCTGCTGCTCGAGTCCTGACAAGAACCAGGAAATACGACCATATTAGTCCAGTGCTCCGGTCCCTGCACTGGCTTCCTGTCACTCAGAGAATAGAATTTAAAACAGCTCTGCTTGTGTACAAGTCTTTTCACGGTTTAGCACCAAAGTACATCTCTGACATGTTAGAGCCGTATGAACCATCTCGGGCCCTGAGAACTTCAGGGAGGGGTCTCCTGGTGGTTCCCAGAGTCAGGACTAAAAACGGGGAGGCTGCGTTTCAGTTTCATGCAGCTAAAATCTGGAACAGTCTTCATGAGGATGTGAGACAGGCCTCAACTGTGACAATGTTCAAATCCAGGCTGAAAACAGCTCTTTTTACCCGAGCATATGAAAACTGAAAGTATTTTATCTGCACTCTTGCCTTTTACTGTAATTGATTATTTTTTATGCTGATGTTTTAATGATTGATTTTATTGGTTTTCTTGTAATTTTATGCAACTGTGAAGCACTTTGAATTGCCTTGTGTATGAATTGTGCTCTACAAATAAACTTGCCTTGCCCTGCCTTGCAGAAGGTATTGATTTAATTGCTTTGTTATTGCTCCACTATTGGTTAGTCTACAACACATGGTTATAATATGTTTTCTCGTTGTGCAAGTTGATGGCCATTGAAGTACAACTTTTTTAATAAAAATAGCTCACTCGAGTGCCTGCTGGTTTTGTCCAAAAAAGCCTTCTAGCCTAATACAAATATGATAATGACTCATTTACAAAAAGTGCAACTAGAACCACATGCGGCCTGTTTAGAATTTGTATCTGTCTCACAAAACAATTAAGCCTGTTCTTTGTAAAAACTGACTCCAAACATTCGGTGCACTGGCTAGAAATATGTGCCCAAACTCCACTGCTCTCAGTAATTTGTGTTTTTTTATAATTTTTTTTTTTTTATGTATCTGATATCTGATATTGACCGATACCAACAGACTTTCTTATAGTGTCTTTCTCTGAGTGAAAGAAGAGTTCCTCTTTTCTCCAGTGTGAGACCAAGAAAGTCTTATCTTCTCTTGCAAATGAAGTACATATAATTTAACAATTATATCTATTCATAAATTAATGTAAAAACATTAAACAAGGATCACTTTTCTACACTAAATATCCTGGGCCAATTAACAGGCTTTTAGGTTGCATTCATATTAACAAGTCAATTCCCAACAGGATCTGATCATTATAAATATGTTGGGCTATATCAGTTATTTTTTAACATTAGCATTATATAAACTAAAATACAAACACTTGACTGCTCGGGCAGTGGCCAATTTTATTTTATAACTTTAAGTGATTCAATCATATTTTTTGTCCCAGCCTTGATTAGTTGCCGCTAGCATTAGCACACTGTTTGCTAGCCGTGATCAAAAATGAATTTGCGGAGGTTAAAGCTAATTTGGCGATTGAATCCTCCTGGTTGTGCCCTTTAAAATGAGGTACATGTCCATATTCACGTAAGGATTAAACAACGAGGAGCTGTGCATAAAACATTTTGAATGCACGATAAGGAGTCAAGAACACCACAACCTTCAAAGTTGTGTTTTTAAAACATTGAGAGCCAAAACACATATCGGTTCAGTATCGGTTATTTGTATTATTTTTTTTCAGTATTGGCTCCAGTGTCAGATACCAGTATCGGATCGTTGCATCCCTATAAAAATATATATGATGAAGGTGGATTATTCTAGGCTTTTCATCCGTGGTGTTAAAAAGGCGTCTGCCACATTCCTTATCACATGAATTCTCCCAGGGCACCCCAACAGCTCACCAGAGTGTACAGTATGTGCTCTTACATGAAGACACAGAACTGGCCCTGGGCGGTTGTGTGGTGCTGTGAAACTGAGCAGACTTGCTGGAAATGTGAGCTTTGCGCTGCTTTTTAACATGGATCACAGGAGCTTGGCATAACGACGGATGAAATGCCTGGACTGTACCTTACACACTTTTTTCCCCCTTTGTCAAACACGTTTGAGTGTCTCTTCTTGTTTCTTTTGCTTCATGCATGTTTGAGTAATCCTGCATTCAGTCTATTCAGTGAAAACGGTTTATCCCCGCTCGCTGATGTCATGAGGTACTTCTATGTTTGTCCAAATGCCTTTACCACACTTGTTCAGGTCGTTTTAACACCCAAATTACCTTCACTGCAGATTGTTTCTTGCCAATAGCTGACAATTATTGTCTTTCATTTTCTTTAATCTTTGTTAAGCAATCTTCTCTCCCCTACTTGCAGAAGTCCAGGTGCCTTAAATGACCTTACGTACCTATATCTGCTTCTCATGTACATTATTTTGAGTTATAAATCAGCCTCTAACAGAAAAGAATGGTATTAAAATATTTATTCTTTTGGTATTTATTCACACATCTTTAGTCAGTTGTGATGTGTGATACTAACTTGTCTCTTTTCGTTTCTAATTTGTTGAAAATCATAATTTGTTACAAATTAGGGCTATTTTGCACATTGTCATGTTGTTTTAGAAGCCACATGAACGTTACCCATAGCATTTAAAAAATAATAATTCTTTGGTATCACTTCGCACATCTCTTTCTGAAACAAATCGGTTGCATTTGCTTTATCCAGCTTGTAAAGTTCCTGGATCGTGTCATGTCTGCATAAACAGACCCTTGTTGAATTAGATGTACCACCAACTTGTGCTCAGAAAGCTCATATAAAAATGTGTTTGTTGCATTTCCATTACTCTAGAAGCAGTGGTCAAATTATGATGAAATCTCCTGCAAAAGTTGGCAATTACCCAAAATACAGACTATTAGCTTTTGGAGGCTATTGTTTACCATTGCATCATGAGGCCTTGTTTAACAGCGGGATATGGTAAATGGTTTCAACTTATATAGCGCTTTTCCACCTACATTAGGCACTCAAAGCGCTTTACAGCAAGGAACCTCTTACCCATTCATACACCGATGTACGCAGACACTGGATATCAATTAATACATGTCAGGCTTCTCTTTAATTTGAGGGTATACAGTATACAGTTTCTTAAAATCAAAGGAATACATTACAGTACTCAGTCATTAAATTTACATTTCATGTTAATGACATCAAGAAGAAAGAAAAGATCAAAACAGCGAGGGAAAAGTCCTCCATCACCATGTGGTTCCCCAGCGCTACAGAACGGGACAAGCATCGACTGCAGCGCATTGTGCGTGCTGCAGAGAAGGTGATTGGCTGTGAGCTCCATCTCTCCAGGACCTGTTCACCTCCAGGACCCAGAGGCGTGTGGGTCGGATCACAGCTGACCCTTCTCACCCTGGACACGGACTATTCACCCCTCTCCCCTCAGGCAGGAGGCTACGGTCCATCCAGACCCATAAATCCCGCCACTGGAACAGTTTTTTCCCCTCCGCCATCAGACTCATGAACATTAACAAGTCTCTGTAGCTCAGTTACAGACTCATGGATGTTTCTGCTCTTGCAGTGTGCGGTGTGTCCACACTTAGACCCGCCGCTATCACTTTATAACACTTAATATCACTTTATACGCCTACACATCTGTAAATACAATCCTGCTGTTGTTTAATGTCAAATTGTTGTTGTCTTACCCCACGTCACTTTATTTTATCTTATTTATTTAATATTTTTTTATGCATGCCCCTATAGCCTTATAGTTTAAAGTTCTTAGCTTATTTTTTATCTTAATTCTGTGTTATATGTTTTATGTCGCACGTTTGCACCGAGAAAAATTCCTAGTTTTGTGAACCTGTTCTGAAACGATGGCTATTCTGATTCTGATTCTGATTCTGATTGGTAAATAAGTTTGTAACAGGCAAGTAACAAGGGTAGCCTTAACATCTTCTTCTTCTCTATGCTTTAATATTATGCAAATCAAAATGAAAGTATTCTAAGTATTCAGAATACAATACTGGACAAAGTAATGGAATATGTTACTAAATACAGTATTCAGTTCTTTGTTTTGTAACTAAATTCAATTTCAAGTATTCTTCCCAACACTGTCAGACCTTGAAATATTGTAATGTTGTATTATGTAGGGAAATAATAAAAAAAAAAACACGCACATCCCTTTAGAAGCAGTGTGCTGGATCAAAAAAAGGCAACAGACGTAGCGTTTTTGGTGTGATCTACAATCAATTTGGGAGCTAATCGCTCAGTTGTGCGGACCTTTTCTTCCTCACTGTGATCTCGCACTATGTCACAAACCAAACTTGTTCTGAACCCGCTGACCATGTTTTCAGGTACCTACTATTTTTAAAAGTTCCCTTTTAACACCGCCTCCCATACTGGAGTTGAATCCTGCGCCAAGGCCACAATGCAGAACATTCACCCTTTGTTTGATGCTGCGTCACAAAAGGAAACTTGAACTAAACTGTCAAATAACTGCAAATAAATCAGCCCAGACCGAATGCTCTATTTGCCTGGACTATCGAAATAAAGCATTTGGAGTAAGACCTAATGTAACAGCCAATTTATATATATATTTTTTTTTTCAAACTTCAATATTTGTTGAAACTCTGAGCTTTATGCCTGGAGCCTGTGCAGTATTTGGCTGGGCCCAGGGACTGTCTTGAAGGCCGTTGTGTAGCTATTAAAGCCATTGTTAATTAGAACAGTGCTAAAAAGCGTTGTGGGAATTTCCGTGAACACAGAGGAGCGTCGTACAGCAGGAGTGTGACTGGATGTAGTCTGAGGAGACACAGAAGCGTGAAACAGACTATTATTTTAATTGCAACATGGTCCGCTCAACAGCTAAATTGTGAAGCTATAAAAAGACTTGGCGCTTTTGAAAGTAGCCTAACAATTGACGTGTTTGGAGAAACAAACATGAGCTGAAATTGTTGTTTTTTTAAAGAAATCTACAGTAGCTTGATTCTCTGCGATTGAAATTGCTCTTCTTTTTGCTGGCAGTTAGCTTCAGATGGACGGTGTAATAATCCATGTAACGCCAGCAGTAGCTCTCTATCCAGTGATTTTCGAGGGTGAGCGAGCTGACCCTGTGTGTGGGCAGCCGTGCATAGACATCACCGATATGGAACATGCTCACTTTGTTCGCGAGTGGGCTGGTGCTGTTATGAGAAATCTAACTGGGAAGGCACCAGAGAGAGAGAGGACTTCGAAATCCACATTTTAGTCACTGCACGGCCATTTCAGCCACGTCCGTTCGTGGCTCTATTTCCTGCAGAATCTGTGGTTGGAAGTTGTTGCTTTAATTCGTTGTACTTGCACTTAGAAAAGATTATTGTAAAATGCTTTTATTTTACTTCTTTACTTCTACTTGCTCGTTAAATATGAGTAGGCGCAAAGAGATGACCCTGAGTTTATTTATTTATTAGTAGTCTTTAATAAGCCATTCAGTGTTAACAAGTGCAGAATAAAAGCGGAAGGCATGCGGTAATTGGATGAAAACAGAGTGTCTCTCTGTATAAAAATGCTGATAAGCTGGCCAGCAGATTACAAGTGCTTATTTTTAGGCTTTGTACATACTTTTGTAGAATCAATTTAATGCTGGGTGGTGGAAATGGGGATTGGGGCAGCTTTAAATTAGGTCTAGACAGTATAGTTTTGGACTTATAGTTTTGGCACATACACCTCAAATTAATCATGCCATAGAGAAGAAATAATATGTTTTATGGAGATTTTCCCAGGAAGTCTGGAGTTGTTGTGTTTCAGCACATTTTTTAAACTTATTATCCCTAGTTACCACATTATTTTGAATATCACCATGTCATTACTTAGCTGTAAATAAATGGTAAATGGTCCCATGTATGTAGCGCATTTCTACCTATGTTGGGCGCTCAAAGCACTTTACTTCACTTTACCTCACCCAGTCACACTCTCATTCATACACCAGTTTCAGTGAACCACCAACCCTTCGGTCACAAGACGACCCGCGCCACTACATGCGCCCCATGATGATTGAAAATATCTCATTGGTGGACTTTTCAAACCACTTCTTAACATCTATTTTTAAACATCAAACCAATGTTGCCAACAGGATAGATACAGATGCGTCATACAAGGGGGCGTGGTCGGGAAAGAACGCTTGTTATGGGACTCACCACTATAAGCATATGTAGCACACACAATGTCATGTCGAAATCAGGCCCCTGTGAATGTCTGGTCTCATTCTGGTATTTAAAGAATGTAGCAGATTGTCCAGTAAAAACGAGAAACTGGCACTGAAAGCTAGTGGTTAGCATGTACCATGAAGCTAACCATAGAAATAAAAAGGGTGTTTGATCCTAACGGGGCGACAGTGGCGCAGATAGTAGAGCGGGTCGTATAGTGACCGGAAGGACGGCGGTTCGACTCCCGCAGGTGCACGCTGTCGTTGTGTCTTTGGACAAGACCCTTCACCCACCTTGCCTCCAGAGTCTGCGTACACTGGTGTGTGAATGGGTGAGTGGTTCTTTGATGTAAAGAGTGCCTAATGTACAGTAGGTGGAAAAGCCTTATATAAATGTGACCATTTACCCTTTATATCCAACGGACCGTTAGCAAGCCGGCTAGCCCAGTTCCAACTTTTCAGAGTCAGTTTGTCTGTTCAATGCGTTTTTCCTATTGCAAATATGACCCTTTATTGGCAATTCCAGAGACCCTGTCTGTATCTATAGTGAATCCACTAGGGCTAAAATAATAGTTGCAAGATTTTTTTTACTCTCTGTACATGCGATGTCGAAATGATCAGTTGAAAGTGTGTGGACTTACTAGAACATGATGAGAAAACAACAAAAAGGGTATTACTGCATTATTGCTGAGGATAGATGAAGCCGTTCTCTTATTTTCTGCTATTTTTTAATACCCTGCTAATTAACCATCCCTCATGCCTTATATTTATATTTTATTCCCCCATCCCTCTGTCAACTTGATGCCCCCACCCCATTTCCAACCTCAGCAGTAGAACCATCTGCCACCTCAGCCTCTGCATCGCCATCAGTATCCCTTAAACGGGAAGAATGAGTATCTGAAGCTTTGTTGAAAATGGTCGACACTTTGTGGACTTGTGTTGACATCACACGGACGGAGCTAACAGCGAGTCATGTCCCTCAACTGCTGATCTTCATCTGAAATAAACGCTTCCCACAAGTCAAATCCCTTCCGCCGTGTAGTGTCAGTGGTTATGTAACTGTGAAGAGCCAACGCTAACGGCTTTAACACATTTGGAGCGAGTGAGAGAAAATCTGCTTGGTGATTTTTTTTTGTCTCCGTCTCGGCTAACTTGGCACTTTTTAAAATCCACATCCGCAGCAGTGTTTTGATAAAAGACCTGATGCACTTCGTTTGGAATAAAAAAGAAAATCCTAATTGTCGTTGCTGAGCTGTGTGTTTGACCTGTGATTATTATTTTTCAAGCATAATTCCCTATTTCTGGCACATTACTGATGTTTGGAAGAATCCCATTAAGGAGCCTCTACAGTATGGACGACGACATGTTGGCAAAGAGAAATCACTTTACATAGAATTATTAAGGGTAAATAAAAGATGTACTTACGTTTTTTTCGGATATCACGTTTTTTGCACAGATGCCATTGTTTCACTCTCGTTCTGGAGAGAAACATTTGGTGCTAGTGATAGACCAATACATTTGAGACTGTACCCTACATCACAAATATCACATAAAGAGGATATTCCTCTCCGTAAATGTTTATTTTTATGTTATTGATCTATAGTTAACAAGGCACACTGAGATTTAGTTAATGAGGATCAGTCTGGCCCCAGAGAGGAATCTTTTCAACCACTGATCACTATAAGAAGTTACAAAGATGTAATTTTTCTCTAATCATTATATTCATTATTACTTGGCCGACATATAACACCCAAATTTAAAGCATTTGCTCACATTTCTTTTAACAAATATTCACAGTTTCATAAATCTATGGGAAACACCCAACAGCTTATAACGGCGATCTCTCCAGCCTTATCTTGGTTGCTCGCCGAAGGCACATTTTAGTTAAATCTTTTTTGGATGGTGAACAACTTTTAGGTATATGAATTAGAGTTCAAGGAAATAATGACATAATTAGACACTCCTCTTTGATGCATTAGTAGCTCTCTGTCGCGTTTGTTTCATAAAAGTACCTCATGATGTGAAAAGGTTGGAGACCCCGGCTTACAGTATGTAGATAATACATGTGCTTTGTCTTTCAGGTCATGTGTGTGCTCAGTGTTTGGTCAAAACATACAGTATAATGTGATTCATTATTTTTCTGATTAATTGCGAGTTAAAGCTTTAATATTGACAGCTCTACTTTATTGTAATTCGACTCTTTTCCCCATTCACTGATATCCTTTGTTCTGTCTTTTCCCTTTCAGGAAGTCCATGAAATACTGAAGGAGTATGAGCTGAAGTACTGCTTTGTGGACCGCAACAAAGGCACAGGTACCTCTCCTCAGAACTACTATAATGAGTACACAAGTGCTCATGTAAACGTTAGTATTGGAAGCGTTCACACACAGACATGGGACTTTTCTCTATTATTGTTGAGAAATGAATTCAATAAAGAAAGCGAGGCTTTGGACTCCTGTGCTTTGATGTTAGAGAGTTACGTTTATAAAGAAAGAGCCTTTTTTTTTATATATACTTCAACACGTCAGCTATTGATAAAGTGGACGATAAAAAGTACTTTTCATTTCATCGTACACACAAAGCATTATGATAATTAATGTCTTTTCAATATCAAAACCGGACCATGTTTCCATTACTTTACTTTAATACTAATTATGGAATGATAATAGAGTTACCTCCATTGAAAAATCGTATTACTGTATTAATATTCTTCCACATATATATTAATTTATTTTCAAGCCTTTTTCCAGCAACTATGAGCTCTAGGTGGGGTACAGTTTGTATATGCACTTTGCGGTGTCATTAATTGTGTGCTTTTTCATTGTCGCTAAACGATAAGTTTGCCTCAGGCTTTCACATATTACACCGTCATAGGAGTGTATTATTACTGTGTTTTTAGATAATTAGTTGATATAGTAATTAGGTGTGTTTTAATGCTCTGGATATACAGCGGCATCGGAAAGTTTTCAGACCTCTTTTAATTTTTCATATTGTCTTGGAATGTGATACGTTTTCTAACAGTTTTTGAACATTCATTGGGTTTAAGTCGGCACCTCCTAAAACTGTAACCTTTCGAGTACCACCTCATAATATTTGACTTTCCAAATACCACCAGGCCTGGATCGATATCAAATTAAGTCTAAACTGGCGAAATATTAATAAATGAATAAACATTTATTACATAAATCTGTAATAATAGACTAACATTTCAAATGACAAAAATATGATAAAATCACAGTTTGAAAACCACTGGCCCATGATACTGAAAGGTGTAGCCTCTATCTTTGTATAAGCCTGTTGCATGCTCTAGTTTACAAGGGTCCCTAGAACTGTAAATCAAGAGCAGATTTACAAGATGACCCGAACACAAACAAACGCGCTGCTTGTCCCCTCTGGCCCCAAGTGTCTGTCCCATACCAAAGAAATCCTGCGTGGGCTCTATATTTAGTGTGAGTGCGCCGCCAAGCACCTGTAACGTAACGCCTGTGAGCAGCTGAGATATCAAAGCAGCATCGGCCCGTCCCAAAGGTTAATGGTGTTTCAGAGCAAGTGAGAGCCTGATGAAACACGGCCACTTGCTCTGCCAGCCTGTCTGTGCCACTAATGAGCTGCCACTGTGGCGCTGGGCACAGAGGTGGCCACAGTTAATGGACCCGGCTTTTATTAAATATCTCCATTTCATCGGACTTAGTATAATCTTTACCCTTCTGTCAACAGCGAAGGACACATCAAATAAAACTGTTCTTCCCCTTTTTGCCATTCCTTAAGGATGCCAATTCCAATCTCATCAAAATGAGAGTTTACAAGGTCGCTATTAGATTTAAGACATGCGAGAACTTAACTTCAGGAAATCACATCACATCTAATCTAAAACAAAAGTTGCAATGGTTTTTCCGAAAGCTTTTTGCATCCTATAAGTCATGCACATTCAGCGAACATCATAATAGGGCTAAACTCTGGAGATGCTATTATGAAATCTAAACAGGATAGAGCTTTTCATTTTGGATAAAAGAAATGTTCACAAACTCAATATATGGTTATCTCCCGGTATTGCCTCAAAGTTGGATAAAACAGGATAGGCATCTGGCGTAACAATCCGCCATGGAAAGAAACAATACCCACTTGGTATAGAGATTCTATGACAGATGTAGACTAAAAAAAACTATGTTCTGTCCATCTCTGGCTTTGGATACACCAGATTGGAAACCAAATAAATATTGCAATCAAATCAGACAAATATCCTCCTGAGCTTTCTCACCCTTTAAATAAACGCTGTAAATGTCAACGTGATGGCGGTGTTGAGTGCGTCCGTGGGGGGAGTGCTACAGGAGATCCCCCCTCTCCTTCATTTAAGAGGTGTGGAGGATTGATTTCCAGCCTCCCCGGCTTATCACCCTGTATCCCAGTGCCGTATGGGGGCGCATATCTGACTGTGGCCAGGGCTCTCACCGGTTTGTCGTCTTCATATTCGGGTTATCGTGAGCGAGGATGGTCACGCCTGTGTTTATAAATCCAGCTGTGTGTCTGTACGCTTTACGAAGGGGGGCTCCGGTCACATTTGTATGTTTACACTCCGTGACACTGGACTTGAACTCAGCGGTCACTAGATCAGTTTACATGACAGCTGGATAACATCAAGTGGTTGTTTACAGGCTGACTCACTCCCCTCTTCCCCCGGCCGCTTTGCACTTCGCCGTGTTAGTATGTCCAGACAGGCTGCCCCAAAGCCCTATTAGACCCACAGTAGGGCTGCATATCGATTTCTTACGATCAAGTCAATCAATCGGGGAAGCTGGAGAGATAGAGAGTAGGGTTTGATGGAAGGTCTCCTCATAATGTCTTTGAGCTTTTAGCGGCTGTTTAGCAGATGTCTTCACCTCAAAGCCATATTTTTGTAACCGACCTACTACATTTAGGACTTTCCCTTCAGAAGATCAATTACAAACTGATTTTTAGTGTTAAACCCAGGACGTGCTTGAGTATGTATCTAAAACCCGCTACCACTCATTATGACATTTCACATCATTATGAAGCACAAAGCGCATTTGTTTAGCTGTTAGCATCAGATAGCTAATAGCGATGGTTTATTTACCATGTCATATAATATTTGACTTTCCAAGTACATCTTGTTTCAAGATCAGATCTGCTCAAAGTGTGTTTACATTACCAGTTGCTAAAAGTTTTGCCGCTTATTGGGCATTTTCACTACGCACCACCAATGAAATGAATCTTGAAATAATGTCTTTAATCAAGACCTTCGTGAAAAAGCATTCCCCTCATTGGTCATTATGTGAGGCTGAATTGGTTACTTTAAATTACCCATAGGAAGACAATGTGCGAAGGGTCATGTCACGTCCATGGAGACTTCCTTTTTGTCTCCTCAGTTATTTGAAAATTTAGCCTACACCATTTCACATTCATTGTAGCTTCTGCTGGTTTAGACTTTCAACAGCAGTTATAAAAAAAAAAAAAAAAAGAGCTTTTGTAAACCCTCTCCAAAATCACCAGCCTCCTGCTACCATCGATATTTAATGTTTCTGTCTGGGTCAACATTTGGAGCCTCACAGAAACCAGCGTCACCTTTAGAAACAGGCTCTTAATGCCAGCAGACAGTTTCTCTATGGAACCGCTCGGAAACACTGGGAGGAGGAGACGGTCGTCATAATTGATTTGCGTTCGTTTTGTTCCACTCTTGTCTCCGCAGCGTGGCTACTTTATCAGCGTTAGCGTGTGCTCGTGTCAATTTATCCAGCATTACAAGCAGGGCGACACGCAGGTCAAAAACTCCACGCTCTTTTGGCTAATGTGGAATCGCCTGCCTGGAGATCAAATTAAGAAACTGAACCATTGCATTGTGTTTGTCGTGGGATACAGCGAGAAGTGTATTTTGTGGAATTTGAAAATGAATTAGGCAAATGAGAATTTCTGAAAAATGAGAGATTGGTTTGATATTGTCTGTCCCCGCCTTTGGGCTCTGTAATAGATTCGGAGTGAATTATTAATCACGTGAAGGAGAGTGATGAAAAGGGAAATGGAAGCAACGATGAGGCTGCTTGATGTTGGAACACGGTTAATGCGATCTGAGTGCTGCTGCAGTGTCGGGGGATATTGTGGTTTCAACATTTGAAATAGTTAAATCGAAGTTTATTTTCTTGATTAAAGCAGTACTAAGTAACTTGTTTACCGTAACAAATCCTTTTCGTTAAGTGTTAATGGGATGATTGGAGGGAAAACCACACTTGCTGCCCTCCCTGGTCCGGAGCACCAATTCACACTAATGGAATCACGAAGAAGGAGCTAACAGGCTAACGGGTAAAGCGAACTGCAGGCTGGCACCACTTAAACAGTATTTACAGCCAAGTTTGAGTGAAAGAAAATATGTCCATTGTTAGATGTACAATATCCCTCTCTCCCTCTCTCCCTTTCTTTTCTGTCTTTTCTCTCATCGTGAAAAGGTATTTACCTTTTCACGGACAATGAGTAAAACACATGCTACGACACCTGCAGTGGCGCTTATGGCCTCTAGGGGCATGAGTTACTTAGTTCTGCTTTAACAAGCAGTACAAGCCAGTTTTCTCTCCAGTAACTAGGGCGGCTGGCATAAAGAAAATATAATAGTTGCAATTTTTTGCAGTTTTTTTTAGGCCAGTGGTGCCCAAACCTTTTATTCCAAGAAGACCCCTAGCTCGTACTGGAGACAGGTCCGGCACTCCCAGTCCAAAACCACTGTCCTCCAAACGCAATTTAACAAACTTAAATAAAATGGTATTAAACAGAATTTGGAGTGTTTTCTGTAGATGTTGTCCTTTCTTAGACACATGTGATGACTTTTTTTCCAATTTATTTTGTCCCTCTTCCTCACTTGTACCATTCAACTCAGAATTGAAATACACGCATAAAGAACGATAATGATAATAACAGAACATACAAGTCCCATCGTTATTGTTGTGTTTGTCCTAGCTAAGCAGTTCTATTTGGACACACTATTATTTTAATATGCTGTATATCTGGGAGGGTTTGTGGATTGTGACCGTGCCTTTGTCCCCTCTTGACGTTTCACCCAGTCAATGAGTCATCCTCAGTCTGAACATTTCACATTGTTATCTTCCTAAAACATCAATGCTGGTATTTGAACTGTCCTGTGGGGTCGTCTCTTTTGTCGCGTTGCTATAAATCACAGATATACTACAGCCCTCGGGAACCGCAAACCGACGGCATGCTTTTAAATGCACCGACACCTTTTTATAATTAGTGTGAAATGCGTACCTCTCCCTGGAGCCGCTTTCGTGCTTAGTCGGACACAAACATCATTCAGCAGTTTACTGATGTGTTTATTCTGACGCCGAGTTGCTCTTTTGGGAGGCCGCCGTTTGTTTTCACGCGGAGCTTTGTTGTAAATGATTGCCTTAAGGGAGAAGTGTTGCAGCCTTTTCATACGCACCAGATTTACTGTACGCGTCAGGTGAACCGGGGTTATTTCAGATGTGCGTATTGCATCAGTCCGAAACTGACTTAAGATTTGTGCAACTGATAAAGTTTACCTGTTTGACGACGCAATTAAAATGAGGGGAACAGGAAAGATGCAATTTTAGATGTTGCACTGAAATAATGTGCTTAATACTGTGTACACTGAGGTCTATTAGAGGGTTATACCGTAAATGCACTGACTGTACAATGGAAATAATTAAAGCTCAACTTTGTGGGGCTGTGAGGTCAGGTCCGACCCGGGAGGGCGTGGTCGACCGTGTCGCCGCATAATAAAGAAACCTGTCGCCTTCACTTTCCATCCAGGTGAACTCTCGGACGCTCAAGGACCAATTGATTTTTTTGTCTCCATGGTTATGTTTACGTTCCATCTCGAAAACCTACCAGAAACCCCCCAAAAAATAAAAAGGAAAGCAGCGGCGCATAAAAAAAAGTTGCATAATTCACCTTTAAGCTGAGTATGGCACTTGTGTATTTGCAAAGGCCACATATATGATTATAAATAAATAAATAAAATGCAAATGGATCAGGGGTGAGGTGAAAAGCATCTTAGGGTTTGTGACGCTCGCCCTTTCTGCTGCTCTTCCATGCGGTGAAAATGTGTGAAACCTCTTCCTGCTGGTTCCAAGCCCTTGCTGGAACAGAAAGTGCGTCAGAGTGCTCTCTCCTCATGCTGGACTTATTGGGTCATACGGCCGGGAGTGTTTATAGTATGTCCTTGTGTCAGTGTGCCGGTTTGTCTTCCGCTGCACAGACATCCCTGAGAATGTCTCCATTTGTGGCTCTGCTTCAGGCTGTTGCTCTGTCTCCTTCGTTAATGATATATTTTCCCTTTTTTTTTCATATCTCTTTTATAATTCTTGTGTAGATGCAACGAGGGCCAATAACTGTTTTAATATTGCAAAATTATACACAATCAAATAGAAATCATTATTTGAATTTTTTTTCAATGGTCAAACTTTTCAAAGGACAAAGATTGATGTTTGAGAATGTCATAGTTATTGCAATATTGAGGTGATGCAATATCAATATTGCTCAACTCCCACATGCTACAATATCTCAGGAAATGACTGAGATTTACACTGTTTTGTCAACAGAGCCAAACAGAAAAACACATGGTAATTTCAAAATATGCAAAAGTTCAGAATTGCGTTATAAGTGCTCACCACTTTCATAATAGTAATTTTGACTAATAATCTTAATCGGTAACACATATTTTATCATAATTTACAGCTCTTCTATTGCACACAGCTTCACAAAACAAATCCTCGCCACTTTTTTGATCTTTTAACTCTACTGCCTGCTTTCAACCACGCATCTCCTTCCCTCCTTTCCTCGCCATTAGGACATAGGAGGCGAGGTGTTTTACCCACAGCTTGTTAGCCTGCTCCGTGGCCCACATTCAAAAAGTTAAGCATCCATCATTATCCGTCTCCGTCCGCATCGGTGGGATCGCCAGCGCCGGGGAAAATCTCATTATCAAAGTGGATTACGGAGTTGGCCGCAAATCGTTCATATTAATAACGCCGTTCTGGTGAGGTTTCATTTAAATTACAGGCTACAGTCCAATTTTGATTTGAGTCACCTGTTGACAACATCTCTTGATAAATGGTGGGGATCCGCTGCACCCAGAATAAAATAAATATGCGGAAGTTGCCAAAGTCATTTCATGTGTAAAACTGATGGGGGGTTTGGTGTGCCAAAAGTCGAGCAAGTTAGTTTAGAACAAAGATGCAATGCAATGTGTGACTATACTTTAATGTTGTATATCAACATAATAGAAAACGCCATTAGTTGTTACGGCAAAAATAATGGAAATAGAAAGTCATATTTAAAATTTCTTATTTTTACAGTAGATTGCTTGGAATGAATATATTTGGGGCACTCCACCATATTTGTCCTTTTGTTAAATCATAAGAGAGGGCGCTACTTGCGTTTAAACGGTTTGTAGTGGTCAGTAAAATTGTAGTAACATTCCTAACATGTTTAACAGGGATAGCTTAATAACCACCGTTCATAACTTTCAGGGGAAAAGTGGAGCTGTCCCGCGGCACTATAATGTTATACAACAACAACAGTTAATTTTGCTAACGGCTTTTTAGAAAATCACTGCTTCAACTGATTTTGACAGTTGCAGTTGCCCTTCAACTGTCAAAATCAGTATTTAGATTTTGTAGAAAAAAGAAAGGAAAAAAAGTTTGATTTCAAACATTGTTGACTGGCTTAGTTGAGTTGAGAATGTGCAATTACTGTACGACTGGAAAACACAAGCTAGAGGCCTGTGTAAACACTTCTTGTTTCATTAATTAGAATAGCCATTGTTCTGGGCTGGGGCAAAACCATTGCCTTATTTGGGCGAGAAGAAGCTTCTGGGGTTAGTAGCAACGTGTCCTCAACTCAACCAAGCCAATCCAGTAGACAATAGTTGAAATCTCTACTATGATGGATGATTCCTGGACGACTGAGAGCCAACATAAATAAAACAAACACAAAAACTGTTGCCCTGGCTTGAAAAAACCCTTGATATTTAAATGGCTTATTTTCATGATTTCATACCAACTCAAAATGTATGAAAGCTTTCTCCCCCAAAAAAGTTTAATTTCGGTAAGTCACATCTTTTGAATATAGGCTATCCCTTGCCTCTTGAATATAATATATTTGAATACACCATTCATCTCTGATCCCCATCCTTTGCCAGTCATCCCATTCCAAGGCTCTTCAGACCCACAGATGCACCCATTACCCGTCCAGCCAGAATATCCCTCGCTCTCACACACACACACAAACGGAGCGGCGTGCCAGCCCGTTTGAAACGCCACTACCGCCATGTTTCAATCAAACCGGTGAAGCGTCGGGCCAAGCCTTGTTGGTTCAGAGGTATGTGTACTCACTCAGCAGCACTGCCGAACCGCGGCTCTGTCGGCACAAAGCCCGCGGGTTTATCCTGGGAATCCCGGGCCCTCAATGGTCCCCTTTGTGTCTGCGGCCCCCAGTGCCCCGTACAGGAGACACAGCCAGGCATCAAGGCAGGCAGGCGGAGGGGGAGAGGAGCTCAGTCGACTGGTGCTTTGTGCGCACAGTATGTGTGGAATAGACTGGATGGAGCTGAAAATGCCACGCTGCATTATGGGAGCTGTGTTTTGGGGATCAGAGATGTCTGCCTCATACTTTAGCCTAGATTTACTGTTGGAATACAGTATTTGAGTTGATCCTACACTACACACTTTTCTTTCTCTTAAGTGGAGCCATTTTAATCTGTTTATTACTGGTTCACTTCCAACCTGTATAGTTATCAGTGTTTTTTCCCCTGTGTCTTATCTTAAGTGACAGCAGCGGGGTCCATGTCTGCTTTTTTTAATTGCTTCCCTGGACAGCAGCTTGTCACTTGTTTTGTTTAGTGTCTCCTGTCTTGTCTCACCCTTCCTACTCTCTCTCTCTCTTTCACCCTCTCTCTCTCTTTCACCCTCTCTCTCTCTCTCGATCTTTCTCTCTCATCATCCGTCCATCTGTCTGCTTGTGAAATCGGCACCGGCTGCGCAAATGCGGTGCGGCTGTTAGCTGTGATCCCGCAAACACAGCACTCTCGTCGCCCCATTACTGAAGATCTCTCCTCGTGTTTTATTTATTCATATACCGCGCAGTGTCCATAAGTTTCTATTGTCGTGCATATCAGGCCACACCGAGGAGGAGAAACGTCCCATCCTGAACTTCATGAGATGAGCTTTAGTCTCTCCGTATGAGAGGCCGCAATTTCTGTAATGCATTCCTCTTTTTACGATGAACCGCCAAAAGTTCAAAATACCTTGAAAAAGGACAAAGTACTTACTAAATATCTTATTTGGGACGCTAAGAATTCAGCTCACAAATTTCGTCAGCGGGATTGAAAAATTCTCAGAATGAGGAACGTACGAAAAAAGTTGCTGGAAGGCTGAAAATGGGAACCATAACATTTTCTTTGATGGGCGCTCTGGTTGTTACTGTAGAGGGGAATGGAAACAATTTGGGCAATTGAGGTAGCGCGCCACAGTGGCGTCGTGATTAGCACTATTGCCTTAGCAAGGGTACAGGGCCAGGTGAGGCTTTTTTTTGTATTTGTGTATGTGGTTCAGTGTCTGCACTCCGGTTTGATCTGCCACTGGAAACGGGTACAAGCCAGGACTCTGTTCTAGATGCTTTTGCGATAATAACTGTGAGCTAAGACATAACCAAAACCTTCACTGGGTCTTATCTGGGATGCACCGATCCGATACTGGTTATCATATATCGTAGCTGATACGATATCGGGTATCGATTCCCAATACCAATCAATCAATCAAACTTTATTTATAAAGCGCTTGTATTTATAAAGCGGTATCATTAAGTGCTTTACAGATTACAACATTTAAAACAATACGCCCGCATCATACGCATATATACATATATGATATATACACGCACACACACACACGCATATACATACGTACGTGCGTGTGTGTGTGTGCGTGTATATATATACACGCACACACACACACACACACATACATACATACATACATACATACATACATACATACATACATACATACATACATACATACATACATACGTACGTACGTACGTACGTACGTACGTACGTGCGTGTGTGTGAAGATGGAGAGCCACCATCGTGATGCCACGCCCCCTCCTGTCTGAAACACGCGCTGATCTTCTGTGGGCCTTGTAAACCTACAGACTTTGCAGGGATTGCGCTGTAAATTAAATCTCGAATATAGCTAATGTGCACGCTAGTTTAAGTAGCCTACCAGAAGCCCGAAGACATGATGTGTTAGCCGTAATTATTAAAATAAAGACGCAGAACTGCTCTATTTCTCTCTCTAAAAGCAGCTGCCGTTTAACACTGCGTGGTTTTGCTTTGCTTTTCGTACGGAAACTAAACAGTTTTAAAATGCCGTGATGGATCTCACATCGGAGCTGAGAGTGCATGGGTTTGGATGTTCTCACGAAGGGCCGAGAGAGGAGAAAGAGGAAAGAAAGAGGCGCAGTGCAGGAGGTACGAGGCTACGAGCACACGGACCGGGCGGTGCGTGGAGCAGCTTCAAAAACATAGGCTCCGACGCAAACTTCTAAATATTGTCCCGTTCACCTGCTGTTTCTTAAACATTAAGTTAAAACTGAGCAAATGCAAATAATAAGCTCCGGTTTACATTTGTATTAGTGTGATAAGAGCCTTGTTATTGAGGAGCAGATAACGCTCTGAATAAGTCGTTCTCCTCTGAGACTTTACGCACGAGTTTTAACACATTTCTGTTGCAAAATTCGTGTTCCATGACTCTGTTCAGATCATCTTTAGTTTAGATCCATTTATCCTGCAATCTCACATTTTTCCTAACATAAATAATATGCAGCCTATACTATATAGGCTATGTAAATGTCTTTAAAAAATGCTTATAATGAGAGATGGACGATATCATCGTCCATCACGATGGTTCACTGTAAACATCGTCAACTGCCAGTTAAGGGGACATCGCCCAACCCTAACATACACATAATATACCATACATAATTAGGACTAAATAAATAGACATCAGTTAAAAGCTAAGCTAAAAAGGTGGGTCTTGAGCCTGCTCTTAAAAACATGAACGTTCTCTGCGGTCCTGAGCTCCTCCTCAGGTCGTTCCAGAGGCGAGGGCCATAGTATTGGAAAGACGCCTCGCCGTGAGTCTTTCTGTTGACTTTAGGAATAACTAGGAGACCCCTGCCAGAGGAGCGAAGGGGCCGTGAAGGTTCATAAGGTAAAAGCAGTTCTGAAAGATAAGAAGGACCAAGACCATTAAGACATTTAAAAACCATTAAAAGAACTTTAAAATCGATCCTGAAACACACGGGGAGCCAATGCGGCGACTCTAAAACCGGTGTAATGTGGTCCCGCCTCCTGGTCTTCGTCAGGACACGAGCTGCTGAATTTTGTAAAAGTTGTAAACCTGAGATACGCTTTTTGGGAAGACCAGAAAGCAGGGCATTGCAGTAGTCGATACGACTGGTGATAAAAGCATGCATTAGTGTCTCCGTCCAGACACTGAATCAAAGCCTGTTTGGACTCTCACCGTTTTTAAAAATACAACTTTCACCAACTTAATCTAAGTCAACATGGACATGCTGTACCTTTCTCTGAAGCTCTGAACTTGGAGAATTCATTCTTGTAATGAACATGTTGTAATGATCAGATTATGAGTTATATGAATGTGATCTATAGGATATTTAGTGTTGAAAAGTCCAAGGATCCTTGTTTAATGATTTTCCATTACAGTTTATTAATAATGACGGATAATTGATATGTATGTATGTACATAAGACTTTATGGATCTCACAAATCGACAAATTCACTAGTTTTGTAACTAGTGACACTTTTTATACACACAGCAAGCTACTTTTAAGGAAGTCTTTTGGTATTGGTTGGTATCGGATATCGGTTCATTGTCAAACCTCCAGTATTTTATCGCCCCTGTTGTTACTACCTTCAGTAGAAATCACAAGGATATTTCATTCATCACTTAGCACTCCTCCATTCATTAGGGCAATTGCTCTGCGTGTGACCAATGAAGGTAACAGATCTCCAGGCACTGAAATAAACACTGACAGCTAACGATCACGACGGGTTTACAATTAATTTCCCGATCCTCTGAGCGCGATCATGATTGTTCCCTGTTCTTTGCGTTTCACCAGTTCCTCCTTTAACACATGTCATCCACGTGGCCTTTGCGACGAGTAGTGATTGGATTGAGCTTTGCGATGGCTCAAACGGATGTTGTTGGTGTTTTGTGTGGCAAATGGCATGATACCATTGTCTCTAATTTTAGATTCATTTGTTGTAAGCTAGTACTATGTTGTGTCCATGCAATTTCCATAAGTTCACATTATTATGATTTTTATGTTGAAAAATATACGACACCGGCAAGAATCCTTTTCTGCTCATATAGGCTGCTGTGTCTTATGACTACGACACCAACTCATTTTGCAAAACTGATTCATTTAAGTTGATCGTTTTCTAAAAATGGGCATAGGAAACATCTACCAAATGATATAATGCCGCTGTTGTTTGATGCTACGAATCTTTGCAGAGAGAGGAGATTTCTTAACGTTCCTTTGGGTCTCAAACAGTTAAATGTAGTGGGTGCCTCCTATGCAAATGCATATTTTATCCCGTCTGCTTTCCCTGTTACAAAACAAGCCAGTTCCCTCGTAGGATCACAGCTGTGTAACAAAAACATATCAAATATATAACAGCTGCGGCTCTTTCCTTCCATCCATCCATCCATTTTCTCCCACTTGTCCGTTGCCGGGTCGTGGGGGCAGCTGTTGGAGCTGCCCAAGTCACATAGCACCAGTCCCCTATGGCTCCTCCTGCAGGTGGTGGGTCCACGGGAGGACGGCCTCATGGTTCCAAACGGGCCTGTTGGTCTCTCATAGGGGGCCCATTCACACTCTCATTCATACACCAGTGTACGCAGACACTGGAGGCAAGGAGGGTGAAGTGTCTTGCCCAAGGACACAACGACAATGTGCACCTTCAGGAGGCGGGATTCGAACCCCCGACCTTCCGATCATGAGCCGACCCGCTCTACCATCTGCGCCACCGTCGGCTCTTTCCTGTAAATGTAATATTGGCAGCACATTTAACAGTGATTTAACAGGCTTGTATTATACACAATCAACTTTTATTTAGATAATCTTTGCTAGAATCCTGCAGTCTGTCCCCCTCGGCCACACTCAAAACGCCAGCCCACACTCTGAAACACGTCATACTGGGCATATTTTTCAGTAGATCCTTGACCAAATTTTATTTTTGCCCAGCTGCTCTAGTCACCGAAGTAAAAGTGCACAATCTGCTGTTTCGTATAACTGAGGATATTTACCTAGACTCGTACATTATTTTGAGTTATATTACTAAAACGTCTGAGGCTAAGCTGTCACACAGAATTGTAATAGCCTGAATAATGCATAACACATTTTAAAGGCAAAAAGCTGAACCATTTTACTATCTGTTTAAAAAGAAATGTAAACTTAAATATTTATGCATAAAGACCCCATCTGCGTGCTAGACCGTGACCTCCCCATTCACGTATTACCGCTCTGGTTTCTCTCTCCAGGAAGTTGTTGGTTGTGAGTTTATCAATATCCCACACCACTGCACATCCAGGGTGTAGACGGCAGATCTGCCAGTGCCGGAGAGCCTCTACCTCAACAATACGTCCGTGATACAAGTGGACATTATAACACACACTGGCCACAAGCGCACTTGGGTCCGGAGAAGTGTGATATTAACGCTTTGAACCAAAACCACGAGATAAGCAGTGGGTTAGAACGTGGCAGCCACAGACGCAGCTGCTTGGTGTCCGCAGATAAAGAGGAAGAAAGAGGAAGCGGGTATTATTAGATGGACCGCGCCGCTGTTGTCGAAGCCTTTGAGGCGTATTCCCAACATGTATCGCTTGGTTTTTGTTTGGCATGTAGAGCTGCACAATATGAGTTTACCAGATAATATTGACGACATATTGATGGTGATACAGTTGATGGAAGTGTGCAGTGCATTCACCTATTGCAAAGCGGTTTGAGGAGTCTGCATGTTCTGTGTCTTTGTAGAGTTATTTTCACACACGCTTAAAGACATTCTCTCGCTAAACCCAAACTTTAAATAAATCACATGTCACATTAACACTTTCGTATCCCACCCCCCCCTTAAACACTCGCCTCTTAATGCAGCGCTCATTCTGCACCACGAAGACAAACCCCCATATGCTTTCATGGCGCAAAGACGTAACACACGGCATCCCGTTTTGTGGATATGTTAAATGACGCATCCCATTTAGCGATCGCGCCTCTGAAGGAGAGGGGCACGGGCAGCTGAGAGAACAATGCGCGTGTGGGAGTAGGGGAGTGGGCGGCGCGCCGAACACATGCCCAACCATAGACCCACTCTCCCCCTGCCTCTCATCTCCATCAGCGAGTCCCGCTCGCCTGCAAACGCCCACAGATGCATTATCCACGATTTACATTGACATCACTTCATAAACAAATAATGCATTTCTCTGGTACGGTGCAGTTCAATTGATCGTTTTCGTCATTTGAAATGATCAAAAGTTTGCTCCGGTGTTAGGTGAAATGGGTCTTTGCCAGCAGATGACGTTACATAAGTTACAAAGTTCCTGCTTCATCATTCAAAAGATAGAGTATGGTTGTATGTGATATGTAAGTTCAGTGGCGGCCATGCATGGATGGTGTGGGATTCCTGTGATCCGTCTTGCACTCTCAGTAGTTTCTATCCCCCCTTAGCTGACAGCTTCAAGAACTCGGCCCATTTTTATAGTGCAAAGGTCAGAGGATGTTTGGTTTTCTGCCTTTTTGAGCTTTTAACCATGTTATCCCGTTGTTCCCTTGTCAAAAACATACTTAGATTTGGCCTCAGGCTGTAAAGTCCATAAAGCAGTATGGCACGTTCACTTTAAAAATCCAAGTGTCTGGAATTGAGAAGGTTTCTGTTATCTGATCCATTCTGAACAAATAAATGACTTTAAGATTAAGGTTTAAGATGTTCAGTCTTACCCTTTAAATGTATCCTGTAGACGTATAGTTGGACATTAGTCTTGTGACTGGGCCCATCGCCTCTTGTCTAATCCATTTCGAGTGTTTTCCTGTTTATTTGGCCTATTTGCCTCGGAGCAATGCAATTTCGCAAATGCAAGATAATGAAATAATGATAGCAGTTGCACCTCTTTCTCTTTGTAATTGTCTCGCTTTCATTAGATTGTATCATAGAATATCCAGGTGCAGAGGCAACAACAAATATATTCTGGTTTTAATGCCGTTTACCCAAATAATGTTTTTTACGCATGAAGCTTATAGGTGAAAGTAGAAACTGACATACTAGTTATTTAATGTCATGAGCGCTACAATATTTTTATTACTGAGTTGCTGTTGTTACATTTGGAATATGGTTGATATGAAACAATACCTAATAATACAACATAATTCACAGTAGCTCAAGTGTGTCCAAACTATGGTCCGAGGGCCACTTTTTACTGCACTTTCAAGTTTCAACAATATTGAAATAACTTGCGATATTGATATTATTGTGATATTTTACAAAACCATTTCAACGCGATTAGTTCCATTCTATTTAAACTATAATTATTATTTCTTTATTTTTAGCAAATTGTGTCTAAACATCTACTAAATTAGTAGATGTTTAACTAAAACTGAACTTCAAGTTCAACGCATTGTTTGTTTTTGGCTGAGATTTCAAAAAAATGTGTGGATCTCAGTCAGAAGAAGAATTTAGTGATGTTGGGATATATTGTGGCATCTTGCGATATGGATATTGCATCACCTAATATCACGATACGATATGTTTTGTGATATATAGTGCAGCCCTAATTTCAAGTATCGATTCTGTTGTAACCCCAGTAACTATTCTGTCGTGAGACTGCATTGAATATGTGCAGCCACAGTCAAACATTTGAATCTTAATCTATTTTAATCTAATTTAATGTGTGGTGAAAAACGTTTGGACAACCTCTGGTATAGAAAGTCCAAGGTAGGCTAAATAAAAACAACCAAGGAAAATAGTTGGTCTATATTAGAAATAAATACATTTATGGGGATGGTAACAATATCAAAACAGACTTGGTGCATGATCCTTGGAGTCTAATTCAGTGCTGGGTGAAGGAAGCAGAGATTTGTTACGTTTGAATAATAAACCTGCTGTGTCCTTGGCCTTTCTTTCAGCACCGCACAAACAAGGAAGGAATAGATTTTGAGATTTATTAGGACAAGGCTTCTTCCACCAGTCACCAGCACAAACTGAACACAATTTGGAAAAGCCAGGATAGACGCCCGACATGTACATCTTCAAGCTGAAATAACATATTGTGTTTTCTACGCCTCAGCGTTTTATCTTTGGAAAATTGTCAAACAGCCAAAGGCGATATGAAGCTTTCAGACACAGCGCACTTTTTGTGGACAGCCTTTCAGATCAAAGCGTCGGAATTTCATGATGAGATCCCTGTCTGGCTGTTGTAGTAGATTGTTTCTGTTACTAACGAAAGAAAATAAAGCGTTTTGTTTTCCACTGTATACATTTAATCCACAATAAAAAAAATAAAAAAAATCTTTCAAACATGATCCAAAAAACAGTCCAATAGAAGCCACACTGTATAGCTCTAATCTTACGCTATTGCCCTATCCGGAGCGGTTCACCTCCTCATTCCCGACTTCCCCCGACGCTTCAGGGCAGAGACAAAACGCGCGCCCCCCCTGAGCACCATAAGGGCCACCATCCTGGGACAGTTGGAAACTCCCTCGCTTTTAATTATCTCCTTCATCGGGGAGCATTGCTGCCCGCTTGCACCCATACAGGGAATTTCAACACGCCTCTTTCATTTTTTTTAATATCCGCTCTTCCCTTTCTCCCAGGGACACAATCGGCCCGAGCTAAGCCATAATTAATACACCCGTGCCTAATTGCCTTTTGTCATTTCTGCCCGCTTTTCTATAGCTCTGACCGAGTTCTAATACTTTATTGTCCATTGAATTGCAGTCAATTATATTCTTTAGAGCACTGACGGCAGCGCTAGGTGTCGAAGGGAGTTTAAAACAAAAAGGTGTAGGTGTAAAGTCTCTCAACATCCCCTCAGATTAAGGCGAGAGACTTAGCGGGTTAAGGCAAGATAAGACTTTGGGCTTAGTTTGAGAGATCTATTACAGCGTGTGGGGGAAAGAGTGTTCGATGGCGTTCGTGATAAAAGGAATTCATCTAATTCGCATAAGCTCGGCAATCCCGGAAAATGTAAACACGGTCATAAAACAAGCATGTTTTTGTCCTACTTCATTAGCTTTCCAATGTACAGTGTATATTATGCTAAAATGAAAAAGATTGTCGGTAGATGACCACTTTCTATTATTATATGCTCATTTATTCATTTATGTTCTGCAGTGTGAAATTTATAGCGACGACCTAACTGGCTGTCAAACGTAACATTGTCTGTGCTATGATGTAGAGGTATTTTAAAGCCACACCGCGAAACATTCCGGGTTATGTGTGGCCACGTCACTCATAGAACTCGGAAAACACAAGCAAACGTGCCGGCTCGTGTAATGATCAGCTAGATACCGATAATGCTACGTTTACTGTTGGCTATATAATTTGGCGTTACTTTCCATCCCAGTGGTCTCTGTGATGCTCCAGGATCAATTGTGTTTAGAGTTTCTGGTGGGTTTAGACCGCGGGCGGACCCTCTCAGCAGAAAACCAACAAAAGAATTAATGGAAAAATGGGCAACTTTTCCGATATTTTCAGGGACAAAATATAAATAGAAAAAGAGGAGACCGAGGATACCTTGTTAAAGGTGAAACAATCTGTAAAGAATGTCACATTTCTCCTCGTGTTTTGTGGTTCATGGTGCAATAAATCAGGCTTGGAATGAGATATTAAAAAATATCTCTGACAAAAACCAGACAAAACAAAAGTCCAAGTGTCTGTAGGAGCTGCTAAAGTGGAGATTTTTTAGCAAGAGGGGTAAAAAAAAAATATATTTTTTGAGAGGATGGGCTTGAAAGTTACCAAAGGATACCAAAAAGGAATTTGCGTGGGAAAGACGAAGGTGTAATCATTTCCTGGAACACTCCATAGCGATACTCAACAAAACGTTCTAACATAAGCGTCCGTAAAAGGGTCAGTTTTGGTCCATTTTTACTCTGAGATTAAAACGAATGATGTTAAAGGAGAACACTAGCTAAAAATCTCAACAATTGACCCCCGTGTGGAAAAGGTTTTCAATTCAAAACAAATCTATCTTACAAGTATGAACTCCAGAAACATACAGTACCTCTGCCTTATCCTGGAGCGAGACCAACAATGAATAAAATAACAACCGAGGCCTTCATAGAATATCCAACTGCAGTTCTCTGATCTAAGCAGCTAACAGCCCCAAATCTGCACCAGCAAAACACAACCCCGGTATGTTTCCTCAGGGCAGAGAAATCATTGTTGGAAAAATGCCAAAAGGACCGCTCTGTCCAATAAATAGCGTAAGGTGGGAGGCATAGGAAGACGATACAGGGATCGATGGGGATACACAACAGTGTATGAAAACAATTGTACAAAGGCCGACAGCTATAGAGACACATAGAGGAATGTGCATGGGCATAGATTTCCACTGCTGACCTCAGATCTGCCTACAGACAAACCGGGCACACCTGTGGAGCAGATGCTAGCAACGCAATCATTAAAAGCCCTACATTTTCCTTGTGGACACGGCGTATGCGATCAGCGCTGCGTATCTTTGCCATTTTCAAAAGTTGACCCACGTCGTCGTAGCCACGGTTGAAGTTCTGGCCGGTCCAGACGCCCCCCCCCCCAGCGTAAGCTTTGAAGTGGGATAAAAGCGTGTGCCGGCAGGTCAGCCAGCGTGGACAGTCCTGCGCCGCAGATGGGTTTGTGTGCCACCCTCTAATCTGCGTTCTGTTCGCCAAATGTTTTACAGCGGAGACGATTTCAGACGGCCAAGTTTATAGTTTTATAGGCTGCAGGAGTTTGAGAGGGAGAGATTATAAAAGGAACAAAATGAAAACGCGGTCATGAATCTTTTAGCAGTAAGATGCCCAGGCATTGTTGTTTTTAGATTCAATGCTACTGTTGTGGGTGGGCGATACGACGATTAAAACATCTGGAAATTGCATTGTAACCGTCCTAGATAGCCAAGGATAATGCATTTTGCAGCCTTCTTTTCATATCATTGCAATAAAAGATGAGATAAGATAGGACTTTATTGATCTCACAATGGAAACTTTCACTTGTTACAACAGTAGTCAGGAAAATGTGCAGAGAACAGGAAAGAACAGGATAATGTGCAAACAAGTGGTAGTAAGGAGCGGTATCTTCTATACAATGAATCAAAAGCTTAAAATATATGTATATGAATAATACAAGTTGGAATAGAATATGAATTATATCAGAATTTCAAAATGTCAACATTGGTAGTGCAAAGTTTACAGTCATAGTGCACATGATTACCAATAAAATATAATAAAATACCATTTAGGTAGGTCTTTTAGGTTAGGGTTTTTAGTTATATTACCCTGAAAATAAGTACTTATATAGGCATTAAAGGTGCACTATGCAACTTTTGATGTAAAAAAAAAAAAAGTGGAATGTGTACGTAACCATGGATATGGTGAAAACCTAAAAAACAATTGATCCTGGAGCGTCCTACAGGCCATTGTGATGGTAAGGAAAGGCGCTATACACCAGTTTATTCGCTTTTGCTTGTTTTTTTTTTTTCAAGAAATAAAGGACACTTTCTTCACCGTCAGTGACATTAAATGTTTTTTTTTAACATGCTAAGTTAAGTGACTGGCACATTTACCCAATCAGAGGGCTGCGTGAACCGTACTGTATATAGAACAGTTACAGTATCTATTACAGGCAACATGAAGTGAAGTGCACATGAATCAAACTGAAAATCTTAATCTTTAAGATCCCCAATCATTGACTTAAAGCAGTACTAAGTAACGTGTTTACCTTAATACATCTTTCCGTAGTCCCTCTGGGGGTAATACAAGTGTTAATGGGATGATTGGAGGGTCTTTCATCTCCTCCTGGTTGCTCTGGCCAGAAAACCATGCTTGCAACTTGACTGCCACCGGGTCGGAGCAACCAATACACACTAATGGAATCACGAAGAAGAAGCTAACAGGCTAACGGGCAAAGCTAACTGTGGGCTCGCCCCACTTTAAACAGTGTTTACAGCCAAGTTTGAGTGAAAAAAATTACTTCCATTGTATAACTGGATGTACAATATCCCTCTCTCCCTTCGCCTTTTCTGTCAGCGCAGTATTTACTCTCCAAGACATTTAATAAGTTAGAAAATCGTAACTTGCTACGACTCCTGCAGTTGCGCTTATGGCCTCTAGGGGCAAGAGTTACTTAGAACTGCTTTAAGTTCAAGTTTATGGTCTTTTGAAAAGCTTAAATATAATAGCTATTAATCTTAGCTATTAATCTATAGCTAATTTTAAAGCTTCTAGCATTCCTACTTTTTTATACTGTATTTAAACTCCGCCGCAAGTTCCTGACAGTGTTTGCAGAGACTCCCAGAGAATTCTACTAACATTATGTCGATTTGATTTGATTGATATTTACTGCCTTCTGTGTACTCTGGAATGAAGCCAGAGTACACAGAATATTAATAAAGCTGTAGGCCAAGGATATTGGGAAAGGTAACCAATTAAAACAACCAAACGTCGATTTTATTTTTGGTACTTCCTGGCAGCCAATGTTGCTTCGGAGTTCTTGCCCGAGTTTTCGTCTCGTCTGAGTAATCAAGCTTTGGATGTGAAAGAGACACGTTTTTTTTTTTTTTTGCACCAGAATCACTTGCCGTTCCATGCTCCTGGCTGCGATGTTCCCTCTGATGAGCTGCACAGACACCAGCTGCCAATGTTTTAGATTTCGATCATTTAACAATCACCCCGTAATGCAAGCTCCGGGAAACTCAACTTTTTACTTTTTTTTTTTCATCCATTTCCTGTGAGCAGATTTTCTCTTTGACATTTAACATTATGTCATGTGCACGTGGACTATTAGCTGAGCGCTAAGTGCAGCCTTAAGCGCTCACGTTGACAGCAGATGCAGCAGGTCTCCACAGCCGTACACACCTGAAGAGGTTGTAGCGCATAAAGTCGTGCGCTTGGACCGGCTGTTGTTGCAGATGTTCAGCCTACAGGCCTTTAGGAGACCTTCGGAGGCACTGACATGGTTAAAGAACATTGCAAAGTCAAATTGAAACGACAGCACTGTGTTGTTTTGTTCATTTACTGAAGTCACTTAGTAGTTATAATTATGTTTTGATGGTATTCCAGAAACAATCAATTTGCTGTCGTGGTGTGTACTCACAATCCAAACGAAATTGCAATTTGACTGTTCCCTTTCAGCTACTTGCAAAGGGCTGCAATTGATTAGGTTCCAAACAGATTAAATGTGCTAACTTGTAGTTCTGGTCAGACAAAAACAAGTTTTCGGAGTTTTCCAAGCAGAGAGTATGATGTGACATTGAAGATTCTCATCTGCCATAATCCTATTACAAAACCCTTTGAGTTAATTGAACGTCGTTTCACAATTATGCAGGTAAACATTCGGTCTGGCTTCGTGCTTTACCTCGGATCACCCTGAAGGAGCCTCTCTGCCTCGGCTCGGAAACAAGCGAAGCAGCTACAAGCGATGCCGAACATCTGCTGTGTCACGGGTTCACCTCTGTTTCACATTCACTGACATCATGCAGATCACTTCTTATAAACACCCACGAATCAAACAGAATTTATTTATTTAATAGAATGTATCCATTTGGGCCCTGCGTGTGCTCTGTGGAAACTCTGTGCAGCCGATGGGAACTTTGATTCACTCCTCCTTCCACATGAATTCAGCACGGTGTAAATCAATGGCCAGTCTCAGGCTTGGCTCCCACCACTTAGCTAATTCGCAGGAAGCAGCGCTCGCCTCTGCAGGTTTGCATAGCTTTTACTTTGCAACCACTTTGCAGGCAATATATTAAACTGCGCAAGAAAATCATTGAAGTAATTAGAGTGGCCGGGGCTCCCACTTTCCAAAGACATGCTTACTGTACACTGCATGTCGACCGAGATGAACCCTAAACTTGCCCCTGATTGAACTAACAGATCCATAGAAGGTCATGGGAACGTAACTCCATTTAGTGTGAAGAGGAGGAGATGGAGAGGCTGAGGCGGTGGACGGTTCTTCTGCTGCAGTAGACCGGATTAAGAGGAGTGAGAGGTGTGTCTACATGCAAAGGTAGATGCACCTATCACACACTGTATTTTGACCTAACACCCCATCGTACTGTATCTTGAAACGTTTTAATCGATCTGATCACAGACCACCACTGTCACGACAGGAAGACAAGTTTACCACTAGTAAAACATGTTCTTAAATATAGTGTTGTAGTGCTGGGCGATATGACGATACATATCGTGGGGACGATAGAAAAGTGTCTATCGTGGCATTTCTCTTCTATCGTTTATATCGTTTCTAACCTAATTTCATCAATTATTAAAGCAAATATTACATTAAATAGGCCACAAAGAATGTATTAGTGTTTTCTTGTCACTATGCATCCTCTAAGTTTATATTAAGTGATTATAAACAAGAATAAAAAAGAACTTTTTCGCAAAGAAACTCCGTCTTGTTGTTTTACGACACCTGCTTTACGATATTGCTGTCCGCCGCCCGCCACACCTGCTGTAGCAACGGCGACATCTAATGGACGTACACCCCTACTACTACACTCAGCATTCTTATTTCTGAGTTAAATGTCACTTCATAACAGAGGTTACATTAACCGAAAATTCTCCGTCATTTGCGTAATATGTTTAGCTTTGACGCTGATCCGTGTCTGAGCGCGCGGGGCTCTCAGCTACTTCCCTAAACACCGCGTGGTTTCGCTCTGCTTCACGTACGGCAAATAAACAGCTTTTTAGTGATGGATCTCACAACGGAGCTGACTGATAGGCAAGGCAACTTTATTTATAACACGCATTTCGTACACAAGGCCACTCAATGCGCATTGATAGTGCTGGATCTGGATTAAACACACGAGAGAGAAGAGAGAGGAGAGGCTGGTGCAGGAAGTAAGAGACGGACCAGCGCGTAGAGCAGCTAAAGACGTACGATGCAAACGGCTCGCCCACTGTTTCTTAAACATTACGTTAAAATTAAGATATAAGCTCCAATTTACATTTGTATTGGTGTAATATGAGCCTTGATATTGAGGAGCAGATGATGCTCTGAATAAGTCGTTCTCTACGCACGAGTTTACACATTTCTGTTGTTAAATTGGTGTCAGGACCATAGACTGTATAAAGGACTCAGATGTTCAGATCATGTTTAGCCCATTTATCCTGCTGTCTCACATTTTTCCTGACATAAACAATACAGGCTATATAAATTATCCATAGCGAAACCACTGCTTCAAAATAAAGTTAAAAAAAAAGTAAGTAAGATGAAAATTACTTACTTACTTTTTTTTAAACTTTTGAAAGAATAACTGAAAACGGACTATATTATGGTATATCGTGATATATATCGTTATCGTGATATAAAATAATCCATATCGTGATATAGGTTTTTTCCATATCGCCCAGCACGTAACAAGACCTGCGCGATGCTTTCCGTGTGATCGACTGAAATCTTCTTCTCTGTCTTTGCTGTTTTGGAACGCTCTTTGTTGATGCTTCATTTTCTCTGAGTATTTCTACTTTTTCTATTTTTTGTCCAGTTGTAATGTACATTTGTGTTGCCCTGTTGGAATTCTCTGACGATAACCTAGTTGCTAAGGAGAAAAGGACAAAGGTGACAGGAGTTGGCAGCTGCACTTCCGTCATTTTTTTTTTTCATATCTGACTAACCAACTATTGTTCCATGTACCCCACCAAACATCTAAGCTTATAGTTGCTGAGGTGTGTGCCCATTTTTTGTTTTTGTTTCATGACAACCAATTACAATCACTTTGATACATTTTCACCCACTCTAACTAGACTTTAAACCCATCTAACGTGCAGTTGTAATGCTTAATTATTTCCTCTTCTCTGAGCGCCGCCATGTCAGTAGCACCTCATGATAGGCTAGTAGTGAGTGCATGTGATCGATTGAATTAAAGCGAGGTGGAGGTCCAACAGAAATAGATAAAGTCAGCACTTACAGTAACCAGAGCAGGGTTTTATCACAACATCGCATTAGGCCACATTACAGTGGGCAGGAGACTCTTTGAGTTCACTAATGCTCTCCGCTTAGAGCCTCCGTTGGCATAGCAGTGCAGGGCTTTTAGTAAACGTACAGTAAAGTGTATGTTTACTGTCTTATTTTTGGGAGCCTTTTTACAACCCACTCCTTTCCTTCTACCTTGTTATGTTTTGTGCTTGAATTTGAACATGATAAGTTGTATAAAAAAAAAACATAGTTGCTACCTAAACTGAGCTTTCTGCCGTGTTCCTGCTGTAGTGTGTAGCTCTTCTCAGTGACATATAGTTTGTATATATGTGTGTCACAGTGCACTCCCCGACGTGGTGCCTCCCTTTTGGCTTTTCTAGCTAATGTGTTGTCTTTCTCTCTGTGTATCTGTGTGTCTGTTCATATGACTGTGATCTGTGTTGAGCATGCTCCCTTCCCCCTTCACCCCCTTCGACACTTTGCCTGCCAATTATTCCTTTCTGTTGCTCATGTGCCACCACATACTACCCCTCCCTCCTCTGTCTCTCCCCTGTTTTCCTTTTCAATGTTTTGGATGTCTCTGTGCGGTTCTCCATTTGTCTTTACTTGTTTATGTCTCGTCCTCGTCTCCATGAATGTCCCCTCCTCTAGCCTTTGTGACTTTGCTGAACGGGGACCAGGCTCAGGATGCCATCCGCTCCCTCCACCACAGCACTGTCCGGGGACGCTTGATAAATGTCACGCTGCAGCCGACCGACTCGCTGCTCTGCGTCACCAACCTGCCCCACACCTTCACCGCCCAGCAGTTCGAGGAGCTGGTGCGCGCCTATGGCAACATTGAGCGCTCCTTCCTGGTCTACAGCGAGCTCACGGGACACTCCAAGGGGTATGGATTTGTGGAGTACATGAAGAAGGACTCGGCCTCCCGGGCACGATCGGAGCTACTGGGGCGACCGCTGGTATGTAATAAGGAGAGGGAGGTACAATGGTGTCAAACACAAGTGCAAATTTAAGTGGTGTAGTAGAAACATTGTTTGCCCCATCAACTAGTGCGTTGCCAGTCGGGTCAGCCCCAATCAAAGTGTCATGACTGGTGTCTTGTCGTAACACCCATGCAGATTTAAGATTTGACACAATATACCAAGTACATGACTAATATATGATAGATTTTCAACCCATCACGTTGCCAAATTGGGCTAATTTTGGATGAAACAAATTTGCTTTCCACAAGAACCCTTCTATTGGGGTGAATATAAAATTAACCATTTCCTGTTCATGAACGAGTTGTTATTTAGTAATGCCAATTTAAAGTTTTAATATTTTCTCCTCAAAAATGCTATTATATGGTTTTCTGTTTCTAAAATCGAAAGTTCAGTGTAATGTGTGAGCAGTAGCGATACCAAAATAGGCCATGTGGTAAAAATATTACAAGTGATACTATTTTTTGCAATGAAGCATCACTGAAAATTTAATAGAATTGTCCGGGATTTAATGTAGCGTCCATAAAGGGGAATATTTATGGGCGATACCACTGGCATAATACAAATACAGCAGGTTTCGTTTTTTTTTTTTTATCATTTCACAATGGTGGCAATTAATAGAAAAAACATAGACACATTTCTTTTGTCTTGAAGGCGTGTAGCGTCTGCTCTATTCAGCACTTAATGTGGACAACATAAGCTTATAATGGTACATTTTTGTAAGGCTCCATACATCATGAAAGTGAAACATTTTTGACACTTTGATTGTGGCTGACCCGACAAATGCATCTGCACTGAGTTGTTGTTGTGTTTTTATTTGCAATACACTTCTCATGCACTTCACACTCACATTGCCTTCTCATTTGATGACTGCCTCGACCTGGATGTGAGACCATGAGGAAATACCAGGTAGCTACAGCAACGCTTATGTCTACCCCATAGTTGTGGAAATGTAGGTGATTTGCTAATTGCTTGTCAAGAGGTTAGTCCCCTGAACCTTTTTTCTGGCTCGAGTTGAATTCAAGTCCATCTAGCGTGAGGAACTCAATATCACCAGTTCGGCAACTCCTCAAAACTTGAGAGCAGTTGAAATCTGTTTTATCGTATTAACATGCCTAATAGTGGCACTATACGCCCTGCTCGAACTAAAATAATGGCATGAGATTCAGGTACTTGAAATTCACTGCATAATTCAGTAACCTTTATCTGGGCAACATGTTGGATTGATTTAATCCGTCCCTGTTCTATACCTCCAAGGATGTACGGTAAGGCGTGTGGCAGTCACAGGCACAGACTAACAGTAGGAGTCAAACAAATAAAACACACTCTTTGAATATTCAATTGTTTTCCTGACCTTCGGAGTCTTGCTCAAAGAGAAGATGATTTCTCACTTTAGATTTTTCCCTCGCTCCATTATTGAGTTCATTGAGTCAAATACAGTTTTTCCTTAGGGCGACCGCTCGCTGATGGTGCAGTGGATGGACGTGAACCAGCTGAGTCAGGAGGAGAACCTTCACTCTAAATGCCTGTGCGTGGACCGCCTGCCCCTGGACCTCTGTGACTCTGAAGAACTCAACCAGATCTTCTCCGAGACGTACAAACCTGTCTTCTGTCAGGTAGCGCAATTTCCTGTATGCATTCAGTTTAGTGCACTGGCTTCACCTGTAGCTTCTTTATTAGCAAAAATAAAAGAAATCAGCCCGTTCTAATGTTGACAATGACGGTTAATCCATAATCCGGAAACACGAACGCTGCTCCTTCCTTGTCGTCACATGTAGATTATGTGACGGCTTATTATTGTACAGAGCATTAAAAAGAACATGACAGGCAACTTGGAAGGAAGCAGCTCTGTCAATGCCGCAATTTATATTCAACTATGCAACTGGTTACAGCCCATTAAATATGTCAGCTCTGTGAGGCCATCATTGAGATAAATCCTTTGTGCTGTTATGAAGAGCCTGGCAATTAATTTACAATGAATGTAAATTGACATGAGGCCAATACGTCTTATTCAGTATGGGAAAGAATACGGTCTAAATCTAAAGAGAATAGGGTTGCAAGATAAATCGCAATCTAATTGAAATTGCAATTTGAAATCACAAAAACTGCAATAAAATAGGCATTTGGTGACACTTTCAAACACATCTTGATACTATCTTTTGTTCTGTTGGTTAGAAAATCCTATATTGATCTAGAATAGCTTATTTAAAATGTCCCTGTGGGTTGGTTTCCGGTTCAACACGAGCTGTAAATAGAAGTGGCCGATTTATCGTTTACACGATAATAAAACTGTTGTTTGAACAAAATGAAAAATTGGAATATCAAGTATTTTGTAGAATTGGACCCTCCAAACATGAAAAGACAAAATAAATAAAGCACACTGTAACCTTTTAACGAATTATAATTAGCAAGTTAAATACTGCAGGGCTTTGTTTGACTGTATTTTACTATACTATCCTGTGCTACCGATAGCATTACAGCTACGAACCTCTGCTAGCTGTATGTCGCTCCTCAACACATTCAATGTTCACATTGCAGTTTGAAGCAGTAATTCAAAAACGTAAAGAGAAAGCTGGTGTAATGTAACCGATTAATAAAATGGCTCCTAGACGAGGCAGCAGTTCAACAAGGGCTGCAGGCTCTTACTTGCCTCAACTTTGACTTCCTTCACTTCTCCGCTGCTGGATCCTTATTTGCCGAAATAATCAGAGCCTTTGAGCCTCTTTTAGTTCTGTGTTTTATCAGAGATGTGTGGACTCCAAGGCCTCACAGCGACAGGTTTCCATCTGCTCCGCCCACTACAGCCGAGTGGAAGAGAGAGGTGCACATGGCTCTGTTTCATAGGTGATACAGTTTAAAAAACAAACTTTTCTTATTCCCCATAGCCTCTTTGGTTAAAACTAATAAATATAATTTTTTATGTAATATTGTGTATATTGGTAATACGGGGAACTGCAGAGTAGCTACTGTTTGCAAATCAAAAAGCCAAAGCTCATTTGTAACATAAATGATTGTACTGGAAGCACAGTAATCTTTTATTATTACTTTCAATCAATAATGGCTAATATCTTATATATGATATCAATACAATAGGTCAGATCCATCATGTCAAAAGGCTTGATTGCGCAACAGATTGCGCATGTCTTTGAACTATCGCAAAAATATCATCTGAATATCGAAATATATATATATATACACCCCAGCTGTAAAGTGTGTCCACCCTTCGCTCCATGGATGCAGCTGCTATCTGACATCGGCGACATGCGACAAGGGCTCAAAACACGGATACACTTGCGATGAGGGGAAATTTGTACAGCAAACGGATTCTTGCAAAATTATGATGAATAAATTGAGGTTAAATGTTTTGGCGGCTTGGCACATGAACAGCCGGCAAACCACCAGGTGAGAAGCCCTCATTCAAAATTCAGAGGCCTGCCATCCTTATTGGCTAATCCCCCTAATCACCAAGCAACAGTTTCCATGGCGAGGTGTGGCCGCTGTGATCCTGACCACGCCCCGACCAGCTTCCTCGGGACGCCACCTCCATTCCACCCCGTTATGCCCAGTTACAAATCACTCTCCGGCGTGTGTGTGTGTGTGTGTGTGTGTGTGTGTGTGTGCGTGTGCATGTGCGTGTGTGTGTGTGTCATCCTGTACGGCTCCGGTTTTAGCTCCACCCGTGCGCCCCGCTCCCACACAGAAATCAATACACCCACATCACTCAAGTCCCATGATGCTTTGTGGGAGTTTAGCTCATGTTGCTCGACTGTTGCAGCGCCAGCAGGCTTTGACCTATGGTTCAGCTTTTCTTTTTTATGCGCGGTACAGTATGTGCTCAAGTGTGTGGGACTTAGCGGCAGGCGAAGACGGAAGAGCCTGTGAAACCCAGGAAGGCAGCTTCAATTTATTATGGAAACAGTGTTGAAAGAAATATTAGCGGCTATTATGGGCAATATCACGTGTGGTTTGTTGTAATGCCTTGTTTTGGCAGAGGGCCAGTGTAATTCTCTTTTTAGACCCACCAGTCCACATAAGAAAGAATAAGAAAAATACCAGTACTAGTACTACTAATACTCAGAGTGAATAGATACGATTCATGGAATGAACAGCCTAAAATAAAACAATAAAATGATCAATAGAAATTAAGTAAAGCATTTAAAGAGGGGGGATTGTGCTTTTTGCAGGTATTTAGTCATAATCTCTAACACACCTTCAGCTCTATCTTTTACACTTTGTTGGTTAGACAATGCATTGTTGATCTCAGAGGTGGGTAGAGTTGTCAAAAGTAAGAGTAACGTACTCAAGTACAAGTAAAAAGTATTGATCCAAAGAATTATGCAAGTAAGAGTAAAAAAGTACATGGACAAAACATTACTTGAGTACTGTGAGTAACTGAGTAACTGAGTAAATGTCAGATTTATTTTAAATGAGGCAATCAATTGGGTGAAACAAAACATAAGATCATGTGGAAATTGTGTCATTTACAAAGATAATTCAAAGCAAATGGCATTAAAATATATATAAACAAAATTATTCTGAAGAACGATCCACATCTATTTCATTGATCAAAATGAAGCATTTGCTAATTAAAGATTTACTCACAGTGGGAAAAGGGATATTATTTTTACTCACGTAAGATACTACTACTACATTATAGTTTTACTCCAGTAGACGTAAAAAGTACCATCTGATAAAGCCACTCTAAGAAGTACAACTTCTTCAAATTGTTACTTGAGTAAATGTAACTGAGTACTGCCCGCCTGGGGTTGATCTAAAACCGATAAAACTAAATATCCAGTAGTTTTACCTCCTGATTCTCCAAGCGACACGCCTTGATCCCCTCCCACCACCCTCTCCGCTTGCTCCACCTCCGCTGTGCAGGAAACAGGAAACCTTTTCCTATTTGAAAGATTTCTCAAACATGTGCCAGTGACTTGAAACATAACTCTAGATATGTTTGTGATGGAAGAGCAACACTGTAGCATGGTAAAAAGCTCTAAAAAGTCGGCTTTGCGTAATACTCCAATCATTCTTTATGTAGATCCGTCATTCGTCACTGAAATAATACAAATCGATAAAACAAAAACAAAGCCTCTGAAAGATCAATCATAGAACAATAAAAATAAATAAAATCCTCCATAATCTCAACAGTAAAACAATAAGTACAAATAGAAAGTGTCAATAACAGTAAAAAAGTAAAAAAATCATTGCAAGCTGTGCTTTAAAGACAGATCGGACCATCTGGACTGGTGGAGGCGTTGCCAGTTTTGGTTGTGTTGGACTAGAGACAACGGAAGCATTATTTTTATGTAGGTATGTTATGAGTCAACAAACTAAAAAGGTGTCTTTTAACGCAGTGCTGTGTATTTTTGTGTGTATTATTTATGGCATTTCGTCCCAGCGTGTTTGTTCATGTGTCCGTTTTGCTCTGGGTTACGGGCCGAATCCAGTTGCGTGAGGATTTACACCAGACACATGTACGTCTTGTTGTCGGGGACCACCAGGAAGTGAGAGCCGAGAGTGACCGAGACAGAATGTGCCAATAGATGAGACGCAAAGTGAGAACTGAGACTATACCGAGGCATGTGTTCAGTTTAACACAAGTTATTAAAAACATTACCAGATAACCAGCTCAATTCTTTCTCTGTCGACATAAAACTCTGACACTCTGACCTAAACCTTCAGTCCCAGAGAGTATTGCTTAACTTATGTTGTTGAGAGTTGAGTGCTTTCTGAGTGGTTTCAAAGTTTTACCAAAGTTTGTGGCACATCTCAAACGCTAGTCTTGTCTGACTCATCTAACTCGACAGACCTTTCTGTGCTTACGTGCATTTATTGCTTGTATCGCTTGTATTGCTAATGCCACGGGCCACCGCCGTCCTCTATGCATTACATAAAGCGTCTCCCTCCTACATGTTACTTCGCCCCCCCCCCCCCCCCCCCCCAAGAGTGCACTTCACCCGTGGCCTCGGCCCTGAGCGCTATAATTCTGCTGCCTATGCGCGGCCCTCGAGGCAGCACTTTAGCCAGGAGGGACGGAGGGAAGGGGACAGGTTTGAAGAATGTCAGCCATATTAGACGGAAAAGGGGACAGCAGGACAGAGACAGTCTGCAGCCACAGGAAGGAGGAGACTGGTGCTCAAATGCCAGACCTATTAGTGAGTGGGTGGAGAGAGAAAGGGAGGGTGATGTGGACACTGTCAGGCGAGACTGAGACCTGGATGAGACAGAATTGAAATAAATGGCATTGGAAATCTTTCTATTGACTACAGATAAAACCAAATTTTTTGCTCATAATCATGTTTCATTAATGTAAGTTTAGCGAACAAAACGTGCTACAAGGCAAAAAGGCATCATAGAAAACGTATTTCAGTGGCTGGATCTGCACTGGGAATGTGTTTGGAGCTTTGATAATACCCGGAGCATTCCCACCGGAGAAAGCTAATGCTACGAGCTAAAGTTCAGACCGATCATGTGAAAACGAGAAATATGCACGAATAAAGTCAATTAAAGCCGCAAGCGGCATCGAGAGGCCCTCGCGGGTCTCATGGGCCGGTAGACGCCGGTTGACGCACGCCGCCGCAATAACCGGGAGGCGCTGCCGCGCCCTATGTGGTTATAACGTCGCTGCCACCCTAGGTCGAGATTATAAAAGAGCAAATGCGAGAAATGGCGCCTTCGGCGCTGATTACTCGATTGTTCCCAAAATGGCCGACCACCTGTTGGTCGCCTAGCAACCATGTAATGGAGGCCTCCCTTAGTGCCTCCATTGCACACACACTACATTGTATTGCCCTGATGAGTCATTAATCTTTGAGTAAACATCAAAACGACATTTTTAGCGTCTTCATGTGAATGATGGCTCCAACCTGCAGAGGGCGCCAGCGCGCACCCCAAATCTTTTTTATTTCACAAGCAGCATCGGACGCGGTGGCCGGTTGACGCCGGTTGCCGCACGCCGCCGCAATAACCGGGAGGCGCTGCCGCGCCCTACGTGGTTATAATGTCGCTGCCACCCTAGGTCGAGATTATAAAAGAGCAAAGGCGAGAAATGGCGCCTTCGGCGCTGATTACTCTATTTTTCCCGAAATGGCCGACCTCCTGTTGGTCGCCTAGCAACCATGTAATGGACGCCTCCCTTAGTGCCTCCATTGCCGCGCCATAACCCTACCGAGGGCGCCAACGTGGCCACACTACATTTTATTGCCCTGATGTGCCATTAATCTTTGAGTAAACATCAAAACGAGATTTTTCGTGTCTCCATGTGCATGATGGCTCCAACCTGCAGAGGGCGCTAGCGTGCCCCAAATCTTTTTTATTTCACAAGCAGCATCGGACGGCCCTGACGGGCCGTACTTCAATGACTACTGTCCACACGCTCCTGACAGAGGGCGCTAACGCGCTGTAATTGTGTATAATGTGTGATATGCGGGTCAGTCCCATTGGAATAACATGGTGGGCCTCGGTCGTCTCCATGGCAACACCGTACAAAATACGGTATGGGTCTCATTGGCTTTTTGGATCGGGATGCCATCAGCTAATATTGTGCCGAATTTTATTCATTTCCGAGAAACTAATTTTTTTTCCATAATGCATTTTTTGTTCTCGGCCTAGAGGGGGCGCTATCGCGCCAAATCTCACTTTTTCACATTTGTTGTGTCCGGGGGTGAAAGGTCAATAAAATGTATATTTCCGATTTTTAATCGGAGTTCGTTTGTGCAAATGGGAGCATTTTGTTGTTTTCGGAAAGTCGCAAAATTCTTCGTAAAGATTGCGGCTTCGCCGCAAACAAACCGTAAAACTTAGCCAAAAAATTTGGATAACTTTTGATGCCCCACATCTCGAGATGAACTGGAGCGATTTTGGGCTCATTTGGTGAAACGCCCTAGGAGGAGTTCGTTAAAATGCGACGTCAGCGAAAACGCTGACTCACCATTTTTCTGACTTCCTGTCAAAATGGCGGACTTCCGGTTTGTCTGGGGGCGTGGCCACAATAATGTTTTTTGGTTGTCGTCACATGACGAATGTCTGTACCGAATCCCGTCGCTCTACGACAAAGTTTATGTTGGCCCCCTCCCCATAGGCGCAATGTATTTTCACTTTTGTAGGTGGCGCTGTCGCGCCATTTTTTATTTCCCCAATACGAAACACACATTTTAATTAATTTTTCACCGGACCTGAATTTTGGGCAAAGTTTGGTGAGTTTTCAACTATGTTCAGGGGGTCAAATTCCTGTTCAAAGAGCAGAAGAAAGAAGAAGAAAGAAAGAAAGAAAGAAAGAATAATTAAAGCCGCAAGCGGCATCGAGAGGCCCTCGCGGGTCTCGTTGGCCGGTTGACGCCGGTTGCCGCACGCCGCCGCAATAACCGGGAGGCGCTGCCGCGCCCTACGTGGTTATAATGTCGCTGCCACCCTAGGTCGATATTATAAAAGAGCAAAGGCGAGAAATGGCGCCTTCGGCGCTGATTACTCTATTTTTCCCGAAATGGCCGACCACCTGTTGGTCGCCTAGCAACCATGTAATGGAGGCCTCCCTCAGTGCCTCCATTGCCGCGCCATAACCCTACCGAGGGCGCCAACGTGGCCACACTACATTTTATTGCCCTGATGTGCCATTAATCTTTGAGTAAACATCAAAAACGAGATTTTTCGTGTCTCCATGTGAATGATGGCTCCAACCTGCAGAGGGCGCTAGCGCGCCCCAAATCTTTTTTATTTCACAAGCAGCATCGGACGGCCCTGACGGGCCGTACTTCAATGACTACTGTCCACAAGCTCCTCACAGAGGGCGCTAACACGCTGTAATAGTGTATAATGTGTGATATGCGGGTCAGTCCCATTGGAATAACATGGTGGGCCTCGGTCGTCTCCATGGCAACACCGTACAAAATACGGTATGGGTCTCATTGGCTTTTTGGATCGGGATGCCATCAGCTAATATTGTGCCGAATTTTATTCATTTCCGAGAAACTAATTTTTTTTCCATAATGCATTTTTTGTTCTCGGCCTAGAGGGGGCGCTATCGCGCCAAATCTCACTTTTTCACATTTGTTGTGTCCGGGGGTGAAAGATCAATAAAATGTATATTTCCGATTTTTAATCGGAGTTCGTTTGTGCAAATGGGAGCATTTTGTTGTTTTCGGTAAGTTGCAAAATTCTTCGTAAAGATTGCGGCTTCGCCGCAAACAAACCGTAAAACTTAGCCAAAAAATTTGGATAACTTTTGATGCCCCACATCTCGAGATGAAGTGGAGCGATTTTGGGCTCATTTGGTGAAACGCCCTAGGAGGAGTTCGTTAAAATGCGACGTCAGCGAAAACGCTGACTCAGCATTTTCCCGACTTCCTGTCAAAATGGCGGACTTCCGGTTTGTCAGGGGGCGTGGCCACAATAATATATTTTGTTTGTCCTCACAGGACGAATGTCTGTACCGAATCCCGTCGCTCTGCGACAAAGTTTATGTTGGCCCCCTCCCCATAGGCGCAATGTATTTTCACTTTTGTAGGTGGCGCTGTCGCGCCATTTTTTATTTCCCCAAAACGAAACACACATTTTAATTAATTTTTCACCGGATCTGAATTTTGGGCAAAGTTTGGTGAGTTTTTGACTATGTTCAGGGGGTCAAATTCCTGCTCAAAGAGCAGAAGAAAGAAGAATAAAGAAGAATAATAATATTTCTTGCAAAAACAATATAGTCGCTTTCGCGACTACAACATATTATGCATTTTTTTAAAGCTTTCGACTTCCCCCACACACCCGTGGGGCTCGGAGGTGGATGACGAGCGCTTCGCGCTCGTCATCCACCTCCGTATGACAGTTGGCCATATTCCCCCATTCATTTTGCTGCAATTATAAGTATAAGGGCCCACACCAGAGGTGTGGGCAGTCACTGTATTACACGGTGAGTTTACGTTTGACATGGGGACAGCGCTTCGCGCTGTTTTCGTGCGCTCCGCGCACCTCAGTACAGTGCGCTGCGCGCACTGCGTTGCGATTACAATAGGCCCTTGCTACGGCAGGCCGCTCGGGCCTAATAATATTTCCTGCAAAAACAATATAGTCGCTTTCGCGACAACATCATATTATACATTTTTGGAAAGCTTTCGACTTCCCCCACGCACCCGTGGGGCTCGGAGGTGGATGACGAGCGCTTCGCGCTCGTCATCCACCTCCGTATGACAGTTGGCCATATACCCCCATTGATTTTCATGCAATTATAAGTATAGGGGCCCACACCAGAGGTGTGGGCAGTCACTGTTTTACACGGTGAGTTTACGTTTGACATGGGGACAGCGCTTCGCGCTGTTTTCGTGCGCTCCGCGCACCTCGGTACAGTGCGCTGCGCGCACTGCGTTGCGATTACAATAGGCCCTTGCTACGGCAGGCCGCTCGGGCCTAATTAAGCCCCATCTACATAAAGCAACCGTGTAACAATGTGCACACACTGAGCCAGGCTTGTTGATTTTTAAGTTTATTGCTCACATTTCATTTATGACGGGTCGTAGTCGATCAGTTTTCTCCCGGAGCTAGCTGCTTAAAAGCTAACAGCTAACTCGCATCAAAAACAAGTATTATGCACTAATAACGTCAATAAAGCCGGTAACTTCATAAAGCAGCCTTTACGATGATCACACACTGAGCCGGGCTTGACGCATTTGTGGTTTATTGCAATGAGCTGTAGGCGATTGTAACAAGCTAACCGGGCTAGCCTAGCCTCGCCACCGGCACAAATAATGCCCTTCTATTGGGCGTATGGGCTGGACATAGGCTTAAATACAGGGAAGATCCTGGCATAGACCATGGGGGTCACAGCATAATCGTTTTGTATTTGCGACCCCTGCAATTCTGAATAATATTCAGAATTATTTTGACTTGACGTCTCAGCCCTTCAACTCTGGTCCTCTCTATCCTGCACTTCTCATCATATTTATATTTCTCTACGGCGCGTTCTGTGCCTCTGATAGGTCGTGTATCTTTGCACGGAGACAGCCCAGACACCCCTGTCACGACCTCATCACTCTGTTTATACCTCTGACGCAGCCACTTAACCACAATAACTGACAGGGGCTCCCGAGTCAGGGGGGTCAGGGAGAGAGAGGAGAGAGAGGAGACGGGCAGAGTGGTGGTCGGGCAGCATCTCTTAAACTGACACCTCCACTGGGTCACGGGCTGTCACGGAGAGAGGCCTGACTTGGCATATCTGGCCCCTGCCCTCTCATAAACATGCATACACTGCTGGTATAAAAGTACTTTTGTTTTGCCTATACCGTACACTTGTTGTTTTTTATGTGCAGGCTTATTATTTGCTCATCTGGGGGTCAGGGATTCTCAAATGGTTGACATTTTAGGCGAAATAAGATGATTCATCTTATTTTCAGTGCAAAACGACTTATTCCATGGCAGATGATTTTACTTACCTACCCACATAAAGATCAAATGTTCTTATTTCAAGAAAATTTAAAGGGGATGTACTTTTTGGAGGGTTTTACCATGATACAGTGTTGTCCTCTCATCAGAAACATACCTGGAGCTCGACCCTCTCGCGCACCCTCTGAGTAATCTTCGGATCTTTGTGGCTATTGTTAGCATTGTGGGGGCAGCTCCCTAAATGCTCTTCCTGAGGTCCTACGTATCCAGGAAATGCTTTCTTCACCTCTCAATCTCTTGCTAAGCTTAATCCTTTCATCACAAAATAAAAACATTTGTCATAGCTTTGTACATGGGCCACGTTGACTATTTTTTCATTCTTTATTGAAGCAGCTGCAAAGGCAGGGGTGCAAGAGGAGGGGCGGGGAGTTTGGTTTTTTGGGAGGGGCTTAAAAAAAGCTGTGTAAAAAAAAAACAGGAAGTGAAACTTACTAGTGTAAGATAGGGATGCATATTTGAAATATTACCAAATACATGCAAACGGCATAGCACCCCCTCTTAAACTTTATTTTTAAATTTGTTTTTGCAGTTAATGCACTGAAACATTTTCACCCTAACCCCATAAGGCATGTAGTAAAACATGGCTAAATGACGTAAATGCTATGTGAAAACTGGTTAAGGACTATAATAGCTCAATTCAAAAGAATCAATCTGACAGTGTTTTTGTGTGTAAGGTCTAGAAACGTGTGAGTCGTGACTCGTGATTGAGTCGTGATTGTCGAGATTGACAGTCACAAGCGGGTTCAGAGCAACACATTTACATCAAATCAAACGTGGGTATAAAAATAAATAAATATCAAAATCCCACAGAGGACTGAGAAACATCTGCTGAATCAACAGGTGAAAACACTGTTAGAGGACTGACAAAGTTCACTCTGAATGATCCCGGCTTATTTGAGAAAAGTCTTCTGCCCTCGAGAGAAGCGCTAGAAGTCATAATATCTGACAAGAGAAACAGTTTGCTTTAAGGAGGGTTCCAGACCCCCCTCCTTGAGAAACAAAAGTCTCAAGAGCTGCTCACCAAAGTAACAAAAGACATTTCTATACAACTCTTGGCAGTCTGCTACATTAGCCGTAAAATATCATGAATTATAAGTATTTTGCTAATGTCGCGGTTTCTGCTTCAGCAAAGCGAAGAATTGCCCTTTCCTTTATATTTAAACACCGAATGCTTGAGTAGTGATTTAAAAATGTATATTGTATTTGATTTTGTGTCACACATTATGCACACACTGAATACTTTTTCGGCAATCCAATTTAAACCCATTTTGATATATAAGGCTCCTCAGCTCGGCAGTTGTTGTTGCGGGCCGGAAATAAAAAATGATTTGAATGTTATGATTTGTTTTTTCAGGCTCATGTCGTCAGTCACTCTGTCTCGCTCTCCCGCCCTCCATCAGTCTCTCCTCTCACAGTCACTTAATCAATCACTAATGTTTTATTTTTACTTTCTTTCTTTCATCCTCCCATCTCTGAAGTGAAGTGATCGACTGGCGGAGGTCATTTTCATACAGTTTGCCTAATGTATGCTGATGATAATAGCCTATCGACCCACTCCCCCACACGCAACAGCTACTGTCCCCCCCCCTCCTCACTCTCTGGCGTTGTTCGCACCAACCACCCAGCTTTGCTCAGACCGGCGGCAACGCGAGGCGAGTGAAGGCGGGTCCGGGGGAGGAGGAGCGGTTGGAGGGGAATGGCAAACTTGATTGAGCAGTGAACAAATGAACGGAAGAAAGTATCATTGCCCATATTATAGACCCCTGAAATGTCAAGCACCTTTCCTTACTTCGGCTTCACTTATTTTAAATAGCATATTGCTGAATGCCCAAGCTTCATATAGTATTTATCTGTCGACTGCCATTGGAAGCTTGACTAATCTTCCCCTGTGTCTTGGGCTAGTTCATAATTTTAGCTTTGATCAATTCTAATGGGCTCCCTTCTTTAACACATTCACAAATTAAACTCAATTTTTCTTTTAAAAATTGTCTCTTGCCTTTGCCTATCATCATGGCACTCTACATTTGAGCTTGAAAAGTAGTTGTGAGAATTTTCATATCTCATCTCACACTTTTCATCAGTTTATCAAAAGTGTCATGTTTCCATAAATATATGCCAAGAAACCTAACGAGAGTCTGTCCATGACAATTGAACCCAGTGATTCAGTTGTTGGATTGTTTTTGGTCAGTCAGTGTGTTTGCTGTTGGCCAAACGCACTGCTTTTAATCTAATATACACACATTTTCCCCCCTACAATTCAAGTCTGATATGGAAGCCGAAACCAAACACTGGCCTTTAAAGACTGAAATACCCCATCATATGTTGACATTTACTTGCGTTCCCCTGCCCTTGATGGCACAATCTTTCTGAGGACATGATCTGGTGGGGTATACCTGCTACAAGCAGTTGTTGATCTTTCCCTTGTGCTTTCAGGCCTCGCCACATTCTGCCCTCTTCAACTCTATAAATATCATGACATCTATTACCCCTAACATTACGCGTTCCCTCTGACCCTCACACACACACACCCTCACATACACCCTTGTCTCCCTGAAGATTTTCCCCGTCCTTGAATTGGTCCATGGAGCCCCTCTCGCAGCACAAGGCCCAATTATTGGTAGAAACAAGCAGTTACGGCGGACTGTCAGCAGCTTATTAGCAACATGAATGAATGGGATTAGCATACAGTCGGAGTGGACTTCTGCACTTAGTCCGACTCTGCTAAAGAGCTGCTTCCAGTTTCACTTTACTCATTATAATGTCAGGCAAATGAAATGTAATGGCTTTTATAGACCTTTTGAGCATACGCACAAAATGTAAAAGGGACTAGTGCATAGAGCTAGAAATGATGCAAAGATTGGTCAGGAGAAATGGATGGAGTGATGGAAGGGGGTGACTTGGAATAGCCAAATGTAAGTGAGGGATAGGGCAAACACCTGGGTATCATTACATCATAAAAAGAAGAATAGAAAAAATACAGGCGGTTAAGTTTTAGCTGAGATGACAGGTAACTGTCACTCATTTGTAGGCAAAGGTAGCAGGAGTCTTTTCTGCAGCCTTTTCAAATGAAAACTATGAATATTTAAACATTAGCAAATACCTTCCCAGAAACACACTTCATACACACCTTAGATTCCTTTTGAATGCAAAATAAAGTTGTTGTTTTTTGAAACACACAGTTGTGAGAAAAATACACCTTAGGAAACCGCAACAAGGAAAGCTTTTTTTCCAAGAGCCAGTGCCACGATACCTTGAGTTGGTTACCCCAAAATTGTTCGAGAAGTGCAGTGTTTGCAGGATATCTGCAACACCTATTTATATCGTCGTGGTTATTTTACCGTTTACAACGTCTCCCAATATAATGTACACTATAACAGCCCTGTAGCCTTGAATCCCACAGTGTGTTAGGTTACAGCTGCTGCGTTTAACAGAATCAAATATAAAACTCTGACATATGGTGCTCGAAAACCAACACTTCCTGCACATTGAGATAAGATGAAGGAACTAAACTGAAATGACCCACTTTTGGGGCATTTTGGAACCACTGTGTTTTGCTATTAACAGTAGGCTAGACCTTTATGTGAAAAGCCTGGCATAACCGTACGTTTTTCGTTGTGAAGTGAAATCCCTGCCTCAGGCAGTAGACCTGTAATGTAAATTGTGAGGGAAAACGATGTGAACGTGTTTAATAAATGATCCCCCGTAAAGAATCCAGATATTAAACATGTGCTCTAAAAGTTAGGAAGGAGTTTTAACCTCCGAGAAGAGTTTAGATCCCTGTGTCACGGTTTAAAAACAGGGAAAATGGGATACATTTAACTCCAATTCTCTGTTTACATGTTAACGCGGGGTAAGAAAAAAAAAAGGGACGCTGATATACATGAAGCGCCCTTAAATCAACATTTGCCGTGCTTTCAGTCAGTCCCCAGCATTAGCCGCTAGCCATTAGCCTCTCAGATGTTGTCATTATCCACTAACGTCCATTAGCGTTGAGCTTTTAGCCTCGCTGCATTATTTAACTGCCTCTCGTGCACCGGAGATGACTGAAGCTTCCAGCTGAAAGTCCGTCTTCTTTAGCCAATGCTGTTTTCCAGTCAGCGAGCTCCCTGATCATTCGAGAGAGTGGACTCCACCAGAATGCACCAGGTTGTTCCCATTCTGGCATCACGGAAGTTGTCACTCACTTTGTCTAATCCATCCTCTAACTTTCAAGTAGGGGTATTTTGCCATCACAAACCTGGCAGCACAAGGTGTCTTTTCCCGTAATTTTGTCGATTTATCCGATGAATTTGATATGCACTTTGGAAGGGGGGGGGGGGACATTCAGAACACAACTTCAGATTCTTGCAACTTGTCATTTCAACACGGAATTGAGGTTGGCAAAAAACGGAACAGCTCGCTTTGATGATTTATTAACACGCTCACTAAATACAGTGCTGTTTCCAGGCGTTTTGCCCGCCGCCGCACCTATTAGAGAGCATGCATCTTGTATGAGATTATTAATATTACGAGGGAGATTTGCATACTAAAGAGCCTCAACTTTTGACTTACACATTTGCTACAATTGGCAATTAATGTAACTACCAATTGACCGTAACAGCAGCGTGGGGTGTCCAGGGAGAGGGCAGGTCGAGGAGTGGGAGTTTAGCTTCTTAGCAATTTATCATTCCAAAATAATCCATTCACACCATTGTAATAGTTTTAAATTGGGCCGACCGATATGGAAATCAGGGATCTGATAACGATACCGATTTGAATGGGGTTGGCATATATATTTTAAGTAATTTGATCTTATGTAATTTTTTTTAACCTCCCAAATAGCCTATTGCTGGGTTGCAGGTGACATCACAGCATCCCAAAGGCCAATACTATTTTATGGAGGAACAATTATTTTGTTTTTGAGGACATTTTTGGTCTTGTACAGAGAGATCACGGACCGAGTGACTGATATCAATGATCATTTTTGTAATTCATACTCTTTCTTTTGAGCTACGACTTGTGAAAGTGTAATGTTGTTAATAGGAAAAACTGGGTCCTGCCCCCCGCTGGGTCCCGTGACATCATCACATTCTAGAACCTGCAACCCAGCAATAGTTAAACATTTATTGTTGTAGTAAAGGTTTCAATCATAGAAATATAAAGACATATATGTAATAGAGGTTGACCGATGTAGGTTTTTCTATGGCCGATGCCGATGTGCACCTCTGATATTTTTGGCCACATTTTTTTAAATGTCTCATCTATAATCCTGTGTAAAATGCTTCTAAACGTGTCAGAGTTGAACTGTGACAGCAGGGGGCAGTGTATGAGGGGCATTAGGTTGATTTATTCAGGACATTCATGTTTAGTTGCTACTTCAGAGGGAGCTCGTTTGAAAGACAAACATCAGTAGATTCCAAAACTAAAAACAGTGAGTCTCTGTGTCTTATGGTTCCAAAATCATAAAATATATAAAACAGGTGTACAAACTTGTGACCGATTCTCACTAGGAAGTTGTTGGAGGGCTCATTTTAAAGCGCTGACTGAGCTCTTTCCAATGCAAAAAACGGGAAGTCTCTATATCACTTTTGGTTCCGGAGATAGCCGGCGATATCTCGATCGGGCCAATATTTTTGAATTATTTAGAATATTATTCTAAAATACCCAAGTATTGGCCTGATATACATCGGCCGGCCAATATACGAGGTTACAGGGGACTATGCCAATGTCTGTGCTCCTTGAGTGGGGTACATTTAGGATATTAGACAGCTAGTCTCAGAGCAGGCGCTTTTTTATCCATGACAGACCTAGTTTTAGATCAGGTCCCTTGATGGAGAAGTGCTTGACCATTTATCATTACATGGAGTCTGCTCATTGAATTGGTCATTGTAATTGACGTTCAATGTATTTATTTTAACTGATAAGAAAAGTTCAAATAGAGTCTGATAAATCACCCTAACTTGAAGCTCGGCTTATCCTTTGAAATCTGTGCGTGTAATGAACAAAAACAGTTTACAGTTCGTAACGGACCTTCACTCGTGTTTTGCCATTTTTTTGGTTTGTTCAGTGCACATCTGTGAAAAATTACATCAAAATCGAGCTCTTTTCACAAACGAGACCCATTTGAACTAAAAAAAAAAAATCCAATTCAATCATGATCTTTATGCAATTTGTAAGGATCTGCAGCGAATGACAAACCGTTTCTGCTGAAAATGGTCCACTTATTGACCCTTTATGCCTGTCCTTTTTTCAGCTGGCTCAGGACGAGGGCAGCCCGGTGCGGGGGTTCGGAGTGGTGGAGTATGAGAGTGCGGAGCAGGCCGAGGCTGTTCTGACAGAGATGGACCGGACAGTGGTGGCGGGACAAGTGGTCCGGCTGTCCCTCTGTTCCCCCGGGACGTCAGGCAGGAGCACTCTGGCTGCCTTGATCGCTGCGCAAGGAATGGTGAGTACAAAATGAGAACTTGTTCTACTGATGCAACCGCACGCCAGCGTACGCAGACGCTGGAAGCAAGGTAGGCACAGTGTCATGCCCAATGACAAAAGGGCAGCAAATAAGTATAGCTAGTATGTCGGCTCATTTCATAACATTGCACTGGTCTAAAGCTGATCCAGTCATGAAAGGTAAATAAAGGCAAGGCTAATGTAAATGCTTTTTTTTTTTTACCTTTTTGAGTATACTAGAACTTGCAGTTGCTATTTACTTATTTAGTCCCACAGATATATCTAAGAAAACGGCATTAGTGACGAGTGACCTTCAAACTGTAATAAATGATCAGAATCAACTCACATTGGAGTTGAACATCTCCTCACATCCATTCGGCTGTAGCGGGATCATTAAAATGGCTGGGCAGTGAAGAACTCCAGCTTCCTGTGGCACCTGTCAGTTTTACCCTTGAATTGGTTGTGTCTGTAGGAGAGTTTGCGCTGACAGTAAGATGGACAACTGGAGTTATTATAGGTACCCGCGGTTTTATTTTTACATTTTCACAGCACAATTTAGCACGTTACAGTTTGATGTGCACATTAAAGCGTGTATGAAAACAATACTTAACTTAAGCTAATGATCATTATCACTGTTTGACATTTTTCTCATCCAAACTCGTGGCCTGTCCCATCTATGTCACTGTGTCATATCATGAAGCTTCTGGGCCCTTGTGTTTTTAAACACAGGCTGTAGACTAGACTTTAGCGCTGACGGGGTCGCACTGAAATTTCAGCTTCATACTTGGCGCAGTAAGTGGGTTGGACGGGGCTGGAAAGACACCTCTGCGGCGTGGAGTTTGCCGCACTCTTTAATACTTGAGCGGGACCATCAATATATTTGCTCTATCTCTCAGGACATGGGGACAGTGTTTTACTCACAGTGGGAGAAATACTTTTTGTTTGTCCTGCGACAACTACGCCACGCCTCAATCAATCCCTTTTTTTCCTAAGCGACGTCTTAAGGCTACTGACAGAAGCACTGGTGCACTGTTGTTTTTTACGCAAGATACCAACTTCTTCTTGAGTATCGCTGTCGTCGCAACAGTGTAAGATTGGGCCCTATGTCTTACCCTTCATCATACTTGTTCTAACTGGGCCATTCAGCACAGTTTAGCATGTTTGACAGTATACTGTTAGCTCCTTTTCCTCTCAAGACCAGGTGCCTTTACCTTGCCATCAAGCTGAATTCTCGCGGCATTTGTGAGTTCACAAACACACGAGAATCCATCTTGAACCGCTCTCGCCTTCACCGTTCGGACAGAACCAAAGTTGGTTTTGGCAAAAAAGGCACTAATTGACAACGCGGCAACACAAATAAACACGAGGTGCTTCAATACATAACGCAAACACACGTAACTATTTTCATTGGATTGTATCCAGTGAGATTGATGGATTGTATTTTATTTTGTGTTTATAAATATATGTGAATAACAGTATTTTATACAGGCATTTTTTCAAGTACGGAGAAAAATAGATTATTAGTGCTTTTAATTCTCAATTTTTTCATACCCCAAATTATATCCCATTTTAGATATTATAGTTATTATATATAGTTATTATTCCAATATTGAGTTCAGGTCAGCGGTTTGGACAGTCATAAGGTGCTACCACAGATGCACAAAATATATCGAAGATACAAAATATATACTTTATTGATTTTGTACTTTATAGTATCGGTATTGTATAGTTTTATCGAGACACACTACAATACATCTCCTTGTGTACTATATACTATACTACTGTACAATATACTATGCTAACTAGTATTTATTTAGAACCCGGGCTAGTTTCGCTCTCAGCCACAACCATTGCTAGCCCTCCTCACCTTATCAGACACTACCCTGCGGCCGACGTCCCTTCTAACTGCGCGCCCATGGGTGACTGGCTCCTCCACGCCCAGTTATGAGCAGCCGTGAGCATGCTTTGACACGGTGCACATGCTTGTACAGCCCGTGGCAGGAGCAGTCTTTGTAGCCGCGGTATCCCTCCCACTCTCTTCTGTGGCGCTGACGTGATAATTATAGTTGTATGCTACTGATTGGGCTCCTCCACAGTCGCCCCGCTGCTTGAAATAAACCTTAAGCCCACAACGCGGTATGACAGTTGTACACATAGGCATGTACATAGAGGACATGCGAGCATACGCAGGCGCATGGGAATAAATCTGAGGCCCATTGAGGAAAGTGACAGCGCTTGACATATAGGGAAGCGCAGGGTTTGTGTGTAAGCTTTCAGGATGCAGACAGACAAGTGGGTAGACAACAGGATCTATTTCTGTACAAGGATGTCTTTCTTTCATTCAGTTTCCTCTGTTAAGTCTTCGTTTAAGTTTGTGGGTGGTTGGAGCTCAACGGTCCCACTCACTCTGGTTCTGCAAGTAAAAGGTCCTTTCATTATCCCGTAAATTCAAGTCATTAAAGTGCATGTGCTACAGTAACTTTTTGAAGGGACTGCACTTCTTGGAGTAGTTTTACCACACACTTCCACGTGAATAATATTATTTTTGAAATGACAGTACTCCTACTTGTGTAAAAATATTGGGTTACTCTTTCTTTATCTCCTTTTTAGGGTGTAAATATCTGTTTCACATTACTTCTATACTTTTAATTGAGTAAAATTATTTAAAACATAGTTACGAGTCTTACAGTACATGAGTAAATATTTGAGCACAGTACTTGCAACTTTTATTTATTTATTTATGTATTAGATTATTTGACAGGGACAGTACACATTAATGAACATTTCTGTAAATGTGTCAGTATTAGCTGCAAAGCTAGTTTTCAACTGTTGTCCCTGGGCAAGGTGTATAATGCCAACAATTATAAAACATAAAACAATGTAAAAGTTGAGGCTACATACTTACATAACAAATGTTGATACAATTCATACATTAATAACATCTTTCAGGTTCTAAAATTTGAGTTAAATATTACCTTCAAAATAATGAACAGAAAGTTCAGTTTTATATGACTTCCAGCTACAACTAGACAGTTAGCGTTCTTTGATGCACCGGGAATATTTCGGTCAAAGCAGCTCTTTGGATGACCCAGACCAGACAGAGCATGAGGAACACGTTTCAGTTCACTTATGGCAGTACATTTGTATTCTTTGCTTGTTATCTTCAAATACTGAACAGCTTTGCATTAGCATAAACACAGCCTGCAACGAGAATAGGAGAAGAAGAGAGAGAATCGATTTCGGCAGAGGCTGCAACACTGGAGCTGTGCAGAAATCTTAAAAGGAAGTTCAAGTAACTCGCAAGGTCAATACCACAAGGATTTGCCTAATAAAGTGCGCGTTAGCTTTATAGTTTTAATTTATGGCCTTCCATCAAGGAATTACTCCACCATTCACTGCCAAATTCATACTCCAATGTACACAAGCACTGTAGGCAAGGTGGGTTCAATGTTTTGCACAAAGGCACATAAACAGTGGAAGCTTTAATTGAATCCCCGAGGGCAACCCCCTCTTCACTGTACTTGATTTTGCCCTCTTCGGATTTGAATATCTAAAAAGACTATTTGGTCCAGTTCTATTGCTTCAAACGCATTATCTTTGAGAAAACCATGTTCACATGTGGCTCAACCATTGAGTTGGAAAGACACTTTACTCCACCTCACATCCTGTATCTTGTGTATTTTCATCTTTATGGTCCCTGTAGGGGATTTGTTCTCTGTGTTCAATTTATCCTCTAACCAATACCACAGGGCATCCGGTCAGGAGCAGTGGGCGATCGCAGTGAAGCGCCCGGGGCCCCATCTCCAGATCCTGAGCCAGGATCTTGGACAGGATTACCTAGGAAACTAGAGGAAACCAACACAGGCACTTATTATTTTGACTATGGTTAAAAGTAACGAGTAGAAGGCAGAAATAATGGAATACTAAATAGACACATTTTTATAATGTGTCTGTACTAGCGGCACGGCAGTACAGCGGTTAGCGCTCATGCTTCACAGCTAGAAGGTCCGGGTTCGATTCCCACCTGGCCGGGGTCTTTCTGTGTGGAGTTTGCATGTTCTCCCCGTGTCTGCGTAGGTTTCCCCTACCACTAAAAACATGTACAATATACCAGGATGAATGAGAGTGTGTTGAATGAGAGTGCGAATGGGGGACGACGGATGGAAATTAGCCCAAGGCTACAATCTGGCTTGTTCATTAACTTGCACTGTCCATCCATCCATCTTCTTCCACTTGTCCGTTGCTGGGTCGTGGAGGCAGCTGTTGGAGCTGCCCAAGTCACATTGCACCAGCCCCTATGGCTCCTCCTGCAGGTGGTGGGTCCACAGAAGGCCTGTTGGTCTCTCATAAGGGGCTTCTGAACCGCTCTTTGTCCGACCCGTCACCCTAGGACCTGTTTGCCATGGGAGACCCTACCAGGGGCACGAAGCCCCCGACAACAGAGCTCCCAGGATCATTCGGGCGCTCAAACCCCTCCACCACGTTAAGGCGGCGGTTCCAGGAGGGGAACTTGCACTGTCCCTACCAAATAAATAAAGAAATACAGACCATTAAAGGAGATCTTGCAATTTAGAAAAAATAATCTCGATTTTATGTTTTTGTTTTCCTGCACCAGTGAGTAAACAGTGCCGCTGTCCTGGTGCAGCAAAGACAAGCTCAGCACCTCTAGCCTCGCAACATCCCCATCTCACCCCCTCACCTGCCCTCGCACCACATAAACACACAAACATCTGCAAAGGAGCCGCAAAAAAGTGGATATGTTTGAAGAATGTCAGCTGCACTCAGTGAGAGTTAATGCATGGTTTGTGTTCGGCGCGGATCCCTCACAAGGCCACGACTTCATGGATTTTTCACATGCTAACAACTTAATTTGTACATAAAGAAATACTAGTACACAGCGCATTTATAAGTGTAAAAGACGACTCAGCTAATCTACTCCATGCTGCTTCTTTCAACTACTGCGATCCAAAATAACGCTGCGTTCGTTTTTCCTCTTTGAAGGTGAAACGTGCACCGCATGCGCAAATATTCTCCGTGATCTTCTGACGGCTCCTCTGCGTGTCTCTGTTTTGCCCATTAGCTGACTTTATTGTTAAATTCTCCAGATTGTCTTCTATTGCTGTCGCGTGCTGGCTCCCTGTTTGTTTGTCCGAGTGAGTCCCTGGGTTTGATCTGAGAGGTGCTGCGGCGTTCGGATTCTTTGACATCTCTCCGCACATGTCGAGAGTTTTTGCAAGCTTTCTTGGTGTTCCGAGGGACGATGGTAATTGAAATGAATAAACAAGTTTGTTGAATTCCCCAGTTTTGTTAAAGCGATCCACTGGCAGTTGTTACAGACGCTCTCCCTGTAAACAAGTGGCCGCTTCTTGCTGCCCCGTTCCACGTGTTTTTTTCTGTGACAGGATTGGCCAATAACGTTTAAAACACACCACACAATCATTGAGGTCGACCTTTATCAAAATCGCGATTAGATTCAAAAATTCGATTAATTGCCTAGCCCTAGTTGTTGATGCAAAGAACAAGAAGCAGACACATTTGAGCAGGTTGTATATAAACCAGAGCCAGATCAGGACCTCCACCTGGTACCCAGCACTTCTGCGCGCCACTTTTCTCTTTTTTACAGTTATCATCTAATGTGAGCGTGAACACTAAGGACCAGATGGCTCCCTCGGCTCCTCTCCCTCCTCCACTTTCCCTCCGATACTTCGCGCCTCCCCTCTTCGCAGCTTACCTCCCTGGCATGTGTGCGCGCTGCAGTGTGGGGGTGTAGTCTCGATTTGGTGCCAGTGGCCAAACAGACTGATGTACGCTGACATTTTCTGGGGCGATAGAGCTCTCCATCGACTCTTTCCCCTGTCAGCTACGTCCGGCCTTGTTTCCGACACTGGGGGCTGGGGGACACATGCGGGACGGGACGCATACGCGCTGAGGACACCTACTCGCAGACTATGGCTGTCAGGAGCACTGTCGAAGTCGTTCTATCCGCGTCAAAAACACCCTGTCAAAAAAGTGACAGGGTGGAAGCAAGTCCAGCTGGAGCTTCTTGTTGTGGCTGTAGAAAGTCTGAAGAAGATACAGGTGGTTGTTGTTTCATTGCTGCTGTATTGCTCTCGTCACGCCATCGAATAGCTAGTACAGTAGATTAAATTTGCCGACCTATTTTGTAAAAGCAGCAAAAACACACATTGCACATTAGTGTGTTAATATTAGGGATGCACCGATCCAATACTGGCATCGGATATTGGAGCCGGTACTGGAAAAAATGCGATAACGGGTATCGGCTACACATATCCGATACTGAACCGATGCCTGTTTTGGCTCCCAACGTTTAAAAAAAATACAACTTTCACCAACTAAATCTCAGTGAATATGGACATGCTGTATGTCATTTTGAAGCTTAGAATCTGGATAATCCAATCGCTAGGTTAGTTTTACCCATATTTAATCGCCGTGCAAAATGTCGCGGCTAGCAACAGTATGCTATTGCAAGTGGTAGCATGCTAAGGCTAACGACAACTAATCAAAGCTGGGACAGAAATTATGATTGGATCACCTAATAAATTACAATAGCCACTGCTGGAGTGGCCAAGTATTTGTATTGTAGTTTAGGAAATGCTATTAAAGAATAAATGATGCATTTATTGCGATGGTGGCGCAGATGGTAGAGCGGGTCGTCTCATGATCGAAAGGTCGGGGGTTCGAATCCCGCCTCCTGAAGGTGCACGCTGTTGTTGTGTCCTTGGGCAAGACACTTCACCCTCCTTGCCTCCAGTGTCTGCGTACATTGGTGTATGAATGGGTGAGAGGTTCCTTGCTGTAAAGCGCTTTGAGTGCCTAATGTAGGTGGAAAAGCGCTATATAAGTTGAGACCATTTACCATTTACCATGCACAAGTTATAATCGTCAGATCACTTTGTGTTTTTCCAAAGTTTATTCATAGATATAATTGCTAATGTAACATGTCGTCTGCAAGAAAAGATAAGACTTCATTGATCTGACACTGGAAATAAGAGGACCATTCACTTTTTTTTCACTCACAGCAGCCGCTTTTAAAAAAGTCTCTTAGTATCAGGTAATATCGGATATTGGAAGATACTCAAACCACCAGTATCAGTATTGGAAGCAAAGCCATTTTGATCAATTGCTAAAACAAACATATAAAGAGTATAAATCAGCACAGTGTATTTCTATCATGGTTTGCCTGCTTCGCTCTGCTGATGGATTGTGAGAGCAAGAAACGAGTTGGGGGTAGCACAGTTTATGCTTAAGTCCCTCTGACTTCCACGGCTTGAGCAAATGGGCTGTGCAGCTAAAGATAAAAGTAAATAAATGTTGTGTATTTCTTCAGCAAAGTGCATCGCCTTGATATGTCTTAAACATCCAACAGTATACGGTTTGAAAATATGCTAAAAAGATAAGACTTCCATGTTAATGGTCATTTGAGCCATTGATAGACAAAATGTTATGAATTAAAATTATATTTAGGTGTGGCTGCTTTCTGAACATGGTTTCAGCTGCCTGCTCCGTCTCTCACCATAAACAATACTATCATGACTATTACCTAAGATCCGCTTTCAACTGTCAGTTACACCTTTCACCTTTCAGTCCTTTCTGGCATTGTCCAGCACTAAAAATAAAATACAACTATCCCAGCAGGCACTGTGCACACTTGTGTAGTGTACAGCTGTCAAGGCTGGCGTCTGACTCCCTCTCTCTCTCGCCTCATCAAAAACGCTCTGTCTCCGGGAAGTGACAGGGAGGAAGTGAGTCCGAGTCGCGCTAGCTGTAGCTCGCGGCGGGAGTGGCAGGACATATCACCATGCCGCTAATGCGTTTTATATAGCCATATCTTTGGGCCATTTGTGAAGCACCGCTCTGCCTTGTCGCCGCGCTGGAGAAACTCGCAGAAGACGAGAAAAGACGCGACAAAGTTTTAAAACCATTTCATTACGGAATCTAATTTGTTCAGCGTAATGAGAGATACATTTTTATTGCCTTCAAGAGAGCGTTTAACAGTTTGGAGACATCTGTTCGGTACATGTTGAAGGGTTTCCTCAAGTGCCTTGAAAAGTGCTGAATTCTGCCATTAATTTGACATTACCCAACAGTGACTGGGTTAATGACCAAAATAGCAATGAGTCAAAACTAAAACACATCAAAGGCTGTGTCTAAAATTATTTGATACAACATTTTTCACAGGAACATGGGGTGTCTCTGAGGCTGTGCCAAGACATGCAGCCCCTATGTTTGCCTGCTAAGTATAGCGCTTAACTCAAGCTAAACTCGCCGAAAACTATTTGACTTATTGAGAAATTTTAAACAGATTTAGAGGGCTATGTGTAGGAGTGAAAGATACAGAATGACATTGTGTGTTTGGCATACATATCGGCGTAATGATAAATAGCTATAATATATAAATTACAAGAACAACTTTTTTGTGAAAATACAAAACTGTTCTTCTCCATAAATGTAATTTCAAGTTGCATTTGGCCTGTCCTGGTCAGAAAGTCCCACCAGCTGTTCCAATCTCAGAATGAATTTCCACAGAGTCTAGAGAGTTGCCCAGTATCAAACATGTGTGTCTGTGATGTTCCTGAAAGAAACAGCGTTAAACATAGTAAAACTGTTTTGGCGAAAATGGTGAAAAAATGTCCTCAGGTTTCAGTTTGAGGAGCTATGGTTACCACGGTAATTGTCACAGAGTAGTACGTTTGGGCTCAAATGAAACATGAAATCGTCTTCTTTAAAATGATATCAAATACAATGGTGTCAATCATTTTCTAATGGGCTGGAAATGGCCTAAACCAAAAATATGGACCTGTGTCAAAAGCGACTTTTTCGACATGGGGTGGTTCACTTCAAAAGCTCAAAACTAATATAAAGCTGTAACTCTGAAAAGGCTATCATACAAATCATACTTGAAATACTTAAAAATCAATGATAGCCTTTGCAGCCTTGTACCGATATTTGGTCTGGCCCATGGACTAAAGGGGCTGTTTTGACGTGAGGTGGAAGAGCGTTGCAGAGTTGGAGACCAACATCTGAAAGGTCACTCCGAATTTTAAGTCTTTCCTTCTTTTTGGGACAACAAGCTGGAGCTCAGACCTCAATGAGCGTAAGCATACAAATTAATCTAAACCTCAGAATACTTAGTATAATCCAACCCTATGTAACCTTTTATTTAGCAAAAATATCACCCTAACATCATTTTTGGAAGGAAAACATTCGTTCTGTTATTTTTTTTGTGATCGCCGAACAATACTTCAAACACATATTAAATATAAGGTCAGAAACATAATGCAGTGTATCTAATCTTTATTCTTCTTCTTGTTATATGGGCCTCAGTCTTCTGTGTTCGGAATAAGCGGTGTAGTGAACTCAGAATGACGCAGGCCAAAAGAATATCTAGGGGCCATGGATTTAGTGGTGGTCACCATCTCTGGGCGGTAAGTCCCGGGCCCTGGGGTCTTGGTGCCCGCTGCGGGGGCGAAATTGCGGCCCGTTATACTGTACTGAGGAGGCCTCTTTTTGATGAGACTCGTGTCAACAACTCTGTAGGCAGCAGGACCTGGCGTCTTCTTGAGGTCTTCAGCAAAGCCGCCGGTCTTGCTGCGTCCACACAGGGAGTACATTGGGGGGGATGAGAAGAGCGCAGATTTGGCTCCCAGGACCTCAGGCAGTCGGTAGGAAGCAGGGCCTGGTACTTGGTCAGGTGTGCTTTCCTTTTGTCGCCCTGCCAAGGAAAACGCAGGAGCACAGCGGAATATAGACTTGGTGGCATTCTCAAGGGAGTACTGGCCCGGGGCGGGGGACTGGAACACGCTGGGTTCCTTAGGCCGTCCATACAGGGAGAAGGCAGGTGCCCCGACACGGCCTACCCGTGTGACATTGGAAGGCACCATGTACTGCGGTCCGGGGGACTTGGAAGAAGGCTGCACATGGCGTGTCCCAAAGCTGTAACTAGGTGCTTTCGCTTTAGTCAAGCAGTGCTTCGTGTCCCCTGTAAGTCCGGACAGCGCATATTTCGGCCCAGGGCTTCCATACATCGCATTGATCGGACCCCTCGGTCTGTGAGGCCTCCAAGTCCCAACCCATGGCTCAGTGCTGGACATCGCTGTAGAACACAGTGCAAGAGAGAAACTCAATCCAACGTTTCATTTACTTTGGGGGAAATGTCTATTTAGTGACACAACTACAACTACAACTACAACTACACAACTACACAACTACAGCTACAACTACAACTACAACTACACAACTACTCAGAGGCAGGTGCCTGACTATAACTTCCTACTTCTACTTAGTAGAAGCACCATGAGTAAATCTGTAACGTTAAGTCAGTGTTTCCCAACAAATGCCACTGCTGTAAATTAAAGTGCATATGACAGGTTTAAACTCGTTTGAAAATATGGCATATCATTTTATTTCAGTGAAGCTGCAATTTAATCAGAATCAGAATAGGTTTTATTGCCATTGTCATGAACAGGTTCACAACTAGGAATTTTACTCTAAACACACCAGGGCAGCCGTTACATGGCGCCCCTTTTGTTGCTGAAAGTAGAAATCACAATAAAGCAAGCACATGCATAGACAATTATACACAAGATTATGATTTTGTCCTTCTACATTACACATGTATTGTGTTATGTAGGAGGCTTCTGGCCTTGGAGTGTTGTGTATTTTCTAATCGCCGTGTCCTTGTGGGGGAAGTTTACATTTCACAGGAGAGATAACTGCACAGCTGCACTCTGGAGTCCTAGGGAGATTACATCCTTTAACTTGATTAATTGTTGTCCACTTTAATTTAAAATTAAAAAAATCACTGTGCTTTTCGCTTTTTTGCTCGTCCTCGTTATTCAGACATTTGCAGCAGGCAGCGGCCTTAGTCCATCAACAGTTCATTCTGCACAGCTAATGCTAATGCTAGTAAAAAGTATAAAGGAGGAAGACACGCACATCCCTAAAAAACTTAAAAAGCGTTCATGTTTTATCATTCACTTAACGCTGATGGTTTTATTCAGCTCATGTCTAAACTCGGACCACTCTGATAATCACTGGGTTTGTAAGTTGTTTGCTAACTTAGCTAACTGAGTGGCGTTCCAGGGCATTTTGTACAAGTCAGAGGTCAGATATTCACTACAAAAGCACCCTCATGTGCATTGGTGAAGTGGCGTATATTTCCTGTATCATGTAGCTTAGCCTGTTACTGCTATAATGTTAAATCATTGATAAAAAAGACAGAAGTGTTACCTTGAAAAACGCGCTGTGTCTCAATCTCGTGCTCTGAAGTCAAACAACAACATGTTCGGAGCTTTTCACCTTCGTTATGACAACGTTGCCATGGAGATCCCTCAGTCACACATGTTTAAATTGTGTGTGAAAGTGAAAGAATTTAAACTGCGTGTGACCAATCCTTTTGTAATTATGATTTAGTTTGATGGATAATATCTGTGGTAAATATTAATCATAGTTTTTTACTTCAGTCAAGCAGCAATTTAATGAAGAAAAGGTGGGATGTCGTTTTTATTTGATTTATTTATTTTTGTTAATGACATTGGAATACTGCAGAAGGGAATTCTGGCTCTCTTATTTCTCTGTTTAGTTTTACACCTAAGGAGAATCAATCAATCAATCAATGGTTTTGTATATCCCAATATCCCAACAGGAGTTGCTCACAGGGTTGCCCCAAACATTAAGACAATAAAGCAAAACAGTAAATACGTGGATGTCCCCCCTCCTTAGACTCTCTGGCACGGCGAGGAAAAACTCAAAAACCCAGCGGGAGAAAAGAGAAACATCGGGGAGAACCATAGAAGGACAGATCCACTCCCCTCGAGAAGCAGCGTTCAATCCTAACTTATGTGGACTGTTAGCAAGCCGGCTATTCCGGGAACGTTTTCAGAGTCCGTTTGCCTCCTTTTGCCGTTAGCTTTAGCCATCAAACATAGCCTATTATAAAATAAAAAAATCCCGATATTTCAGCTGTTGTAAAACCATCGACCACATTTAGGTGAGGTCAAAGCCTAGCCATAAATTAATTATTATAGACCTTTTGAGACTTTACGTATGATAAGATTTAGCGTGTAAATGCAAAATTATGATATTCATTTAGGTTTCTGCTTTTTGTGAGGTCAGATACACATCCAATGGCCACCAAACATCATCTTATAAGATGTTAATGATGGAGAAACCACAGAAAATATATAAATGCCATGAAACGCCATACTTTTACATAGGGCCTGGCTTCACCATTCATTTGTATGGGAATAGAACGGGCAATACAAGAGTGCCTTGCTCCTGTTACAACACCAATGAGCGGCTAGCAGAAGTACGCTACGTTTGTAGGAACAGGCTCAGATGGATAACATTTCTATGATTTCTATGCCGCTACATATGTCACTTCCTGTCCGTGTCCAATCAATAAGGAAGTGAAACAAGGAAATCCACAAAAAATGTCAAACTAAGGAAAACTAGTAACTTTTCCGTACAATTTTAAGTATATTCATGTGATAACTATGTCGTAGCAAAAAGGTGTATAATGTGTCATATGCAGTATTTACGACGCACCACACACAAAAGAAACACAAGAAATATATGGTTATGTTTTAACATTGCACGGCAGGTCATAACTTTTATGATGGTAATTTTCCAAAATGGTTCCCAATGATACCTGCAGTGTAAATGGGCCAAGTGTCAAACCCTGACACTCAGCCCATTACAAGTTTATTACCTTTTATCTCAGGACCCAAACAACTCTTCTTTGGGTCCTGCTTCATTCACAGGACTTTAAGAAAGTCTTAAACATATACACTCAAATATCCTGACAAGTTAATTAAACAGGGTGGTTTTATGTTAACAAACATTAGACATTTTATAGGCAAAAAGGGGGAAAGTTTATTTGTCTTTCTTCAACTGCAAAAACAAAGTCCGTTCTCCCATTCTGTTTTTGATGGCTTTGAAACATTTATTTAAATTTAAAATGAAATATGAAGTATTTAAAAATCCTTGCCCTGATTGTTTGACACGTGCCTGAAAAGCCAGTGAATGTTTTTCAAAAATATTGGTGCCCCGCGACTTGTCAAACAATGATGTTTTTGTAATTCTGCTGTAGATATCATATTGTCATTTTATCTTCATTTTGTCACTCAGTCGCCCTACTGCAAAACATCAAAGCCGAGACCCGGTTCCTCCGGTGTTCTTTAGAGCTGGAATTGTATCTGAGACGAATGCTCTTTTCCCATTTTCTCCTCTGCACCGACGAACGGGTGTAACATTATTTATTCAATCTAATTTCACATCCACCTTTGCACATCCATCTGCACTTCCTGCTTGCCTTCCTATTTGTTTGGCCCCTGGCTCTGTCCCCCCCCCCCCGCCCCTCCAACATTACCCCCCTCTTCTCTGCTGACGCTGTAGACGTGACCATGATGTAAACTGGTGTAATGCCTTCTTTGGTGAGATCTAAAGCAAACTCCATGGCATGATTTTATTATTCATAATTAGTATATTGTCTATGGTTGTTTTTGTATTCTAGATTTTGAGCAACAGAAAAGGACTTCTGCCAGAGCCCAACCTCGCCCAGCTGTTGACCAGTATGACCAACCCGGCTGCCCTGCAAATCCTTATGAGGCCGTACCACACTGGCAAAAGAGGAGGTAAAGACTGTGCATCAGAGTTTGGGATGATTCCTCACTCCCGAAATACGTGCTAGGTCAATGTTGCGGCGCACATGCATGCACAAACATGGGAAGGAGACCAGAAGTTGGGACTAACACCAGTCAAAACATCAGTGTAAATTTGTCAGAATTGTAGAAATATTTGCAGGACAGAGGAATCACACATGCGCAGCTCTCCACTCAACATTGGCCAAGCACATATTTCGGAAGTGAGCAATTGTTTAGTTGCACTGCACTGCATTTGCGATTATTGTTTTACTGTCGAGATTTAGTTCATTGTAAACATTGGAGAGGAGACTGAAAGTTAAAATGTTCCAAATGCGCCAGTCCTGGATACATTGAAAATAAAGATAAAACGTGTGCCAAACTATTTATTCTTCATTACACATTTGAGAGGAGGTCATATGTCGTTCAGACGCTGTAAGTAAATACAGATGGGGAGATGGTTCATATTCAAGGCCAGTGTGACAGGTGGATGGGTCTAAGTTTGAGTGTTCAGAAATTGTACATTATGAGTTTGAATTATTATGTTCCCAAATCTAGATGACTTTTCACAACTCATCTATGTGGAGGATGTAAAAAAATGCATGCATGATCATTTCAGAATGGGTTTTATTGCCATTGTCAGTGAAGATACACTCATTTGTTGACATTCTAGTGGCAACTCAAAAATGCAGGATTTTATTTGCAGACTGGGCAACGCTGCTTGAAGTAACAATGCACAAGGAAATTCTCATAAGACACAAACTCTTATTTAGTGGATCTGCAGTATACACTCCAATCACTAGTTCTGTCACCAGGTCCCTCGCTGATCCAGTCTCTGCTGCAATCACCTCGTCATTTTTGATGAATGGCTAATCAGGTATTAAAATGAAAGCCGGTGACATTAGCAGAACAAATGAGAAGAGGAAGCGGAGACGATGGAGGCTGAAAGGGGAGCTCCTAAAGAAGCGCACAACTAAAATTCTAAAATTAGGAGCTTGATTAAATGTTAAACTTTCTCTTACCTATTCTGGAAGCCAGCTTCTATTAGCGGTGATGGTTGGCTACATTTATTATCACGGAGCTCAGTTGCACACACGCTAGCAGTTGTGTATGCGGCTGGGGCTGCTCTTTTTCTAAGGCGGTACATACAGCCCAGAATATTAACTATTAGATGAAAATGCAACCACACTACTGTTTTTGTCTTTCTGTGGCAGTACTAAAAAATAGCTTCTTGGAGACATTCTCCAGCTCTGGGCATTTTATTGATTATTGACATGGCCAGCAAAGACAGATTTGGTCCAAAGTTCATTTGGCCGTCGGTCTGTGTGCCTTCTATAGTGCAAAAATGTATGATTAATGGTTTGGTAGAACAGTTCTGTGAGCACGTTTAGATCAGGAAAAGTAGGGCTGTGAAATAATCACAGTGATCTGGTCTCTGGTAGGGATGTCTCGATTCAATATTTTGACACTTCATGCTGGCCAATACTGATCCGATACAGTCTTTTTGTAATATTAAAATTGTATATAATTACATATCATTATCTATAATATATATTGATAATATATTTTAGGTTATATATTAGTTTATTGCAGGCCTTTCGATAAATATGTAAGAGTGTTGAGCCCATTCACAAAACAACAGTAAAGTAGTAGATATTATAGTTTCAGCTCTATCTGCGTCTAAAGGCTATTTAGGTCTATTGCATGATGTATAGGGCCTGTACAAGACATAAACACTAGTAGGACCACATGGATATATTATGCACATATTATGCAAACAAGTACCAGAGCGCTCTCATGCTGTTGGATTTTATTCTTTCTGGCTAATGGCTAATGGCAGCACTGCAAAGGTAACATTGTGGGTGCGGTCCTGAATCTGTTGTGGCTCCGGCCTGCAAGTTTACCGCAGCGCTGTGGTGAACCTGCCAATATTCAATCTCAAAACGCCTGGATCGGCTACCGATACTGACCCTAGTCTCTGGTTTAAACTGGGTTTGACTGGTCCCTGTTTTTCTCTAATAATATGTACTATATCATGTATCTATATATAATAATCTCTGTGGTTTTGCCTGCCTCCTTCTCAGTTCAACACTGCACTCATATGCAATGTGATATCATCTGCAACCCAGCACAAAATGGTCTCTGATTTTGTTTTTCAGGAAAGTTTGCTCAGCACAGCAGCCTGCCATTCCTCAGGCCTCCGCTCAGCGCAGCGCTGCTCACTCTGGGAAAAGCCCACCAGGTTCAGTATCAACAATTCAAAAGTCTCTCTTCAATGTTTACAATACTGACTCTGCCCGTCTTTGTTTCTCAGAGTGCCATGATCGGTAATGGACTGGTCCTGCAGAACCTCTTGCACATGCAGCTGGCTCAACAGCAGCTCCTTCACATCAAAGACAAGCGGGTGAGCTCTGTAGGCACCTGCATGTCTGTATAGTGCACTCCTTCATTTGCATAGGTTAGCCTTAAGGTTCCTCTGCCCATGCCCCAGCATTTTCATCGCCTGCGTTTACCGTCTAATGAAGCCAAACAACCAGAAAAACATGCAAACTAATTACTTATTTCTGTGTAAGAGTAGACCTTGAGGTGAGAAACCTGCGCCCCTTTCCCATTTGCATATCTCCCTCTCAAATGTCTCTGCTGTTTTTATTTATTATAAAATGTCAAAAGCAAAAGTCACCAGAGAGAGTCGGCTTTAAGTAACAAACAAGTCTTTTATGCGATGCAAGTAGTGCAGTAGGTCACGGTACTAATGGGCGAAACTTCTTAACAATTACATCAAATTTGAAAAGAAAAGTTAAGAATTTAATGGCCACATCCCACCCCCTCTCTCCACAAAAAAGCAACAACAAAAAGAAAACTAAAAGCAAAAGGCTAAAAACTTATATTTTTGTCCTTTTAAAAACTATTCAATAAATAGTATTGCATTACAATCTTTGAACCTTTATACATTTTCACAACATGAGGCCCATTCGTAATTCATTATAGCTTTGTAGTGTCTCTTTCCACAACGTAATCCCTTTAACTGTCTTCTGTTGTCACCCCCTCTCTCGTTGTGCGTCTCCTCTCAGTTTGCCAGTCTTCTCGGGAACCCCTCCAAGCTGCTGGTGCAGAAAGCCCTGTCGCTGCGGCCTCCTGGGCTGCTGTCTCTGGGGAAGGGCCTGCTGGGAGACTCTCCCTCAGGTGAGTCGCAGAGGTGCTTAAGCACGGAAGTGTAATGTTATTTAAAGAAGCTTTCACACGTGCGATGAACACAAACAGGCAGCACGGTTTCTATCAGGGACAAACCACCATGACAAGGTTCTTTTTTTTTTCTTTCTTTTTTATGAATAACCTTATGTCTTAATTTGTGTTACTTAAGCTTTGCAAAGTGGCTGTACTCCAGATTTTTGTACTGTAGTAAAGGGAAATGTGTTTCTTCCACATAGGGTATAAATAAGAGGTTAGGGAGGTTTTGAGTGATTATGGACTTTGGGAGACAATTGTCATTGTAATAGCTCCCTCTATTATGGTGTGACACAAATCTGGCACAGGTCTGATGAAATGCTTTTGGAAACTTTTTTTTATTACATATTAACAACTTAAAATGGTGCATGGAAAGTAAGTTTAAAAATGGTTGTGCAATGTGTATTCAGAACGCCACCAAGCAAGATAATGGTTTGTAGTTAATTCCCAAATAAGCAAAAACAATGGCTGACCCGACCCTTTTGTATTTCAACATCACAATGATACTCGCGGCTCCTTCGAATCTGCGTGCTGACTTTGTCTTACAGAAGTACACCCCCCCCCTCACCTGCCTCGCACCATATGAACACAGACATGTGCAGAAGTCAGAAAAAAAAGTGTGTTGCAGCTATTTAAGGCACAGATGACCATAGAGTTGTCTCGTTCTGAAAAGGTTTTATTTTGAGGTCGAAATGTGTCCAAAAGTACCAAACATCAGCTCCCTCTCATGACCCGTGCCTCTGCTGCGCTGTTAACTGAAGTCACGTTCAAAAGCATCTAGTACAATACAATGTGAGGCGTTCAGGAGCAAGAAACACAAAGAGATACAAAAATAAGAAAAAACATTGTGGACTGCCTTTGAACTATTTGTCAATATCTAACGTGTAATGATAAATCTGAAAGTGAACAGAATTGTCTATCTCTCTCACAAGTGGAAGTGATTTGAAGCAATACAGATGCAGCAACAGTTAGCCAGGGTTCAGCATGATCATGACCAGTTCAGTTGCAGTTGAGATCCTCATGAAATGTGCATGCACCTTAAAAAGACTAAGATGTTTTTTTTCCTGAGGGGAGGGCCCTACCTCGTGAGATCAGCCGGCACAGGTCATTGCACATTGCAGAAAGGTACTTGTCGAACACACTATCCAGGATATAATAACAGCAGATGTCTCACATGTTAGTCCCTAGTGTAAAATGCTGTTTGTTCCCCGTCACATGGGACCAAGGCTGTAGGGATAGATATCTTTACAGAGACTTCTTTAAACATCAGCTTTCTTTGCTCGAAATGTGACTACAACACGCTGGCAGTTTTGTTACACGTTACATCAAATCCACTTCTTCAACACAGCCCCATAGGGTGTCTTTCACAATTGATGAAAATACTTGGTGGCATGACGATCATTTACTGAACTGGATCTTCTTCTTAAACGTGAATTTCAGTTGTGGGAAAAGCTTTTCTCTGTTATATTTATGGGTAAAATCCTGCCCAGTCGTAAATTTGGGTGATTTGGAACAGATGTGTGCCTCCGCTCACTGAAAACGTGAGCTGGCATATTTAAAAAGGTAAAACCATAATATGCAAAAACGAGTCAGGATTTGAATGGCTTTTTGATGTAAACTGATCGCAAAGATTCAATCCCATTAAAGACCCTTCACGTTGGTTGATTTAATCTTACTACAGTGGTAATGATATTACACAAATGTTAGCGTCACTTAATGCTGTTTTACTGTAGCATTCATTCTAAGTGTACTCATGGGTTGTTGGCCTTCAGAGCTCTTGAAGCCACACTCTCACTTTACAAACAGAAGCGGCTGCTGCACATTTACAATTCAAATGTCCAGCCGCATTAGCTGTGTTTGAAATGGAAATGAGAGGCTATATTATAAACGATATAAACTCGTGCTCTTTGGCGCACACATTTAGGTTCATTTGTGTGTCTCTAACGCATTGCTTTTCTAAAGTATCTACCGGGACTTTCGCTTAAGGCTTGTTAGAACTGATTCTCTTTATTGTGCTCCAGAGCCATTTATCACTGCGATATTGGATTTCACGTAAGTGCTGCTTATCAATGTGCACGCTCACTTCTGCCATGGCTTCCTGGCCTCACACATTCTCTCGTCTTTTGAGCGTCACACCGTGTACGTCGGTGTGTACAAATGCGTGTTTATTAAACCCCGGAGTGAGTGAAATATTGTGAGATTGAAGAAAAGCGCCGGCTGTATGATAACTGATGATGTATGAGGGGGAGAGTCATTGCGTGATATTACAAGGTTGTGCAGAGACAGTCGGGCCGCACCAACTAAAACCAAGCCTGAATCTATGGTCAGTCTCTTTATCGCCTTGGTGCTGTTTAATCTACTGTATTTTCCGGACTATAAGTCACACATTTGTTTTCATAATTTGGCTGGGGTGCAACTTGTACTCAGGTGCGACTTATATATCAAAATATATAATTTCACATAATCGCTATTTTCACCCGCTAGAGGGCGCTCTAGGCTGGTGTACCAGTATCTGCTACTCTGAACACAAAGCCACAAAGAGGTTACTCTAACTGCAATGAAGAAAACAAAACACGCTAATCGTGGGCTAAAAGCTAAATGGCCACAGCCAAAGGAATGAGTTTGCGAATGGGGGCTTGGCTTGTCAACGGTGCACCAGAGTTATACTCTGGAGCGACTTATATATGTTTTTTTCTTCTTCATTATGCATTTTTTTGGCTACTGCGACTTATACACCGGAGCGACTTGTAGTCCGGAAAATACGGTACAGGTTTGGACTTGAGGGGGATAAAATAGAAACTATTTTTGTTTGAAATGGAACTGAAGTAGAAAGCGTTTGATGTTTAAGCTATGATTTATTTGTAAAAGCCCATTTTTATTTTATTTTATTGTTTTACCTTTAATGTTGTAGCCTCTCAATGCAGCTGTCGGCGTGGGATGTGCCCCCTCTGCTGCCTTTTTGTGTACCTACATTTCCATTTTCTGGATATTTCCTAGACACAGATTATTGTAAGCATTTAAAAAAAGAATGTGTGATACATATTGTTCATGGCTAAGGGACCAGACGTTGTTTAAAAATCCCGAACAACAGTTAGTGCTTATGCCTCACAGCAGAAAGTTCCGAGCCTTGATTCCCGGGCCTTTTTATGCGGAGTTTCAATGTTCTCCCCATGTCTGTGTAGGTTACCATTAAATAATTCTAGAACCGTATTCCATATGGTTTTCCATATTACAAAACCAGTCAACCTTTGCCCTTTAAATAAATACTTAACTCCCGGTACGCCTTTTGAACCCAAGTCTCAAAGTTTGAAAAGGTAAATGGTTACTTCATACCCCTTTGACCGTAATGTCTCCTGACTTTTCCCTTTGCGTGTGTAATTCTTTGATTCCACTGCCCTTTCTTCATCTGCAGAACTGGGCCAAGAGGCTGTCCCGGTGTCCAACCACAATAGCCCAGTAGGAGTCATGCCTTACCTCCAGACGAGGGCCTCAATAGGGGAGCAGAACCTCTCCTCAAACCCCACGGCGCCCCCCACCACCACCCCCTCTTCCTCCGCATCCTCCTCTTCCTTATCGGGCTGCACTGACCGACAGCCAGCGCCCCCCGGGACCATGGTGAGCCGACAGACATGACAGACAGCTCTTTGGTGGCTGACCCCCAAAGGAGCGCATTGAATGACCAGAACAGCAGGGTGTGCGTTAACTGTATATGTTTGTTTGTTTGTTCACTGGTGATTAGATATTTCCTCATAGTGCCATTTTTATAGAGTTCAATTTGTTGGAAAAAAGCTAGATTTACGCGCATAATTCAGTGGGAAGGAAATGTATCCACACCAATATGAATATTAGCCAAGTGTGTACAACTTCTTAAAGAGCTTATTTGGGATTGTTTTACTTAAAAAAAAAAAAAAAAAGAAATACACATCTAAGGAAGACTGGTATTAACTAAAGAAAGCAGCAGTTTAAATAGAGTTGAAATTAATTGTTGCCAGCAATTAGTTTGTGATTCTTTTTAGTAGCAATTTCAGCACTGAAGAAAGAGCAAGGTGTAGTTTGTAGGATTTTAAAACCATCTCATGACCTCAGCAGGTGTTTTGAGCTCTTGTTAGCATGCATTTAGCTAATGGTGACAGCTCAGTCATTCCAACCAACCTCAGATGCAGACCAGTCCTTGCTAATGTGTCTTTTCCATGTACAGACATTACCATTTTGTGAAATGCCCTAAAGCCATAATTCCGCGTCCTACTGTGCGCAGTTGTTTACCATTTACTTGTCTCCCCGCGGAAGATGACATTCTTCACCTTGCCTTGTCAGTCTGCCCCGAGTGCTCGGCCGTCTGACTCGTTTAAACACTGCACGCCTTTTTGAATACCATCATAATAAGTTAGTGTGGAGACATAATCACTTTGCCAGCCTTCTTTTGGGAGCACACTCCAGTCCCCCGCCTTTTTAATAGAGTCTCGGTGTAATTAAGGTGGCACACAGCAGTCCTCTCAGGTTACATCCGCCGCTACTTTATTATAGCAGCATTACTAACCTTATGTTGCTATGGTGAAGTGTTGCTTTGTATTTGCTGCCGACAAAATGTGACAAGACAATCTCTTTTTTTTAGGTTGGACAGAGTTCCTTACTGGGCGATCCGCCCAAAGAGGTCCGACTACCCTCCAATCCTTACCTGAACTTGGCCAGTGTGATGCCAAGTGTTGTCTTGCAAGGTAATAACATACACTATTTCATTTGTACACTATATAAAAAACTACATTACATTTCAGTTTGAAGAAGAAACAATGAATGTAGCAACTAAAATGACTTCTAATCTAAAATACATTTGTTTTTTTGCGCTAAAGTCCTTATGTGTATGCATATTAAGTAGCCATGTGCTTCTGGTTGTGCGTCAGGCCTTCAAAATAGAGCTGGAAAGGCCTTTGGACGCCAACAGGGCTGATCTATCAACCTGTCTGCTGCTATTTGATTGGTTGTCGTGGAGTGACATTTTCGGAGAGTGTTGCCTTTTGCATTTTTAAGTCCATAAATCATCTACGGGATGTTCCTGAGCCATTCTGCACTCAAACTATGTTTATCACAGCGCCATCAATTTGTTAGTATTCTGTTGACAAAAAATGTTGGTTTGTATCTTTTAATCCCCCCTGCCCGCATATATTGGTCTTTTTGACCTCATCACTGATAAGCCGATAACAAAAAAAAGTCCGGCTGATAATAAGGCCTGATAATGATATGCTCGAATTGCATTGAATCTTCTGTTCCAGCTTGCTGCTTTTCTCTTGGCAGCTCTGCCTCGTTTGCACATTTTGTTTTATGCAGGATGCAAGATTTGTTATGCAGAACGGCAGTTAAAGTCCACAGCCGTCTCTGATTGGATCAATTAAATGATTCTCAATAAGATGCTTTTAGTAGATATCACTATCCTTAAAGGAACAGGCCACCGTTTTTCCATACTGAGATATGTTCTTACCTGAGCTTAGACGAGTTGATATGCACCTGTCTGGTCTTTGTGCCCGTGGAAGAGCTTGGTCGCTTCCAACTTCACCCCATTTGGAGCTATAGCCAAATGCTAACAACATCTTTGGTCGTTTTGCGTGACTGAGGGAACACCCAAAGACCAGACAGGTACGTATCAACTCGTCTAAGCCCAGGTAAGAACATTATCTCAGTATGGAAAAATGTGGGCCTGTTCCTTAAAAGTGCAGATGACACATTTTTGCTTAAACATAGTTAACACAATACATTATTTAGATTTTGCTAAAAAATTTACCCAGCTTTAGTTTGACAATTTTTTTGATGTTTTTAGTTTCACTTCCTTATTGACACTGACAGGAAGTGACATAGATAAAGGACAACAATTTTAAACTGTTGCCATGCAAACCATGTTATGTCAATGGTAAATGAGTGAGTCAAACTGGAACTTTACATTCATTTATGTCACTTCCTGTCAGCAGCTGAAAAAATCTAAGAAAAGTAACTTTTCTGCCCAACATTTCTTCATTAAAATTGCTGCCTCACTGAAATAAAATTATATATCATATGTCATATGCACTTTAAGGTTAGGGTTAGGTTTAGGGCAGACCTGCTCAGAAGAATCATTAAAGGCCTTGAGCTTTTAGAAAGGTGGAGACCCAAACCCAAAGTAAAATCTCATTATTTGATCTATATCCATACACTTGTATATTTTTTTGTAGAACTGTGAGTTGTTACATTGATCATAATCTTGTCACAATGCATATACTGCAAATATACAGTACATAAATATTCGGTGTCATTATCGGTATCAGTTATCTGGAAATTATTGGTATCGGTCCAAATTTCCATTTTCGTGCATCCATAATATTTATACCCATCGAGTAGGTTATATTTTCTATGCACAAACATAAGTAATTTAAATGTAAAATACCAACGCCGAGGTGCCTCAAAAGCCACAATCACACCTCATCTGTCTGTTAACGTGGCTGTTATGATTCCATGAAGTCTTAAAATCTTTTAACTAACCAACACTGGTCTCCGTAAATGTACTGCTTCCCCCAGGTTCCATGGGGGCTAAGGCGGCGGGAGGTCAGCCCGGCTCCGCTGTGTACACTGGCCCCGTGGCTCCTGTGGTCTCCCAGACGCCCAGCTCCTTCTCCCACAGCGCCGTCACCACCACAGCCCCGTACAGCACCGATGCCTCCGCAGACTACAGCCAGTACAGCCAGGCATACACGCAGGTACTAGACACAGTCAAGCGTGTTCCCTCTCTGACATTCATTTTATAAAAACAAAAATCAGGCTCAAGACTAAACCATGTCAACAATTATGCTATTTGTCCCCTCCTGTTATTGAAGTCAAAAGCTGAATTATCACGGAACAATAAAAAACAATACAAAAAATAATATTTTCACCTTAGCCTCTCCTAATAGTGTTAAAAGCTGTCACAAGGGCGGCAGTGGAGAGTTTTGACGGGCAGATAGATGGATTCCTAATGAGAGACGGAAACACTGACACTGAGCTGTAACTCCGTGAGGCGGGAGGCCGAGTGGAGCGCCGATATTTGGACAGACATGAGCGCGCAGGATTTGGCAGCGACTAGCGCATCTCCCGTCTGTCTCCTCCTCTTCCAAACGCTCCACTCAAGAACACCCATGCCGTCTTCCTCCTGCCAGTTTGTCTCCCTCATTCCCCTTGTCTTTACTTTTTCCTTTTCTTTGACTTTTTTACTTTCCTCCTTTCCTTTATCTGTGTCACTCCGGCGTCCCCCGGCAGTAAGTGGCATATCTTATATTTGCAGCGGGATCCAAACCCAATTTTAAATGTTAATTGCAATCTAATGCTGCAAAACAAATGAGTCATGATTAGATAGGCAATAAAACAGTCGGTTTAATTTGTCGAGAAACAAGGAAGACGGGGGGCAAGGAAAGCCGTCAGCAAGAACAAAGGCTTTTGGAAAGAAGTGACAGGCAAGTTTAAAGTGGTGAGGGTTTAATATAGATTTTCCCTGTCCCTAAACTTTCTAATCCAATTTTCTGCGTTATTTTTAACAATGACATAGTTTGTTTACCCGCAGTTTCGGATACCGTAGTTCCCGACTGTGAGAAAGGTGATGGGGTTGTAAGTGTCTTGTAGGCGGCTTACAGGGTTATGCCACACAGTAGGGGACACCACCTCCAGGACCACATCTCAGTTAATGTTTTTGAGTGCCTCTCTGATCCAGTAAGTAAAAAGAAACTAGGTAAACATTTCCAGTTAGGAAGATGAAGATTATTTTTTTTATTATTTTTTTTCAACACTGTATATAAGCTGCTTGTTTTTGTCAGCCAATCACATCCCTCCAGACTTTTGCGAGCGACTGAAGTATGCCCCCCTCTGTAAGCCTGTCCTATCTCCACAGCAGCAGGAGCAGACTCATGCTTTTGTGTATCGCTTGGTCAATGGCCCTCATTTATCAAACTTGCGTACGGTGAAATCCTAGCGTATGTAGGGTGTACAAAAAATCACCGCCTGTTTTGGCATTTATCTATTTGAGCGCACCGTACCCCTTTCGTACGGTGCGCTCAAATCCTACACCAAGTCAGGAGGTGGTACATGATACACCAATTTTAACTAAACACTAAACAGCGCAGGAAAACAGTTTTTAACAGCATGAATCGCATTGCCACGTCACATATGATCCTCATTAGTGATTTAAACATGAAACAAGGCGACAGCGTTAATGTTTATGGACTTGAGCTGCACCGACACGGGTCCGAGCCCAGAGGCTTAGCCCGGACCAGAGACACTAGAACCTGGACCGCAGTCACAGAGACGCTTACGGTGTTTTTTATATTTATGTTTTGTTTTTTGTTTTTAACAAAATACCGCTGCTGCGCAAACTTTGTGTGGATTCCCCGCCTCACACCCGCGGCCGCTGCCGTGTACCGGGACACCGGGACTCACCTGGGTCTGCACGAGGCCATGCTCCGTGTTCTGGTTGGTTTGAGCGCTGAGTCTGTGGACCGTATTCCGTGCTCGCGAGTATCCCGGGCGTCAAACAAATCCTTCGACAGCTCCACAGCTTTCGTCGGTCCGGACGGGTTCGTAAAGTCCGGGTTTGAGCGGCGCACAGGGTCTGCTGACCGCGCGCTCTCCTCTCGTCAGGGGAATGATCGAAGCACGTCTCGTAGGGCTGTCTTCGGTCCGGACGGGTTCGTTAGGTTCCGGTCGGCTGTCAGCTCTCCTGCACCTGTTTCCTCCCGGAGGAAAGCTCTGCTCAGGCCGAGAGACGCATAGTCCTGTGCGCTGAGTCCGCGGAGCTGACAGCTGCTTTTCGCTGGTTCAGATCATGGTCCAGAGTCTGCTCTGACTGCAGCGTTGTAGCCACGCTTTTTTTAATGTGGTCTAATTTTATACCCTTTTTTATATCGGCTATTTAGGCCTACTGCTTATTTAATAAAGGTAACTTTTTATTATTAGCCTATTTCTTTTTTCCCCTCTTTTTTTATTTAGTAAATGTGATCTTGGATTGGCTATAAGGTTAACGTGGGTTACTGACAGATTTTTTAATCTTCCTCATGCGCAAAAATATCATTTGTTACGTTAAAAACAACTATTTATCGGTTCCTGGTTGGTTCCTGTTTTTTGCGTGCATGCCGTAAAACCCATGGGTGAGGCCTCCTCATACGTGAATATTTTTGGGCGTTTCATTCAAATGACGCTAGGATTTCTCCTTTTACCATCAGCTGCGCTTGTGTACGATAAGACCTGAGCAGAAAGCACAGGTTCATAAATGTCACGCGCCCTCTGGCGTATATTGCAAATACACCTACGCATACACCATTTTTTTACGCAATGTTGATAAATGACGGCCAATGTCTCTATCTGGGTCTGCAAAAAAAAAAATGGCATGAATCAATAAATACATTGGTTGAAAGAAACCCCAATTACATGTTTTCTTCCCTGACATGTTCCTACAATTTACTATCACAAAATCACTCCGGGCTTTCATTTGACTTGAGATTTACACTAATAAAAAATTCAGAAACACATGAGAATTTAGAAATGTGCTAAAGTTCCATTTATGTCATGATTTTCCACATTTAGTTTAATTAGAATTTTTTTTTTGTCCGGATTTAGTCTTTTTAAAGTCAATGAAAAAACTGATTGCTTATGATTTTTTTGGCCATAAGCGTCATTAGCTCATTTTATGTATTTGGTTTATATAGTCGGGACAGTGCATGTTAATGAACATACATGGGTCTCATGCATGTAAACAAGCCACACCGGATTGTAGCCGTGGGCTAATTTCCATCCGTCGTCCCCCATGCGCACTCTCAAACACACTCTCATTCATCCTGGCCTATTGTACATGTTTTAGTGATAGGGGAAACTAGAGTACCCGGAGGAAACCTACGCAGACAGAACATGCAAACTCCACACAGAAAGGCCCCAGCCTTGGTGGGAATTGAACCCGGACCTTCTAGCTGTGAAGCACGAGCGCTAGCCGCTGTACTACCGTAATTGTCCGTGAGAGTAAGTACCACGCTGACAGAAAAGACAAAGGGAGAGAGGGATATTGTACATCCAATTACACAATGGAGATACATTTTTTCACTGAAACTTGGTTGTAAATACTGTTTAAGGGGCACTAGCCTGCAGTTAGCCTGATAGCTTCTTCTTCGTGATCCCATTAGTGTGTATTGCGCCTCCGACACGGTGTAGGGAAAGTTGCAATTGTGGTTTTCTGGCCCGAGACACCAGGGGGAGATGAAAGACCCCTCAATCATCCCATTAACACTTGTATTACCCCCAGAAGACTACACAAAGGATTTATTAAAGTAAACAAGTTACTTAGTTTAATGGAACTTGCCACATTTTCTACCTCATAATAAGCCGCACTACTATAGTATAATTTCGAATGAACCCACAAAAGCTCCACAGTTTATCACAATACATTTCCACTAACAAGCCTTTTCACTGACTTACAGGAAGCCATGCAGCAGTGGTACCAGCACTACCAGGCAGCGCAGGCCCACACCTACACCACTGCCCCGCCGGACGCCGCGGCCGCAGAGTACGCCAAGGACCACACGCAGGTAACGCAGGTTTTCTTTTTAGCTTTTTTTCGACTTCATTGTGGAAAAATCTCCTCCAAATAACATGTGCTTTATTTATTCCCAGGCGACTCCGGTGTCCACTTATGCGGACTATAATTCCTACATGCAGGCGGTGACTCAGTACTACTCGCAGCCTGCTACTGCCACCCAGGCCTATGCCACTAAGGTACATGCGGCTCATCCAACAAGACTCCTTTGGCCCTGCTAAAACAACCTGTGACATCATGAGCGCATTAGAAAAAAAGAAGGGTCAGGCTAAGTTGCTTGTGGAGGCTACTTCCCACATAGGTCTAAAAGTCTAAAAGGTTATGAGAAAGATGAGATCTCAAGTACCGCCTTACGCCTGATTATTTGGCATCCATACATATCAAATTAGACAAGCCAACAGCAGTACTAACGATGAGGCATTCGACGCTAATAAAGTGAAACCGCTTTCTGTATATATTTATTTTTTTGCTACAGTGTAAAGAATATGAGCAGAGTGTCGGTATGTACTTGAAGGACCTGACCTCTCCGTAAGACACTGATACTGTGTTTAGAGCGGGCATGTCACTCCGCGCCCAGCAGCTGATGGAACTCATCTCCACGCGCCACAGAGCTGGCCTCTTACTGTATGTGGACCAGTAGTGAACCAATTTCAAATTATTTGCCAAAAACGCACAAGATGACAGCACAGTTTCCAAAACTTTTCAGGCCCTGACCCACAAAATAATCATGTGAACTGCCATGACTCCCACTGTAAAAAAAAAAAAAAAAGCATTGCTATATGCAATAATTGAACTTGCCACTCTCGGAGGGCACACTATTGACACTATTTGTAGTTACAGGGCTTTTCTGTACTTTAAGTCAGGGGATCCTAAAAGTTTCATTTATGGATGTGTTTTCTCTTTGTGCACTCGATAATTTGAAGAATACCACCTGGAAACACTTGAGTAATAATTGATAATAATAATAATAATAATAATTGAGTGATAAAGAGCAAACTTAATTCATTTTCTTCAAATGGGTGGTATATGGGGGCAAATTTTATTTTTTAGAGCTGTTTTACCATGTTATGATGTTCCCTCATTAAAAGCGTGCCTGGAGTTGTGTTCCGAGCCACTCGTACATCTTTCAGTAATCTTTGTATCTTTACCGGTGGCTAATCCGCGATGGCAGCTCCCAAACAGCTCCTCCTCAGTTTCTAACTATGTTTTGAGGAGAGGCCTCATCTCTCAATGTCTTGCTAAACTTAATCCTCTCATCTACAGTCACACAAGCTGACTGGTGTATTTTATTTTTTCCCTTTATTGAATCGACAGCTTAGCGAAGGGGAGCAACAGATGGTGGGAGGGGCTTATGGTAGCTCTCTTGGAGGATCAGGAAGTAAAACACCTGGATATTTTGTTTCAGTTGTTTTAGATAAATGTTGCATGTTCTAACCAACAAGATGTAAGATAGTGATAAAGATGTGTGTTCCAGGAGGTAGACGTCTGCAAACCTCTCGGGGTGTCGCTCCATCAGGTCAGTAACGGGGCCGCTCCTCCCCCGGCCGTCCTGCCCGCCGCCGCCGTGCTTCCGGCCTACAGCGCCCTCCCCCTGGTGCCTGGGTTCCTGGGGCCACCCCACCCTGTGGCTGCTCCCCCCGGCCCTGTGGCCCACGCTCACACTGCCGCGCCCGACTGGAGCTCCTACTACTATGTAAGTTCATCAGGCGCCACGCTGAGAGACCGCTGTGCTACGGCTTCTTTTTTTAACCTTGGGAGAAGCTGAGGGTAGTTTATTTGCAAAGTGCTGATCCAAACAGCATGGGCCTGTGCAAAATGTATGTTTACGGGAACTCTCAATCGCCCAAGCGTTTTTCATCGCAGCGAAAGTTTTCAAAGGGTCCTGATATATTTGTTCCGTAGAAGTGGGGATAAAAAGGTTGAGGACCACTGATGTGCAAATTCAGATGTTATGCCTCTATCTGCTGGTGGTCATGTAGCTCAGGTTAGTCTTGACATAGATGCACTAGCTTTAGTTGTGATGACTCACCGCGTGTCTGATTGGAGACTGAGATTTGTTAGCGATCTCCGTTTCCACACCAAATGCCCTTCACGCTGTATTGGAGTGGGTAATATGGTTGCCGTGTTTGCTCTTCAGGCTAGACTTGAGTTGGTCACTCTCTGGTCGAATCATGGCATGCACCAATTGAGCTGCATATTTTATGCCATACTCAAGAAGGGCTTTAATGCTTATCCTACAAATCTATTATAAAGACTTGATTACTATATATGCAGCTGCTGGACTGAAAATTCACTATGCTGAGAAGGTCTTATATTATCTTTCCTGTGATAGTATCTTCAGAATGAAGAGATGCCATACCTCACTGCCTCAGCCGCAGAGTGAGTGCTTTAATGAACTGAGAATATTTTATCATATTTTAGAAACATTTCTAAGAACATTTTATCTTTTCCATTTTAATTAGTTTCTGCAGTAATCATTCATAACCACTCCATTGTGCCCCGAGTTTCACTTCGGAAACACCACTCTAGTGGTTTGTCATTGATCATTGAGCAATATTTGTCTATTCAGTGCATTTTCCATCTGAGGACCCTTTTTCTGCTGAGAGAAAGAGAGACAGTGATGACACTGCACAGACGCTCAGGCTAAACCTCTGCTCAAAAATGATTTACATGAGTTTGTTTAGAGAAGCTGCTCTGTCCTTCTCCTTTCACTGCAGCCCTGAGCGCACACAGACTGTGGATCCACAAGTGGAACCACGATCAATGCCACATCTTTTACTGTATTCTAAAATAACAGCGTGCAAAGATAGGTATTTTGTGTTGTGACACCTTGAATCACATACAACCAGGACAACAGACATGATGATAACAAGGTTAACATTCTTTTAAGACTTTTGCACATGTAGTTTGTAAAAAGGTTGATTCCAAATTGCCGATAGTAGGTGAATGTCTGTGGATGTGACAGGCCACAGAGCTGCTGACTGAATGCAACTATGAATCCACAATATGCTATAAGTACGTTAATTTTATTTTATTTTTATTTTATTTTATTTTTTCGGGGGGGAGATTCATGGGCTGAAGCCTGAACTCCTAGGCTCACGATCAGCACCGTATGACACTTTCCTAATAAGACTGATCTAAGCTATTAAAGCTTAGCGACCTGAGACATGCACAGTTCATTAATCCAGTGAAGTGCTCTTGACCAAGGTTAGGTTTCCCTTAAGAGAAAGGCTTTTTGTTCAGTTGAAGGTCTTGTTTCCTTGAGCTCACAAACTGAATTAAGATTTTGTTGTTTGTCATTATGTTTTGATTCGACTTTCCATCCTCCTCCTTTGGAACTCCAATTGAATCTCATTCTCCTGTGCGTCCTCAGAACCAGGCTCGGGGACACAAGCGCGAGTACCCCCAGCTGGCCGTGCCGGAGGTGGCCCCGTCAGAAGGCGCCTACATCGGGCAGCACTCCCAGGGCCTGGGCGGGCAGTACGCCGACTACTTCAAGAGGAAGAGGCTCTAAAATAAAACCAAACCACCGCGAAGCCTAACGCTCAGAAGGGAGTCCCGTGTCACAGCTCCCTCTAGTGGCCTTTCTGTGGCGGCCATGTTTGCATCCCAACAAGTAGGTGCGGATTTGAATTGGGTTGCCCATGGCTCAAGTGAAAACAAAGCCATAGTGCTCTTTAATATTGGCACTTATGTAAATCGTATCGTTGAACTTGTCCTGTTTAAGCCTTAAATCTTAAACTAAAATGTTGTCTTTTCGCCACCGTGTCAGCCGTATTTTGTTTAGTTTTTTTTTCCTAATGTAATGTAAATGTTATAATGCTGTATCTAAATGTACATAAGCTGCTGTCCTCTCTGTTTCAGTGGAGTCTGGTCTCTTTGTCCTGTCCGCCTTGTTTGTCTCATAGCTGTGCTCACACTGCAAACAAAAAGTCACACTTTTCTCCCCTTGATGTCCAAATTTATATGTGAAAATATAGTTGTATAGTTAAGATAGTCTTAATTGAATCATATTATTTTTAAAGCTTTTTTCCAACATCGTTTTTTTTGTACCAGGGGTTCACACGGTATTTATTTGATCCAACGTTTTGATGTGCGGCCCCCAAAAAAAGACAATACCAAAAGTTTACCTTCGCCTCCACTCATAAACCTAAACAAATTCGATGTTCAACTCTGTGACATCAAGTGTGAGCGCAGCCCGGTGAGTTTCATTGAAAACCAAACGCGTCTCGTGTCTGTGCTGTGGGCTTTGATTCACGGCTGTGATCGGCTCGTGTGTTTTTGTTGTCTCTTTCATGTCCGTGCGCCTCTGATTGCGCACCTTGTCTTTTATATCCGTCTATCTACGTCTACGAGTGTTTGTGTGTGTGTGTGTGTGCGTGTGTATGTGTGTGTGTCCGTGGATATCTGTAGGAAGTGTCAGCCATTTCAATCCCAAGGTTGGGAGCACATCAGGAAAAAAGGGCCCTGAACCAATCAAAGCCCTTAATTGTGTTGAGTCACAATAGCTTCCCTCAGTAGAGAGTGCTTTTAACGGCGCCGCCAACGGGGAGGCATCAAGCGACTGCTGTACATAACAGTGTATCCCACAGTATTCTATAAAGCCATGCGTAACAGACAATACCATATCTAACGGATTTTGAAGCTGCTCTTTTGTGAGCGCATTGTTTCGACATGAATGTGCCGTCTGTTATTTTTGTTATATAATGTATTTGTAATGTAATACTATTTTAAGGCGATTCAGATCATTTATGAATACTGCGTAGATGTATTATCTCAAATGTAATTAGTTGGTTTGGCATTAATTATTGAAGCCAAATACTGGAGCACCGGGACTCTCATCTCCACAGAATTCAGAATGTAATGAAGGCTTTTTCCTTTTTTAGATCTTTTTTATTTATAATAGACTCTGGGGTTTAATATCAGTCGAGAGGCTCATTCATTTTGGATACTTCAGTATTTGAACTTTAGCCTCTTTTTTTTTATTGAATAAATTGTAATTGTGTTCAAGTTTTTCCAGACTGTGGTCTGTGTTTGAAGGAGAAGTAAGAGGTACGTTTTATTTAGGCAAACAAAAATAACTTTAATGGGGTTAGTTCCTCTGGAGCAACAATGGATATCATCGATTCAACCTTTCCCTTCGAAGAAAATGGAAAACTGTCGGTTCTGATCATCTGTGGAGGTACTGGGTGTACATTTATAGGGCCCTTAAAGTGATAGTCTGTAGAGTGATAGAGTGAAATTTGAAAGTAAACAATTCAATTCCTTCAACCAGAAAGCTCTTCTTAGTTTACAAAATGAGGAGAGCAGGAACAGAATTTGTTCAAAGTAAACGATCAAGCTCCTCCCCCTCCCCTCCTGATTGGACCTGACAGGCTGGTTCACAGGAAAAGCTTGTCTCATTGGTCAACGCCGGAGGATACTTGACTCTGATTAGTCTCTTAGATTTTCTTTTTACAAAAAATTATATATATATTTTTTTTTTTTTTTATAATTTTTTTTTTTTTTACATCAATCATGCAAGACCAGGTGGTCCTTGCACATTTTATAACATTTGTAAAACATTTAGACTTCCAGACTATCACTTAAAGGTCATGTAAATATACATTTAATGCATTATTATTATTTTTTTTCAGAAATTAACTGATACACTGCTGGACCAAAAAAAAGTTGCCTCCAAAAGGGTCTCACACGCTAATATTCCGTCAGACCGCCTTTAGCTTTGATTACATCCAGTGTTACATTCATTTTTCACCAAGATTGTGTATTGATACTGGGAGAGCAGGGGGCGAGGCGGGAAGCGGGGCGATGTAGTGCGAAGCCTTCTCCAGCACATCCCAAGATAGTCAGCCCTATCTGTGCCCAAGAGCAACACTCTTGGGCACAGAGTGTTGCTGAACCTAGACCTGCCCTGCAGCAGCCCCAGATCAGAATAGTTAGTTAAATCCAAGTGGCCACTTTTATTTTGGTCGGGCAGTGTACATTTATAACATGAATGAAAAAACATCCACAGATATAATCACACTAGTTCTTATGTCTTCTCCAGTCGGCTTACTGGTCTGTAAATTAGCAAATGAAAGTCAAATTTAGTTCGGGAAACGGTGGGGTTATTACATTCACAATGGTACTGTGAATCATTTGTTAGCGCTCGAGAACCACAGTACACATGAATGAATTAATCTCCTTCATGAGTATTTAATTTTTTCTATGATTTATTCTCTAATGGGAACAGCTGGTGAACAGTGGAAAGGCTGTGAGGTGTCTAAGCGCCGATTTGTTGGTTTGTGGTGTGTGTGCACGTCGTACGTCCAGAAGATGGCAATAACTCCAACTGTAGAATGTCAAAAGTGTGATTCAAATCTATTTTTAATGACTCCATATGGGATCTCTTACTTCTCTGTGTTGCTTTTGTAACGCTTATATTCCATTGTGCACATCATTATTTGCATTGCCATGGCAACCTAGCGCCGACACTGTGAAAACCATCAGCAGGTGAGATAAAGCGTGTTTGTAAACGCAGGTTTAGTCTGAAGTTGTAGGACTGTAGTGATCAACGGAGTAAACCAATATGGCAATATGAGATTTTCTATCATATATATATGTTGGATGTTTATCTTATTACATGTTATGGAGCTTTCTGTTTTTCGGCCCATGTGTCATATAACAGCTCTTGGTGTGAAACTGGTCATATCTTGCAATGGTAAAGATCTTAAAATTATGTTTTGGCGCTTGAAGGGCTACCACATATCTGAACAAAGTTAGATCACTTTCTGCCAAAGTTTTGCATCTCATCATTGACTTTTTCTGAAATCAATACATTATGAATAATGTTGGCTGTGTATTGCCCAACAGTGTTTGTTTATTTTTTTATATGGTTCATTTGGGCTGCAAAAGTCACAGATTGATCAATTCAATTAGTGACAGCATAACAATATTCCCAAAAGGAGTAGGTACTAAAATGACTTGTGACCAGTGCATATTCAGTTCACCTTTTATGCAGTTCATACACACAATGCAGTCAATATGCTCATAGATTAAAAAACATCTATTTGGGTACACTAGTTGAGATACACTCAAATGTGCCATTTGGTTCATGAGTCTTCAATATTGGCATATTGGGCTTATATCACTGTTTTGCATTTGTGTTTGAGTTGATTTTCGAGCGACTGGAAACCTGTTAACATTCTCAGCAAGCAATCTTCATTTTAAAACAATTCACTTGCCAGGACCAGGCCACGGCAGAAGGTGCCATTAAAAATGTATTAAAGGTGAGATGATGTGGATGATGGTGACGGGTGGGGGCTCTTCTTTTGCAATCCCTTTTCTAATTTGCCGAGGGTGTATAAGTGGAGGCCCTGTGATACCATAGCCGCTGGCACACACGGGTTGTCGGAGCAAATCGTTGACAGGCGGAGTCAGTTTGCATCGCACATTTGAGGTGTGTTCGCTGACACTTTACTCCTTGTTACCATCAGCTCACGGTTTTCAGCCTTTCTCAGCACAAAATCCCACAAACGCACAAGTACATCTTACTCTTCCTGGCAGTTTGTGACAACAGGTTGCTTATGAAATGATTCTTATGGCAGTGGTTGTTACGGGGCATGTAGGTCAGTCCAGAAGCCATGTTATTCGACAGCCTTTCAGAGTCTGCGAGAGCAAAACACCTCAGACATAATTTGGACTCGGAACAAACAGTGAAAAGTGTGTGTCACAGGCCAGTATGTCAACTTGTGCTCTTTGAGCTAGGATTATTAGGTTTGCCTACTGTAGCCAGGAGCAACACTTCTACTTAAAACTAGTCATTTTGATCAAATTTGTGGCTGCACATTTGAACATCTTTTATGCTACACAGACGGCAGTATCTTAGTAGGTGGAAGATTTGCCTCCTACTCCCATCAGCACATACTGTTGTTGTGTCAGTGTGGGACTATGTGAGCGGTTCCTTCATGTAACGTGCTTTTTTAATGAGACAATTTTCTGTCAAATCTTCGGTCTCGACCTCCATTTGAAACCTCACTATCAGTCGTGGGGCAGACTTATATAAACAGTGGGGCAGGTAACATTTGAGGTGTGTGGGATTCTTCTGGTAGTTGGACAGGAGTCAGGAGCTTTGTTTAGACTAAGTAGTTTTAGCTGTTGTTTAGTTCGAAACCCTTTAGTCCAAAATATAAACACTTTTGTATTCATTGTAAGTACAGTGGACACAGAACTGTGGGTATCGAGAAATGAATACCATGGCGTTCCCAATAAAGGGAACAATAGGACAATAAAACAGATGGTTTAATCTGAAATAAAAGTAAAAGCAATTTCAGTCAGCGGGGAGAGAAGGCTTCCCCAAACGTGCCCCTCATGTCGCGTGTGACGTCAAATCCCGCTGTGCCCCGTTCGGTGTCGTCTTTGTGGCTCTAATCCACCCCCGTATCTGTCCCATCAGCGCACGGCTCTGCGGCTGCAGCCTGGTCGTGGCGCGGTGCCAGTGTTGGATTAGCCGCTGGTCGGTGAGAGTGGATGAAAAAGGGTCCAACTGGAGTCAGCGTTGGGCGTCTGCCAGGTGCCTGCTGTCACCTCCACTTTACAGGCAGCTCCGACCTCCGGCTGCAGTCCGGCGTGGAGGTGGAGAGAGCGCTAATGAACTCTAGAGAAACACATATGGATGTAAACACGTTGCATAAGGTTAAAGCGCCCCTGTACAGTGTGCATTTCGACTACATTTCAATTTAGTGTTAGCCTCAGTCTTAAGTCTAGTAACTAATAACAACAATGAAACAAAACAATAGGCAATGTAGAGTTTAGGCAAATTAAGTATTCAGGCAAACATAATGTCCAAATCAGCGTCGGCAGCAGATGGAAACGTGCCCAAACACTCCAAAGCCCAGTGGGAGAAAAAGAAACCATTGGGAGAACCGCAGAAGGAGAGATCCACTCCCATGGACATACAGGGGTGGGAGATGGGAGTCCCTCTGCAGACGGGCCAAAACCGTTGTTCCTGTCCCATCCCTGTAGGCAGGGGGTTCCTCCGCAGACAGTAAATAATTATGGATCTGGAGATTATTACTGAAATGTCACACTCATGGACCACTTTTGATTTAGTTTTAGTGTAGTTTTCATCATCCGTAATATTACTTGGACTCAAATTACGACGAAATATTCTAGTTCTAGTTCCCTCCCCAACCCCAAAGTGTCTTGCCCAAGGACACAGCAACCAAATGTATTATCCAACGGTGGCATAGTGCCTCCCCCTTAAGCCGGCGTGTTTGCAGCCTGTCTACCTGCCCGTGTCTGCCATTCCCCATTTAGCTCGCCACGTCTGGCCTATTCGAACGCCCGCGCTCATAATGCATCGCGTGCCATTGACCGTACGTGTGCAGTCTGCTGATCCGGCTGAGCAAGCACTAAACGGCTCCGCGCAGGGGCAACCCCAGCCGACCCCACGTGAATGTGGTCAGGAGGGGAGAAAAGAGACGGTAAAACACAAAGAGCTTTAAAACGCGCCGCTGCAAAGTCGTTTCCTCCGAGTTGTTGTTCTGCGGATGCGATATGAAGGACCTAGAGAGATTCTGTGTTGAGGTAAACGGGTCTTCAAATTCACGCTTTTTTTTTCCTATTCACCGCAACAGTTATGGGAGCAGAGGCAGAGCTGTTATCTCGGCCAAAGCAAGCAACACAGAATACTAACTACAGAGGTGCTAGAGGGAGAAAACAAAATCTGTTATTCATTTTTATTTATTTCAATGTGTTTGGTACTAATTGTTCTTTGTGTTAGTGAGCAGAGTGTTTTTGTAAGATCTGTATCTTCTGTTAAATGGAAAATACACTTTTTCTTTTTTCAGCAGAGGGACTCCCATCAGTATTGGGTCTATCTATGGCTTTGGTTTACAGTCAGTCCAATGGCGTTTGGAATTGGAAGATTAATGGGACGAGAATACAACTGCCAGCGTACTTTGTGCCTTTTTAACCTCTTAACCCCCACCTTAACCGAGCACATTTTCTCCAGTTCAGCTTTACCCAAATCTAAAAGCTTCTTGACTGGAGATGGTGTTGGTGGTAGAGCGGGTCCTCTCATGATCGGAAGGTCGGGGGTTCGAATACCAGCTCTCACATTAGCCAGCTGTCGTTGTGTCCTTGGGCAAGACATTGCACCCACCTTGCCACCAGTGTCTGCGCACATTGGTGAATGAATGAGAGAGTGAATGGGTGACTGGTTCCTTGCTGTAAAGCGCTTTGCACCTGATGAAGGGAGAAAAGCGTTTTACTGTATAAGTTGAGACCATTTACCATTAATAGCCTATAGTGCAATAACACCCCATTTGAAAGCTAAGACCAACAAAAGCTCTTTCCCTGTTTTTGTTGTCACGTTTTTGTCACATTTTGCTGCTTCTTTTTCCTTTTACTTCTTCTCTATTTTTTTTATTACAGGTTTTGATCAAATTGTTGTGGCTTCATCACAGCTACAGTACACGCAAACAAAAAATGACTCAATTTTGACAACAGAAACTAGGAAGAAGCATAGATGAGTTTTGTAGGTCTTAGCTTTCAAATGAGGATTACCCTGGCCTATAGGCTGTAAGCTCCGGTCAAGAAGCTTTTAAAATTTGGTAAAACTGAAGTGGAGAAAATGCGCTGTGGAAGCTGGCAGATATACTTAAAGCGCTGTTTATTAACCATATTAGCAAACTATTATTTTTAAGATGATTGCCCAATTTGAGGGAAACAAAATCGTCATCATGTACACCCAAACGAATTGTAAGACAGATTTCTGTTAGCTGTTCGGAGTCCCCCGTTTTGCGTCTCCTCCCCTCCCTTATACTCCCTCGCTCCTGTGACATGTGACGGCGGCGAGGATAGAGGGGCTCGGTGTATAAAAACTTCCCGGAGCTGTGAGCTGCAGAGGATTTCTCCGCGCAGTCTGCCCCTGTCAGCTTCCTGCGCTGTAGCTCGCGCGCACTCTCACAAGCTGGCATTTATTTAAGTCCCACTGTGCCTCTCCTGCTGTGATTCAAATCCTGTTGAATACGTTCGAATACATTATCATTCCCTCCCCCCGGCCCACTAGACGCCTTTCCCGCTCTGTCCACCAGGATCCATTTGGGCACCTGTCAATCTCACCTGTCCCGCGTCTTCCCCCAGTGGTTTAGAATATGGCAGAAAGTCCCTCATTGCTTTTATGTTTTTCCGTGTTGTCTAGAAACAGCAGAAACAGCGGGATGCTTTTCTATTATTTACAGAAGGAGAATTGTTTGAGCTGCAAGCTGGCATAAAAAGTAATACTATATACAGTATAAATCCAACATTGTTAATAACCTATTCTTCTGTAAGCATTGAATAGCTAAAATATCGAGTCACTATAGCAAAAGGAAATTGCCGGAGTTAATCTCTTCAGTACATCACGTCCAGTTGCTAGCTGTTACATCCTTGTCTGTTAACGGTCCAACTTTTATAAAAAGGAAGCATTTTAATTTGGCATGTCATGTTTTCATTAAGCTTACTAACTATCGTTCCCCGCTCCTTTTGACAACACTAGATTAGCTTTAGCTGTTTATGCATGCATTATTAACGGTGGCGCTGTGTTCCAATCAAATCCGCATTTTAAATCAGGTCATAACTGTCTCCGTGTCGCTAACGGCTATAAGAGGGGGGGGGGGGGGGGGGTAACATTCTACCGGGAGCTTTTAGCAGAGGTTTATTTAGGCTTGGGGAGCTCTGTCTCTAAAATGTTGTGTTGAACAGTGGTTGGGGAGAGATTTCTGGATTGATAAGGGGCCTGCGATGTCCTGGACTTTGGGAATGGCTGGTGTGGAAGTTCATGCAATTTGTGATCTCAGGACAAAGACAGAGGGGCCAACAAAAATTGGTCTGATAGGAGCACGTTGGTCGCCCCTGTTGTGGATACTTATTACCATCGAAAAATCAGATGAATCACACTTTTGAAAGTGATAAATTATGATTCATTTGCAGCACATTTTGATGAAATTATTGCATTTGATTTTAATACCGCAACTATTAAATTACCATTACCATGAAAATAAATTAAATTAAATTAAAACATGAAAATGTGCTGATTTAAAGTCATTGCTCACATTTCAACAAAGCAATAAGTGTTTCATAAATCTCTGTGAAAGTCCCAAACGCTCGCCATTCGTAATTCCTAAAGCAATTGTCAGTTCCTGTGATTCAAAATTAAGCCTACGACTGAAGGATTTCATGCCATGATCGTGCAGTTCCTGAGACCACCTGAGCTGCCATTCAGGTAACGTGTGCTCGAGATGCAGAAGTGTGTGAGATCAAAACATATGGCACGGGTACTTAGTTGTGAGCTGAAGCGTGAACTTTGACTGCAATGAGTCTTTTGTTTCCTAATCTTGAAACATGCTTTACAAATATGCCGGTTCATTGTTAACTACAGGTTAACATATGACGTACAACTTCAAGTTCAGCGGTTCTCCAACTCTTATTTCCACCTCACAAACGATGTCCTATGGCCCAAAAGACCACTTCTTTACCATTGCCAGATGGAGCCAGTACCAGGGCAGAGTGTTGCTTTTGTGTTGTTTGTAACGTGTGAGTGCCGCCACATCAAAAGTCATTGTGCATTTTTTTACCCAGCAAAAAGTGATGTTCATCGTAACAGCCCCATCCTTCAGGATGTTGCAATAAGACAGGTATCGGCATGCTGTGTGTTGGTGTTCTCTCCATAGGAAAAGTCTTTACTCCTTTCTGTGCCTCTTTGTGCCACAAACTGGATGTGACGGTGTTTCCCGATGATTGTACTTTTTTCCGGGATCCTGCTCCCTGAAACTGAACATATATAATATATACAGCACAACTCGCGTTTCCGGTTGTGGCAAACCACTGCTGTTTACTTTGTACGACTTCTGTAAGGCTTTCTTAGTGTTGTAGGATGCGTTCACGACGGTCCAGAATTTGATGTCATTTGATTTCAGGCGGACGACAGGAGCCTGTATAAGAGTCTTCGAGATAAATCACCCAATCACCTCATTGAAAGTCGTCAACTGGACTGGGTAGTTTTGAGTTGCGGTTGTTGTGCCCCACATTCGAAAGGCTTCTTCATGCCTTTTGTGGCTCTAAAAACTATCTGTTCCAGTTGACAATTTTTAAAACTCCTCATATCCGCTATATTAGAGGGGACATAATGAAATTGACTTGTTATTTTTCTAGTTTAATAAAGCTCACTCGTCGAAAACATACCCGGAGTTGACTTTGGTCATTTCTTCTTCTACTACTGAACCTGTATTTCGTTGCGTTATAGATGGAACTAGGGCTGGACGATAATTCTCATTCATGAACTTGATATATCTTTTACACAAATCTCCGCTCAAACAATAACAAATGCTAGATCCAGTTAACAGACAAAAGTCATCCTCCGTCTCCTCCAAACTCCGAAACTATGTTCTATTTCTGTCAAAGAAATGGCTGTAAATCTGTCGATTATAAAGTCCCATGGAGATGATTGAGATTGACCGAGAATTAGGCATTGCGATTAATTGCACAGCCCTAGATGGAACACATGACTGCACCTCCACATTTTTTAAAGCCCATAATCCACTGCACCCATTCGGAGCAGTTCTATACGCTCACAGTGTGTTCATCACGATGCCATACATTTGCTTGCAAGCTTTTAGCGCGAAGTGAAAGCTTGTTTTCTCTTTTATCGCCTGTCATTCTTGCAATGGTTTATTTTGAAAATAAACCAGGTCAAAATTCCTGCGTTTTGACAGTTAAAAGTCAAATTCTTCCCCAGTATTTGGGCCTGTCCTCCACCTGAACATTAAACTCGTTACGTCACATGGTGTGCCCGACCTACATGACGAACTTTTGACTGACTTCAGGTATCATTCACTGCACTGTTTCTGTTTGTCGTTGCCATGGCGCCAGTCTGTACAGCTCGCCAATGAAGACTGGCGATTGTGTGTGTGTGACTGTCCCGAGTGACAATATTTAAGCTTTGCAATACAAAAAAATTATATCTGGATTTTTATTTTGGGGTTTTGAAAAGGCTTGTAGATTAGAATTTGCTGTGCTTTAACGCTTTGCTTTGAAAACCATGTGGATTATTTATTTTATTTTTTTCTGACCTGAAATATACTGTAGACTTTGCTAAATTTTATATAAATTGATATTGTTCCATGTGAATAAAGTATTTCTAGAGCAATTTTAGCATGCTTATTGTAACATATAGACTGTAATGTTTTGCAGTTGTTCATATTATTGCATTGGGGCTGACACATAACACAGCGAACACTGATTTATTTATTTTTCCAATGTGTATTTATGGATACTTCTGTAAGTTTCTTCTTATATTTTGAAATATATATATTTATTTTGGCTTTTGAGCAGAAGGAATTGTCTTTTACATTCCTTAATAAAATGTGGACTGAAGCAAGGAAAAAAAGGTTTCTTGGCTCTTTTTGGTGGGAAACATATTTCAATGCAATCCGATCATAGCTTCTAATTTATTATTGTCAACGTTTTCCATGCAAATGGAATGAACAAATGAACAAGAGGTGTGCATATTACAATCATGTTACCGTGTTGTAATACAGAGAGGATCATACATACTCAGGCCTCCTGGGCAAGATACAAGTTCTCAGTTTCTCCCAAATTTGGTCAAACTTGTTCATTTGCAGTCTTTTCTGAAATGTAATTCCTTCCCAAACAGATATTAAATATACAAGATTATACCAGTCATACAAGTTTTGGGATAAAGAATTGAACCCAATTCCCCAAATGTTGTAATGACCAAAACGCTATAGCTAGAATTTTTATGATACAAAAGAATGTTTCTGAAGTGTGTGTTTGACTGAACATTTGCCAAAGCTTCTGCAAAAACAAAACTCATAGGAGCAAAAGGAGATACAGTAAAAATGTTGTATGTTTGCATAGTTGTAATAGGTACTGAATGAAGCTTGCTGACAAGTGAATCTCTGCTGCCCCCAAGTGTCCACCATAAGTGCTGTCCTCAATGCATAATACTACTATAGGCTACTCCTAAACAAGGTTTATAAACAATGAATTATTTTTTAGTATACAGTTTTGGCACTTTGGTTAGTTGGTTATCTGTAATCCACATGTGTTGGGCTCGATTCCCACTCTCTTATCGACACTGTCAGACCTAAAGCCCAGTCTGTGACCAATCTATCAGCATGTGTAGCTCAGTGCACTTGGTATGAAAACCAGTGAGCCCTGTGAGCTGAAGGTTGGGAGTTTGAATCTCAGTCAGAGACATGGCCTCTGAGGATTTTAAATTTAAATGTTTATTCATTATTGTTGAATTGCAATTGCAAAGACATATTGCAGCATAAAGAACAAAATCAAACCCACAGCACTATGACACAGGTAGTACTTGAACCTACAAGCTCAGCACACAAGGGAGAATTAATAAATATCCTGCGACTTAACCACACGATCTGCACCAGTGTCACGATGAGGCATTTTCACTTAAATGTATGGGTGTGCACAGGTCCGTAGAAAGCGTGTCATCTGTAATTCAAAGATTGTGGGTTCGGTTCCCACACGCTCACTGCCACTGGTTTGTGACTAAATCTGTAACATCTAAGTGATGTTTGGTGTAAATAAGCAGAGCCTGCTTATACTGCAGAAAGGTCTTTAGTCATTTGAAAGATACTGTGACCTACAGGGCTCGGCGGCTCAACAAGTCAGTATTTACACCTTCTGAGCGAGATTTCTTTTGGAGGTAAATTTGTTCTACAAAGGTGCTGGTTGGAGGTGGCCTTAGCTCAGCATAAGTAAGAAGACCGGCGTCATCTACGATCCAAAGGTTCTGAGTTTGAATCTCAGTCATGCACATACGTAAACCCAGACCAAAGCCTGTGAAGATACAGAGGAATGTGTCTTGAACATGGTGGAGAGTCCAGGTAAGTCCTCCAGACATTGGACGCTCTGCCTGGTGCCAATGTCTGTACTGTCTGAATACAAAGTACTTTTGTTAGTAAGTTTTATTAATAAATTGCTATTTCACAAAAATACACGAGGAAGTAAAGCTGACCGGCAGGACTCTCACCCACAACATCAGTACACAAGAAACACTTTAAAGCCCTGCAACTTCACCACTTGACCATATCGGCACAAAAGCATCAACTGTCAGTTACTTTTACATAACGGTGTATTATGCAACTTTTTATGCAAAAATAAATAATGCTAACCACTCATACAGCCACAGGTCAAATATGCACAAATATGAACTTTTTTTGTTTCACATAAAAAGTTGCATTATGTACCTTTAACTTACAAATGAGCAAGATTAATTTAGCTAGAACAGAGATGTAAAAGGTCCTGAATCAAGATTGCAGTAGACCAGGAGAAGAGTGTTTGATTAAAAATGTGCCATCTGTAATCTAAAGGCTCTGGAATCAGTCTGTACATGAAGGTGTGAAGAACGTTATTTATTTTAATTTGCATTTGCGCTCGGTAAGAAGACCTTTGTCTCCTGTAATGTCGCGCACATATGGCCAAGGAAATCACAGAATGACAGTTGGCTTGACATTGGAAGCTCCACCTGGTCATCCAGTTTCTGTAGCATCTGAACAGGAAGCAGTTTTATAAAAGTGTTCATTATTATAAATTGCAATTTAAAAAGATAGAAATCTGACTGACAGGACTTGGACTCACGCTCTGCCCACCCAGGACAGAAGACACTTTATCGTTTATTCCTATATTTTGAATCATAGTTTTAGCAGTAAATCAAAGTTATGTAACGATTTTTACAACAACAATGCTTGCACACCTGTCTAGGTGGTACTACGGTTGCAAGAGGGCTAATCAGCTTGACAATCGGAAGACCATCCAGCGTCTGTGTGGGAGTGAGAGTTTGTTTCTCTCTCAATAAGTTCCTGCTGGATTCAACATCTTTACACATTTTTCCGGGTTGCCAGCAGCATCGAAGGATGGGTCAAAAGCAGCAGATAAAGTACGCCTTATCATACATACACATACACGCAATGAAAAACTACAACCCAATGTCATTCTGTACTCGGCAGATTTTACCTTTGGATTCACAGTCAACACAGATCTTTTCAGTGTGCACTTTACTCACTGAGCTGCAGCAGCATTTTTGAGATTATACTTTAATATTAATGAAAATACAAAATTATACCTTTCATGTATTTTCTGTTCACTAAACTCCCATGTAGGTCAAGCCCACACACACAATACCAAAACAGAAATGATACTGCTCCGTCACTGTGCACAGCTCGCAATCTATACATTGCAAATTTGCGTGCTATTTGGCACGCACATTCTCCCCCAGATGACACGGAACAAAAACACACATTGCAGCTGTATCATGCTTTGAAGGCCGAGGGCGTGGCCAGGGAGACGTTCTTGCGGGTGAATGCCAAGCGGGGCCAGTGGGACCGGCGAGGCAAGGCGATGGCGGCATCTGCACTCAGGCTCATGTTGAGGCTGTCACGTCGCTGTATCGTAATAAGAAGTTACCCCCACATGTTCAAAAGCTGCCCAACGACGAGGGCAATGGAATGGGTCTTCAGCTGTTGTGTAGGGTCGAACAATATCCAAGCTTGAAACGTACATGTATTTATTTTTCCCTTACTTACTGTGTTATTAGACAGCATATATAGGATTTGTGTATGAGACTGCTACATAATATATTGGGAGTACATGAAAACGTCCTGCAACCACAGTATAATCACATTTAGGAGACGTGAAGGCGTTGGCGAACACCAGCTGAAATACAAAACATTGTTCTGAAATCTAAAAACAAAATAAGGTAGACTCTGCGTAAAAGGTAAATGTGTAAAGTAAACGTCTTTTTGTGGAAACATGCAAAAAAGGGCGGGGGGGGAGGTTGAAGTTTGTCATTTTTCCTTTTTTTGCGCTCGAGTCTCACAGTGGGGGTTGGCTCGTGGTCCCGGACGCCACAGTCTGAAAACGTTTACAGTGTTCTTTTCTTATTTTGAAGGTCCAGGGATGGATGGATGGGTAGGGGGGGGGGGGGGGGGGTTTAGGGGGCACAGAGTTTTAGATGCTGCCGTCGCTGTGTCCTCCTGAAAGATGCCGCTGCATGTTGGTCAGATCCTGGATCAGATACTTGAAGGTGATTCTCTTCTCATGCGCCTGCTCCCAGCACCGGCGCATCAGTTCGTAAAGCTGCACAGACACGACACGGACTTGATTAGGATGACACAAAACTAAATAGCCAAAAACCACAGCGGCTAACAAAGTTCTAAAACGGCTTATTCAAAGTTTCCCTCCGCCCTTCCTTCCGCACGCTCTCCCTTCGAAACAAACCTCCAGCACTGTGAATGCATCGTGCCGTCGGAATCGGGCTACAGATCGAGAGGTCAGGAGAGCGCTTCCTGGTTACGTAGGAATGTGGGAGGAGCACTGTACATGCTGCCCTCAATGAATGTTCTTGTACAAATGTATTCCCCATCTAGGGAGCTTCTTCGTGGTTGGATATTGTGACCAAATATGATGAGAAAATCTTTCCTGTCTATCCCAGTAGAGACCGATACTTCCCATAATAGAAGTGTTAATGGGATGATTGGGGGTGTCTTTCTGTCTCTGGCCAGAAAACCATGCTTGCAACTTTCCTGCTTCCGGGTCGGAGCCACCAATACACACTAATGGAACCACGAAAAAGAAGCTAACAGGCTAACGGACAAAGCTAACTGCGGGCTAGCGCCACTTTGACAGTGTTTACAGCCACGTTTGAGCGGAAAAAATGATCTCCATTGTGTAATTGAGTTGTGGCACAATGTACAATATCCCTCTCTCCCATTTGTCTTTTCTGTCAGTTGTATTTTAATGAGTAAAAAAAAAAAGACATGCCGTGACGCTTATGGCATGTAGGGGCACAAGTTACTTAGTTCTGCTTTAAAACACAAATTATGATATTATTTACAATATTGATATTACGCGTTTGTGACTTAAGTGGATAGGATATTTTTTGGGGCGAGTGGGTTGGGGCAGTGTTGGAGGATTGAATTTACCACCTGGATGACTGAGAATCTACATTAAATATTTGCTATACTTTGGCATTGTGTTTCCAGCACATCACTATGTCTACCTTTTCCCAAGCAAGCAATACACTGAATCTAGATTTCATAAAAGTCATCAGTGCCTCAAACAAGGATTTATTTTCTACACAGCATGCTGTAAGTTGACACTGGCCTCACAGATGCTGAATATGAGTGAAAGGTTTCTTACAGGCTCCGGGCAGCCTTCAGGACGAGGCAGTCTCATTCCGTCCTTCAGGGCGCTCACGAGCCGCATCACGGTCATCTGGCCTTGGGTGGGACCGATCATACTGAGGAACAGCTGTGTGGACACATGGACAAAAAAACATTTCTGACCTGATCTGAACACTCCGATTCCAAGTTAATTAGAGAATGTTTCTAAATAAAACTATGAACATTGTAAATGTATCTGGATTAAAGCTTTAAGTGTTCTTGATTCTGTCTTTTTCCATTAGTTATTATATCATTAGTATTACAGTGGCCAGAAAGTATGTTCCTAAGAGCCACAATATTTCTCGATAGACCCTATGAGGCCAACAGCTCTCGTGAAATAAAACAAAATTAATATAAAATACTACTTTACAAATATAATCTGGGAGCATGTTTACCATCATTTATGATGAAGGGAACGAACTAAAAGCTGGAACTAGAGAGCTGTTGGGGACTGTAAGTGTCACTGTAGTGTAATGTACATTTGATATATTCTGGTCGACCAGTCCCCTTTATAGCGGAGCTGCTTAGGCCAAAACGTGTCAATATGGCATGAATTCTCTCTGGGTCCTATTCATTTTTTACCCATTTTGCCAATCAAATGTCTTAATGTTTGAAAACATGAACAATACTTTTAAACAATTGTACTAAACTTTAAAAAACAGTATCATTAGTTAGAATCTTTGTCATTTAGGCAAAAATTAGTGCTTGCATCACAGACATTGATTTTAGGCACTCCACTACAACGTTCCAGACTAGCTAGAATCAAAATGTAAATGTCCATGGCAGAAAGTGTTTGTGGCTGCGGTGAAAGCGGTCTGGATGCTCACATGCATGGGGCTCTTGGACGAGTCGCAGTAGGTGATCAGCTCATACAAGGTCACTCCAAAAGACCAAACATCTGACGAGAGGTAGAACTTACACTGCGTCAGACACTCCGGTGCATACCTGCGAAAAGTCATATGAATCATAGATAAAAAACCACTCCATTGTGTTCATCTAGAGTTGGGGCAGAAACACCGATCATCTCGCGAACTAACCAGAAAACCGGGCTCTCGTTCTCATCCTTCACCACGTAATAGCCGTCGTTCTCTTTGATACTTTTGGTGAGGCCGAAATCCCCGATCTTCACGGTCCGCTCGTTTTCCAGGAGGACATTGCGGGCGGCTAAATCTCGGTGGATGTAATTCTTAGTCCCAAGATACTCCATCCCCTGTGTTGGGAAAAGAGTGTGCTCAAATCAAGTTAAGTCGAAGAGCAATGAGGCGAGGTCCAATGAAGAAAGGAAAGTACCATGCATATCTGTGTGGCGTAGCTCAGCAGTGTGCCCAGGCTGGTCTTGCTCTTGTTTTTGGGCAGGTACTCCTTCAAGCTGCCCAGTGGCAAATACTCCATGATCAGTTTGACAGCTTGCCCGCCTTCAAATAGAAAAAAAAAAAAAAAGCAGAGAACCAAGAGTAAGTAATTTACTAAAATGATTCTACAGGATGCTGTGAGGAAAATGAAACTCCGTCTTCAGGTCAGGTCAGGCTCTTAATGATGTCATTTCTAAAACATTTCATGGCTTACTTTCGTCCAGACAGATGCCCTTGTACTTCACAATGTTGTCGTGGTAGAGCGCCTTCAGGATTTCTATCTCGGTGGACAGGTTGTTCCCCTGCTCCTCGCGGTTTTCCGGCTTCAGGGACTTGACGGCCACATTCTCGCCGGTCGTGTCCCCGCGGGGATCATAGCGGCACAACTCCACCTTCCCAAAGTGGCCCTGAAACAGAGGATGGAACACACGGCAAAGGTATTGCAGTTAAAAAAAAAAAAAGCTTCACACCATAATCACAAGAAATACACGAGGAGCAAAGGCTACCTCTCCCAGTTCTCGGATTTTCCTCAGGAATCTCTTTTCAAACACGGTGGGGTCGATGATTGAACTGGGCTGTGGCTTTAGGACGGGGTCTGAAAACAAACGCAAAACAAAGAAGATAATGAATAAATAAATATAATAAATAATAATGACATTTATGACTCTTCTTTTTTGGGATACATGAAGTATTTTACTTTATATTTATGATGCAAGCCTGAAAAGTCAAATTATGTGAGAAGTTGAGGTCTTCCATCTGACGGAGATTTACACATTTTACTTTTAGTCATGGATTGTCCTTATTTAGTTCAATTTTATTCTGGCTTTGATACCGATTCTCTCTCTTTTTAAGTCTTGTTTTGACATAATGTGATGGACTTGTGTTGCCTGCTGTGCTGCTTGTTGAGTTCAATCTCTGGTCCCAGACGGACTGCAAGTCTGTCCACCAGGGGGAGTACATGAGTTTGGTTTGGAGGGGCCCTGCTCAGGGTGCATCAGTGACAGTGCACTGAGTGAACTTCCTCGTGCTTGACTGGCCTAAGTAAACAAGCCTCTCTCTGCAGCTCTGGGGCCACAAAGAGGATAGAGACACAGCAAACATGCACAGCGTCCCCGCCACGCTCCTGACTCTAAACTACAGACCAAACAGGACGACCACATCAATATGCAATTTTGTTTGGCAAAGACTGAAGCCTAAAAATGCAGAGCCTGTCTCCACAGTGCATCAATACAGCTGTGTTAATGGTGTTCATTCTGTTAGTACATACTCTGTGCCTCCAGCAAGTCCAGGTCCCGGACGATGGCCCTGAAAAAAGGCCTCTTCTTGGGGTCATAGTCCATGCAGTGGGTCATGAGTTTGGCCAGGTCTTTGTAGTCCGGTGTGGCCAGTTGGCTCTTAGTCTCATAGAAACGCTCTTTCTGCTCAGCAGACACAGAAAACAAGAGGATTTCTCATTGACACAATAAATATTATTAGGATGCAGGGGTTCTCACCCTCTCACATGGTGGGACATAAACAGTCCAATTACAGTGCCTCTCGAAAGTACTAATACACCTTGAACTTTTGCACATTTTGTCATGTTTACAACCCTAAACGTAAAGATTTTATTTTGAATGTTTTACTGAAAGTTCACACACAAGTAACAGACAGCTGTGAAGTGAAAGCAAAATGATACATGATTCTGTTATTTTTCAAAAAATAGAAAAGGGAAAAGGGGGGCGTGCATTTGTATTCATACAGCAATTTCTGAGTGCATTAAATTGCCTTTATAACATTCCTAATGACTGCAGAATGTTCACACCTTGCCCTAACCATTAAATAGAGGCCACCTGTGTGTAATCTACTCTCAGTATAATTCCAGCTGTTCTGTGAGGGCCTCAGAGCTATGGTCGGAGTGTATTGGTCACTAAGCAACATCATGAAGGCCAAGGAGCACACCAGAGAGGTCAGGGATAAAGCTGTGGAGAAGTTTAAAGCAGCGTTAAGTTATACAAAGATTTCCCAAGATTTTAACATCTCACGGAGCACTGTTCAATCCATCATTCGGAAATGGAAAGAGTATAGCACCACTGCGAACTTACCAAGACACGGGCGTCCACCTAAACTAACAGACCGAACAAGGAGAGCACTGGTCAGAAATGCAACCAAGTGCCCCAAGATAACTCTGGAGGAGCTGCGACGTACTGCCGCTGAGCTGGGGGAATCTGTACATGGGACAACTATAAGTGGTACTCTACACAAATCTGGACTTCATGGACGAGTGGCAAGAAGAAAGCCATTATTGAAAGGAGGCCATAAGAAATCCAGTTTGAAGTTTGCTAGAAGTCATATGGAGGACACAGCTACCATGTGGAAGAAGGGGCTTTGGTCAGATGAGACAAAAATTTAACTTTTTGCCCCAAATGCAAAACGTTATGTATGGAGCAAACCTAACACTGCTCATCGTCCTGAGTGCACCATCCCCAGTGTCAAATATGGTGGGGGGAGCTTCATGCTATGGGGCTGCTTTTCCTCAGCGGGGACTGGGAAGATTGTAAGAATAGTTGGGAAGATGGACGGAGCCAAATACAGAGACATTTAGGAGGAAAACCTGCTGGAGTCAGTAAGAGAATTGAAGCTGAGGCAGAGATTCACCTTCCAGCAGGACAATGACCCTAAACATAAAACTAAATCTACAATGGAATGGTTTAAAAACAAACATATTAATGTGTTAGAATGGCCCAGTCAAAGTCCTGACCTAAATCCTATTGAAAATTTGTGGAAAGACCTGAAAACTGCTGTTCACAAACGCTCTCTTTCTAATTTGACAGAGCTTGAGTTGTTTTGTAAAGAGGAATGGGCTAAAATGTCGGTCTCTAGATGTGCAAACCTTGTAGAGTCATACCCCAAAAGACTTGCTACTGTTATTGCAGCAAAAGGGGGTTCCACAAAGTATTATTTCATGCTGTATGAATACTTGTGCACTCCCCACTTTTCAGTTTTCTATTTTTTTTTAAATAACAGACTCGTGTATTATTTTGCTTTCACTTCACAGTTGTCTGTTACTTGTGTGTGAACTTTCAGTAAACAATTCAAAATAAAATCTTTATGTTTAGGGTTGTAAACATGACAAAATGTGCAAAAGTTCAAGGTGTATTAGTACTTTCGAGAGGCACTGTATTATTATTTGCAATTTATGTCTATTTCTAACGTCATCGTTTAAGCTCAAAATGAGAATACACAGTATGTAAATACGCCTCCTGATCATCTTTAATAGGTGGAAATCATTGAGACCGTCCAAAATCCATATGGTGCAGTTTTTATGATTGCAGTCAAATAGTTTAATCCATCTTACATCATTGTGAACCAGACACCATCTTTGATCATGAGAGGACATAGTTGGGAAGGCTTTCTACGTAAGATGTAATGATCAGCTGATTACCTCCGTAAGCCTTTTGTCCTTGAGGGGGACCTCGCCATCATAACAGATCTCCCACAGAGTGGTACCAAAGCCCCACTTATCAGTAGCTACACTCAGAGAGGAAGTGTTCTTCACACACTCAGGTGCGATCCAGGGGATGCGGTGGACACACTCTGCAAAGAAGAGAAAGACTTTAGGACATAGAGAGGCAGACAGGTTCCTCTGCTGCAGGTGGGATCAGGATTTGTGCTACTGACCAACTGAATTGTTGGCGTTTGTTGTGAGACCGTTGTATTGTGATGAATTATACATGTCAACAATGGACCGGAGCCAACTAACCCTTTGTGGTCCTGACTACTCAGAAAATAGTGTTTATAGTTGAACATGACTTATGTGTTGGTGTTCTGAGTTAAAAAAAACAAAACCCGCACATTTCCACAACAGTATTCAGTTTCTATTCATAGCACATAAATCGCATTCTGATAAAAGGTATTACATTTGCTATGACCTTATTGTACACATTTTAGATAAAGGGCATGTTCCTGATGACCAGTGAGAAGGTGAGAGTTAGAAAACTTCAAAGAATGAAAAAAAAGAAAAGGATGATTAAGCTAGAATAGGGGGAAACTAATAACTGTATCCTGTTCAGGAAATCTTTAGTCACAAACAGCTGGAACGTGTTCACCCTCATACTGTGTGATGGCTACAGGAAGGTGAGCGGATTGAGTCATGATTGATGGTTATTAGACGTTTCAGTTTTTGCATGAATGATGATATAAATAAGCTGGCTAACCTGACCGGAACACATTTCGATTAGAAGAGTTAGCATTAGCCAAAGTATTTAGCAAATGATAAGGGTTTTATGTTGTGAGTGGAACTAAACCAGGTGGGGAACCTCTGGTCGATTTAAATCAAGGGGAATCTGATGGCACTGAAGCTAAAGGTGTTTCAGATTTGGGGTTTACGGGCCGTGAGTGGGAAAGATAAGACAGAAATGAGCGCAGAAAGTGAGGAAGCGGCAAATAGATTAGAACCGGAGCACATATTGGATCGGACAATGCTGGGAAGAAATGGAGAGTGCGCTCCCAGAGGACTTCAGCTGCACTCTGTCTACAGCCACTACGAGCTCCATCAAATCTATGCACAAGGACAGTGCTGTAACTGGAATACGGCGGGGGGCAAAGTAATGAACATTGACACGGCAAAGGAGGAGTTCTGGGAAAACACGAGAGGAGGGAAGGGGGGGGGGGGGGGGGGGGGTTGTGTTCCCCGGGAGCTGCAGCAGTGGACATTTGTACACAAACATTTCCCGTCCTGCTCGTGGTTTCCATTTGTCTATTTGCAAACACAACACGGCTCACACTGCTAATAGAAACGAGAAGCTGCCATTTGAGGTCGAGCGTCTGAGAACCAAGCGGGACGTCACTGAAGAGGTTGGATGAGCTTTTACAGACCAAATGAAGAGTGAGAGTGGGAAATGTAGTGAGTGTATCGATTGTGACAAATATGAATCCTTTTACTGATAATGTCGGCTCGAGCTGAAATGTTATTTGTGGCCATGTTAGGATGCCGTCCAATCTAGAACCGAACCTCAAGAGCGGAGCTTTGTACCCGAGTGCATAAGCCCGGGACCGTGGCTGAGGCTGTGTGTCAGTTTACAGCCTTCGCCAAAACAGGGCTGTGCCTTTAACACAAACAGCGCCTAACTGGAGACTTTGATTTGCAGCACAAGCTCATTCTGTCCCGATGAGTGAGGGGAATGTGGAGGCCGAGTCGTTCCCCTCCTCTGCCGCTTGACCCACGCTCACAAAAAGGAGGGTCGCTTTGTACCCGTCACATTTGAGTTACAAGTTGAAAAAGGCGTACAGTGGTGAGAAAAAGTAAGTAGACCTTTGTATTTCTCACATTTCTGCCTAAATTGGTCACAAAATGTGGTCTGATCTTCATCAACATCACAGGAATGATTAAACAGTGTCTGCCTAAACTAATACCACCCAAACATTTACATGATATTGATATTTTTAATGGCCACAACATGTAAACGTTCACAGAAGAGCGTGGAATAAGTAAGTACACCGCCTGAATCTCCCTGAACTGCAGCAGTTTTGTAAAGAGGAATGATCCCAGATTCATCCCGATCGTTGTGAGTGTCATGTGTGGAGGAGAAATGGAACAGCACAGCAACATCAAAACCAAAAAAGATTATCACGATATTTTGCAGAAAAACCTCAACATGCATGGAATAAGTAAGTGAACCCGTTTTAAATATCTGGCTGATCCTTCTTTGGTAGCAGTAACTGCTTTTCTATAGTTGCAGATTATACGTTCACAGCGATCAGGATGAATCTTAGACCATTCCTCTTTACAAAACTGCTGCACTTCACTGAGATTCAGGCGGTGTACTTACTTATTCCACGCTCTTCTGTGAACGTTTACATGTTATGGACAATAAAAATATGATCAAATGTAAATGTTTGGATGGTATTAGTTTAGGCAGACACTGTTTAATCATTCCTGTGATTTTGATGAAGATCAGACCACATTTAGTGACCAATTTCGGAAGAAAAGTGAGAAATTCCAAGCTGTGTACTTTTTCTCGCCACTGTATAATATAGCCTAGAATTTTCCGCAGCATGGCTTTAAATCCTTTCTTTACTGTCAGTCGGTGTCGAGCATATTACCAGACCTATAAACTGCCAGTCACTCTTTTCCTTTTCTCTTTGGCAGCACGGCGTAGAAGTAATTTACAAGAAGAGTTATTATTATTGCAGCATAGACCAAATTTAATCCGATATTGCGGCATGGTGACGGGATATTTATTTATTTAGATCTAATGTCCTCTGCAGGCCTTGGGCTAGGACTCGAATAATTTAGCTCTCAAGTCCTTGGTTCTTTCAACCAACCAGAAAATCCAAAACACATGCACACAGGAATGCAGCCTGGTGTTTAATAGTGACATCAATTCCTACAGCTCTATTGAACTAGACTAGCTATTGTTTTATGTACTGCGGCAGAAAAAGGAACTGAGAGTTTACCATTGGGACTGTTTCGTAACATTTTGGTTTCGCTTGATGAAAGTGCTCTCGTGTGTGCCTGGTACCCACCCTCTCTGGACAGCACCGTGATGGGGATCCCCGAGTCACTGAGCTTTATGAACGGCCCCTCCTCTTCTTCTTTATTCAGCCCCTCTCTGGCCAACAGGATGTTTTTGGCACAGACAAAGCCATGGACCAGCCGCTTATCCTCCTAATATACAACAAATATGAGGGGGAAAATTATATTATTACCTAACAACCAATCCGACTACATGTGCACCTTTGTTTCAGTCTTGATACTTTGTGTTCTGTTCGTGGGTAGGTATCTAGACAATACAAGCCTCGTTGTTAAGGCTGCTGTGCTTATTTTTTTGTCTTCTGTTGTCAGACGACAAAGAACGCTGAATGTTGCGACACTGAATGTCTCTTCCCCCGTACTGTTCTATCTAACAAAGCTTAAGGGCCAAAAACCTTCAAAAATTCATAAAAAATGTGGCATACTGGTGTTTTGTTGCCTTGCTTGAGCCAGTTGCAACAGAAAACACAAGTTTTTAAACTCCTAAAATCCATATACGACTTTAAGTTAAGGATTTAATTCATCATTTCAGCCGGAGTATTTCATCTGTGTATGGCGAGTACAACTAAAAGTCGCAGTTTTATTTTCTCAGGTTAACGCTAGCTTCTGTAGATACAGTACAAGTCATTTGAAAGCAATGAATAGGGCTAAAGGAAACAAACTTTAAATACGCCGTTTGAGAAGAAGAATATAGCATTTCCTAAACCAACAAAGTGTAAGATAGTGATCAAGACGTCTGTGAAATATAAATACATGTATTTGCTTGTCAACATACCAAGTAGCTGAGAGCAGAGGCCAGCTGTTTGGCCACTTGAAATTTCCAGGAAGTGCTGAGGGGAGAGTGGATCTTCATGAACTGATCCAATGGGCCGTACTGGACAAACTCTTCCACCATGATATCTACCACGAAAGAGGAAGTTTAGTCATGCTTAGAAATACAGCTTTCAAGAGAAGTTTGTTGTCACCGTTCACGAGAGACGAAAGGAATGCGTAAATCATAACGGACTGCAAGTGAGCGCACTTACTTTCCAGGTTGCGGACACAAACTCCATAGAGCAGCACGATGTGTTTGTGTGACACTTGGCGCATCATGCTGGCTGTTTCGAAGAAGGCCTGTACGAAAACAGAAATATTTCAATAGTTTAATGGCTTTCTCCATTTGGCAGATTTTACTTGATCAAAAAGATCTTTTACATAAACTTCAAGTTGTTTACACTGCCAACTGTCCCATAGCAAATCCCATAAAGTCAAATGCTGTGGGTTGCCAGATTCTACAGCAAAAAAACAGCCACCAATAAACCTTAATAGTAAAAGCTTGCCTTTGTTTGTTTTTTTGCTTTTTCACTTACGCCAGCATAATATGAGTAAATATATCAAACATTATGACAAAATTGTGTCATAATTAATGTTTGTTTGGTATATCGTTATGTAAAGCTTGATATTTACAAGATTGTGTGAAATTATATCAAGAACAAAACAACGCATTTTCCATTTCAGGCTGAATATAAACACGGTGTGTAACCCACTCTGTTTACTTAGTTGAAAAGGGCAATCAGGCTGCCTCCCTGCTAAAAAAAGATATTTCTTTAACTGGAGTGTTGGCGTTGGGAATTCCCATTGTGGGTCCCAATCTTACCAAAGAGATGTCCCTGTGTCCAGAGCCCAGCACTTTGAGGACCACCTTCACCTCCTGGAACGAATTGTAACCCGCATCGCCGTCATCATCGTTCTTCACCTTCAGCATGCCCGAGTAGATGTTGGTTCGTGTGCCTTGGCCAAGATGGTCTCCCTAAGAATTACAACAAAAAAGAGAACAAAACAGTGATGTGGACTTCACAGCAATAGCGAGGGCAAGTTGAGGAGTCTGATAAATACATTTTCTATCAATGAGACACACCTCAAGCATGTTTATTCCACTACTTATTGGATCCTTTTGTTCTTTTAATGTGTCAACCTTTAGACTAATCCACACAATTTGCTTCATTATGTAAATGTGTCAACTGTCTTCAAATTGTCTTATCTGCGTTTTTTCTGATAAAGCAATGACAATACAAATGAGATTAAAGCGATAGTCTAGATGTCTATATGTATTACAAAAACCTGGTCTTGCATTTTGATGTAAAGTAAGTAATAATATATATATTATTGTTTGTAAAGTCCGTCCTTCCTGGATCTCGGTAACTAATCAGAGTCTAGTGTCCTCCTGCGTTGACCAATGAGACGAGCGCTTCCTGTGAACCAGCCTGACAGGTCCAATCAGGAGGGGAGGGGGAGGAGCTTGATCATTTACTTTTGAAAACTCTGCTCCTGCTCTCCACATTTTGCAAACTAAGAAGAGCTTTCTGGTTAAAGAGGGGAGGAATGTGATTGTTTACTTTAAACTTTCACTCTACTCACTTTTCAAACTTACAGACTATCACTTTAAACATCTTTATATCTAGGAAAAACAGCAATTTAAATGGTACAGACAGATTCTCCAGTCACTTTTTGTGCATGTACCAAACGGGGACTTGGAAAGCTAGCCTGATTTATTCAGATTTAATCTCCCAAAATAAGGTGAAATGTTCTTTCTGTAAATCAACTGACCTTAAGCGCCATCCCCTTAGCTATAGCTTTGTCAACGCTCAGTTAAATCATCCATTTATATCCAACAAAAGAAAACTTTCAATACATGTTCTTTTTTATGTTCATGTCCGTAAACTTGAATCCCTCCAAATGTGACATTATTTTCACAATTGGCCTGCAGAGTTTTGCCAGTCATGCATAAATCAGAGAAACATAAGCCCCCAACTTTGTATTGTTGTATTTTGTATTCAAAGTAAGATCAGATATGCAAATAGTATAACCATTTTTAGGGGGAAGGGAATCTGTACCTGTTCGATGTCCTCTTTCAGGATGCGATGGAAGCTGAGCTGGCTCTCTTGTGGTGAAGGAAGCTGAGCTCGGTCTTTGGTGATCACCAGCAGATTAGACACTTCTGCAAATGAGAGAAACAAAATAAACCCCCTTCAGGGCTGCAGGTTTTGGAAAAATATATGATTTTCTGATTTCTGATTCAGATTCAGATTGAGTGGTGCAGGTTTTATACAGAAAGAAGACTGAATTAAGAACTGCTAAACTACTACAAGTATGTATTTGAGAACATGTGATCAGAGGTCTAAACTACATAGATGCAGGTTTTATACAGTAAAACCTAATGGAGAGAGGACATTTTCTTTTTTGCAAAGGACAATTTACGGCCTAAATAACAGTCTTTGCCATTTCGATTCAATTGCGATGAATTGTACAGCCCATATGTGACAGTATTGGTGATCAACACACTGGCAAGCGATACGGTAACGCTTGCATGGAAGGCTAGCAGGTGAACCTCCACCTACAGGAGCAAATTTACTCCAGTAATTATCCAAGAATCCAGGCATTACTCAAATCTAAAAAGCTTCTTGAAAAAAGCGTAAAAAACCCAACAAAAGTGTGACATAGGCGCAACCAAAATGTGACAAAAAAAAGCGGTGAAAACGCATGGAAACACGGGGGAAATCTCAGATCAGTTTTGCAGGCTTTCAAATGAGGCATTACACTGGAATGAAGACGTTTTTTAGATTTGGGTAAAGCCGAACTGGAGAAAATGCGCTCTGTTGTAATGTTTCTGCACTGTCTGAAGCACGGTTTACTCGATTTGAACAAAAGTCTGGACTTTGTAATGACACATTTTCAGCAAAAAAGGACGGACCTGGAAATCCGACCAGTGAAGTCATGTGTGATAAACTGCTGTGAAAGTTAAAAGCCGCGCTCTACCTTTAGCAAAGCTTTGCATCTGTAGATCACAGTTTCCACAGAATGTGTACTTTATTCCAAAGTTCCCTTGTTTATGATTTGTTTATAATTTGTTAAATGAAATGTTATTGTTTTTTTCTTTTGGGGTGGGCGCTTATAAGCCTTTAGCTTCGGCCCACTCCTTTTGAGCAGATAAACCGCTCAAATAAATAAATAAATACTTTATTCTATATTATATACGGTGTTTCTTGAGTTGTCAAGCGTCTAAAAGCAGTTATGTGGCTATCGTTTACAGGTAATGAAAGCCATCTATTGTCCGTTCTATGGAAAAACACAAAACACGCCAACTTTGCAATGTTTCCGACAATACTTGCTACCTGTATCTGTGGCAAACCAGAACATTTGCTAATACGTCAAGGCGGTGAGGCCGTGAACAGGGGCTGAGGTTGAGCGGCCTTATCTACTGATGTCTTTTTTTGCGCGTCTTGTGGCAGAACAATACATGTCTGCGGCTGCCTCAGAGGTAATGCCGTGACAGAAGTAGCACACTGTGGTCGAAGAGAAAAAGGCTGGGATATGTCAACAATATTAGAATACACAGGCGCAATGTTACAAGCGTGCTATTTGCATTTACAGTGTTATGGTCTTTGATGTGACATTAATGCCATTTCCACTTCCCCTTTTGAGAAGTAAACAAACTGTCACTATGGGGCAGGCTACACTAAAGACTCCTGTTGATAGGAGACTATAGAGGCAATGCAGCGTTTTATTATTTTATTTACTTAGTCTAAAAAACTATTTAAAGAACAGGTGAAACAACAACTAAAGTTTAAAGGCTCTATACATTTTTTTTTAGCTAACGGGAAGCAGCATGGTAATATTAGCGACATGCTCATTGTTTTTAGCATGGTTGCTGCTTGTTTATGCTCACAATACGCTGCAGTCATTGTGGACATGTACTGCTTAAGGGCAAAACTGATTTAAATTTATAGTGTTAAGTAGTGTGAAAATTGGTAAAGCCTGTTCAGGGATCACACATGCCACTGTTGTCTATTGTAGCTGCATTATCTCATCACACCAGTCCAGAAACTAGTGTTCAAAACATACCTGAAATTCGGTGAAAAAATAATAAAAACTTATAGTGTTTGTAAAGTCAATTCATCTTTTGAGCGACAAATTCCCCTAAACTAAGCCGTGCACATTTTTAATACGTCCAATGAACATAAAACATATGATATTATTACTGTAGAGAATGTACTGAAAAAATATAAATTTTCCTTTTTTCTTTGCCAGTATCACCCATCCTTAATCTAAACCGAATTATGTAACTTGTTTTGAGAAGCTGCAGCTCAGCGCACACGTATGTGAGGTAAACTCAGCCGCTCTACTTTGGCTCCGGAAACCCACATTTACAACTCTCTTCCTCCCTGACACCGTTTCACACTGACAAACAAGGCACTTTTATGTCAGCGGCACCACTTGTCCTCAGCTGGTGAGAAAAACAGGCGTTTCTTTTGCGCTTCTGGCCGCCCTAACACATCTGTGGAGTGGACAAACACATTGCAAAACACCCAGAAGTTATGCAAAGAGATTTAAATTTTTCAAGTATAATACACAGTAATTGAGGCTTGCGGATTTTCATGGGAGTAATTTTCTTCTGGTTCTACTTAACATGTTCGGTAATTACACAGTATTTTGAATCATTCAAATATGTTTGTAACCTAAAATACATATTTATGGAGAACAGCCACTCATCATTTCTGTGCACAGGAAACTCTCATGGACTCAGAGGCGTAACTGGGTAACAGTTTTCATTAATAACGGAGTGGACTCCCATAGCAAGGAGACACCATTGGATGTCTAAATAACTCTCATTGCGCCTCTGAGTTATGTCCAATCCAGCGGTGGTAACAGAGAAGTGTCCGCATGAGGAAAGAAGCGGCCAGAAGAAAAGGCAGGTGTGACAGAAAAAGACTAATGTACAAAAAGTGGATAAATATTGCATTATTCTTTTGGATAACTCGGTCTGCTGACAGTGGCGATGTATCAGGCCCAGATTATTGGTGTAGCGGCCCATTTGAAAAGAGATGGACTGAAGTGACGAAGTTGAACTAACGGTAAAAACAATGATTAGGCAGACATGTTTTGTGCTCAATGATTATGTGTGGGGTCACACAGTTAGTTTAGTAACATCATAGGTGGTGCGCCTGTTTTGTTGTAAAGCGGCCATGGTTACACAGCAGAATTAAGCTTTTGTTTTAAGATATGATACGACTAACTTCCCAACACTCCTCACACACTCTCTTCTGCACATGACAACCTAAAGATAATAATTTACACATTTTAAATATGTTAATAAGGTTTACGTTTTATTCAAGGTGAGCGTGTTTGTGCGTTAAATGTGGCACACTGTTGGCCATTCTTCGAACTGCTTGTCAGCAAGTGACTGTCCAGACACATGACAATTATTAATACACCAGGGCGCAGGACAATTTCCTTTAAAGGCGTATTTTACTTTGTTTTCAAGGTGTTGCATAGCTTTCAATTTTCAAACAGTTGTTACGTTGTGGTGGAGGGCGCTACGTAGGTCGAGTCTACTATTTGGGGCGGTTGGTTGTTGGTTGTTGTGCTCAGATGCAAATGTTTTACTCACTTGTTTTTGATATTACAACGGTATTTGTATTTTTTTGCATTTTTTCAAAAGGACTCAAGTACAAGGTAAAATTCACGTAGGAGGCAGAGATATACAACTGATTTCATGGAACGTGAAGGGGCTTGGTAGTGCAGTCAAGAGGGGAAACGTTTTTAAATCTCTTTCTATGGATATTTTTTTTTTTGCAAGAGGCCCATATCAAAACAGCTATGCAACATAGGTTGAAGTGTAATTGGGTGTCTCAGATATATCAATCGCCATTTACCTCGCACGCCCGGGGTGTGGCAATATTGTTTTGAAAAATTATCCCATTTCAGGTAACTTCTGTTAACAATGACCCTCTTGTTAGATATATATTGGTCTCTGTTACTATGAACTCGTTTTCATTAACCCTGCTTAATATATATATATATATATATATATATATATATATATATGGTCCGAACACAGATGAGCCCAATTTTTTCAGAAAGGTTTTCGATCTGCTTCCAGACGATAGTGACTCAAACATAATAATAGCCGGGGATTTTAACTGCTATCTGGATCCTTCCTTAGATAAATTATCTACACGACCAGCACCTGAAATTGCATCTGTAAAGCTTCTAAACAACCTTTTGAAAACTAGGAATCTAGTAGATATATGGAGGATACAGCATCCTACAAGTAAAGAGTATTCGTTCTACTCAAATGTTCACAAATCCTACAGTAGGATTTATTATTTTTTGACTAGCTCTAACCTTTATTTCTCAAATCACCAATTCCAAATATCATAATATTTTTATCTCTGACCACAGCCCCTTAGCAATATCATTAAATATTTTCCTCACAAAACAGACTTATTCCTGGCGTTTTAACCCAAACCTTCTAAGTGATGACAGCTTTGTTAGGAATATAACCTCTAAATTGAAAGATTTTATAGAATTAAATGATAATGGTGACATTTCTGACTCGACCCTATGGGAAACATTAAAAGTCGTTTTATGTGGTGATATAATATCCTACACCTCAGCCATTAAAAGAAAGAGAGAGATGCGAGTGCTTGAAATTAACAACACTCTTCCTATTTTGGAAAGAACTTACCAATTTACCATCAGTGAGTTCTATTCTGAGCTTTACTCTTCCAAAAACAATGTTTCGCAAACTAATCTGAATGATTTCTTTGACTCACAAAATGTCTTGATTCAGACTTCACTCTGCAGGAAGTCATCAATGCCATGAAGTAATTTCCATCAGGCAAGGCAGCTGGACCTGATGGTTACAGCACAGAATTCTCTAAGAGATTTTGTGATATTCTTGCACCACTTATGCTTAGGATGATGCATAATTCTAAAAATAATGAAAAATTGCCAAAAACCCTTTATGAAGCACGCATTTCTGTGATTTTAAAAAAGGGCAGAGACGAAACTGATCCTACAAGCTTCAGGCCAATTGTGCTTCAAAACTTGAACTTGATCGTAAAGTAATAACTAAAATCTTGGCTACTAGATTGAACAAATATTTGGCTTCTATCATCCATCCTGACCAGACAGGGTTTATTCCCGGCAGACTCTCTTTTTCTAATGTCAGGCGGCTGCTCATTGCTATTTACTCTGATTTTAGTGGTACTAATGGTGCCTCTATGTTGTCCCCTGATGCACACAAAGCTTTTGATCAGTTCGAGTGGCCTTATATGTTTGAGTCACTGCGTAGGTTCGGGGAAACTTTTATCACTTGGGTGAAACTGATGTATGCAAAACCATGCTGTCCTGTTCTGACAAATGGTGATCGGTCAGCCCCATTTTCTTTGCAGCGTTCAGTTCAGCAAGGCTGTCCATTGTCTCCGGCGCTTTTTGCTATTGCACTGGAGCCTCTTGCTGTAACAATACGAGAGCATCCACACGTGAAGGGGCTTCAGGTTGGAGGTGTTAAAACAATCATCAGTTTATATGCTGATGATGTAATATTGTATTTTGATAAAATATCAGGGTACATATCGTACCATGACTGGAGAAAGAGGGGCTTGGTCGCAGTTAATAATCTGTACATTGACGGTAAATTTGCATCATTCAACCAACTGAAAGAAAAATATAATCTCTCTAATTCCCATTTCTTTCGGTATTTGCAGGTTAGACATTACACCCAATCAAAAATTGTATGTATGATATTTGTAAGAGCCTTCCTTCCTCCAAGCGTCTTATTTCGAGAACTGTCTATTTGATGATTGTATTATTGCGCACACTGTGAAAACTAGGGATACTTGGAGAGGAACTATTACAGATGTAATATGTCAGAGGGTACACTGTCCCATGCTCTTTGGGCCTGCTCTTCATTGACAAACGTTTGGTCTAAAATATTTGACTGGTACTCCAAAGCGCATCAGAGGCCCCCCCAGCCTGAGCTGGGATTGACAGTTGCCAGGAGACTGATACTGAAGGAATGGAAGTCTCACACTCCTTCCTTTCAGGTATGGGTCACTGATATGCTATCCATAATAATAATACAAATGGAAAAACTTCGCAACAGTGAAATGGACACGTTTCTTCGTTCTTGGAACCCATTCTTAACTCATTTTGAAAAAGCTAAAATACAGTAAACCAATTGTGTTCCTGTATTAACAACCTTTCCTCCGACCGCTGTACTAAATATGACCGTAAACAACTGGCAATTGCTGCATCTGAGCCCTGTTTGTTTGTTTGTCTGTTTAATTTGAAAATATAGAGATCAGTGACAGTGATCTTTGGCTCACCTCGCGGCTGTGGGGGGCAGCAGCGACTCAGCTGGAATTGCAGGTCCTCTGTTCGAAGGCTCTGTCCCGCCAGATGCTTGATCAGCTCCTTCAGACTGGGACATTCAGTGGTGGTGCCGTACAAGCGGAATCCACTAGGCAACTTCTCAATCTGGAAGTTCTTATAATGGCACACGGCACGACCCGTCTTAAGGTAAAAACAAAACACCCGATCAGATAATTATGAATCAGACGACGGCAACAGGAGAACACGAGAGGCTATTTACTCGACATGCCTTGTTGTATTTTGCATGTCGCTTGTAAGAGCCAATTTGGTTATGTATTACAAAATAAACACATTTATTATGCTACAGAGATGGGTATTCGGATTACATTTCCGTAACATATATCCATTTATATCTATTTAGGGTTTTCATATCATAATACAACCTACATCATTGCACACCACGGTAATGATTATGTACTGATAGTCGGTACAGCTCCAGCGCAGGATGTAGGTCCCCTCCTCGTTGCCTTCCTGACGGAGCTTGTGGATGGCATATTCCGTACTGAAGGGGAAACAGAAATCACGCTGTATGATGTCAATCCTAACAGAGCAAGTGACTTATTGACGGCACACATTATGTTTCAACTGAACTTTTGGAGCTTTGAATCATGCTGCAAGGCGGTCTCCTGATCAAAAACATACTTGTAATAGAGTAAAGCTGCAGATTTTCAGACCGGTGCATTATGCAACCTTTTATGCAAAAAAAAAAACCAACAACAAGATATTTGTGCGTATTTCACCTTGTAGTGACCCAGCGGCTGTATGAGTGGTCAGCATGGCGCCTTTACTTTCGATCACGGTGGTCTCTACAACGCTCCAGAAAGTAAAGGCGCCATGCTGACCACTCATACAGCCGCTGGGTCACTACAAGTTGCATAACGCACCTTTAAACAAGCAAGAACATACATTTAAAAAAAAGAGATTACCATATGGGTCCATGACAGCCATTTTCAATGTCGTGCACCACTGAAGAAGGGGCCACCTCTTTGCACAGATAGTGATGGGCGTCCACCGTCAGCCGGAAGTACCCGTCCACCAGAGCAGCGAGGGACAGCGCCTCGCCCTGAGAGGCCATTTGCAACTCCTACAAAGAAAAACAAATGTATTGATTTGTAGTAGTAAAGCAGTAAGTAGTTCTGTCGGCGAATAAAACATTTCAATCAAGGAGGTCAAGTGGAAACAAGATCCAAGCATTTCTTCCTTTTTGTTCCAAAATCCCCATCCCCACCGAATGGTCAATGCAAATCCGATATGGAATTTTAAGACTATATTGGCCGATTTGATTAGCTCAGTGAAATAACTTGGAGTAAGCATCAGCGTTTGAACTCCCTAATAGGCTCTTGCTCAAACATGTATTATGATAGTTATGTGAAACATCTTAACATTATCCAAAAGCAGCAGCTCTCACCATCCTCTTGTTGTCCTGCTTCTTGATGATGACTGTTGACTCTTTAAGGACGGTGTGTGTGATCTCATAGAAGTCACAGAAGACCTCCCAGCCCTCGTCCCCCTTCTTATGGTCACTTTTCAGTTTTCCTTCCTGCTTGTTCTTCTTTGACTTCCCCTTTTCCTTGGATGCTGTGTGTGTCTGCGTTCAGATATGCACAGCGGTTGGTCATGGGGCAGATAACAGCACTGATGTCCAATAAAAACAAAGCACATTTGAGTTGGGCTCACCAGTATGGGCTTCTTCCTCCAAGAAATCCCGGTGGTACCGGTGACTAAGACCTGTATGTCGGCGCTGGTTTCTAAAGCGTGATTTTGCAGCTGATTGTAGTTCCCTAAAAGGCAAAAAAAATTGATTAACATTCATAGCAAATTTTAAACATTTAGGTACTGTATATACCCATGAAATTAGGGTGAATGACTTGGGAAAAAATACGCATACATTTCAGATCATGTTTGGCTACAACAGGGTTTACAGCTTTAAAACATAATAAGACCACATGGAGGCAGAATAATTTGTTTGGAACAGATATTGCCCTTTTAAAAGTACTAGTAGAAAAGAAGAATCCATCCAAATAATTAGCAAAATAATACTACTGGTATTTACAGAGAATCGATCATAACATTTTTCAATATATCATTGAGTGAGTTATAAGAAATACAAAATCTTCATATTAATACTGTCAAGCTTTAGTTTCTTGCAGAATAACTCATAAGTATACGGCTATCAAACTCTTCAAAACGTCCTACAAAAAGAAATGTTTATTCTATTAATGTTTCCAATCGCTTTACATTATCACAATGCTCTTACAAAGCTGAGGCGTGTCTACATTCTTAACCAGCTTTCGCTTATGATTATTACTTTCCATTTCCAGCACACATTCTGCTGTGAGGTCATAATAAGCAGCTTCATGTGGGTGTGTCTCTGCCAGGTATGTAAACAGTTAACCAGCAGTGAACATTTGAGCAGTAAAGCATCTGTTACCACAGCACCAATTGCTAGGTTTCAAATTACTTTTGTAAGCCTGTTATTCAAGATGAATTGATATGGGCAATTGGCAAAATTTTAAGATACATGTTGTTTTTGGAGTGTTTGGGCAGATCAGGTCAGAGACAGTGATACTACTTCTGATATTAATATGAAGACGTGTTGGTCGAAACATGTTTCCTTAGCCATGTAAATGCCTTTAAGTACTTCCTCGTGCTGCTCGTACTTCTTTGGAGTGGACGGGTTTGATGCTTTTTACAATTTGGATCCCTTTTCCAAGAGCACCATGCAAAATGTTGGAATACATTTGGACACCTAGAGCAATCGTTTTTTTTTTTTTTTTTTTTTTTTTTTTTTCTTATCTTTCAAATAGTCTATAATTAATTAAACACTTATTATTATAGTAAAGGTTTCAAATCATAGGAGTCGACCGATGTGGGTTTTTCTGAGGCCAATGCCGATTTTGGGGGGATATTGATTGGCCAATGCACCACTGACATTTTGGCTGTGTTTTTTAAAAATATCTGAGTATAATCCTGTGTATAAAGCTTCTAAACGTGTCAGTGTTTATCTGTGACAGCAGGGGGCGCTGTATATTCATGTTTAGTAGACACCTCACAGGGAGCTTGTTTAAAAGACACCAATCAGTAGATGCCAAAACAAAAAATGGTAAGTCTCTATCTCTTATGGTTCCTAAATTATACACAAAAGTGGACAACATAAAATACGTAAAATAGGTCACCGATTTTCACCGCAATGTTTCTCCGCTCCCTTGAGGCCTAGGAAGTTGTGGAAGGGTTAATTTTAAAGCCCAGACTGAGCTCTTTCCAGTGCGGTTCCTGAAATATCGGCCGATAAAAGGCAGATATCGTCTTTTGGAGCACTAGCCCCCCCCATTTCACACAGTATCCCATCTCAACCTCACAGGCTAATAAAGCAGCCCCCCCGTCTAAACATGAATGTTCCACAATCTGAATCCCCCCCAATAGGTACTAGCATTACGGTCAGACACGTTTTTTCCTATACGCAAACTACGCAAGGTGCTTAGGGCCCCGGATGTCAGTCAAACTACGGTGTTGTTTCACTGATTAATCAACACGTTGTTACGGGGACAGGCTCTCTGACAGCGCTCACTCACTCTCCGCCTACTTTGGTCACATATAGGGATGGGCACCGTTAAACGAAAAGCTCCAGTCGGGGGTGGTATCGAAAAACTAAAATTATTTCGGTGCCAACTTTCAGTTCTTTTTATCCTCTCCAGACGTCAATATATGACCCGCAGCGAGTCTAAAAAAAGCAACATGAACGTGTGCGCTGATAATGAGCCGCTTCAGCGCAAATGGAGCAACGCAAAACTATAACTTAAAGCTATAACTTAAAGAGAAGCAAAGCTATAACGTACTAAACTTTTGTAATAGAGATGGCTCAGCCGCGGTCTGCGGCAGGACTGAGCCAGGACTTACACCGTAAGGGTTTGTAAAAAAAAAAAAGGGTTTGTAAAACCCAGAGCCAAACTAAACCAGTTATCATAAACCAGGACTGAATAAGAAACTTGAGTTTTATGGCAAATGGAGTGCTTTTTTGCTTCGTCAAAGCGCAGTGTCTTTAGAAAAGTGTATCTGAAAGAAACTGTGTCATGATGGTGATCTGGTCTCTGCAGCTCAGGAGGTAATAATGTACTTTCTCTCTTTTTATCGCTGCTTAAGTGGAAATTGTGCTCAAAACACGAAGTTACAGGTGACGTTGCTGCGGCCTGTGGAGCTTCTGTTTTGCTGTTTTAGGACTTTTTCCTGAACAATGCTTTTTATACACGTTACTTTAATTGAATTAAAATGACATGGGTACGGAACAAAGTACCGTTAAGGCACCGGCACCGAAAAGCAGGTATCGTTAAAGTAGTGGTATCGAAAAAAAACGACCCATCCCTGGTCACATATAACACCAAAACGCAGCAGTTTGCTGAAGTGGATGAGCAGGAGAGACCGACCGCCTTCCCCCTGTCACTTCCAAGGCGCGAGTGCTTCTCCCCTTCGCGTCCCCGCTTGGCTGTCTGTCTCCCGGTGCTCGCTTCGCCTCCTGTGCGCCTGCATGTCCCCCGTGTCCCGGGCGCTGCTCTCATGTTTTCTCTGCACGGACTCGGGGCTGCATCGGCCACACACTCATTTAAACTCTCTTCTGATTGTCTCCAGCGGAGTATCAGGACAGCCTTTTTGTCTCAAAGAGGAGTTGAATCCACACGGTTCTCATGGGCACAGTTACTTACAGTAACTCTGGTTCTCTGAATGTGCACAGTCTAAAACAAATTGGGCTACTCACAGGCTAATTCTCAGCGGTAAGACAAAAATAACCAGTCAGATGCAGGTTTCAGTTAGTTTTAAATCCCAAACTGTGGGTCAGGAACCAGAGGTTAAAGAATGTGACCATTTACTATTTTAAAAAGGGTGAGAAATAGAATAGTAGTAGTCCTGAATCCCAGTCTCACAGTGGCTTAGTGGTTCTCACCCAACGGGGCAGGGTCTGAATTGAGGTCATTATGTTCCACTTCTGCCCTGCTGCCCGGTGCTCTGATTACGGTTGTGGTAATGTAATTACACTCGTGAGTTGTTCTTACCACCATAGTACGTCCCATTGCAGAGCTCTCCGTCGTGCTTGACGCTGACAAACCGAGGCTCCAGCAGCTCCGTGCCCAGCCCCGTGGTGAGGCCCTCCAGAGTGGCTAGGTACTTAATTTTCAGGTCGTAGGGCGTGATGTTGCCCTCGATCACCGTGCGCTGGCTGAACTCATTAAGGAACTTCTTGAACACGTTGTTGATCCGGATGCGGGTCAGAAAGTTGCGCTGCTTTATGCTGCGGTTCAGGGACTCGGGAATGAAGCATTTATAGCTGGAATTAAGACACAAGATGATTATATTTCAAAGTTAAGTATAATTTGTGTGTATTTGTCATCCGTAACACAGACTGTGAACGTTTCCTACCAGTTTTCTTGCGAGGCAGTTGTCAGAGGTATTTCCATCATCAGTGAATAATGCGTGATGGCGAGAACAGCCATTCCCAGACACTCGTTCTCGATCTCATGTTGCTCTGAATCCGAGTGAGACGCTCTCAGCGAAATCATGCCGGTGTGGAAGTCATTCTGTCCCTACACAACAGAGACGCACATTGGCAAAAAACGTATTAAAACTTATGACACGAAACCCATCCCTGATACAAGGCGTATAAAAATGGATACGGTTACTGTTCATTACAAGCTAAAGCAACAGAAATCAGAAATGCCTGGTGCTGTGATTGACTAAACCTACTGCAGGTTGAACACACACCTGGGCAAACAGGTAATCTAGAGAAGCAGCGTCCAGTAAAGGGGTTCCCTCTGGGGCTTTCTGTGGACTCAGGCCTGCCTTCAGTTTACTAATGCAGTGTCTCCAAACTGGAGATTCCCCTTCAGTGTTGCCGTGCCAGTTTTTGAAGTAGAATCTATCAAAAGAAAAACGAGAACACAATTATGCAATCGTTTCCTTTCAAATACAATTTAACTTAATATCTCTCTTCTGTTCCAACTGCTCAATGTGGCAGAACTCTTTGACACATATTTGTCCATGATTTGCTTTTAGTAGTCCAGTTGGGTTAATTAGGTCTTCTCGTAACAATGACAATATGTTCTTGTAGCCAGACATGTGTGTCAAGAGGAAGAACCACCACATGTATTGGGACAATGCCCATGTCATCAGCACACAGAGCAACAAGTAACACTGTTGGATCAGAGAAGCCATCAAGATCCGGAAGCGCCCGCCCCAGACTGTGAACTGGGACGAGAGGGAGCGTGTCAACTTTCTCACACCTGGAACGCAGTTGTGAAGACGTCAGACTGCAGATGGCACTGTCCGCCTGCTACTACAGGCAGGAAGACAGAGCCGAACCCTTAAATCAGCTGACCAGACACATCGCCGCAACATCAAGTGACACCTCTGAGGACGGCCACACTCGCAGCCGAAACGGTCAGGTATGAAACAACGCACAGGTCTGGCTACGCAAACATTATTGCCATCGTTATCCGAAGACCTAATGAACCCAAAAGGACAGGGATCAACTTTTTTTGACAGAAATATTAAACTTTTTTTTATTATTACTTAGACCTTACCGTTATGTCAGTCACTGATTTGGTTCCAAATGTATGTACCCTATTCTCCTTTCTCTCTCTTCATTTACCTGGAGTTTGATTTAAATGTAAACAAAACCTTTTTTTTTTTGCCACACTTTGGCCTTTTTAGTGTTCACCTTTCGACTAATGACCTCCTTCATTATCCAAGCATCTTTCAAACCTGAGGCACATCTGACACGTTAAATTAAGACCATATATTTTCTTCTCCTTAAAAAGGCCACTGTTTTTCCATACTGAGATATGTTCTTACCCGAGCTTAGATGAGATGATGCGTACCCATCTGGTCTTTTTGCATGACTGTGACAGGTGCGCACTTCGATGTCCGCGCAGGAATATCTTCACTTTATTGCGCAGATGTCGAAGCGCTCCTAAGGTGTTATTACGCCTTACAATATAGCACCCCTTTTTATCCGCCTAGAAAATCCACATGTTTAATTTTGTGTAACTAGCCTTGGATCGTGTAACTACTCGCGTAACTGTATCTAAATAGGGGAAACGTGGAAGAGCTCGGTCGCTTCTAACTTCACCCCCGTTTGGCCCCATAGAGGAGAGGAGGAGAGGCTAAATGCTAACAACATCTTTGGCCTTTTGCGTGACTGCGCGCACGCACTTAAAGACCAGACGAGTACGCATCAACTCGCCTAGGCTCAGGTAAGAACATATCTTAGTATGGAATAACGGTGGCCTGTTCCTTTAAGTCAACAATAATCAGGCATGTAAAGATGTAAGTAGCGCATGGCCTGAGATGTTACCTCATGCGATAATGCAGCTTGAGACAGATGTCATCTGTGATCTTGAACTGATGGTTGGGCGGGTACCACATGCGGCTTTCTTCATTGTACAGGGAAAACAGGTTAAAGCACAGAGGGGAGATTGCTGTTGAGAGAGACGACAAAATGTTCTTATCTCAAGTATCATCCGGGGTTAGTGTAACAGTGATAAATGACAGTCCACATACAGCACTTCATGGCAGCCTCCACGCAGAGCTCCTCGGCAGTATAACAGTCCCCCTTGAAGGACAGGGGCTCGATGTCGGTATACAGGTGGATGTGCAGGCCCGGGGCCGAGGCAGGGGTGGAGGCGGCCTGAGAACGCTTGGACCTCCGCATCTTCCCGCACAGTTGCCGACTCAACTCCATGGCCCTCAGCGTTGGCATTCAGACACTGCACGGGACAAATTATTTACATAGTCTGTGTGAGCGTTTTATTCTTTCAACGCAGCAACTTCCGCTAAGGGTGTGACAGTGTTGTGTGCCCCGGTGTGAGATGTCCGCTGCCCAGAAGGGTTATGGCAGTGCAATTAAATCTACATCAGCCAGTCTCAATTATCGAGATGGCACTTTTTGAATAAACATGTCTACAGTTTGGAGTGCGGTGTTAGGAGGAATTAATACCTATGTGTTAAAGTGGACGTATAATGTATGATTGAGGGTCAAAACATTATTGGGTATTGATCATTTTTTACATTTTATCATTTGTGTACAGTATATACCTGGATAATGAACACACGCACACACCCTCCCGTCACTCACATGCAGACAGCCACACAGAACAAAAAATGCACTAAAATAATGGACTTCAGGAGTTCAACCGAATAAGTTAATGAGTCTCTTTGAGGATTCTACTTCTACAAAACGCAATGGGCCCGCCCCTAATATGGCCCCTCTGATCAAAAGGGTTGCCCATACTGTACCTGATCTAATAAAGTAATGACACTGAAAAACTATACATGAGAGTGAAGTCCAAACTAGAGCTTTGTTTTAGGTCGTAGTGTAACCCTTTCTGTGTTTCTTTGTAGATCAAAAACGTTTTTCACTGGAAATCCACACTTCTGCAGTAATGTGAGTCACCGCATCAGCTCTCAGCAAACTGACTGATGAACTCGCCGAATATCAACGTCTATACAATCGGACAAATCACAGCAGTCCACTAATTTCCTTCACACTTTAGCAATGCTTTAAAGTGAGGGGCGTTTCTGGTTTAGACATGGTTTACACCCAGTTTACATCATTTTTGTCCAATTTAGGTTTATTTTTAGACCCATTTTAGACTTTAATTGGGCGGTACTTGGTGTAAAAAGTTTGAGAACTACTGCACAATTACTGCCGCACACACCTTACCTTTTCCACGAAACAATGTTGCAGATTTTAATCTAAATTGCAATGAAAATTCTCAATAATTGGCACGGGGCTTTTTTTTTTTATAATGGAAAATATTTCGCGTTAAATGAAGCTGGTGTGGAAAGCATTTTAGTTTTTTTTTACTTTTCACATAAATCAAAGGTTTTATCACTCAAACAGAGCAAGAATGACATCAAAATGACACAGGAAACATCTACTTAGTGTTGTAAAAACAGCTTTACCGAACGAGTTCCAGCTGAAATTGTATATTGTTCTAAACTGGGCATTGTTAAAGGGTGCATTATGCAACTTTTTATGAGGAAAAAATAAGTTGACATTAGTGCGTATTTGACCTTGTAGCGACACAGTGGCTGTATGTGTGGTCAGCATGGCGCCTTTACTTTCCGTCACAGTGGTCTAATGGACGCTCCGGGATCAATTGTTTGGAAGGTTTTCTCTGCTGACGGACCCTCCAACCAGGAAACTTGCAAAACAATTGATCGTGCAGCGTTGTAAAGACCACCGTGATCGAAAGTAAAGACGCCACGCTGACCACTCCTACAGCCGCTGGGTCACGACAAGGTGAAATACGCAGTAATGTCAACTTTTCTTGTTCGCATTAAAAGTTGCATAATGCGCCTTTAAGAATCTGATGTCTAGTGTTTATCATTTTCATTGGTTAAAAATAAATAAATAAAGAGGAATTGAAGTGAACGCGTGGCCACTTTAGATTCACCTGGATGAAAAAAATGTACAAGCTTCCAAAAAAAAAAGAAAAAATTAACTTTGAACATGCAATTTAACAATGTTATGAGGTAAACCAGCAAACGCGCAAATGTGGTTGTGTTTATTCATTTGTGATTAATTTCAAGTCTAAGTAAACACAAATACAGAGTCAGCCGTTAGTTAACCTAATGTAGTTAAGAAATGTGTATTACAATGGCGCCATCTCAAAACGTCAAAGTGCATCAACTCAAAATCCTCAGCTTGGACATTATCGAGAATAACAAAATGAAAGTACCATCGGCCCAAAATGAGTCGCACCAAAACAAATCCTCGTTAAATAGCGGAGGCACTGAAGTGGTCTACGAAGTTTGAAGCTTTATTTGTGAAACCTTGGGTAGAGGATAATGTCCGTGGAGGGATTCTGTTCCTACCCATAAGAGCCATTTTAGATAATAGCACACAATACACCGTGTTTTATTACATTAAGCTATGTGTAATGACATGTTATAACATATTAGGCCAGTACTAAAATGAGTTATGAGCAAGAACGTGTGATTTAGTCGCCAATGTCGTACAATTACGCACAATACTGCATCAATAAAGCGTAAAATTATGTTTTTGTTAACATACTTCCCGATAATTAGTAACATCTCAAACGAAATGTGTATTCTAAAGTCATTTACAATATGTATTTATACAGCTCTGTTGTTGGGCGGTGAAAGTACAGTCCTATATGAGCTCGTGGCCGTTTGCTCGAACATCTCCGATCTTCATAACTTGACAACAGCAGAAAATTATAACAAATGGACAGTGTTTATACAAATAATCTATCTGATCGAGCCACTTTCAAAAGGAAAACCAAAAGGATCGACGTGTAGCCTACTCACCTAGCAAGAAGAGCCAGACAGCTGGCAACTTACTTCCGTTTCGGATTGTACATTAGACCTTTCGACAAAGTTGGGGCCTTTTTTCCAAGTGATCTGCCAGGTTAGTTTGTCACCAGGTGAAAAGAGAGCCAAGTTTGTTTATCCAAATCAAAATGTAATTGCTGTATTCTCCGATTGCTGTAAAAGTCATCACACAAGTCGGTTGTCTCGCCCTCACAGACCACACAGACCCTTCCTGACAAGGCCCCGCCTCTTCTCGAAAACAACGCAATGGCCCTTTGTACAACTTCGCCTCTGATTGGCTGTAGGGGCTGTCTGTCAAGATTACGTCATAGAAACTGTAATTCCTTGGAGTTGGATTGAAAATATCTCTCTCTCTCTCTAGGGGTGCTGCATTAAACTAACTAAAATTAAAACTAAGCCTAAAGTGACCATGTGTCAGTTTAAGGGGACCGACTGTCCCTTCCCTTTGTCCCATGCTCATCAGGATTCATTCATATTTTTTTTTACATTTCCCTAGTTTATATTTGTGGTTATTATATACCTTACTATTTAGGCCATCAACATTATTAATTCTTCTCCGTTAATGCAATTATAAAAGTGAAATATGTCAGTAATATTACACTGTGTGACTATGTTGGTGAAAGGTGCCATATAAAGTTCTTCTTCTTCTTCTTCTACTTCTTCTTCTTCTTCCACACTAACTGATCAAATGCGTTCAAACTATGCTGCACATTGCACATTTAAAGGGAACAACTATTGCGCTATACCAGTGGTTTCCAAAGTGCGGCCCTCAGACCAATTTTTGGTATCCCTCAAGCTTCTTGTTGAATTGGCACACATCGCCAACGAGACCTCTAATGTAATCATTCAGCATAATTATAGCCTCAAAAACTAAAATGTTTCGCTATACACAGCGCTGCAGTAAGCTTCCAAGTCTAAATAATTATGTGGGACACAGTTAAAATTGCTCTTAAATGCATCCAGTTTAATGTTTCACTGCAATGACCACTTGTTTGTGACTCTCAACATCGTATAAACCTCACTATATGGCCCTTGATTAAAAAAGGTTGGACACCCCACCTTTATGTATGTACGTTTTTGTCCTTCAGCATATTGTAAAATCTGACATTTGTGAAAAAATAATTTGTGTGCTGTGCTGCACATTATCGTAACAGTATTGCTCCGTGAAAGTTGTGAAACTTGCTTAAATAAAGTCATCCTTGCGGAGAATTGGGATGTTAGAAATGATTTAGTAACACAGACTAACAATCAAATGTATGCACTTCCTCTTTCGTTGTTCGTGAAAAAAAAATCTGGTATAGGGCCTTTAATAATTACCATTTGGTTTACTCCATCGTTGATAAACTTGCTTTAAGAATCATACCAAATGATTGGAATTCCCTGTTTCCTTTTGATTTTTCAACGATCAACATCACATGGCTTGTACATCAGTCATTAAATTATGGAGTAGCACAAATGTCAGAGATAGCCTACAACAACTTAAAGTATAATCATTTCAATGAAGCCTGTATTTTGGAGACTTCCGTCTGTTTTGATAAGGGTATTTGTGAGGAAATGTGAACCCAAAATAGACTCTTTAGTTACAGGATCATTTATTGCAGAAACCGAGTAGTCTTCATTTTGACAACATACTATAATTTAGTCTTATAGTCTTTTGACAAACATGTAATTTGGTTTTAGTCAATATTTCGTTAAACAGTGCTGTTAGGTTTTAGTGTAGTTTTAGATGACAAACAATGTATGTAGGCTAAATGTAGTCGACTTAATCTTAAATTAATTGAGTTAATTTTCAGGATTGTAGTAGCAGGTCAAATGTAATTCTTTTTAATGCCAACATATTATATATTCAATGCCACAAACGTAAAAACAGTGCCTATTTCATTTCCAAAGATTTGAAAACACTAATCAAACAAACAGAGGAATAAAACAAATTAGATACAACAATAAACTTTAGAGAAAATGCAGCAAGTGTGTAATTTCAGCCAAAACCGCTGTTGAACGTGTTTTGGACCTTACTTTTTATACTTTTGACACGCTTGTACAGTGAAAATGGTTTAGCACAATTCATTTTATGACTTTCTATTTTTTTCTAGTAAACAATATTATCTGAGATTTTAGTCATTAATAATTTAGTTTGTCTAACATTTTGCTATTTTATTTGACTAAATTAACACTGAATATGAAGAAGCAAACAGATATAGATCAACATATTTTTTTTAAATCGACTGTGAAATTACGACACTGAACTTATTCTTGCGTAAAAACTGTTGTGTGCAAGATATGTTCATTAAAAGGGAGGGACCTGGGCCTGGAACATCCCACAAAATGCCAGTGTCTCTATTTTATAAAAAAGGAAGTTGTGCAGAAATCCCCCATATCAACTAAGGTCAAGTCTCATGTTATGGTGGACACAAACCTGCCGGATGCAGTTCAGTCACCTTGAGGAGGATAGTTCAAAGCTATATTGATCAAAACAAAGACATACTGAGGTCAGAACAAGATTAAAAGAACAAAAGAACCATGAGTGTGAATGTTGGGGATTTCCATTATTCTATCTAGCGATAACACGGAGGGATGTTGTTCCAAAACACACAAACTTCACCCAATAATACATCTAATAGTTAATCCTATCTCTTACCGTAAACTGCTAAAAAAATCAAGACAAAAAATATTGACTTTATGCTTCTTCTTTTTCTTTTTTCTAATCTTACATAAGCACGTGTTTTTGTTTTGTGAAAGTACTGTAATACGTTGTGTTCTCTGGCTCCCTCTGCTGACTACATTTGGCAAACACTTTTTCTACCCACATGCATAAGTACAATATTAGGGAGGAACATGAGGAAATAAGTAGTCTGTTAGGAATTTGCTAAATAAATAAACATGGCTTTTCTGCAATCATAACTCCTAAGCTACGTATTAATGAGTAAAATGACTACTGTTGCAAATTGCATTTGACACAGTGTATTACCTCTCAAAGAGCATGCTTTGAATAAATATATTTTGTGCCACAATGTAAAAAAAAAACCGAGACATTAAATGGAATTTTCATTTTGATATATAATTTACAAAAAAGCTTTATTTCCTCATTGATCAGACTTAAAACAATAGATAAGTATTACATCTGTAAACATATTGTCAAATTCAAAACCACACACACACAGCTGTGCACCTGTTCCTGTGGTGCGCTTCACTTGGGTCCAGTTGGCAGCCATCCTTCAGTTATCACAGTACTGTACCTTCGATGGGGACAGCATCAGCACTGTGATAACTGAACCAGGGCAGCCCGCAAATCTAGACGTCTAGTCCAGGCGTCCGTCTGTGGAACCCTGTGTTGTTCACCGGGTACAAATAAGAGCAATTTAGATAGACCATTACATTATATTTGCACATTAGCCTGTACACCTTTAGGCGCTCATTTGTCAGTTCTGTAAAAAGTGCGTAGCAACCTGATTTCGAAATGTTTTAGCTGCATCACATCATGTCTCTTCAATGACAAGGATCTCTCGCAACCCTCAGTCAACTTGTTCTGGAGCCTTTACCAAAGTGAATAACAATATCCGTAAAACCACGGTAATGACTATTTTACTGCAAGTAAAACACATGTACACTGTAATTGCTTTGTTTTAACAAGTAGGTTTTCTTCAAATCAAACTATTTAGTCGTTTTATTTTGCAGATGGCAATTATTTATTTATTTTGTATTTTTTTTTTTGCCATGCCAAATCAATGTGTAATAAAAAATGCAAGTCATACGCTTTTTATAAAAAAACAAAAACATAACAAAATTAAATTAAATCTTTCCAACAATCTACAACCTATAACACGCGTAGCTACTGACCTGACATCGGTTAATTATTTACAAGTCTGCTCATATTAAAGCGTCACTTATTTTCCCCATGAACATGCATAAAATCCCCCCTCCAAGTCTTTCATCCAAACTACTGCGACTCTATTCAAATATTGTTTTTCTGCCCACCTACCTCCAGTCTGAAAGACACGCAAAAAAAAAAAAAAAAAAAAAGCTTACCTTATTTCTATTTTCTTCCTCGCGTAAGGCCGAGTGACGTCAGACTTGTTATGATTGTTTGGAGCCCCGCCCCCATGAGACGCTGGGACTGGCCCCTCCTTCTCCCTCGCAGTCTCAGTCCGCCCTCTGCACTTGATGTAAACAACTCCATAAGCCTCACTGCGAGGGGAAAAATAAAAAAAGGGCATGTCACACGTTAAGCACCAGTAAACAACCCCATGTCACATTGACAAAGCTAATGCTAGGTTTGTTTTTACGCTCAGTTCCTTGTCCTTGGAGCGTTAGGGGGAAACAAAAAGGCGTTGCATGCTAGTCGGACATTCGATAACCTGGAGAACGGCATGGCAGGGTTAAAACGCGTGGCACGGCCAGACACGTAGGGTTTAACGCTTCACATATGGGGAAGTCTACTCTTGTTTGTGAATGGACTGAGTTACAAAGTCTAATGCGGTCCGCGCTTGTTGCTGTAAATAAGGAAAAGTTGTCTAATTCTCGGTAACATGGCCATTCACGCACATTGCCCGTACATTATATAACCTCTGCGCGCTTTTATTTGGATCGACGTGTTCTATATCGAGCCAAAAATGGTGCAAATTTGTGCTAACAAAATAAATTCTAGTGTTGTTGAATATTGTGCAGCCAAACGTTGACGCCCAGCAGAGTCTTGCACACACACCCCTTTTCTGGGCAAAAACAAACAACACGCTGAAACCGATCCAACAATCTCCACTTATTGCGCATTAAATTCCATATCGCACTAAATATATAACAAATCCCCGGGCAACTTACCCGCAATGTGAGCGTAGAAATCCCCGTGTTTACATGAATATTTTTAATGACGCAGCAAGACCACACAGAGCAACGTGATTGTCGCCATTTTTTGTTGTTATTGAATTCTCCAATGCCATGTGACATAAAAAACTGCACATGATTTTTACAACAACAACACAAAAACAAGCATCCGGATATGCAGAGGCGAAAGGCATTTGGTTTGGGCGCGCCAATAAAAGAAGAAAAAAAAAAGGTTAATCTCCGCGGCTTGTTTGTCTGATGGATTAGTCTACGTGGTTACTTACTGACTCGTAGACGGCCGCCGTGCGCAATGTTTGACAGCTCTGGCTGGCAACAAGTACTCTCTCCCGATGTGCATTCCGCCCGTCCTCGAACCTAACCAATGGTGCGCGCAGTGAGACCTGCACGAGCAGCCCCGCGCGTCTCTCCTCTAGCTACTCCTAGTGTCAGCTCTGCACATTCAGAAGCAGCGAGCCCATAAACAATAAAAATAGTGAAAGTGTGGTACTTTCATCTAACAATGTTGCATTCGAACAATTCACAAAAATAATTTCAAATCTTAATCTTATGCAAGTGGAAAGCAGCACTCATAGTTGTCTTATTCCCACGAATGTTGTTGGCCTTTTGCTCTATGACCTGCTAATACTATCATAATAATATCCTAATTGTCTCATAAACTCTAACGCCAAACCAGAATGTTGCTGTCCAAACTCTTACATTTATATTATGACCTATACAATAAATGGCCATTTTACATACAATCTACATTTATTTGTTGTTATTTAAATCAATTGGCTTTACAAATCATTGCACTCCATGCTCCTGTACATACAGTGGGTTGCATAAGTATCGGCCCCCTATAATATGTTGCCATATGGACCATGAAAAATAAATATATTTAATTGAAATGTTATGTGAAAGACACACACTAAGTGACACACAATCGTGAAGTGAAATGACATTCAAACATGAGTTTGAATTTTTTTATAAATAAAAAACTGAAAAGCTGGGTTAGGTTATAAACAGATTTTCAAAGCTTTAAAGGTCTCTCAGTGTACAGTTAAATACACCATTCAGGAATGGAAAGAGTATGGCATCAGGACCCAGCCGTCCTTCTAAACTTACTGACCGAACAAGGACAGCACTGACCAGAGCTGTTACCAAGAAGCCAATGAAGACCCAGGATGAACCATAGCGTGGCAAAATGTTGAAGAGTTAAAGGTAGGTCGATACTTATGCAACCCACTGTAGGTGCCTAGAGGAAACCGTACCCACCCCTGAGCAATGTAATGATAATTGTACACCATACAATAACGTATACTTTAAAAGTAAAGGCTAATGTAAAGTAGCTTTAAAAATAGTTTTACACTTATGCAATGTAGTGATTCTAATGATTACCCATATCGAGGCGGGTAGTACTAAGTCACATTTATTCAAGTAGGGGAGACCGGGTATGGTTAACACTCTTTGCTTCAGCACCTGTAACTCACTGAATTTTTGAGCCAGAGTTCTCAAACTTTTATACAAAGTACCCACATTTGTTAACTACAAATGGCACCAATTCAAACCTCTGCAAGATTATCACAGACCTCGTGAGTTGATGTCAAATACATGGTGGTCCTTTGTTACAACCTACCCCACTACCGGGGTAGGTTGTAACACATGCTGAGGTAAGTTGTAACAGTTACAACAAAAGAAGCAAAAACAGAGGCCACCCACGTCATGTGATATGATTCAAATAGAGGTTTATTTAAATAAAAGAACAATCCAGAACAATGTCTCTCTCTTTCTCTCTCTAAACTGTCATATGCTTAACCTCACGTGGAGTCAGTTCTACAGTACAGGTCTGCTGTCTGAGTCAAATAATCAGCCAACACTTCCTCCTGCACCTCAGAGAAAACTCTGTTGATGCTTCAGTGTGACCTGCACTGGGAAGACCACTGGACCCCCCCCCCCCCCCCCCCCCCCCCTCTCGGCCTCTGCTGTCTTTTGCAGTATCTGCTCAGTTTTACATGGAATGTGCCTTTGCAACTGATCTGACTTGCCCTTCTTTCTGACCACATTTTAAACATTATCTGGCACAAATCTGTCAGCCTTTCTTTTCCACTGTTTAAAAATCAATTTTCTCTGCATGATCCTGTTTACAACCTTGACAATCACCATGTGATCAGGTAGGAAGTGGGTAAACACTGATTATGTCCATTTGACTCCTATCTTACCCCTGAATGGTGGAATTGGTGGCGTTACAACTGTCCCATGTTACAACCACACCCAGTCTCCCCTACATCTACTTGAGTAACCTTTGGGAGAAATTGTACTTCTTAGAGTTTAGAGTTTTATCATACAGTACTTTTTCCTTCTATTTGAGAAAAATTATAATGAAGCATCTGTACTCTTACTTTGGTAAGAATAATTGTTACCTTTTCCACTGTGAGTAAATATTTAAGTAATGCTTCATTTGTCTCGTGCACCTATAGTTCTTACGTATTATTTCGTTTTTCTGCATTTTCATGCCATTTTCTTGGAACCTTGCCATTTTCTTGGAAATTCTCAAGTAACATTTTCTCCAAGTACTTTTTGATTTTTACTTGAGTAATTGTTTGGCTCATTACTTTGTACTTGTAACGTTACTCTACCCACCTCTGCCCAAACAAACTGAAAACATCAACAACAATTGGTGTACCGAGTGGGTGATAGTTGAACTGGAATTGAGCCCAATAGATTCATTTTCAATTACACGGTAGGCTATATCTGATAGGGAACACCATACCATAGCAACGTCAGCATTGAGTTATGGCCTAAAATGTGTTTTGTTTGACCACAGTCCATAACTGAGTGTTTTAGTCTTACAATCGTGAAGTCTTTCCATAGTTTTACACACTATGGAAAGACTAACCAAATGTTCTCTGTGATATGAAAACCAAGTTAAACATTGTGTTTGGTTTTATACAACTGATGAATGATTGAAACGGACACAGAGTTGTCAATTATTCGCATCCATCTATAAATAGAAACATGAATAAACGCATACGCTGCCTTCACTCTCAAGGAAAAACTTTTACTCGGCGAATAAATGGCGAGATGGATCACGTGACTTCCCAACATACTTGCGAGGGGTTATGTTAGGTCATGAATCCCAGCACTCTTTATTAACAACAGACATTTCCTCGCTTTACTTTTGGGGGAACTACAATCTTCTCCAAAAAAGACTACTGTAACCAGATGGCACTGCGACGCTTGCGAGCGCCAGAGCCAACCTAAGCGAGTATTTACGCGTAGAAGGTGATGCGCGGAGGAAAATAGGGCGTTGTGAAGACTCCCTCATTCATTCGTGGAGAGGCTCGGTGTGCCCTTAAAGACGTATAGTCCACAGCTGCTTGGCATCCAGCGCTTCGGAGAGAAAGGAAGAGAGCGAGGGCGAGCCTTAAAAAACAGAACAGCACCACCGAGAGGGATGCATAAAACTCTGCAAACTCTGGAGGCGAACACAGCAACCCGATCATACCTTTCGAAGACCTAAATGTGTGACAATCCGTGCGTAAGGCTAGTTAACCAAGGTGTCATTAACGCTCGACCCCCTGCTTAAAATACGTGTTAAAACTGTAATCTTTACGCACCGTGCGCCTTAGGTGTGATAGGGTTACCAATTAATTTATTTCTTCTTTTGAGGAAGATATGGCTAAGTTGTTCCGTGCAGTTATTATGGGCCCCCCCGGATCGGGCAAGGGAACCATATCGAAGAGGATCGCGCAGAACTTCGGCTTGGAGTATTTATCGTGTGCCCAGTTTTTGCAAGATATCGCAGCGACAAAGAACACTGGTAAGATCCAAGAGGCGTCTGTGCTTCATGACAACACTGGGCAACAAACGGAAAAGGCTCGAACAGGGGACTCTTTTGATGATAATTTGCACGTATTTTTTATTTTTTATGTATTTTTTTCTCTTTCATCCACAAGGAATAGGGGTCTACTGTCATTTCAGTAATGTTCAACGGTCTTACTATGGAGGACTTTTCCAGTGCTCGCTTTCGTACTTAGGATGGTGTCCCTTTAAGATTTTATAACAGCACCGAACCAATCGACTTTACACGACTCCATACGCCGAGCTCATCCCTGCAGATACAAATTTCGCAAATGTCTTTATCCAAATATTTACTTCAAGTCACCATGTTTGAAATTTCGAAAAGGGCATATGAGGACGGGGCGCCTAAGGCTCGGGGGCGTGACAGTGCCTTTCCATTGATGTTACAATCAGGGTTTGGTCATAACGATGAGTTTTACTTTCATGGATTTTTTTTGTGTTTGTGTGCGTGCGTCAGAGGAAGGTGTGGTGGTGAAGACCTACATAGACAAACGCATGCTGGTGCCTGACCACGTAGTGACCAGATTAATGCTGCCCAGACTGGAACAACTCAGCAGACACAGCTGGCTCCTGGAAGGTGAGATCTCCTATTTTTCCTTGATTCTTGGATACACTTTTAAACTTTGTGTAAGCATCACACTGCGGGTGTGTACATAGCCTATATATATATGCTACTGGATCATTAACAGAGCAACTTAGTCCAGTAGTAATTATACACAAACTCCAAGCTTGAATCTGATTGGACAAGCAGGCTGCCACCCCCTAAATCTCTGTGGGTACGTCAGATAAATGGAAAGTTTGTAAGGACCCCTCACAATGCCTCATGAGCTCCATCCAAATAATTAAATAAAAGTATGATGACCACATGGCGGCATCTGTAATTAAGGCCAAAGCCCCAAACAAAACCACTAAACAGTTAAGGCACTTTTTGGTTGCTATACTTGATGTGATTATTGGAAGATCATTTTAGAACTAACAATAGCTTTAGCCTTGAACTGATGGTCAGTAAACATTTTGTCGAGCCACAAAAGTTCTAAAAATAGCATAGCATTGAGGCATCAGATAAACTTAAATAACCCCACCCGATTCACTTTTCAAACTAGAAAGTCATGTTTACATAGAAAGCACAAGAGCACATGAGTTCCGCTCATGTTTATCCCACGACTGCAGCACGCCTTGTTATTATTACCCAAACATTCAAATAGAAATTGCCATTTTAATGCAAATCTGCAATTAGTCTGACAATATACCATAATTGAAAGAAAAAGAGAACGCATACAGAGATTCTCTGTATGCATCAAATGTTTATAAAGTTCATTTGTTAAAGGTTCAGCCTCGTCTCTGCTTCTGAATCTGAAATTTAACACATCATTTGCAAAGGTAATAGAAATGAGATATTTACATAAACATTTTTCTCTCCCTTTCTCCAGGTTACCCGCGGACTGTGGTTCAGGCGCGCTCCCTGAATGAGCTGTATCAGCTGGACATGGTGATCAGCCTGAACATCCCGTATTCGACTCTGAGTGATAGGTTGAGTGACAAGTGGATCCACCAGGCCAGTGGCAGAGTCTACAACATGACCTTCAACCCGCCACGGGTCAAGGTTTGGCCCTCAGTCCAATTAAAATCAGTTACTGTTTGCAACAATGGTAAAAGTCCCATATTTGACCGACTTCAGGCTTTTGCTACGATTGTAGCCAGTATCACGCGTGAGAACAACTTTAGAAACGTTTTTAAAAAGCAAACATTACAACATACAAGCTTAAAAATGTCACTTTAATATAAAAGGTGCTTAATGATCTTAGGCAAGGGGACCCCCAGAAAATATCGCAAGATCCCTCAAACGTCCTTCAAAAGAATGTAACATTACATTATAATAGCATGGTAATAGGATGGAAATAAAATCTGTTTTCTTGCTAATAATATGAAAACAGTGTTGCCAAATTATGCCTTGTTATCTCTAATTACCATGCAAATTTCATCCATCCATCTTCTTCCACTTGTCCGTTGCCGGGTCGTGGGGGCAGCTGTTAGGAGTTGCCCAAATCACATAGCACCAGCCCCTATGGCTCCTTCTGCAGGTGGTGGGTCCACAGAAGGACGGCCTCATGGTTCTAACCGGGACTGTTGTTCTCTCATAAGGGGCTTCTGAACCGCTCTTTGTCTGACCCGTCACCTAGGACCTGTTTGCCATCGGAGACCCTACCAGGGTCACGAAGCCCCCAACAACTTAGCTCCTAGGATCATTCAAGTGCTCAAACCCCTCCACCACGTTAAGGTGGCGGTTCCAGGAGGGGACCATGCAAATGTATTTAAATAACCACCGTCCTTCTGTGGACCCACCACCTGCAGGAGGAGCCATAGGGGCTGGTGCTATGTGATTTGGGCAGCTCCTAACAGCTGCCCCCACGACCCGGCAATGGACAAGTGGGAGAAAATGGATGGATTAAATAACCACGTTATTACTGTAGTGTGAAGTGTGTATTCTGGTGTTTAAAACCATGTGTATAAACCAAAGCTACATGACGTTGTTGACGTCAATCAGTTTCTACAATTATAAACATTTAAGTTTAGATCATTATGTATAAATTATTAGTCTTAAATGTGTGGAATTTTTTTGCAGCCCAGTTTGGAGAAAGGGTTTGACCCGTGAGGGAATGCCGGGAGAGTGCAGAGAATCTAGACCAGATATGGGTAAAGTTTTTGATGCGAGGGCCACATTGGGTATTTGAACTTTCCACGAGGGCCAGACCAGTTGCGAATTTGGTTGTTTCAAACAATTACTATTCTCAAATAGACTGTAATCGCCCTAACACATTAAAAGAGCAACAAAATAGCAGCCGCTATACTTTGTCTTCCTGTATGTCAATGAAAACATTGCTGTTTTCCCTCTTATTAGGCAATGCTTATCGTGCTTGGTCGTGCTTTGAGGGCCGTATTTAAGGGCTGCATCTGGCCCCCAGGCCTTAGTTTGCCCATGCCTGGTCTAGACTATAGTACCGTCAATAGCTACTAGTGAGCCCAAACCAACAGCGACAGATTGAAACCTGACGCTTATTGTTCCTTAATTAATGATTTTAATGAATGAAAGGCTTTGTTTTGTGCCAGGGCAAAGATGATGTTACTGGGGAGCCGCTGATTCAGAGTGAAGACGACAAACCTGAAGCACTCGTGGCCAGATTGAGGCACTACAAGGATGTGGCCAAGCCAGTCTTTGACCTCTACAAGTGAGTCTTACACAGAGGCGTGCTGGCCATAGAGAGAGTCGGGAGGTTTCCTGGTGGGCCACGGCACTGTTTGGGGCCGGGGGAAATGTGTCAAAATCAGAAAACATTTTCGCGTCTTACTTTTCATCCTTGTGGCGGGGAGATACCATTTGACGTTGAACTAACTCAGAGGGGTGTTTAAGTGGAACACCCCTCCGCTTTAGTTGAAGTTGGTGCAGTCCAATCGAGCGGAGACAAGTGTCCGCGCGAGTAAAGAGTTTATCTTCATACGTTGGTGCTGATTGTGGAGTTGTATCAGGCTCAGACTGTGTGTGCAGCGGCCCACGTAAAAAGAGAAAGCGATGCCATACTTGCTTCACTGGGCCCAATGAGGTCCCAGCACGCCACTGGTCTTACACACAAATAATGAGTGCTATCATCGACCTTTATTAATCCCTACGGGGATTATACCTTAATCTTAAAAGGAAAACAAAAGGAAAAAGGGCGGCACAGTGGCGCAGCGGTTAGCGTTTGTTCTTCCTGCGTCTGTGTAGTTAAAAACGCCGGGTGCTCCGGTTTCCCCTACAACTAAAAACATGTGCAATAGGTGAATCCTCCAGCCAAATGTTTCTGACCATTAGCCTGGTTCCACATCTGCAGATGGGTCCCCGAGCGCCGGCCCACGCTGGCGGCTCACTGCTCCTACAGGTTGCTCCAGGGGCATTGAGGATGGGTCAAATGCAGGGAATGAATTTCCCTACGTGCATCAATAAAGTATACCATATTCTGATCTCAGTAGAGGTGAAATGGAGGGCGTATTTGTATGTCCTGTAAGTTTAAACTCATGCTCACAGTCACAGTCGGTAAAGTGTCTCGCCCAAGTGCGGCAGAGGATCAAACTCACCGTTTGAATTGGGGGCCTATTCTCTCAAATGATTGTATGTAGGCAAATAATAGTAACATTGGGCGCCATTCACGAATGTTCACAACACATTCTTACACACACACATTTGTTCTTAAGGCCTTCTTAGGAAGATTTTTGGCATTCGCAAAACTTGTTCTTAGCTGAAAACGGTCTGGAGGACTCTTACGTACAAAAAAATCTCCATTTCTGTTCATGATCTGCTCCTGATGGGAGGTGTACAGGTTATATCTATGTAAACATTTTGTAATGAGAGCTAAATCACGTTCCCAGAGGTTTAGGTGGGTCCTTGAGTGCGTGGTGCCAATTATTTTGGGGGTTTTGTTGGTTATTATTTGTTTTGGATTTGTGTTTGGTCATTCATATACTGCCAATCTTCCGTCTGAGCCACTGTCGCTGTAGAATGTATCACTTATATGTTGCCTGGAATGTCAGTGTTTTCCTGTTTTTAATATATATATATTTACAATATTACAAACAGCCAAGTCTAGACCGAGTGATTCTGAAGGTTTTCGGATCAAATGCTACTTCTGAAAATATGTGGCTTTTCAAGACCACGAGAAGGATCCTGTACGCCACCATTGCATGGGCCGCCACAGTTTGCGAAACACTAGTCTTGTCAACACAGCAGGCGCAAAACAGGGAGTCAGGCTAAAATCCGGCCAATCAAAACATTGCATTACCACACACTGTTAAGGTTCTGTTTTTTTTTTCCTCCAAAACTCACAAACTCAGCACAAGTTGTATAGCAGAAGTTGGAGACCAGTTTTAGTTTCCTAAATGAGAACTGACTTTGTTTACAAGAATGCAGCACCACTTAAAATCATTTGCTCCTTTCGTCCTAGGTCTCAAGGCATCCTGCACTCATTTTCGGGCACAGACACCGACCGCATTTGGCCGTACATCAACTCCGTCCTGAGCACCAAGTTGCCCGCTCGGCCGTCAGAGTCCCGCCAGACCCAGACCCCATGAAACAAGCAATCAACCGCAAGGATGTGGAAAAACAAAGTCGATTAAGTGACTTCTCTGCACACTGCCTTTAGCTTCTCTATTGTTACTTTAATAGTTTTAATTTTTGGTGAGGTTTGATGGAGAATTTATCAGAGCAATATATACACACAAGAGAACCACAAGAGAGTGGTTTTCACATGAGATGCTATTTTATCTTTGGATCTCTGCAATATCATAGGCTTTAAATGTTACTGTTTCTTTTGGTTACTTGTATAGGTATAGATGTGACGTTGGCACACACTCGTTGGCAGTAACATAAGCAGCCTGTATTGTCATGCCTGGCTTCAAAAACGTACAAGTGCTCCACAAATTGCCGATATATCATATTACACTGCCTTTCTGTCTCACATTGCAACATGCAAGCAGGAAGTTTGAAGTCTAGTGCACACAATATAGATGACTCAACCCTGATCGGCCACAACATTACGACCATAGACAGGGAGATGCAGGGGATAGAATAGTGCACCTGTTACTGAGTTACATAAACTGAGCTGCAAGTTAACAATGTACTGGTCGAAAGTTTGGAAACGTTAAACTATGAATGAACACATGGAATCATGTCGGAATGAGAAAACTTTGAAATATATTTTAAATTGTTCAAAATGGCCACCCTTTATTCTTGGCATTTTCTCAATAGGCTTCAGAAGGTAGTCCTGAAATGGTTTTGAAGTGAAAACCTGGTGATTATATTGTGAAGCCCATTTTTTTAAACATAATTCCATATATGTTCATTCATAAATTAATGTCATAATTAAGAATCTACAATAAATATTGTTAAAAGAAAAGAAAACCCAATACATAAAAAAGCGTTTCCAAACTTTTCTCCCGTACCATATACAAATATCCTATTATGTAAAAACCCGTGTGTCACAGCAACACTGCCACATGATTGGTCCGAGCCATTAGGTTAAAGGCCAAACATATCACCTTGAGCCTTTCAAGGAGGACTTTTCTGAGATTGAGAGAAGCAGTTTGCAATAATCTAAATGCAGTTAGTATTGAAGCAATACATCACCTGATGATTTGGATCAATTAAGCTCAGGAAAGAGATGTGTCAGTATGCATTATTATGGAAATGATTGTAGGTGAAACAAAACACCACCCTGTGGATGTTATTGCTAAAAGTTAGTTTTGGACCATATCAAATCTGTTCATATCAAGTTAAGCAGAATTGGCAAGCACAAGCATGTGAGCACATGTGTCTGCAGTGGTCAGTAAAGCAAAACAGGTCCAAGTAGGAACAGTGAACCAGAGGGTAGTTTGCTATGCGGGCTGGGAGACTTGCCTATTGGAAAAGATGGTCGTAATGTTTTCCCTGATCAGTGCACTGTTACATTATTACATATATATGCAATTACATTTCAGTGTGTGAATAGTCAAATGCAGTTTTGAGATGTTTTGAGATGATGTGTTACTTCAAGTTCAAACATGTGTAGGTCATAATACAAGGTCAAGTATCCAAATGTGGTCTTCAGTAAATAGTATTCCTCATTATATAATTGTACAGCAAAGTATATATCCTATGTGCACTTAAAGGGGACAATTTGTGTCATTTCAAGTTTTTAAAATACTTTTTTGATACCGACACTAATGGCACCTTTAACGTTATTTCGTATGGACAACTTGCACAATTTTGTTTTTAAGAACACACCGAATGCTTTGATAAATTGTCTGTCACCCTCTGCTGGCAGCAATGTATATTGAAGCATTTTGAAATTACAGGGTTAAAGCATGGCTATTGCCAGCATGACGCTAACAGATTCATTATGAGCTGAAGAATCCTAAATGGGACCATTAAAACATGCGCACAAACATGTCTCCAGGGATGTTCAGAGATTATATGTTACATGGTGCAAAATCTTTTAAGCGTAAAATGTCTCCTTTAATGTTTTCCAGCACTTTGCTTGTTGGCGAGGTTTGATTTTGTGAAGATGTAAGACAAAACTGTACAAAATTTAGCTTTATGCACTTGTAGGACCAGAGAGAGAGAGAGAGAGAGAGAGAGAGAGAGAGAGAGAAAAGATTGCATTGCGTTCACGCGAACTGTAGTGACCTGTGATCCCCTGGAAGCTGCCTTGTGCGTTAATGAGAGGCCGTGTTGTGTGGGAAAGCCGACACACCCTGCTGCAGTTGTGTAATGCCTGAGAGGTTGTGTGTTTTTGAGCAATTTTTGTATAGTGATGTTGTCTAAAGGCGTAATGAGTGGACAATAAAGGTATTTTTCTTACGCTGTATTGGTAGTTTTACATTTCCATTACAACTGTCAGGCACTCCAAACCGTAAAAGCACACTACCTGCCACAGCAAAAGAAAACCACTATGTTGCTATAACCAGTGCTGTAAGCGGTACGCTCAAGAGCTATTTTTGGAAGTGGCGGTACTGAGTACCGGCCCATTTAAAGCACTGGCTATAACAATACGCAGTCTTTCTTTCCCCACTTGTGTGCAATAAAAAAAGGCCTCCAAGGAAAAGTGCAATAAAACTAGTGCCTTCCCTTTGTGCCCTATGGCCTATCCACTCAAAAACCAAACAGGACGAGAGACATTGGCCTCCAGGCTTCAGTGTGTAGGCGGCATCCACTTGTCGTCTCCTCCCTTGTCCTCTCTGTAAATAAACCCGGGAGCGTTAGTGAACTAGTTGTGGGGAATCATTCCATGCGGACTGCTACGTGCTTTTTTTTTCCAAATGCTATTCTTACGTTCGTGGGTCATGACATTTGAATTCAATTGCCCCTCTGTGACAAGTATAGTATGCAGATGATGGCACAGCCTGGCACCAGGGGAAGCAGAATGAGTGTCAGCCTTGAGTTATTTAATTTGTTAGCTATTATATGTTTTCCACATTCTTGGAACAGTGGGTTTTCTTTAGAATGAAAATGACACCTACAAATATACATTTTCCTACATTACACGTGCCTATGCTGGATCTGCTGCGTCAAGTTCAGAGCATTGTAGTGGGGACCTCTACTGTTAACTTTGATATCTGTCACGTGTTTTTTTTTAAGCGAGTCTATTCCAAAGGCACTAATAATGGGAAAAGCCTGCAGTTAGCCACATATAAATGAGCCAAATGAAAATTTCCCTATGAATAATAATAATAATTATTATTATTATTATTATCATCATTACTATTACAACAACAATAATAACCATCATCATCATAATCATCATAATTATAGTAAATAAAGCCGTTCTAATGAAAAGTCCACCCCGGGTTTTGCCTGACAGGCGCAGTCTTCGCACTGACAAGCTGACTGATTTATGGGCATCACACCGCCTTTGATGCAATTGCCTCCTCAGCCTCAGCCTCAGCCTCAGCCACATCCTGTAGCCCCGAACCGCATTCACGGAAGCGCGTTTGGTGTCATTTATTGGGCCGTGGTGCCTTAACCTCATGCCTGCGCGCGCGTAGGATCTAAAATTCTGGTTTAAAGACGACTTAACAAAGGGGATCCTCGAAGCACAGCGTGTGCCGTTGGACGTTTCTTTTTACGGCGTGACCTATGACTGGCAGCGAATGACAAATCAAAGGTCGGTATCTGTGCGCGGAGCCGGGGTTCAAAGCGCATCTCCACCACGGCACAAGGGAGAATGCTGCATGGCGCTCTAGAAGGTAACGCATCTCCATTATTTTATTTCATGTGTTGTATCATGCAGTCCAGCAGGTAGCAAAGGTTAGAAGGTTGTTACATAATACGACGCTATCCACACTTCCCCCACAGCGAATCTCTGCCTGGATCAAGCGACGGACGTCTCGGTCTTTGGAAAACGTCTTTTCAAACGTCTTTTCAAATGACCAAAATGTATATTTTTTTATACTTTGAATCAGCGGCAAGGGCCTCGCTGCGAGATGCGCGCACGGACATTATGAATGACATCATTTGGTTTACATTCATCCACAGGGAGTTTGACAGCGTTCCTACAATGAACATAACAGGCCGTGCATGAGGATTTGCCTTATTTGAATATAATTCCACGCAATTTGTTGAATGATAGTTGCATATATAGGACACTTTTGATGTAGGCTATGTGCTCTCGCATCGTGATTTTGAATTGAGGACGCGCGCGTAAAGCCTGTCAGATTTTTCCCATCGAGGTAACTTATGTTATTGTTTTTTTACACAGGTCTTGTGCCTTTCAGTTTGTACAAGCGATGTGCGCATAAATGTCACTTTCCTTTTACTATCAAAATAATCTTCATCATCACTAAGGCAGGCTGTCTTCGCTGGGCAGCTCCTGCACTGTGTCGTCCAATGGCGCAGCGTCACATCACCGGCGGCGTCACGCATGCCGTGTCACGTGATCAGCTTAACAGCCAGCTGGTGGTTTCTGTGTGATCATTGCTAAGTCACATTGCAGGAGATTTGTCGTGATCAGCTATGCGCAGACCTTGAATTTATTCTGTGCGTATTTTTATATCAGTTTGCCATTATGAAAAAGAAACGACCGTTGTCGGTTTGAGTGGTATGCATTTTGATCCAGTTGGCCTATTGATTATCGCTCATCTACTGTATAGTAGTATTACCAATTTCCACACATGGAATCCTTGGGCATATGCACATACAACCATGGTGCCTTTTTAGTGATACTTTCGCTGTAAAGTTGCTGCTCAGGCACATTCCTGCTTGTCTGCTTTAACTTTCATAGAGATAATCATTAATCCTCTGTATATCCTTTAAGAGGATACATCTTGTGAAAGTGTGTTGTTGCACCTTGTCTTGTATTTGCAAGTGAATTTGATCAAATTTAAAATAATTGGGTGGAAACCTTTGAGTAAGGGGATACTGCATTACTTCTCCCTTAAATTTGTGGATCATATCAGTATTTATAAATAATTATAAATGTTCTGTGCATTTTGATGATAATAATAATAATCATAAAGGTTTAAGTTGTATTGTGCTTGAAGAGTTTCTCAAAGCTGTACTCACTAGTCAGTATTCATTCACTCCTCCGTGGTGGCAAGCTACTATTGTAACCACAGCTGCCCATGGGTAGACTTTTATTTATTTATTAGTTTATTTGGTCAGGACAGTGCATGTTGTAGCCATGGGCTAATTTCCATCGTCCCACACTCAAACGCACTCTCATTCATGCAGGCCTATTGTACATGTTTTTAGTGATAGGGGAAACCGGAGTACGCAGAGGAAACCTAGACACGGGGGGAGAATATGCCAACGCCACATAGAAAGGCCCCGTCCCAGGTGGGAATCGAACCCTAGCTGTGAAGCAGGAGCGCTAATCGCTGTGCCACCGCCCCGACTGACGGAATTGAGGCTGTTAATCTGGGTCACCTGACCTGTACAGAATTCACTTGGTTTAATTTGGAAAAATGTCTGTAAAATGCATAATGCTCTATTATCCCTTATGTTACCATTACCATATTATTATTGTGCTACAAACTAAAGTGCTACCAACTTTTACACTTAAATAATGTCAACGTTGTTACAGTTCAACTATGAGCACTCCCATATCCTGACAGAGCTCAGGGTGCACCTGCATGCTGTGTCCTAAACATTAAAGGGATAGTTCGGGATTTTTGACATAGGGCCTTGTAGCAGCCAGGTAGCCCTGTGCCACAAAGCCACTTGATTACAAAGTGTAAATGGGTTTCTGACGCGTGCCTCCTCCCATAGAAGTCCAAAATACTTCAATAGTTTGACAAATGTCCTTTATTTGCCATAGCTTTCCTTCATTGACACGGTCAAAAGACAGTACCTCCACACTCTTAACACCTGGTGCTCATAATTGTCCCACTTAAGTAGTGGGGGGTACCTACACATAAAAGCCTACCATGCCACACAGTGGTCGGAGGTGTATATGGCTTCTACATACCGGCCCCTTAATTGTTTACAGCAGAAGCTAGAACAATTACTAATTTGAGCAAAAATAAGCCATGTTACAGAATATACAATTTTCCTTTTTTTTCTTCCTTTTTTTTAGGGCATCACATTTATATGCAGTGCATTACAATACATTCACAAACATTTGAGATATTCCATTACTAATCACACTTTTGTCATCTTTCAATGTTCATTTAACAGCTTATTCTTGCCATCGCTTCCTCTTGAAAGCTCTGGGCATTTTCAGAAGGAAAAGAGCTTGAGACTTGTCCATGTTGTTAATAGGCCAAGAAGAATTGTCCATCACTCAGGGTGGCGTCCAAGTAACTTTTGGTCATGATCTCAAATTTCAGATGGTTTTGGCTTCCTCCATCCTCAGTAACGCTTTCCACGGCAGCTACTGTCCGAAAATCAAGGAGGCCTGTCCTACCCTGTCCTGCACTCCTCAGAGGGGCTCCAAACCCCTGCACCAATGGGGAGTCAACAGTGTTTGGCCCTATACCGTCACTGTTGGCAGCCTCCGAGGGTTCCATTATCTTGGAGGAATGCTCAGCATCTTTCAATATGAGAGTCTGTTCCTGTCTTGAAGATGATGATGGCTCATGAGTGATGTAGTCACAGGTGTGTGAAGTAGTCTCGGTGTGTATCGTGAAGAGGTTGTTGTCCACACCGGCCCCTGTATCTTCATCTGGAGTGACTGGACATATAGTTACAGGTGATAATGAGGCAACAACATTTTGGTCGAGTGATAGACCCACAGTCACTTCTTCTGATGTTACTTTGTGTGAAGCAGTTTTCTTACTCACTTTAGCAGACGCCAATACAATGAGCTTAGCCTTGGTCTCAGCTATCTTGATTTTAATTTCAAGTTCTTCTTTTTTCCTTTTAATAATTCCTATTTGCTCTTCCAATGCATGTTTCTGTACCAATGCTGCTCTTCTGACCAAGAGCGCAGCAATATTTGCTTCAGTTTCTAAGCGAGCAGCGGAATATTTCGATTTTTTTGTAGACAAAGTCATTGTCACTTACACAGTAGCCAATTTCTTTATCCAAATGGATCCACTCAACAACTTCAATGAGGCCAGGCTCCATCAAGGTGTCGGTCCAGCCTTTAGCAGGGCCTTTGCGCTGGGTGTACTGCGTCCACTCCAATCCATCCGGTGAACTCTATCTTATGCACAAAGCTGCTGCCTTGCCGCTGTCCGGGCACTTAAATATGACCATCAAAGAGGAAGACCTGCATGCTTTCAACCTCCTTCATTCCAAACAAAACCCTCTTCATGAGTTGTCTTTTGACTAATGTAGCAGCCAGGTAGCCCTGTGCCACAAAGCCACTTGATAGGCCTCATTTCCTAGTTATCCAGAGTGTTGTTGATAACTGGAGATATTTTGTTCTTAAATTCATGCAGTCCTTATATTTGAAGAGTCTAGTTGCGCTAGGCTAGGGCAAGGCTAAAGCATTTCTATGGTAACAGCTAGCCTAACCTTAAAAACGGTCTGACCCACTCCACAGTGCACCTGAGGCAAATCACTTATAACGCCAGACTAACGATATAAATGTCTGTGTTAATAGAATAATTGTTTTAATATAATTGACCTTGTATCACATGAATTACTCGCAGATCACTCCGCCACTGCGTTAGCTTACAGCCACAAAGCTGATGCTGCTCAAATATAAGTTATTTTAAGTGCAAAATGGTTATAATTATTCTATCGACACAGACATTTATATCGTTAGTCTGGTGTTATAAGTGATTTGCCTCAGGTGCACTGTGGGGTGAGTCAGACTGTTTTTAATGCAGGCTAACTGATACCATAGAAATGCTTTAGCCTCGCCCTAGCCTAGAGCCACTACACTCTTCAAATATAAGAACTGAATTTAAGAAAAAAATATCTCCAGACATCAACAATACTCTGGATAACTAGGAAATGAGGCCCTTTGTTAAAAATCCCAAAATATCCCTTTAAGAGGTAAATACAGGTGGTTAGCGACAACAACACAGGAAGCACTGGGGCCCAAAGCATCTGTTTTTTTTTCAGTGGGTACGGCTGCAGCCTTTTGGACATTCTGTTCCTGCCTTTGGCTGTCCCAAAAGAGTTTCCCAGGCTCATGTCCCCGTTTCCGAACCATGCCGGGGCTTTGTTGCCAAGGGACAAGGCCGGAGAAGGAAGCATGCCATCAGCCGGTCATGTTTGGTCTGAATTATAGGCACAAAATTAGATGTGATTCAGCACCACCTGCATTCGTTAGTTTGTGATAACATTTTGGAGTATACAGAGGAGTATAATACAAAAGGATTAATGGTAACTTTATAGTCCAATTTTACACGTCTTAACCTTACATTTTTGGTTTTGGTTCTTGAGACAATATTCAAAAAGCAGAAAGAGACTCAGAGTTTCCAGACTCCTTAGTTTTCGATCTGAAATGACTTTCTCTCACGACCAAAGTACCAACACCAAATCTGAAGTTGTGGCATGCACCTTAAGGCAGTTTGTGATTGCAGTAAACCACTTAGAACACATGCTAGGCCATACGCACTAGTCCGGTTCACTATGTCATTTCGCCGGATTTCTCGCCCGATACATTTTTGAAAACTTTATGAAATAATCAAGCAGAAAAACAATGTAAAAAAAAACACAGTCCGACAAGGTGCGAGAGCTAGTGATAATCATATTTATATGGGGAGTAAAAAACGTAGTTTGATGGAAATTTGCTAAATTTGGCAGAAAATTCCATTTGATCATTAAAAGTCAATGAAACCCTCAGTCATATTGTTCATGGTGTTGCAGTGGTGAGGACCACAACTCTCTCCATTTACTCTAATTACAAAATGACACGGGCAAATGGAAACATTGTTTTTCTCATTGCTTATAGCATGAGGTTTCCAAAAATATATAGTTTTCAATCTCTCCACGACAGTGGAAATCTAAACATAGTGAACCGGACTAATTGTATCTGTTGGGGAAAGAGGTGAAAGCGCACACCTCCTAGATTCTCCCACTTCTGGCGAAAGCTTATGAGAAGGAGGGGTTGATTCGTGACTTTATATGGAGTGGGAAGGATTATGATACATGTCTGGAAATGTAATATAGCCGTACGACATGGTTACAGCATGTAGCTTCACATAATCAAATGTAATCTTGATTCTTGATTCGTTGGCCTTGGACTACGACTTGTCCCCCCTCATCTCTCCACAGCACATCAACATCAGCCTTTTTATTTGGGGGGGGGGGGGGGGGGGGGGGGGGGTTGTAGCGTTCCCTTTAACACTGTGCACTGGCAAGAGCAGCAGCATCGCCGTAGTAAAATGCGGCGCAGAGGAGAGAGAAGGCAGGAAGAGAGAGAGGGAGAGAGAGAGAGAGAGAGAGAAAGAAAGGCAGCAGAGACCGACCGGAGGAAAGCAGCAGAGGGGCGAGTGATAGCGGGCCAGGCCAACGGGACATCACATTCATGCCATAACGCACGGGAAGAGAGACCGGACATGTGCGCGCCTTCGCTGTAGCCTCCTTCCACCACGTCCATCGCCTCGAGTTTGTCGGTTATGAGCTTGCTGGGGGCCTATAAGAAAAAGAGCAGTTATGACGGCTATGAATCTTTGCAGCTGGTCGATAGCGGCGGGGATAGCTTCGGGATCGGCAGAGGGAGCAGCGGCGGCGTCGGCGGTGGTGGCAGCAGTGCGCTCGGACACGGAGGCTCCATCGCGGCCACCCTCGGACCGAAGGCGACCCCGCTGAGAGAGGAAGACTGCAGCACCATGGACAGCGCAGGTGAGGAAGGACGCATATCCGACTCTTGCGCACGCTCGAGCCCATTCCACTGCATAGGGTTTTTTAGAGCGAGCTAGCGACCGGGCGATGTAAAAAAAAGAAGAAAAAAAAAGACGGTGAAGTGAAAACAGATCGGCTAGTCATGCATTGCAGCTCCAGGAGTCCCCCAAAGATTCAATTACGCACTTACACGGTTCCCCCTGGCTTTGTTGTTGGATGGCGCCGCTGGTTCTCGTTTGCTTTCGGATATGCCAGTGTAGCAAGACATTGAGGCTGTTCCCCACAAATTCAATGTATGTTGATCTATTCTTCAGTTCTTCACCTGATAATAGCTTTTAAGGGAAATAGAAGAGTGGTTCTCAAACTGTGGTGCACACACTGATGGCCGCCAACAGTTTAATTGCTTTTTAGGTCTTTCATCCTGCTTGTTGATTTTTCTTTGCCTAGGTCTTGAATTCATCGGGTTAGTGTATTTTCAAACCACCTATATAGTTTAGTGTTGACTTCTTCAGTGAGTTCTGGTGTCGTCCTGCTTCCAACTTTGGCATTGGTCATTCGTAAGTTCAGGATTTTGCCGAAAAGCGGTTGTTTTCATCTTTGTTGCAATAGAGGCTATGATGTTGTCGTAGTATGGAAGCTACATGACGGCAGATGCCAAAAGTTATTTCTAAAGCACTTTACAACAACAATTCACCATTATTTGTGATAAGTTACCTCATCTTTCTTTCTTTATTTCAGACCCAGAAGGTCCACAAGAAACATGTAAAAAGAGACAGACAGACAAATAAAACAGGGAATTGCTATAGTCCATATAAGCAATTTCTCCAGTGTCTCCAAAGCACTGAGCTGTATCTGATACGGCTCTGGTCAGGCCGTATAAAGACAATTATAATTTCATTTTGCGAGTCCATGGGTCTCATCATAAATGTATAAACAACATTTCTTATTACAGCATTTAGTGTGGTCACATAATTCTGCACAAACAGCTGACTGGCACTGGTCCAGCGAGGGACTTTCAAAAGAATCCTAAGAGCATCGTTGTATGCTACTTGCAACTTGTGAAATGTAGCTTTTGTGTAGCAACACCACAGGTGGGCAGTGTAGAGCGGTGTGCGGTAGGCTTTAAACAAGGCTATTTTTACATTTTCTGTACACATTCCAAATTTTCGTACCAACATGTTAGCTTGTGCATACAATTTACAGTACTGCCTCTGGATGTCATCTTTATCAGAGAGGTCACTCCTGATGATGTAACCGAGGTACTTAACTTTTTCCACAACTGTCAGTTCCCCTCCTGACAAGTGGAACATGGGAAATACAGCCTTACGCTGCTCGCTCTCTAGTCCTCACAATCATCACAGCACTCTTTTTCGGGTTAAACTTGATGTCATAGTGTTCACCATATTCAGTACACACTTTTAGCAATTGCTGGAGGCCTGCAGAGTAGGGTGACATGATGACCAGGTCATCAGCATAAAGTAGGTGGTTTAATAGCCTTTCCCCTATCATGCAGCCGGTCTTACAGTTTTTCAATGTTCGGGAGAGATCATCCATGTAAAGGTTAAAAAGCATGGGAGACAGGATCCCACCCTGCCTCACCCCATTAGTCACAGAAAAAGGACTTGATGTCGCACTTCCCCATCTAACCTGTATTGTTTGACGTGTGTACCAAAAACCTAGGGCCCGGATTAGGTATGAAGGAACCCCTCGCTGTTGCAGTAAGATTTTAGGCCTTTTAGATAGCCTATACATTATTTATAAAGTAACTATATTGCACTAGTTTGACAAAATGACTCCTTCAATTTTACTCTTCTTTTAATGAAGCCTTGTGTTTTTATCGTTTGATTCCCTTGTGGAGCCATTGAACTTCACGATGGAGCCATCAGTCAAAGTCTCAGATGAAAGCCACGGTGTCATTAACGGTAATAGCTCAGGCGTAAACATCTGTTTGTCATTTATCCATTGATTCGTCAAATCGCTCTTCTTCAGTTTCATAGGCGCTGAGTGCTTTCGCATAGGCACGGGTTTTAAAGTGCGAAGGTGTTACCCAGCATTCCCTGTTCTGTAATCGGACTCTGGGGAGCACAGTGTGAGACAAAGGCAGCCATACAGATGTTCTACGCTCTCACTGCAGAGAGGTCGGAGGTTGGTAAGAGGATGCATCTGTTGCGGACATTATGTGGGCAAAGTCAGTCTGGGGATATTAAAGTGCTGAAAAGACATTATCAATATTTCAAAAGGGTGTTTTATCTCAAATAAGAACAGATTTAGAGCACTTATCTTATTCTATTGATTCATTATTTACTCATAGCTTAGTTTAATCATTTGACGTGGCTTAAAGTGAGGAGATTGGGTTCAATCTTCAAAGGGCGTGACTGTCTAGTGGTTTAAACCCGCTGCACACATGGTAGAGCAGCATCGTGTACTCCACATCGTGGGCTTGAGTCACAGCTCCAACAATTTGCTGAATGCCTCTCCCCGTTCACCACCCCCTTTCCCTCTCCGCTGGCCTTTCCAAGTTTCACTCAATTCTCAAGTCAAAAAACCACCGAGCTGAAATGTAAGCCTCTGAAATCTATCAAATTACACCTACCTGCTTGAAGTGTGTATACTATGCCATATTTAGGCTTTTGCAACAACGTTAGACACCCCTGACATGGTCATTTTTGTTGTATGACTTAAAATAATGTATGTGTTTAGAAAAGATCCCAATTTATACAAACGTACTAATACGCAGAGAGGGCCTGTCTTAGTCTTGTGTGCCTTTGACCAGAGTAGGAATGCAAAAAGAGTTTGACCTCAAACAGGGTCACAAAAATCGAACTCTAAAGTAGAATTGTTGAGACATTTGTGATCAGCATTGCTATTTTGATTAGATTTCAGCGCTTAGTGCAAATTTTAAAACAAGCTAAAAAAAAAAACCACACAATACCCCCTGAGAGACGACTCAGGGGGTAAAACTAATGCAAGTTTCAGAAGTTGTTTGCACAGTTCTAACTACAGGGTCAGCAAGTTATTTTGTTGTTTTTCAGAGCCCATTCTATTATCTAAATCAGGGGCGTCCAATCTTTTTTCATGGGGGGCCACATATTGAAGCGTACACGGGTTGAAGGGCCATAGATCGGTGGTTAGTGCCGCAAAACCTTTGACTAGCAGGGGTTTAAATTGTGCCCCACACCTTTATTTATGCTTAAAACGGTCTGAGGGCCGCGTTTGGCCCCCGGGCCACACTTTGGACACCCCAGATCTAAATGATTGTAGCAGCATCTGCAATCGGCTAATTGTGAACACCAATTAAATTTCGATTCTGCTGCGACCTATTGTACAAGCCTACCCTATTGTTCTCATGACCAGAAACCGGTACCATTGATTGATTGATTGATTGGATTTATTTGAGTGATTATTCACATATTCACATTAACATTGTTGCAGTGCAGAACATAAATAAACAAAAACTCAAAAGGAGTAGGCCGAAGCAAGAAAGCTTATAAGCGCCCACCCCCACATTCAACATTAATTTACATTCCGGATACAGTGATACAAGCAGCATCTCGTGTTTTCATACAACATAACACTTTACATTACAAATTCCTGAATTACACAATTGTCCGCATTAACCTTACATAAAGCCGGCATTGCTAAAGAAAAGCAGTCATGTTTTACAAGAAGAAAATCACATGATGTTTACAAGACTTCCAAAGTAAGAAGACATAACACCAAGATAGAAATGTATGCAGCTTACCAATATATATAAACATTTATTTTAATTTTATTTTTCCTCTTTCCCATTCACATAATAACCATATCCAATCATTACTTATAAACACCATTCTATTAATTGACCATTGATTTAATTATTATTAAGTGTTACATTATCAACACGATGCCTTATCTGTAACATGGGTTTGCATATCTTCATTTCTATACCGAGGTTGCACATTTAGATTCTGGGAGACGATTCTGGATTGACAGTTAGCGTCACTCCCACACACACACACGCACACACGCACGCACACACGCACACACACACACCCAGTATGATTCCAAACGTATGCTGTTGTTCTGTCTGCTGTCAAGGGGTCCATTTTACCTGATCTAGTCTGAACCGGTGCCTGCGCTAGCCGAGGTTGTCGCTTGACTGTAGCTGGCAGTGGGCTTCTTGCACACTCCCACATCCATCTGGCGGCAGGGACGGAGGCAGGGAACTGACACGTAGGTAAACGCGCGGACAAAAATAAAAAAACAACAGTACAGGCAGATGCACACAATAGGAAGAGGATCATGCTCGGCTGCACCGCACGCTGTCCACGGGGCCATGTTTGGGGATGAAGGGTTCCGGACGCGGAACCTTGGATCTTGTATCGGAACTTTCGAGACACTTTCCCCAATGTGACCCACAGTCATGCCACGCTAAGCTATGTCCATCCACCTCACTCACACCCTCCGAGCCTCGTCCGTCGTTTTTTTCCGCGTGTGTGTGATTACTCTGTCACTTCCTGTCTCATCAGCTGCATGCGTAATTAGGCAGATTAGTGTCGGCGTTGACTCTTCAGCCTTTCCGGTTCCGTCCTGTTCAGCTCTTCTCTTCTCCTCCCCGAGCCGTGAGGAGGGGTCTAATGGTCTGTCGGGTAATCTGTATCAACAACACAAAGGTCTCTAAGGACACAATTATAGAACTGAATTGGCGCTGCTTGACCCGCGTGCAGCGAGGTGATATGACAGCAGGAGGACTTCTTTAGGGGATGTGGAATTATTTCGAATTGAATCAAAGTTTAACGATTCAGTATAGCAAATATAACCCTTTCTTTAAATATACAACCGGAAGAAAATGTGTGTCAGTTTGATCGAGACCTTTATGTGTTTTAATGTGCTTATGACACATTAGAAACAATTTTTTGCTTAGACATAGTCAACACAATTATGTTTAAGGTCAAACGTGTACCCATCTTTCTTTAGTTTGACCATTTTTGTGTTTATAGTTTCACTTCCTAATTGGACATTCACAAGTGACATACAGTATAAATAGAGGCAAACAATTTTAAAGTGTTGCCGTGCCAATAGGGATGAGTATCATTAAGGATTTATCGATACTACTACTCTTATCGATACTCCTTATCGATCCGGTACTTTAACGGTACTCTTATTGGTACTTTAAAAGAAAAAATAAGTTAGATAGAGGCTACTGTATCCATGGCCTATATTTATTTTTTGATTACTCTACATTTTATTTTCAATTTGCGCGTACACTTAATATACGGGAGTTAAAATAGGCTAGAGCGCGGGGATGGGGCTGACACTCTCGTGCGGGGAAGCGGGGATGAACAGATCCGATGCAACGAACGCATCCATGAGAGCGGAGAGAGACTTTTATTTTATTTTATTTGAGCGCGTGTGATTAGCGCAGCAATGCAGCGGCACCGTTAAGAAGACCGTTAAGGCCGGAGCTTATTGGTCCGGGTGGACCGGCACACGTGGGCCCCGGGGCCGTTATGATACCGGGGTTCGATACCCATCCCTATACGTGCCAACCATGTTGTGAAACGAGTCAAACTGCCACGGGACTTTACCTCTATCTATGTCACTTCCTGTTAGTAGCTTACAAATTCAATGATAAGCAGATGTTATTTATCTGTTTAAGTCATATGCACTTTAAAGACACTGCTACTGAAAATCGATCATTTGAGTGGCATTATTTGGTATTTGCTAATGAGCATCTCAAAAAATAAATAACATGACGCATTATTTTAATAGCCCTTGGTTTTTTTGAACTTCTTTCTTTGAGCGATAGATGTGAATCCCTGGTCAACAATGGAGACTGTCCCATCGCCCTGGCCGGTACATTTGTAAATGGCTGACTTCTCTATCGCCCCCACATCTCTGCGGGGGTAAATGTGACAATGTGACAAACTAAAACTCCCCAAAGAAAATTGCCCCCGTTGCGTTCGAAGGCCTGCTCGTTGTCAAAGACTTGTGAATTGCGCGAGGAATCATGGCCCCCACTGCGACGTCACCGAATCAGATGTATAAATAGCCGCATTGTTTGCCGGTGTTGAATTTGAGAGAGCTATGGGACCCTCTTCGACACCTCATCCGACATCAGAGAGTAGTGTTCCGTGTCACGCACTCAGTTTAGTATCTTGAAATGAACACCAACTCTACAGTATATCCTTACACTGGCGCAGGGGGGGAAATCTTTAGACCAAATTTGGAAATTCCTCCCGGACAAATTACCTTGGTGGAGGCTCATTTTTGGGAGGAATGTTAGGAATGTGTTAGGAGTGGTTTGGTTTGATAACAGAAAACAAATGGCAGGACCTTTAACCACACCCTGCTTGCTAACCTTAAACACGCTCCTCTTGCCAACTCTAAATTATGATCAAAAGCCCCGCAAATATACGAAAGATATACACCCGAGTATCCATGACAACCCCCCTTTGCGATACCACACCCACTCGGACGAAATGCTGAGAACTCCCTTTGAGTCCCTTTTGAGCTTTGACTTGTCTTCTCTGCAGTGAACGACCTCTTTGTTCACACACTTGAAGGAAAATGTTTCTGCTCCTGAAAAGTGTCGAGAACGAGGACGAGCGGAGGGATAAAGGATGCGATTGACGAAACAGAAGCCGAGCCCGGGAAAGGTTTTCCTTTGTCTGAAAAAAAAAAACAGATTTCTGAACAGTTCTGTAGTTATCGACAATCTTCAGAAAAGTGTGTTGTGAAATCTAGTGAGTGTAACCTTCGCAGCGCCCAAACTGGGTCACGGAAATTTGCACCAACTGGGGAATTTGTTAGAGAACAGATTTTGCTGCATCATCGTGGCGGGTTATATATAAGCGTTGTGCACTGGGGGCTCCGGCGGATTGGTCTGTAATCTATGAAAGAGGCGGTGGGAACGAACGGGACAGCGATCAAACCGGAGCAGAAATTCTCACATCACACCGGGCTCCTGTGGGCTGCTGACTCAGAGGAGGCAGCTGGATCTTTTCCAATCGCTGCTTACTCCTTAGAACACAAACACACACACACACACACGCACGCACACGCATCCACAATCCACTGGAGGAGACATTCTTACTCAGACAACTCATCCAGTGACTCACATGCTTCATCACCAAATATCAAATGAACAGAAATATAATACGCTAAATTGACTTTAGGAGCTTTTAACCACGACAGTGAAATGATTTGGCACATAGGAGTAGTTTAATGGAAGTGCTCCGAGTGTTTTTTGAAATCCATGCACCTTCCCTGGACCACAGTTGCCATGAGAGTTTGCCCACTTATTCGAATGAAGGTTGATACCGATTCCCGCGTATTGTGATTGTGTGGATGGGAGCATTTGAGAGCTGTATCTTCACCTTGAGTTGCACCACAGTTTTGTTTTGGCTTAAAAGTATTCTGCATAGTGATTTAAACGCATGTATTTTTACAGTGACCTCTTTGTGACGGTGAATCTAAAGCTGCGGTAAAGTCTTTCTGTGGCGCAGAGGTTAGCGCTCGTGCTTCACAGCTAGAAGGTTCCGGGTTCGATTCCCACCTGGACGGGGCCTTTCCGTGTGGGGTTTGCGTGTTCTCCCCGTGTCTGCGTAGGTTTCCCCCGGGTACTCCGGTTTCCCCCACCACTAAAAACATGTGCAATAGGTTAATCCTCCAGCTAGGTTTTCTGACCGTCAGCCTGGCTCCACATATGGAGATGGGTCCCCGGGCGGGGCACTGCGAACGCCGCCCACTGCTCCTCACGGGTCGTCCCAGCGGCCTTCAAAGGATGGATCAAATGCAGAGGACACATTTCGTTGTACACTTAACCTTAATTTAACATATAGTTTTAAATAATAAGTGTAAAAGTATTTAAGGTCAAAATTTCAGGGCGATACATGATGCTCTTGATCTCTCCTCAGACATGGACGCGAACTACGGAGGGGGACTGTTGGACATGGTCAAAGGAGGAGCGGGGAAGTTCTTCAGTAACTTCAAAGACAACCTGAAGGACACTCTGAAGGACACGTCCACCAAGGTCATGCACCAAGTCGCCACGTAAGTGACTCAAATTTTGCCCATCGTTTCTCTTGTTTATAATCTTTCTGTTCTCTGGTCTGTTTGTGATCTGTGTTTTGCGACTCGCTTACTCAGCCAAACACAACGTTGAAGATTGACATGTTTCAGGACTGTGCTGTTTATGAAATGTAATCATCTTTCAATCTGATCTATGGTCAATCTCTTATCAACATAGCCATTCTGTGGCCGCTTGTGGCTTGTAAGTTTCAAGGTGAAATGTATTAATCTTTACTGGGACGCTGTCAGGACCCACCATAAACCTAGGTTTCGCGACCCAAATAAGAATTGAATGTCTTATATAAAATACTATATGTGGAAAAAACACTAATTAAACCTATAAAGCTGAAATTATGACCAAAACAATAGTATGTCTTACAGATTCAGAAGTTTCTACGCTTTAGTAGAAGATGAATATTGAAAGACATGTAGCTACTCTGGAAAAGACTCGCAACACATTTTTGGGTCCCGACCCTCCAGTTGAGAACCACTGGTGTAGAGTTTGTTGTTTATGAACCTAAACCATAGGATCTGTTTTTAACACGTAAAATTTAAATCTCCCAGCCCTTAAATTTCGACTACTTCACTGAATAAAGAATTGTGGCCTGCGACTGTTTACTTTAGTAAGGCTAGGCAAGGCAACTTTATTTATACCGCGCATTTCGTACACAAGGCCACTCAATGTGCTGTACAAAAGAAGATATGCAAAATTACAATGAGATTAAGTTTAGGCAAAGCCCATATAGAAACATCAACACATGGGAAATACACAGCACACGAGGTCACGTGCGGAATTTTTTCTTGGGGAGGGACGACCGGCCATTGACCGGGTAGCTGCAGAACAATGGGGGCGTGGTTAGGGAGGAGGTATGTGTGTGCGGTTATTTGCATGTTGTCTTTGCTTTGGCCTGGCACCAAGTTGCCTGTTAAGTTTTGGGAACGTTACTGTATCGTTTAGCTTTAGGTTGCAAGTATTCAGTCTTCTTACCGGGTTCCACAGGGAGCGTGTCTTTAAGTCCTTTTTCCGTCTCTAAGAAATCTTGTCCCATAGTAAGCATATTTCTTGTTGATACATCCAGATATGGCTCCGTCTCCAAGCACCAGGATATCTCTTTACACTTGGCACAGTTTTTCTCTCCATCTTTGTTTTGACTTCTTGTTCTCTGTTTTTCTCTGACTTTCTCTGTTCGTTGTACTCGTGGTAAAAATCTGTTTGTTAACTTTATTCCAGGTGCATTTTTACCAACAGTCTGAAAGTCAGTGTTTTTCAAAATATGACCCAGAGAGCTCAGTCCTTATCAGGTTTAGCTCTGTGGCTTGGCCTTGAAGGGAAGTGTTGACAGTGTAGGAGAAATAAGAGGTCCAGGTGCTTCAAACCTCCTCTCTCAGGAGGAAGAGAATTATTCCAGAATAGTTCATAAATTTATAATTTATTAGCTTTTACTTATCTCAGCATTAGTTCAGTTCTCCAGAGCAGGTAGTTCCCTTCACAGTTCAACCCTTTTCCTCCCAAAATATAGTCCATCTATTGTCCGTCTCCACAGCGAGCTGCCAGGTCGTACATAACAGTTCATCGTTGTGCGTTACTTTCCGGTGTAATTCCATCACTCGGTCACTCTTTGCTCCAAAGTGCTCATTAATTTTAACGGACACCAGCGTGGTCCGATTGCAAACTGCTGTCATTCCAAATTTTAGATAATCTAGGGCAGTCCATCCAATAAGCAGGTACCCTGTTATCAAGAGTCCAAATAAGGAAATATCTTTCATGTCTGAGACTGACAGGATCACTAGGCAAACGACATCCATCGCAAACAGAGCTGACAATCCAGTCAGGGAAGACGACCTCCTCCGTGGTCTCACTTTGTGGAAGAAAAAAAAACTTAGCAATTGCGCTGAGATTCCAGTTAATCAATTCCATAGTTTAGCGGTTCGGGAGGACAGCAAGCAGGTGGTCCAAGAGGAAAAATAAAAGTCAGACAAGACACTCGCAGAGGCAGGAAAAAAAGCACAAAAGCCAGAAGAAATTAGAAAACACGTCCGCGGAGACAAGAAGCAAGACCAAGAGTATTTAAACTCAGTGTGACTGATCGTCCTAATATCAATGAACTGAACCCACTCTACATTCATACGAAGTAGCAGACGCAGCAACTGTTAGTGACTAACAGATTAGCATTATGATAGAAGTTTATAAAAAGGCTATGAAGGCAAGGCAAGGCAACTTTTTTTATACCGCGCATTTCGTACACAAGGCAACTCAATGAACTGACAAACATCTGACCGACCTGCTCTGATGCAGTTGAAATCCTGAAATGTCTGTTTGTTTATTAATCCAATATCTACAGGAGCAGTTAGATCTTTTTCCTCCTTTTTTTCGTCACAAAGCAAAGCAGCACCGGAGGAGAGGCTGAGGCGTTGCGGGGGGGGAAAGTACTGCGCTGTAAACTTAGTTCTAAATGGAATTATTATGTTCCAAATGTCCAAAAAAAGTGACAGACTTTCATGAAAGCTGCAGTTTAGCAAATAAATGTAAATCTCAAAATATTTACTTTGTACATATCTTATTTATGCGGATGAATGTGTGTTTTACACAAGATTAATGAGATTTCCGTAGCTCATTGAATGCAATCAGAGCAGCGTGTGGTCTAAACAGTGTGGAGGGGTGTGGGCGACGGGGGAAAGCCAGGTGAGGGGGTTACTCACTCCTCCCCGTTTGCCACAATGACTACGTCCGACCCTGCTGTGACGGAGCATGTTCCTAAAAAGGGCATAAGAGCGGGATCTTCACTGTAGACTCGGCCCTCGCGGGGCACGTAGTCCAGTCGTAGCCACGCCCGCACCATTAGCTCTAATGCTAACGGCCTGTCAATCAAAGTCCGGCCCTCATTAGTATAAGAGATTTCTAAAAAATATTATTGCGAAAACCAGCCTGGTTTCTTTAATTGTAACTAACCCAGTGTTATGACAGGAGGAATGTCTATGCTATAGAAAGTTCCCAAAAATTAGAAACCAGGCTTTGAAATTGTTTGTAACGTGTCTAAAGTGCAATGCTTTCCAATGGGAGACTAGCGGCTATATGGAGGTACTACAGCAATGGCGGCCCCTAGTGCCGTTGTTACAAAGCAGAGCAGCCACAGCCACTGGTTCGAGTGCGAGTTGAAGAGACAGTAATGGCGGCCCCCAGTGGAGGAACGCAGCTAATAATAAAACTGTAACAAAACCACTGCATCCGTGAAGTAAACTTTACTTTTACTTTCAACATAACGTTATGTCGCATGTTTTAATTTGATCTGTTTTGGAGAAACGTTCATATAACGTTAGGGTCTTATTAGCTAACTGCTGTAGCATTAGCTGTTTTGTTTACATACAAGTCTAATCACCTGGAACGCTCTGAGGTCGTAAGTCATAACTTACAAGTGGAAAAGATACCAGTTACCAGTTGCCTGGAACACACCGTAAGAACCCTACTTTACTTCAAAAAGATGATCACCTGGATTTGACTAGCCAATTACAGTGGGGAAAACAAGTATTTAGTCAGCCAACAATTGTGCAAGTTCTCCCACTTAAAAAGATGAGAGAAGCCTGTAATTTTCATCATAGGTATACCTAAACTATGCGAGACAAAATGAGAAAAAGAAAATCCAGAAAATCACATTGTCTGATTTTTAATGAGTTTATTTGCAAATTATGGTAGAAAATAAGTATTTGGTAAATAGCAAAAGGTCATCTCAATACTTTGTTATATACCCTTTGTTGGCAATGACAGAGGTCAAACGTTTTCTGTAAGTCTTCACAAGGTTTTCACACACTGTTGGTATGTTGTCCCATTCCTCCATGCAGATCTCCTCTAGAGCAGTGATGTTTTGGGGCAGATCTCCTCTAGATCAGTGATGTTTTGGGGCAGGCGCTGGGCAACACGGACTTTCAACTCCCTCCAAAGATTTTCTATGGGGTTGAGATCTGGAGACTGGCTGGGCCACTTCAGGAACTTGAAATGCTTCTTACAAAGCCACTCCTAGGTTGCCTGGGCCGTGTGTTTGGGATCATTGTCGTGCTGAAAGACCCAGCCACATTTCATGTTCAATGCCCTCGCTGATGGGAGGAGGTTTTCACTCAAAATCTCACGATACATGGCCCCATTCATTCTTTTCTTTACACGGATCAGTCGTCCTGGTCCCTTTGCAGAAAAACAGCCCCAAAGCATGATGTTTCCACCCCCATGCTTCACAGTAGGTATGGTGTTCTTTGGATGCAACTCAGCATTCTTTCTCCTCCAAACACGACGAGTTGAGTTTTTACCAAAAAGTTCCATTTTGGTCTCATCTGACCATATGACATTCTCTAAGTCCTCGTCTGGACCATCCAGATGCTCTCTAGCAAACTTCATACGGGCCGGGACATGTACTGGCTTAAGCAGGGGGACACATCTGGCACTGCAGGAATTGAGTCCCTGGCGGCGTAGTCAGTGGCGCCTCCAGAAATTGTTCATAGGGGTGGCCAGATGGGGCCACTTAAAATCTTGGGGTGGCAAACCAAAACTAGGTCTAGAGCGGCTTGCCTGGCTGGCTGTGAATTTGGGCTGACAATATTCATAACTGATACTACAGTACTACAATTAACACTGGCCAGTGGGGTGGCCTTTGTTACTTTGGTCCCAGCTCTCTGCAGGTCATTCACTAGGTCCCCCCGTGTGGTTCTGGGATTTTTGCTCTTGTGATCATTTTGACCCCACAAGGTGAGATCTTGCGTGGAGCCCCAGATCGAGGGAGATTATCAGTGGTCTTGTATGTTTTCCATTTTCTAATAATTGCTTCCACTGTTGATTTCTTTACACCAAGCTGCTTACCAATTGCAGATTCAGTCCTCCCAGCCTGGTGCAGGTCTACTATTTACTATATACTATTATGGGCGGCACGGTAGCACAGCGGTTAGTGCTCTCGCTTCACAGCTAGAAGGTCCCGGGTTTGATTCTCACTGGACGGGGCCTTTCTGTGTGGAGTTTGCATGTTCTCCCCGTGTCTGCGTAGGTTTCCTCCGGGTACTCCGGTTTCCCCTACCACCAAAAACATGTACAATAGGCCTGGATGAATGTTGTGTGTGTGAATGTATGGTGGTGGTCAGAGGGACCGTAGGCGCGATGTGTGTAGTCGCGACAGCGCTTCTGTCAGTCTCCCCCAGGGGAAACTGAAGCTACTAACGTAGTTCACCACCACCGAGTATGGAGTGAATGTAAAATGCTCTCATGTAAAGCGCTTTGTGACCATGTCTGTGAAAGGCGCTATATAAATAAAGTTCTTCTTCTTCTTCTACTATTTTGTTTCTGGTGTCTTTTGACAACTCTTTGATGTTGACCATAGTGGAGTTTGGAGTGTGACTGTTTGAGGTTGTGGACAGGTGTCTTTTATACTGATAACAAGTTCAAACAGGGGCCATTAATACAGGTAACGAGTGGAGGACACAGGTCTGTGAGCGCCAGAAATCTTGCTTGTTTGTAGGTGACCAAATACTTATTTTCCACCATAATTTGCAAATGAATTCATTAAAAATCAGACATGTGATTTTCTCGATTTTTTTTTTCTCATTTTGTCTCTCATAGTTGAATAGAATAGAAACACTTTACTGTCTACCATGCACAATGATGGCAGAAATTTGCCTTGAGGTATAGCTATGATGAAAATTACTGGCCTCTCTCATTTTTGGAAGAACGTGCACAATTGTTGGCTGACTCAATACCTTTTTTCCTCCACTGTATTTTAGCAAAATGTCAATATCAGCAACACTTAAAACACTGCCTGATGTTTATATAATAATATTAAATCACTACATTTGTGACATATAAACCTTAAGATACACTAGTCCTTTGTGTGAAAATGATACTGCGTGTCCAGTAGTGTCAAGAATCAGCCTGCACGTGTGTGTGTAGCGGTGCCTGGGGGAGGTCTCAGTCTGGCACAGCTTGGCCCTGTCAGTGTTGTGGTGCACACTTCTCTGCACTGGGCTGCACAATGCCTCCTCTGTACCTCCCCTCTCGCTCTCGCTCTCTCTCCTACATTACACTGGAGCTCCTCTCACCTCTGAGTCAGCAGCAGCAGCATGGATCCTCTTGCCATACGCCGCCATTACATTTGTCTTTACCATAGCGCTCCTCCCCGTCCTCGTGTGTCTTCTCACTGTGCACTCCCGGCTGAATTATTCATAGCAGTTCATTGTGCCAAATGGCCAGTGCGCTGCTGATACACATGGATTCATTTCACGACGGATACTCTGTATAGGTGCGCCGACTTACATTTTCTTTCTTCTTACAACAGACAAAATACTGTACATTCTGAACTTTTTTGCAAACAAAAAATGTAGGCAAAAACAATACCAGTTTTATATATATCTGTAACATTAATCGAGTTGCACTAAAAACAGCAAATTTAAATACGTGGCTTGGGTGGGAGGTCTCAGGGCATCAAAATGGCTGGATAAAAATCAGCAGCACAAGAAACATCACAAAATAAATAACAAAACAGAAAAATCAGCCAAAAGCTTTCTTTCATAACAAAGTCGTCACTTGCTTATAAAAAGAGTCCACATAGTGGCGCTCATCGGGATCTTCAGGAGAGCCTGGTCTGGTGCGCCCTGATGACTAGGGGCAAAACAAGTCAGCAATATTGCCCGGAAAGTCAGGACTAAAATTTGCCACATTTTGTGCAATCTGAAGCCTGCTTAGAGTCGTCTTATTGAAACAAAAGAATGCAGAATTGCTATAATCACTATGAGGCGAGATGAAAGCATGGATGATCATTTCAAGATCTGATTTTGACAACATTTTCCTCACTCTAGAGATATTTCTCAGGTGATGAAAACTGCTTTTGGTCAGCTGACGAGAGCTGACCCGAGGTTTCTGAGGCTGGATTAAAAAAGCCTTGTTATAATATAGTTGTTTGCATATATATCGCCCTGCCTGAATACCACATGTTGTCAGTGCCTTAATGTGGCTCCTGGGCTTCAGTTGTTCCCCTCTGTTACGTGTACGTTGCGGGGAAACTAAATATACCAACGTAGTTATAAAACAATGCCTGCCAGGATCTTATATCGAGTGATTGTCCAAAAAAAGCCCCATATTTTAACTATGTTTTTAAATAGTGCATTCGATAAAATAGGAAAGATTGTATAATTAATCATCGCAAATTATACACAAAGTAGGTGGACGCAATTACAGAGCGTGGGAATGACAAAATTGACAAGCGAGAAAAAAAAACGGAAAAAAACAAATTGCTGTGTGTTCTGAAGAATCCCTTTGACAGGCTCCTCCAAAACTTTATGAGAGATGTTGACACTGCGCCGTGGATGATGACAAATACCAGGGTAGGCAGTCTTATAAAAATGATGGTATGTCCTGAAGGCAGTCGGAGGTATGGTGTGTTGAGTTTTAGTCTCTTGATTGTTTAGTTTTTGTTTGTGGACAAAAATATCTGGTGATTTGATCATAACTTTTGCCTTCACTGCTCACTTTTTGTTAAAAAAACAAACACTGATGTGCATTGTGCCAGTAGAGCTGCCTGTCCAATGGCGGCAACTGTCAACAACTAACAGCTAGCTTTTGGCATAACCCTCTCCGAGCAGCCATGGTGCTAAGCCTCCCTTTGACAGCGGGCTCTATTTCACTGGCTGTAAGTCCCCTCTCATCTGTATTCAAGGCAGCGGCCCTGCTGAATAATTGAACCTCCATGACCTGCTTGTTTGTTTACCTGGCCGACGAGAAAATTTGGTATACGGAAACAAATCTGTCCACAACACCTCTCCATGTGGTTTCGAACGAAGCGAGGGAGCCGTTTTCTGAATGACTGTAGTGTCCTTGGTGCGCACTCAGACAGCCTCCCTCTCGTCCCCCTCTCGTCCCCTTCTTTACAGACCAGACACAATTCATCCCTCATGACCGGTCTATCCTTGACCGACCTTTTCAGTTTCACCCCACTTCATCTGTAAAGCAAGATGCATTGTTAAATAAGTGTCCTGTTTTTGCACAAACTCTACTCTGATTTATTAGTACAAAATGTTTGTTTTCAAAATGAAATCCTAATACTCTCAAACATAAACCTTTTAATACAAAATATTTATACAGCTTTCCCTTTTTTATGAAAAAAGTATTCAAAGAGCATTGACCCCATTTTCTATTAAAGATAATAAATAACAGAACATGGGTTGGGGTGGTTGATGAAGGGCTCACTTCAGCTAAATGAGACACTCCTCAGTGTAAACAGGAGGAGAGGGGACTGGATAGAGGCTGGGGAGTTACAGAGACTGTCCATTCTGCCTTGTGCCTGTTCGGGCCAGAACTACATTAGCTTCAGCTTGATGTTCATTGTATCTCCTGAATAATTTCCCTTTTTAGCCTTGGTTAAAAAACAGTGTCTTACAGAAATATAGTCCTTCACCAATTGTATTGGATACAGTATGAGACCCAAGTGACCAGAGGGAGCTAACCCATTTAAGCTCTATTCTGTTGCTGCAGGACACACTTGTTTGTAGAGAAATTACAAACTGCTGTTTTCTGGTTGATAATTAATTCCTCCACACCATTCCTCAACCAAACCTTAATTTTCATGGACTTACATTTACAGCCTAATCCAAATCCAAATAGTTGCTCTACTTATTGTACTAGTTCCAAGCCTGTATAAAACTGCATAGAAATCATATGCTGAAAATGGCACTTAAGCTATGCATATTTATTTTGATTTTATTTATTGGTTTATTTGGCCCTTCTGTGGACCCACCACCTGCAGGAGGAGGAGGCATAGGGGCTGGTGCAATGTGATTTGGGCAGCTCCAACAGCTGCCCCGAAACCTGGCAACGGACAAGTGGAAGAAGATGGATGGATGGATGGTTTATTTGGTCGGGACAGTGCATGTTAATGAACATACATGGGTCTCATGCATGTAAACACGCCACACTGGCTTGTAGCCGTGGGAAAGATTTACTAACTTTTTTGTATATGATTTGCGTACTACTTTGATTCATATAATTTTATTGCAGTACCCACAATTCCACCAAGTTGGTAAACCATAGCCCCCCTCTAAATGGCCCAGTCAGAATCACAGCACTTTGCCATACATTTCCAAAAGATTGCATCTTTGACTGGAGTTTATTGCATAAAAGCTGTGTTACATCAGTGGTAAGACATGGTGCAGCTGCTCTGGCCTTCAGAGTGAATAGGGCACATATGCTGTCTTTGATCCTGGCTGAGCAGGGTAGCGTGCAGAGCTGAGGGTGACAACGTGCACATGGAGCCCTGTGCAATCATTTATACATGCATGGCTTCCAACCGCTGGGCTTTTTGGACACTCAAATGCTCATGCCCTCGTTTCCTAATTTTGCCAGGGTTTACACAATTTTTGGTCAGGATCCCGAAGTGTTTATGTGTTGCATTTTTTAAATTATGTCTATATAAATAACTCTGACCACCACCACTCTCTCACTCACTATATTCACCCAGGCTTCCAGGTGTTCCAAAACAGTTTCCCATCCAAGTACCAGCCAGGCCCTTCCCTGCGTAGCTTCCGAGTCCTGACAGGATCAGGCAGAGCAAAGGCGTTATGGCCTGATTTATTTGGGACTTCGACTATTAACAAGCAAATTAATGCATGCGATAGTCAAGGAAGGTGCTATATCTTTTGTGGGGCGAATACAACTAATCTCCTCTCTGTTTCTTTCAGATACACTAAAGGAGAGCTGGACATTGCCTATATCACATCAAGGATTATAGGTAAATGTGAAATGTCGTATTTAATTTTCATGCATTTAGGAAATAAATCGTATATGGTTTGGTCCTAGTTTTGAAAGTGAACATTTATTTTCTGAAAGAACCAGCAAACTATCCCTAGATGAAGCCTTTAAGCTCTTATTATGAAACTCCCTCCAGCTGCTCTCCAGCTTGCCATTTTAAATATAACAGCCATCTAGAAACTTTGTTACCAGAGGTGTTCCACTGCCGTCAATAGTGGGAAATCACTGTAAGTCATGGCGACAGCTTTGTGATTTTCCAGGTTTAGTACAAGTAAGAATCCTATAGTTTGAGATAGCATAGCAATGGGGTGTCATGTATATGCCCTGATTCCACTAATCATTCGACTAATTATGAACTTTTCCGTGTGTCCTCTCCCTCAGTGATGACCTACCCAGCCGAGTCAGTGCAGATCGGATACCAGAACCATGTGGAGGACATCCGCTCTTTCCTAGACAGTCGCCATGCCGACCACTACACCGTTTTCAACCTGTCCCAGCGCAACTACCGCGGGGCCAAGTTCTCCAACAGGGTAAGGGCACTTATCCTGTGCATCTGTATCTAGTTGTTAGTGGAGACTGAAGCGTGATTATTATCACGGCAGCGGGGGGAGAGTCAGGAAGAAGTTATTTTTTTTAATGGGTAAAACATTATGAAGAAATTATCAAATGTTTGTATGGGGGACAATTGAGAAAAAAATGGTGTGTGTGTGTGTGTGTGGGGGGGGGGGGGGGATTTGTGGAAAAATATGGGAAAAATAAGGGAAATAAATAGGGAAAATATGGGGAGGAAATGTGGAAGGTGTTTCTTCCTCCCTTTTTTCCCCCTTGTAGTCTGTTCAGGACAATAATCTGAGCGACAAAACAATGTAAATCAAGATGTTTGCCAGCACATGTTTACATATTTCTGATGGTTTGTAAAAATATTGCTTCATGCTACTGCTGCTACTTTCTACATATTTTCTCAAAACACTTAAAGGGATCTTTCAGGGTTTTTGACATACAGCCTAATTTCCTAGTTATTCTGAGTGATTTCTGGATATATTTTAGTTTTTTTAAATTCATGCAGTCCTTATATTTGAAGAGTTTAGTGGTGCTAGGCTAGTGCTAGGCTAGTGCATGTCTATGGTAACTAGTAGCTAGCATTAAAAACCTCTTGCAATTCATCGGGTAGTCCTCCAAACATTGCCATATCTGATTTGCAGAAAGCTCCTTTGTGAATTCCACGTGTAGGAATGCCAGCCGCAAGTAAACAAACTACTGTAGATCCGGTGACCTAGCAGATCACTCCGCCACTGCGTAGCTTACAACCAGGAAGCTGAGGAGTTCTTTTAAATGCAAAAGGGTTATATTAAAAACATTATTCAGTCAACACAGACATTCATATCGGTAGTCTGGTGTTATAAGTGATTTGCCTCAAGTGCACTTTGCTTGGGTCAGACTGTTTTTAATGCAGGATACTAGTTACCATAGACCTGCATTAGCCTAGCACCACTAAACTCTTCAAATAAGGACTGCATGAATTTAAAAAAATATACATCTCTCCAGAAATCATCAACACTCTAGATAACTATCCCTTAAATATCCCTTTTAACGCTCTGTGCATTCGTCAAACTATTACTAAGCTCTTGTCGTGTGGTACGCAGGTCTCTGAGTGTAACTGGCCGTCCCGGCAGGCCCCCGGTCTCCACAACCTCTTCGCTGTCTGCAAAAACATGCACAATTGGCTCAGGCAAAACCCCAAGAACGTCTGCGTCCTCACCTGCTCGGTAAGCTACACCTGCATAAAACCTTGGCATATTTGCATATTTATTATCCCCTTGATTTTGGAATAAATGTAGGCCATAATTTCCTGAGGTTTTCCTTTGGCTCGGAAAGCTGCTCATTCCCCGCACAAGAGCACCTTTGCTTCTCTGTAACCTCATGTGACCCTGCAGTAACTGACTCTATTTAACGATTCAGCACATGTTCGAACACATACATGTACAGGTTGCTTGAAAACGATTTTTTAAAACAATTTAACTGCTGGTTAGCTGCCAATTTGTACCTGTTTTTTCTGTTTCCACATTAAAAATCCCCATGAAAATAATATCTACTGCATTTAATAATAAAGGGAGGAAAATGTGGAATGACTTGAAACTTTACTGACTTTTTGCTAATAGGACGGCAGGTAAAAATGAGCTTGTTGGACTAACTCTCTGACGTTTACAACCTGGTTTCATTGATATGCATTGTTCCATATTAAATAAAAAAGAATATTATGATAGGTATAGGCAGGTATAGGTGCTCTGAATGCTACATGGAGCACCCATTGCAATAATAAGACATACAGCGGGAACCATATGTTTACATACACTTTATAAAAAGATACATTTGCATTTTTTTTTCTCACTGTCTAAATAGCCCAGTTATTTTTTTTTTTTATTGGTGAAAAATACTTCAAAAACACAACACGTCATTACTGCAGGCTCTCCACAGGCCTGACTCTTTGCTTTTGCGGTTTTGATCGTATTCATTGTCCTTTTACGCTATATGTGTGCAGGATGGCCGTGCTCCTTCGGGTGTCCTGGTGTGTGCCATGTTTTGCTTCTGCCACCTCTTCAACAACCCCATCCCGGCCATGCAGCTGCTCAGTGCCAAGAGGCCCGGCTCCGGTCTCTGGCCCTCGCACCACAGGTCTGTATCACATGGAGAATCATTTCATTTCTCAACTGAATCGTTTCTTGCTGTAGCTGTCCACTTTTGTCACTCACTTCTGTGCCAGCATGCGAAACACCAGGGCTCAAAGATTCGTTTTTTTTACAATTGTGTTAAAAATGTAAAATGCCAAAGCTGTGTGGTTTTAAATGTGGTATATTTGAAAGCTGGAAAAACACAAAATATAGCCATGGCGCACTTTAAAATCTACACAGTTGATCACAGGCTGTTGTTAAAGTCAAATTAGTCTTTTACCTTTAGGGCAGAACAATGTGTTCTGGCTTTTTGCCTTGACAGAGACACGCCTATGTGTCGAAACGCGTTGGCTGTCCATATGTTATGAGTAAATAAGGACTTTTAACCTTTTTTTGTACATCGAAGTGCCTCGGATGCCATTTTTTTTGACTGCTTAAACACAACAAGGTACACAGCATGTCGCTCTTCACAGTTTTATATGAATTGCTCCGGGCCTATCCTTGAAGAGCATCTTGGACAACACTCTTAAACTTACAAAGTGGACCTGTTTTGATGCACTCACAAGTCTATCTATCGTCAATGTGTTCTGGCTGTTGGAGCCATCTCTTCTTGACTGGTCGTTTGTTTGTGAAAGCGTTCCATGCTGGGATCAATCGTGTTCTCTATTTAGGGGGGACCCGGGGCTATTTGTCACACTTTTTTTTTTTCTCGGGTTCACTGCTCATTAACGGGAAATCCCACAAGAGTCAGAGCTGCATGAAGTTAAAGCTTGAACCTGTGACTTGAAGTATTGTTTCTATCATATTGCGCTAAATAGTCATTTACCGTCAAAATAAAGAACATCGACTGTGACAATGTGCCCCATTGTCACAGTCTTGGGGTTGATTGTCTCTATTGTTTTAATTGAGTTTTTAGTGTTAACATGAAATTTGATAAACTTTTGAAACGTTGCTTTATGAGATAAAAGGTCAAAATACGTTTTAAAAGAGCAATTTAATGCCAGATGCGTTCATAACACTAATTTAAAGTAACTCTTTTTTTTTTTTTTTTGGCTAAATGATCTATGAGGTGTAAAATGTACAAACATACATTTGTATAAACCAATGTATTTATTGGTTTATTTACTGGACCAAATAAACCAATAAATACATAAATAAAAGCTCATGTTAAAATAAAGTGATCATCAAAACATATTAGACACAAAAGAAAACATTTCGCACTATTTATACCCCAGTGTCCACTTTACCAACAATATAAGCTAGCTGACAAATGGCTTTAGCATGCTAGCTCTAAAAGGGCTCAAATCAAAGCTAACATCTCTGTGTCTCTTGTTTATGGCACTAACAAAAGGAAAGCTCTCACTACAAAAATAACCCAGACATTAAAGTTTGGGAAAAGGCATAAAAACATTTCAAATGTGTTGTTTCCTCATGTATTCAGTTCAAATTGAGAAAAAGATCATTGGTAGAGAGGAAGAATACCAATACACATATTATATATCAGTAACAGTGTACAGCACCCTCTAGTGGGGCTATAAAAAGCAATGTGACATATTACCCCCTGTGGCAAATAGCCCCGGTCTCCTTTACATTAACAATCTTTTAAGACATGTGAGAACTTGTCTAATGTCAAGCAAATCTCAATGCTTTCTTAAACCGCTCCTGTGCCTCGGGTTAAAACTGAATTATGGGGAAAGCATTTTGCTATCCAGCCTCAACTGTGCCGTGGAACACACTTACATTCTGAACTAATGCAGGCTCACTGATTTTACGGGAACTCTCAACTGATCTTAAAAGAAGGCATGAATAAATAAATGCCCCCTCTCCCAGCCCCAACACACACATTATCAGCCTTGACAATATAACATTATAACCCCTCGTTCTATTAATGTTATGTAATGATAAAACAATAATAATCATGTACAATTTAAAGTGCATTTGACATACTTTATAATAGCTATACCATAAACAAACTTGTTGTATGGACAATTTCTAAAAAAAAGGCCTAAAAGCTTCTGTTCATGCACATAATGTTAATATGGCTCTCTTCCATTGCAGGTATATTGGCTATGTGTGCAGCATGGTGTCAGAGAAGCCCAGTCTACCCCACTCCAAGCCTTTAATCATCAAAGCGGTCTCCATGAGTCCTGTCCCTTACTTCAACAAGCAGCGCACCGGCTGTCGGCCATTTTGTGACGTCCTCATCGGAGAGACCAAGATCTTCACAACGGCACAGGAATATGAGCGCATGAGGTAAGTCCTGGTTTCTTCATCATATATCATCATAGTGGATTGACAGACTCTATTGCTGAATTCCAGGGAGCACAGAGTCCAAGAAGGGAAAGTGGTGTTTAATCTTGGCGTGAGCGCACAGGGAGACGTGGTGATTGCAGTCTACCACATGAGGTCGACCATAGGAGGACGCCTGCAGGCCAAGGTGTTACTTTTCATTGTGTTTTATGATGGATTGTTGCAGCAGCTTTACAGATCTGCCTGTGCATAATATAATGTATGGAGTAGATATACTTTTACTCATTTAGTAGTTTGAGCGACTTTAATCTCTTCTTTTGGTTTTTAGACGTCCAACACTCAAATATTCCAGATTCAGTTCCACACTGGCTTCATCGCTCCTGGAACCACGGTACTAAAGTTTAACAAGTAAGTGTCATCATTTTATGGCGCAAATATTACGGAAAAATAATTCATAATTCATTTTGCTTGTGTTTTGTGCTTCCAGGCCAGAGCTGGACGCGTGTGATGCTCCGGAGAAGTACCCCCAGCTGTTCCATGTGATTCTGGACATCGAGGTGGAGGGAGTGGACAAACAGAAGGACCTGACTCCGCCCTGGGAGCAGTTCCCCTGTAAAGACCTCAGCCCCAATGTGCTCTTCTCCTGCCACCAGGAGCACCAGGATGCCCTGGCTATCGCTGGTAATGTAGACCAATATTTTATTATGCCTTTAATGTGGTATCCTAAATCATATGCCCCTTGCACAATAGAGCTCGGGATTGAGTCATCAGAACCGCTAAGAGTTCTGTGATTCTCTTGCTTTTTAATATTGTTCATTTAAATCTCTGGAACTTGCTGCCAGGTGTCAACCAAAATAGCAGATTACTTTTAATAATGAAACATTCTCAAAACAATCTTGAACTCATTGTCAAATGATTCAAATGTCATTCACCTTTAGACCCTGAAGTATGCTATTGTGATTTTGATTTTGCGCCTTCAAGATGAAATGGAAGGCTTGGATTTGGAGGGTAAGACCTTAGAATAGAGACTATTAGTTGAAATGAAGTTGAATGTGCTCACCTCCAATCCTTTTAGATCTTTTTACATGTTTGTTGTATGCCTTTTAGTGAACATACTGGATACTCTACTGTTAAGGAATGAGGAATGCTGCATAGACCACTTAGGTTGGATCAGCTTGTGCGTCATAGTGATCATTGCTTTGTATTTATTTCCCTTTTCCAATACTCTAACAAGTTATGTTAGTACTGCCACATAGAAGTTATTTATGTAATTTTACTTTTATTAAAATTCAAACATCGACTTTTTCCCCGTGCAGAGCCAAGCCGACCAAAAGGCAAAGGGGAGGAGAGCGAGCCGTCGGACGATGAGATGCTGTCCCTGTCCAGTCAGAGGAGCAGCGTCAGCACAGCCCCCTCTTTCAAACCGGACGGCCCTACCCTGGCCGAGTCCCCCCCCCCAGACGATGTAGACCTGCTGGGCCTGGGAGGAGAGGACATGGGCGCACACAGTGCCTCCGCCCCTCCTCCCTCTGCCACTTCCAGTGGTGCAGCCGGGCCCACGGACCTGCTCGGGGACCTGTTCGGAGCCACGCCGCAGCCCACCAGCGCGGCCTCCTCTGCCCAGTCCACTCCGCACAAAGTACCCCCCAACACTGCCTCGCCGTGCCCATCGCCCGCACCAGGTAAATGACTAGAGGCTGAACACTTGTAATTTCACATTGTATATGGCTACAAACAGCAACAACATGTATTACAAATGTGGGTTAATGCATTCTGGGGTTTTGAACAATTACTGACAATATTAGGGTCTGAGAGTGGTTAGCATTCTCACAAAGTGCATCTGGTTTGGTTTGAAAACAAGGGACTGTACTCATTTTGGAGTAAGTTTTGTAGATTTTAAAATACACAGGTGACAAATAAGACATAGCTGAAACTGCCATTGCAGCCTCTACATATTGAAAAGAAAAATACATCATCATATAAACCAATTTGGCATTAATACTATTTGTCAGACCAGTCATATATGTTCTAGTAAAGGTGCTGTGATTGCTCCCCAATAGCATCAACACCATTAATGATCACAATCATAATTATCACAATATTGGCAAACAGTTGCTGAACAAATGTATAACATCATTGGCCTGTTGTTATGTTCTTGGCTTATTTATTACGTTCTCAGTTCCTAACACAGCACAGTAAAAATATACGGTTGTGATCACATGATTCTGATTTCGTTTATCAAATATGACCCCAATAACGAACCTCTCTTCTGGACCCACAGCGTTTGATCCATTCGGCGCAGGGCCCATGCCTAAACCCCAGGACATGATGGGCTCTCTCCTGGGACCAGGTAACACGGGGCAGCCAGACCCCTTCCTGCATGCTGCTCGCTCTCCGTCACCCACCCTGCAGCCCTCAGGTCTGGGTAAGGCATGCTGCGCTGCTGAAAACCATTATTTACAGGTCCAAACAGTATCAGTTGCTCGAAGTATATTTGGATAGAGCATGCATTATGTAACTCCTTTGTCAGGGGGCATGGTTGTGCAAGAAACATGTCTGTTTTGCTTAGCTTTTTCCGCTCCTGCCTGCTGAGAGACTGGCTTTGCAACATATGGTGTAATGTATTTTTGAACTCACTGAACTAAGAGTGCCAAAATCCAGTTTGAAAATGTACAACAATGTATAGCAGATCATGTAGCGACTCAGCACAAGGCCTGAAGCCCATACATATTTGCCCAAAACTTTGATCAAAGGAGGGTAGTAATCAGTTACATTTACTCAAATACATTTACTCTAGTTACTAACTGAAGAAGTTGTTACTTCTATTACCAATTTTCATGCCATTTTCAGTAAAAAAAATGTAATTCAAGTCTGTTTGGGAAATTTTAGATCCCAGTAACTAGCAAAACAACAAAATTGGTTACATTCCTACCTGTCTTGAATGTGCAGAGTATGCCCCTGAGCTTCATCAAGATCAGCATCAAAGGCCGATGCGTTTTATGTTTTGAACGAACACACTGGGCTTGAACCCTGGACTTTTGGATTCTCACGGTGCTTTCCGGGCAACTGGTAAATTTGCCGACCTGCCACACAGCTCAAACTCGTAATTACAACGTGTAAACTCGGAGATGTCCAGAGAGCACCGAGTTCGGATGCGAGATGAAGATAGTAATGGCGGTATATGTGTGGAGAAACATTCATGTAACGTTAGCCTCTTATAGACGGATCTCAATGCTGACAAACATGAGACACGTGGCTGATGTGCGCGGTGCAGAAACCAGGCGCTTCCAATATCACGTAACCGTTTTTTAATTTCAGATATCAGTTGTTTACATGGGTTACGCTCTAATAATCAATGAACCGCTGTTAACGCTCTGAGGTCGCCATTTTCAAGTGGGAAAAGGACCAGTTGCTTGGAATACGAGGAGTAGCGCCACAGGGAGCCCTTTGACTCCAAATCCCAAATCACCATCATTACAGCCATGATGGCCTCTGGCTCCTTCTAGTGGACACACACAGTAACTGCAACGGAGGTTTGTAGGAACCGATAACGCAATGATGGCCGATAACGTAATAACGATCTGTCAGCCGGAAAGGTAAAACAGTTATTATGTTATTGACTGGTTACAATATTGGCCTGTCAAAATGAAGATCATTCACATATGTAATAAATTCAGTCAACAAAACCTGTTAATCATTGTTTTTGTGCAGTTTTCTCAAAAATGTTAGATGAGCTGTTATTTTGTGTGTGGTTTTTTACTGTTTTTTACATTTTACTGTTTGTTTGTTTGTTTTTGATCTCAAATGGTATTTACTGCACTTAAGGTAACTTGTAGCAGCTCACATGCATTTCCCATGATGACTTCAGTTGAATTAATATTGTCTACGGACATTTTAGATCATACCAGTAACTAGCATTAACAACATATGTTGACTATCACATTTAACCTCTATGTAGCGACTCACTTTGATGGCAATTTATTCATGCCAGCGGCAAAAAAAAAAAATCCGTAGGTATGTGCTTGCCACCGTGTACATTTCTCATCCAATCAGAGACGTATTACGATTAGGCACCAGCCCACAGGGTCAGGGTTAAGCTGATTGGTTGATATATGTATGACGTTTCACATTCATGACTTGTGATTGGTTCATGGCAGAACATACTTCCGAAAAATATATATTCACATCCGGGCCTCATGTCAGTTACTGTGTGGGTTCACTAGAGGGAGCCAGAGACAACCATATATCATTGCGGTAACCATAACAACCAACCGGTCCTTTAGCAGCAAGTGGAACTAACTGATGGTGATTGCACCCTCCGTCATCAGCTTAGTGTTGAGTTCTCCACGTGGTTTTTCATGCATGTTCAGCTATTATATTATATTAATATTATATTAAATCAGCCCTTCAAGTAGTATTGTCACCAAACCTTTACTTAAGTATCATAGCCATTATCTGTACTAATTTACTTGAGTAATTATGTCACTGCTGTTTACATCTACTTGTTTAAAATGGTCTTTAAACGATTCAAGTAAATATTCTGGCTTCTCTACCCACCATTGTCAATAAATACATTTGAATCAACTCATCATATTTTTTACCATGTCCCCCTCTGCATCGTCTCATGGCCCTCTTAGCGGTCTATACGTGATGGGCCTCAGCGTAAAGAATAGATCTATTCAGAGTTTGCTCTGTCAGTGACCCACGCACACTTTGTTTGTTGACCAGGACGAAGTTCTCCGGTGCCCCCTGCCACCCCCACAGTCAACATCCAGCAGCAGAACGCCATGGGAAGCTGGGACTGGAACAGGCCTGCCACCACAAGCACAGGTGAACAAGAGTATTCAGCACACTGTGCAAAAGTGTCATCTGTAACATATACTGAGCTAGTTATAAGAATGACAGATCAGCACATTTTTCAATTCTTGAATTAGTAAGTTTATTTTGATCTGCATCTTTGTACTGTTTGGGTTTGTTTGTCTTTTTTTGTTAGTGAATTTGAAATCGTTAATCTGATCAATTCAAACCTTTGGCTATGGGAACCGTTTGCTAATATATGCTATAAATGTCTTATTTGTAAATGTCAGGTTTTGATATTTGATCCACTTTGTACCCAGGACTCTTTCGCAAATGAAATTTGGATATCAGTGGAACCTCCTGGTAAAAATAAAGAAGTAAATAAATAAATATTACATGCAAAAATATAGTAACAATAAGATTATGATAGGTTGTGTTCTGCAAGATGGAATATTGATCATAGAAACTACGGGTAGTCATTTGGCCTTTCATAATTTTTTATTTTATTTTTATAAAATGCGTATAAATTAAGTGGATTTGTAGAAAGAGATGAAAAATGTTGTTGTTTTTTTTTATTAATAAATGCTTGAATACTTTTGTTATTTTCACTGCTTCAATAGGAGGAGGATTTGGCGTGGGCAGCCGGTCAGCCACCACAAGTCCGACCAGCTCAGTCCACAGCACCCCCACTCACAACAGCAACAAGCCAAACACACTGGACCCGTTTGCGGACCTCGGGAAACTGGGTATGCTCTCAAAACACTCTGAACCTGTCGATTTTATTGTTATCTCTGAATCTGCCGCTCCCCTTCCTCAGGAGGGTCAGGCTTCTCCAGTAAACCCACCACGCCCACCGGCTCCACCCCGTCCTTCCCCCCCATGGGCTCTCCGTCACGGCCCCCTCCCTCGCCGCAGCACACGGGAGGCTGGCAGTCCCACACAGGCGCCGGCTTCCCCTCGTGGCAGCCCGGAGGAGGAGGAGCAGGTGGGGCAGGTGGAGGAGCGGGATGGCAGCCGCAAGCACCAGGCTCTGCCCCCCAGCCAAAACCCAGCCCCAGCCACACCCCCATGCCCCACACGTCACCACAGAACAGACCCAACTACAACGTCAGCTTCATGGGAGGCGGGTCGCCCAGCGCAGGGGGCAAAGCACAGGCTAACATGGGTGAGGCAGCAAGGTGTTGTCTTGAGTAGTTTGATTCATTTGATTTGTCAAAGAGGTAGAGAAGATATTTGAATGTCATTCCAGGTGCAAAGCCCAAAGCCTCTGCTGCCAACTTCGACGACCTGCTGTCTGGGCAGGGCTTTGCAGGGGCCAAAGATAAGAGGGGGCCCAGGACAATAGCAGAGATGAGGAAAGAGGAGATGGCCAAAGAGATGGACCCAGAGAAGATAAAGGTGAGGTCGATTTATCCAGTTTGTCATTGACATCAGCGACGTTTTTGTGCATCGTCTTGCAATTCAAGTCGAGTATTGCACATGTGACATTACTGGGCATGTTTTGACAATGGATGAATCATGTCTTACCTTTCCCTCGACATTGTTTTATGTTCCAGATCTTGGACTGGATCGAGGGTAAAGAGCGTAACATCCGCGCGCTGCTGTCCACCATGCACACGGTGCTGTGGGAGGGCGAGACGCGCTGGAAGCCCGTGGGCATGGCCGACCTGGTCACTCCCGAGCAGGTCAAGAAGGTCTACAGGAAGGCCGTCCTCGTGGTGCACCCAGACAAGGTACAATATACTATGTGTGTTATCAGACTACATGAAAGTAATCAAGTGAACTAGCATGATGAAAAAAAAATTTAATAAATCATCGGCCAATACGGTTTGCCTACTTTACAGAAATAACATGACTTACACACTACATGTTATAGTCTACAGCTTCTAAAATCTAAATTAATTGCACATTGGTATAAGATATCGTTTCCCCCGAAAGTGATTGCAATGTGAACAGACAGACGGGTTAGGAAGTGTTGCAGAGAAACCTTTTAGCACACGATACAAACAGTGACAAAAGCACAATGGCCGCCACTAAAATAATGGCACTTTCCACGAGGCGATGCGTGAATGTGCCAAAAGTGGGCGTCAACCAGTCAAACAGGGATTCTGTTTTTGCCTGCTGGACGGACTCCCCCGCTCTATACAGTTGATTCACGATGTCGTTTACGGTAGCGTTGTAGTCCGGCACAAAAGTGCAACACTCCTGACCGATGACGGCACACGTCCCGCCTTGTGCCGCCAACAGGAAGTCCAGGGCAGCTCTATTTTGCAAAGCGAGCAGTCTGACAGAGGCCAGTTCACTTGACATGAGCTGCAGGGCCCTGCCTGTTTCATTGGCAATCTTCTCTATGGCGTGGGACAAGTCCGAAATCTGATCCAGCGCCGACATGACCCCGTAGAAGGGAAGCAGTGGTCCCAGCACGTTCTTCACCGACGACTGGTGGTGCGTGCCAAATATATCCGAAGTTCCACGCCGAACCCTTTTAGCTTTTAATTTTTCCGGAAGCTTATGCGCCACACGCATAGCCGGGACGACATACGCCAACCCGCAGCAGCCCTTGTAGTCTATTGGAAGATACGGGTACGCCAGGCCCCCGCAGACCCAGTACATCCCAACCGGGGCGGAGATGGAGCAGGTCGCAGCCCGGTGAGCCAAAGTGTTCAGATGCTCCGCCCCGGCCAGCTCCAAGCACTGGTCTGGTGCTGCGTTCGAAGCGTGGACGTCCCCGGCGACGAGCTCGGGGTCCCATTTGAAAGTGCGAACACAGTCGGACTCGCCCACGGCCGTTTTGCCGTCGTTTCCGAGACACCACTGGAACGGCCGGGGTATCAGTTGTATCGGGACCGGCTTGGGCGCGTCCACGCATCTGTTGCAGTTGCCGTACGCCGCCGAGCAGCTCAGCGGGCGCATTTTGGGCATTTGGGGGCAATCCGGGTGCGAGTAAGACCTGGGCGCGTGCACGTGTAGGAGATGGCAGGTGTCACAATCCGAAGCCGGTAAGGCCATGAGCGGGAGCCCCTCTCCGGCCGTGTATGGCATCAGGCCGCATATGTAGCAGCTGGAGTTAGGGCCGATGTGGTTGGCCACCTGCCACGCCATCGTCAGGAACACATTGACGTCATTTGGTCTGTCATCTTGGGCTTTTGTAGCTGCCGGTTTGGCCACCGCGGCGGCCAAAATGTTCAGGAGCAAGGATAGACTTGAACCGGGCGACATTGCGATCTCCTCACGTTCCCTCAGAGCCGCTTGCTTCTATAATAAGAATATAATAAATAAGAAAAGTAGATTGTGAGACGCTTTTCCCCTTTTTTTTTGGTATTGTTGCACCCACTAAACTGTCTTACCGGTTTCAGTCAGTCGCGAAGCCGCCGTCTCTCGGGATGCCTTCAGCATGAAGGTCCTCGCGGTTGTGTCCTCAGAGCACGACGCGCTCATATTTAGGAGGAGCTTATCCAATCAGGCGAGAGAAACGAGATTGGCTCCTATCACTTGTTATCCGGCCACTGTGTAAACTATGCAGTGGCTGAGTGGATCAGATGATCAATAGAGGGCCGTTAATCACCGTGGAATGTGGAGAACGGGAACAAAGCTGGAAAATGCATTTGAATTGAAAAGATCGTGACCTTTTTTTTTTAAGCAGTTAAGCTCAAACTCAATGCATTTGTACTTTTAGTTTAGTACAGATAAAGGCAGGTCTAAAGTCCTATCCAAAAGGCTTTTTTCTGTTCGGACTAAGGACCAACACTGTATTTGTGAAATATGCGGCCTTTCATTTATAGTATTATTTATGTTATATATATTTTTTTTTTGTTTACTTACAAATCCTTTTCTTCCGCTCCTCCGCAGGCAACGGGACAGCCCTATGAACAATACGCCAAGATGATATTTATGGAACTGAACGACGCTTGGTCGGAATTCGAAAGCCAAGGACAGAAGCCCCTTTACTGATCGGAGAGACCGAGAGAGTGGGACTTGTAAAGCAAACTCCTCCGAGTGTCTCATTCTCAAGCCACAACCCGCCCTCCAAACCAACCGTCCATACCTGCCTTTATATGCGCCCCCCGCTACTCCCCATCCACACAACCTCGAAAGGACAGCGGGCTGCAAAAACGTAACTCTCTAGCTCAAATGTACTGTAGGTATGTGTGCAACAACCACGGTCCTCCTTCAGCGCTCCCCCGGACTGCAAGCGACGGATTGGTCACGTGGTGCAGGCATGATTGAGAAAATTGCATCAAGCAGCGTCAACATGCTTTTAAAACTGATCATAGCGTTCGTATGGGATGCACCTTTTAGTTAGCGGGAGGTCCAGTGGGTAAAAAGGAAATTACTTCTTTTTTTTTTTCCCCCATCAACATTTCAAGGCAATACAGTCTAAATTCTAATTTATTACAAGACGAGTACAAGTGCTTATATAGTCTAAAATTGTTCTAATGGTGCATTTACTTGCAAGTGTTTCCGAATAAATACAGTAGTAGAGTTAGGTGGTAAAATTAAGAAATCGTATTTGGCTCGACTCGGAAGTAGGGGTCGTGTTCATTTTACACTTTGTCTTGAAGGGTCACTCCTGCTAACACTTTTCAAACACGACGTTGCATATTGTACATTATTATGCATCACCATTTTGACTGGTAGAGAACTTGAAATGCTCCACTACGTTTTTTGTTTTGTTTTGAGGAGCAATTCACAGCACAGTAAAACTATGGTAATAGGATAATAAATAGCCTCGTGACTAAAACGTTTAATATTTACATGAAAACAGTGCGATTTATTTCATGGTTAATCCTGGCCTTAATCTAAAATAAAGGCTTCATAACAATATTTAAAATGGGCGGCATTTGCCTCCCTTATTACCATGTTTTCCATCATACTAACATGTGATTACTGTGCTGTAAAGTCACAGCATCACCGTGAAGGCAGATTGCAGCTTTGAACAGAATGGATCGTTTTAACTTATTTCCTTTGTTTTTAGTTACTGTCTTTGGATGTCAAATTTGTCGTCTCATTTCCAAGTGTGGAACTTTCCTCCGCGTCATTGCAATAATACATATGAAAATGAAAGATTATCAGTACGGTATGTGGTGAGACTCTGCGTCCGTAAACATTTGCTTTTACTTTCATTTTACTTGAATTTTCCTTCAATGACATCTCGTGACTGCACTGACACTTTTTTTTATTTATTTGTAATTAATTTAAATTAATGTTTATCTGTGGAACATCTGCAATAATAATACGGCACTGTTTTGTATGGCTATGTTGATACATTTCTTAAAAAAAACCTATGATAGAGGTGATTACTAAATGAACGACGGACGGATTGCTTGATCATCTTGAAATGCTGCCTTTTTTTCTTCTTCATGTGTATGGACCATATCTAACCCAGTCATGACTTATGTGTTAAAACTTATCGAGTGAATCTGGCATGAAGTCTTAGAGTCAGTAACAAATGTACTCAAAATCAGCAGACCAAGTTACATTGTTTAGAACTTTGCATTACCTGGATGTTTGTAGGACTACACGTTTGTATTAGTGATGCCCAGTTTTATCTTGCAAACATATCTTATTTTGGCATTATTTTTTCTAAAACATCTCTGAAGGATGCAGATCAACTAAAGACGTTACCAAAAATAAGCTCCTTGGCCTGCTCTCTCTGATCTTACAGCTAAGTTCGCCTCTAGTACCCATGGGCGTGTGTTGCGTTTGTATGGATCGAGCTGCGGGAGGGGGGGCTCACTACTGTATGTTATGTGTCTGCCTGTCTGCTGTTCAAGTATTACTACGATTAATGTGTACACTGTGTTCCTTTGCAGTTCTGTTTACAGGATGTACATATTGACCAGGTGCAGTGCACACGAAATAAACTGGAAAAAACTGAAGAGAGAAAGAGAATATCAGTACGAACTTGTAGTGGATTTCTTTGGGCGCTAGAGGGCGGCATTGGACAAAGATGCAGTATGCCGCTATATATACTTGAACAACACAATCTAACTCCCTTGTGTTCCCTTTATGTATACCTATAAAAAAACAAAGGGAACACTTGGACCTACTGTAGTTGTGTGGGGAAAAAATGGACAGTGCTAAATACCAATAGAAAAACTAAAAAAAAATACTGTTTTGGTTAGACAGCTGCTTTAATGTGCTGGGAATTATGTTTAAAAAATAAAATAAATTGGTACAGCACATCCTCATTGCTAGTAGAGTGGCGGTAGTGAAGAGACTGAGTCAGTCCAATCCCTTTACCCAAACCCAGCCCAGTATAAAGACTAACTTGCCAAGTAACAGACATCTCAGACCAACAATGGCTACTGCAAATGCATTACCCCTTAAGGATATCACCATTTTTGCTAACCCCTAGAGCAGTGGTTCCCAAACTTACTGTAATGGTCATGTGAACACCCAGGGACCCCCATTGCTAAACATGTAATTGTCCCCTATAGTACGTTCACGGCAGGGTTAGCGCCCGTGCTTCACTAGAAGGTCCTCGGATCGATTTCCACCTGGACGGGGCCTTTCTGTGTGGAGTTTGCATGTTCTCCCTGTGTCTGCGTAGGTTTCCCCTGCCACTAAAAACATGTACAATAGGCCAGGATGAATGATGTGCGTGTGTGTGTGTGAAGGCATGGAGGTGGTCAGAGGGACCGTTGGCGCAGATGTGTGCAGTCGCGACGCTTCTATCAGTCAACCCCAGGGCAAACTGAAGCTACAAACGTAGCTTATCACCGAGTATGGAGCGAATGTACAATTGTCTCATGTAAAGCGCTTTGTGACCATGTCTGTGAAATACGCTATATAAAGTTCGTCTTCTTCTTATAGTAATTTCAAGCAGCAAAACAGTGAATATTAAGTTTAATGGTGTGTATGTTTCCTCCTTTTTTTAATTAGTTGACATAAGCAGTTTCCCATGTAAACAATATAATACATGGAAAATAAAATATAGTGTCAATATAAATTATATATTTTTTATCACATCAGAAAATCCTGTTGGGGCCACCAGTTTGCACTCAAGACATGTTATGAGGGGCACTGAGTTGAAAACGTAAAACTAAAACAGCCTCGAAACATTTCACTCAACCTTGTTTTTGTTCCTTTCTTCTCCCTTCACTCTGTTCTTTAGCCACAGCCTCGGAGGTGCCCTACTCTGACGCGGCTCTCCTCTGCATTATCGTCACTGATCATATCATTTTAGCAGCAAACCCCCATCGCCCCCTTTATACTTTCTCACTCACTGCCCGCCTCCCAGTCCCCACGCGGTTCTGTCTGCTCTCGGGCCTAATTGTTTCCTTGTGGCATCGCTTTGCTGAACATAAGATGTGACTATCCAGAAGGAAATGTGCGATGAATCGAGTGATTCATCGCAAAATACGTTCGCTGGCTGCTTCAGTTTTCCCCTAGCCAATGTGCTCCGCCTCTGGTGGTGACAACACTGACGCACTTCTGTTCTGGCAACACGAGAGTAGTTCTATCTTTCACATAATGCATAGGAACAAGCCTGGCATCGACAGGGTAAACATGTTGTTCACTTGTCCCATGTCCTCGGGTTACACACTTAAAAAACACCTACTCTCATTTTGTTCTCAGACTGAACTCTGTCAATGCCATAGTCTGGGCATGTGAAAGGGTGTCTGCTTGTTACTTGACCTCTGTATTACAGGATTGTCACAGTTTATTTTTTATTTATTTATTTATTTGAACAGGGACAGTGTACAATCTACATTAGCCTCAGAAAGGAGAGATGCATTGTACCAGGTTATAGCACTTGTGTTAATTTCCACCTGCAGCCCCTGGGCCTATTGTACATGTTTTTTTTTAGTGGTAGGGGAAACCGGAGTACCCGGAGGAAACCTAGGCAGACACGGGGAGAACATGCAAACTCCACACAGAAAGGCCCCGTCCAGGTGGGAATCGAACCCGGACCTTCTAGCTGTGAAGCACGAGCGCTAACCGCTGTGCTACCGTGCCGCCACAGGTTCCAGCAGATGCCTGGAAACTCATCCCTCGCGTCCGGACTAATTCGAAACAGACAGAAAATAAGTTTAGAGATAGTTTTTCCAGCTGCTGTGAGACTGGGAAATGACGGGCCCTTGAGGATCTCCACAGTCTGGGAACTAATTAGGATTTCTCCTCAGACATATTGCTGAATTATTTAATCCGAGGCTTTTATGTTTGGATTGATGTTAAACTCGCATAGAAAGCTTGTTCATGTCTGGCCTTTTGATCTTTGGTTGAACAGTGCGTGTACGTACAACACTGGGCCAAGTGCAGAACTGCAGCGTGGGGAGATTACTGAACCACTCAGTCCAGCTCTGAGTAAAGTTGTCCCCTCGCATGGTCTCAGCAACTGACCACCTCAGTTAGAGTTAGATTTACTATATTTTACTATATCCCTAAACTAAGATCAAATGGTACACAGGGCTTAAGCCACATTTAGTCTCTAGCAGGTGCTTCCGATGTTCTTTTCTATCGTCTAATTTGAAGCTGCATTCGTGCTGGTTGTTTTCGCATAGAACAACAATGAACACGGTTTTGACTGAATAGGTAGCGTTCACGTGACATCACAACATTCTAAAGAGCCTATAGTTTAACATTGAGGTGGAGGGCAACTGAAAATTCCACGGCCGTAACCATAGTAACGCTCAAAATGCAGATTTATAGTCTTAAATCATTGCTAATATCTCTGTAATTACTGGGCCAATTCACATGAAACTAAAACTGACACAAAGTTCAAGGTCATATCTTCCAGCACATATGAACATATGTCTAATTATTTCTTCGCAAAGGTGTCCAAAAGTGGAGACAATATTCAAAAACATGTGCTTCATGTTGGCCAGTAGAAAGGACTTTCAGCCATAAAATCCACATGTCAGGTTTGTGAATCCAATCACTATCAACTGATGATCAGAGAAAACATTTGGACGTTTTCTTTTTGGAAATTTCTTTCAAAAACTGTTTCTCTCCCATAGAGTTGTATTGACACCTGCCCTCCAACTGAAATGGAATTCTATAACGTGAACGCTACCTATTTATATCCACTGACACTTAACAATTTCTCCTTTTGTTCTGATTGAGAGCATCTGGTGTGAGCTTTGCCATGTAGCGCTGCCAAAAGGGGTTTGCTGAGGCCTGGGGTCATCAGGGACATGTTCTGTTGCCTCAGGCACGTTTCCATAATAGCCACTCAATCGCAGTGAGGCCCAAGTTAAAGTGACATTCAGCATCTACTTTAGCAGGAGTTATGGTTGAACCGGTATGATAAAGACTTTAATGTAGATGAACAACATTAATAATTACATTTATTGCGCAGAGAGTAAAATGCTTTACCAATCATGAAAGGTGCATGAAGGGTGGACATAACTCTATCTCCTGATGTATTTCCCTATAGCTGTAGTAAAACTAATCTTCCCTAATGATTGAAGATGTTCTAATATGACATGACGATGAAAGGATTTACGTCTATTACTTGTGGAGACTTGACGAGTGAAAGGATGTTGCAACAACTGTCAGCGTGGGCCTGGACCGAAGAATGCTGAGAGGGCTTTGAGACATGACTCTCCGAGGCGTGTCTCCTCCAACGGGACATCGGTAGTCTGATTTATTCACGGGACATTCTCAGTGATCAACCAACAGGTGGAACAAAAGATATCAATGAACAACGGTGATATTGACATTATTAATAGGAAATGCTTGCGAATAAAGTAAAAGGTCATCATGGTGTGGTAAGTTACTTATAAAAGACATCCAGGAATGTGTCAAGTTAACGTAAAAAAGAATTAAATTGACAAATTAATATGATCTCCAATCCCGAGGCCATGGTATGGTTCTCCACCGGAAAAAGGGTTGTTTCCCCTCTTTGTTTCCCCTCTCGAGGTCGCTGAAGAGTCCTTGCCTCAAGTGGAGGAGTTCAAGGATCTCGCGGTCTTGTTCACAAGTAAGGAATGGATGGAGCGTGAGATCGATAGACGGATCGGTGCAGTCGCTGTCTCAGACTGTTGTGGTGAAGAGGGAGCTGAGTCAGGGGGCAAAGCTCTTGATTTACTGGTTGATTTACATTCCTACCCTCAGCTATGGTCATGAGATCTGGGTAATGACCCAAAGGACAAGATTGCAGATACAGGCGGCCAAAAGGAGTTTCCTTCGCAAGGTGGCTGGGCGTACCCTTGGTGATAGGGTGAGGAGCTCCATTACTCAGAAGGAGCTCAGTGTAGAGCCGCTGTTCCTCTTATGTCGGGAGGAGCCAGCAGAGCTCCATCATCTGTTTCGGATGCCTCCTGGTCGCCTCCCGCTGGGGCATGTCCCATTGGGCATCAGGGAAGACCCAGGACACATGTATCTAAAACCTGAGTTCTGGGGCGATCAGCCACATTGTTCTTTGCTTAGACAGCGTTTTACTGTATACAGTTAAATGTATTACTGGCAGTTCCTATGAATAGCGATCACAGCTGCCATAGGACAACAAGTCTTTATTAATAACCTGTATGGGTTTCCATGTGGAGTTGGAAACAGCAGGGCTGTTCTTAAGAGTTAATGCCATGTTTATATTGCGCCAGCACTGACTTAGACTCGCGTTGACAGGTTACTACAGTAGCTGGCCATTGTGACTCATAAGCTCCTATAGTTTAAAGTTGTGCTGCCATACAGAAATATTGAGCGTTCACATGCAGCAGTTTCCACAGATAAAGTCATCTACCCTTGCCCTGGAGCGAGTGAGAGCCAGGCAGGATTATAGCAGGCCGTAGTGAGATCCCTGCAGAGCTATAGGCCTCAGTGAGTCAGGAGAACTGTATGGGATCAAGTGTCATTCGGCGAGTGAGAAATCCCCAAGAGCGCTGACAGAAGAGGATCGGGGACAAGGCGCTGAGGTTATTATAGTGTTATAAGTGTGAACTGTTTTGTGATCAAAGCAACAAATGATTCTTTTTAACATGAGCATGGCATCGGTCCAGTTGGGAGAAAGTTTACGGAGATTGTCGGAAGCAGGTGAAGAAGGGTAGTCAAACTGCGCATCCCAATCCCAGCTCCGCTTCAGCAGCAGAACCACTAGGGCCCACCTATCTCTAAGAAATCCTTTTCCATGTCCTGAACTTCCTCGCACCTCACTCATTTCTCTCTTAATGATACAGCTTGCTAGACTAAGCGATTAAGTAGTATAGCAAAAATAAAGTGTGCTTCAAAATGGAGCCTGGGGGACTTGTCTTATTTGTTTGTGTGTTTTTGCCTTAGATGCAGCTTCACTGAAGATTGCAGAACGTCTAGCCGTCCAGGTAGGTGCAACCAGAGGAGTTCTAGTTTGCCAGTCCACGCAGAAGCTGTAGGGTTTCATCCAGAAGGGAATCCGGCTGCCACTGTGGCACAGAGGTTTCCCATCTCACAGCAAGAAGGTCCAGGGTTTGATTCCTGGTTTTTGTCTTTTATTTCTATGTGGATGCTGCATGTTCTCCCTGTGTGTGTCTATGTAGGTTTCCTGTGGGCACTCCCTATAGTTAAAATGTGTCAAGGTCATGATCCAGGTCCTGGATAAAGTGAAATCCACAACAGGTTATCACAAGGCTCTGTTTGAAGCCTGGGTCAAATACAGAGAATGAATTTCAAAAAGGGGACGATAAAGTCACCAACACATAACACAGAAACTATAGATAACAAGACATAATAAAAAAGAACAAAAACAAGAGACAGGAAACACATTTCTTTGATCAAAAAGTTGCGGGGGGGGGGGGGGGGGGGGGGGGTGGTAGAGCTGTAATTCTTTATTGTCAGCTAGGGAGTAACTCTGGCTCTGGCTTGTATTCTGACACCACAGTCAGAAATAGCGCTCATGCCCAGAGACACTCCACTCCAGATTACTGTAAGCTCTCTATCTGTGTATAGGTTTGTGGCACTACTGCGCTGCGAGGGGCATTACAGCCAGTCTATGTCAACAAAACGCTGGACCTTTCCTGGACGCTCTGCCACAGCGTTCTGAGGAACTGGCTTCACAGGTGAGTGTTTGCCAAAGCAGAGGCGGGACGAAGCTGAATGATTTTATATTTTGTGAAAGCAAAAGTCCACATCGCCTTGTGTAGATAGCGATTGACGACCTTTTTTCTGTTTTTATTGTGACGTTTACTTGAGAGCAGATTCAAGTTTCTTTCCACGTCTGCAGAAAAGTTTCCAAAGACTTGATAATGAACAAGAGAAGACACTGTGTACTGCTCAAGGCTCCTCCACTGTATTCATCATCACTGACTCACCGGCATGGATTGATGTATGATAAATGGCCAAACTTAATTCTTTGTTTTCGGCTGTGCAACATGTCAAGAGATTGTATTGTGCGTCGAAACAGCTTTCTGTAAGAGTGACAAGAAAGTTTACAAGACAGCGTTGAGACCAGCCCAATGGTTTGGTGATATACAGGATTTGGCAGAGCTGGACGTGCGCATGAGGAAGGAAACCTATAGGGGAAGACCAAAGAGATGACCGATAGTTGAGGATGAGGAGTTGTATAACTATACAGAATGGCCCTCATTTATCAAACTTGTGCACGGTAAAATCAGAGCGTATGTGGGGTATACGAAAAATCACCGCCTGTTTTGGCATTTATCAATCTGAGCGCACCGTACACCTGGCTCAGATCCTACACCAAGTCAGGAGGTGGTACATGATACTCCAATTTTAACTAAACACTAAACGGCGCAGGAAAACAGTTTTTAACAGCATGAATCGCATTGCCACGTCGCATATGATCCTCATTAGTGATTTAAACATGAAGCAAGGCGACAGCGTTAATGTTTATGGACTTGAGCTGCATCGACACGGGCCGAGCCCAGAGGCTCAGCCCGGACCAGAGACACTAGAACCCGGACCAGAGACACTAGAACCCGGACCAGAGACACTAGAATTATATTTATGTTTGTTTTTTTGTTTTTAACAAAATACCGCTGCTGCGCAAACTTTGTGTGGATTCCCCGCCTCACACCCGCGGCCGCTGCCGTGTACCGGGACACCGGGCCTCACCTGGGTCTGCGCGTGGCCATGCTCTGTGTTCTGGTTGGTTTGAGCGCTGAGTCTGTGGACCGTATTCCGTGCTCGCGAGTAGCCCGGGCGTCAAACAAATCCTTCGACGGATCCACAGCTTTCGTCGGTCCCGGTCGGCTGTCAGCTCTCCTGCACCTGTTTCCTCCCGGACGAAAGCTCTGCTCCGGCCGAGAGACGCGTAGTCCTGCCCCCGGCTCTAACGCAGATCGAGTCCGCGGAGCTTTTCGCTGCAGATCATGGTCCAGAGTCTGCTCTGACTGCAGCGTTGTATCCACGCTTTTTTTTTTTATGTGGTCTAATTTTATACCCTTTTTTATATTGGCTATTTAGGCCTACAGCTTATTTAATAAAGGTCACTTTTTATTATTAGCCTATTTCTTTTCCCCTTTTTTTATTAGTAAATGTGATCTTGGATTGGCTATAAGGTTAACGTGGGTTACTGACAGATTTTTTAATATCATATAAACAACTATTTATCATTTCCTGGTTGGAGACATTTTCTTTTTTCCGTGTTTTGTGCGTGCGTGCCGTAAAACCCATGGGTGAGGCCTCCTCGTACGTGAATATTTTTGGGTGTTTCATTGAAATGACGCTGGGATTTCTCCGTGGCATTTACCATCAGCTGCTCTTGCGTACGATAAGATCTGAGCGGAAAGCACAGATTCATAAATGTCACGCGCCCTCTGGCGTATATCGGAAATACACCTACGCATACACCATTTGTTTACCAATGTTGATAAATGAGGGCCAATGTATGGCGATTTTGATGTCATAACTTCGGATGGGACGCAGAGGTTCAGAAACACTGAGGCAGAGGTACACATTTTTATAAAACGCTTTTCAACTAAGACCCACATCCCCTTTTGCTGAGAAATACTTTATTCATGGCTTTACCCAAGTACCTGTTTCATATATCATGTGACTTTCTGTACAGTAAACAAAGGCTGATGACTTACTGAGGCGAGAACAGAAAATAACCTCAGGGGAAACTCGTGGTTTTCATTACGTAGACGTCTGTCATTGGCATTGTATTAATTTTGTCAGGGGTTACTGATTTGTAGGTAGCATTTTAGTCTGAAGCTAGATTTAGGACCTAAACCTAATGCTAATGCTCACACATTCCACTCATTTGTCACTGATTCCCCGATGAGTGAACGTCGGATTGCTGTGCTTGCTGCTACACGCTTTACCACCAGAACAGTTTGAACGATGTTGACAGCGCAATGCATGCTTTGTGAGTTGATTGAAACTGATAATATGTTTCCTTTTTGACATGCGAAAAGGAAGCCTTGCAATTCTCTGATTGGTTAATACAGATTATAACATAAAAGATAACAGGCTAAAAAAAAAGATCACTAGCTCTTTTCTTTCCTCCCCTAAATTCAGATAAAAGACATTTGAGTGGGCTTGAGGCAAACATTGACCTGACTGTCCATTTAACCGCTTGGATTACTGCAGAAGGCTGCAGGGGTCTCCATGGTGACAGGGACACTGGGATGTTTGAGTTAAACTAAATATGTGTGTAGTGAAATGACAAAGTAAGCCACAATGACCTTTATTAAGCATTTAAGGTTTTGTAAGAAAATGCTGTTCTTAAACATTGCTATTGACAGAAACGAAATTGCAGATCAGTGGTTCCCAAGGGGTTCAGATACAATGATCAGCAAACAGGAAGAGCCACTGGGTATGGGTTGGATTGGAGAATCAACTAGGCACAGGTTGTATTAAAATGGTCCTAATGATATATTTTGTGTGTGTGTGTGTGTGTGTGTGTGTGTGTGTGTGTGTGCGTGTGCACCTGCTTGTCTGTTTGTTATCTGTAAAGCACTTTGTGATACCTTTCGTATGAAAAGCGCTTTATAAATAAAGTTTGATTTGATTTGATATAAAAATAGTTGTCAGCCTTTTTTTGTTTGTTTATTTAGTCGAGACAGTGCATGATAATGAACACACGAGACACATGCATGTAAACACGCCACACCAGATTATACTCTCAAACACACTCTCATTCATCCTGGCCTATTGTACATGTTTTTAGTGGTAGGGGAAACTGGAATACACGGAGGAAACCTACACGGACACGGGGGGAACATGCAAACTCCACATAGAAAGGCCCCATCCGGCCTGGGGATGGATCTTGGGACTTTCTGGCTGTGAAGTAGAAGATATTGTGAGCCTAATCTGTTTTAATGTTTGTACTGTAACCTTTTCTGCAAGTTGAATTCTCACAAACACCTGAGAATCCATCCGCTGATCTGTAAACCGAACCACCAGAGGTCTGGGCCAATCACATGCTAGTGAACGCTAACATGCAAGGAAGCTGTAATAAATTTGAAAAGGACAAATAGGTGTACGTTTTTTTGTGTGCATCTGTAAACCCCTCAAAACGTCTGTGAGATTTTTGGTCCCGGCTCATGTTTACAGCATATTGCGTAAAAGTCCACACTACGCAGGCTGTGCCCATCTGCCCCATGTTTTCAACAACATTAGCCTGACCTTTAATCATTTATACATTTATTCTCAAGTTTCAGATTCAGTGTAAGCTTGGCAACGTTCACAAATCTTCCCAAAAAGTCTTCAAATTTAAGAAATTACATAGAGGCACACTTATTCCAGATTTAGGAAATATGAGTTAGTGTAATGTTAAACCAATGGACAATCTAAAATGTAAAATGCACAAGTTAGTGCTCAGTATTTTGACTGAACGTGTTAGATGTTGATTTTCCAAAGGCTTTTTGTTCACTTTTTTAATAATATTGATAGATTGTTTAAACAAAGTCCATAAAGAGACATTAACATTAGCCATAATTAATACAATAAAGTAGAGAGAAAAAAAAACATGCAATAACTCTATTAGCTGCTGGGTCACTAGTGAACAGTGTTGTCACAGATTACTTTAAAAACTAATCTGATTACTGATTACTCATTTGAAAAGTAACTTAGTTACTTAACTGATTACCTGACAGACTCAGAATAGTGACGTATTTCAATCTCTCTCCTCAACCAGTGTTCATGTCCTCGGGCTGAAAATGTGACTTGTCACATATGTTACCTTAATAACCTCAATAATTACTAAGGAAAATGACAAAACAGTAACTCACATTGATTTGAAAAAGATACTTTAATCTGATGTTTGAAATAGTAATAATACTAACTAATGTGTTAGATTACTAGTTACTGAAAAAAGTAATCAGATTACAGTAATCAGTTTCTAAGTAACTCGTTACTGGCGTCACAGCTAGTAAATACAACTAACCACTCCTTTGAGGACGGGGAGGTCAAAAATGTTAGCTAAAGAAGAACGTTAGTTTGAAAGAGGAGTAAAATAAGCTATTTTTGTCAGGAAAGAAAACCCCTCCATGAACCGGAATGGTGGGCTCAGATTTAATCTTCCGTCCCTGTACTCCAATCTCCTTCGGGAGAAACCGAAAAGGCATGGCCAGTCCAAGGAGACGGAACCTCAGCCAACAAAAGAACAATAGGCAGGTAATTAGCAGTGATCATCCATGAATAGGACAGATACTGGGTAGTGATCATCTATGAATGGGACAGGACTGACCAATACTGAGGTGAGCAGATCTTTAGAGACGCTCTACTTCAAAGGTGTTTACCCACGGGTGAGAGTAGCTGTGATTAGAGAGGAGGAGCCGGGCCTACCCTAACTTCTCCCCGTTGGTCTATATATTCAGCTGCGTCCAGAGTGGGACCTTTGTCGCTGACGAAGCCTTTTGGATGAGAGGCGAAACGTTCGAAGACTTCAACTACTGAGTACCTTCATTGAAGATAAATACAACTAACACACTTTAATGTAAGAAAACAATATGACAAACTCTTTAACATGATTATTTCACATTTTGAAATCACTATTGGTTTAATATCACTCTAGCTTTAAAGCCACACTGCAGAACTTTCAGGTTATATTTTGCAAAGAAAATCAGCTACAACCTGGCAGGTAAATAAATAAATGGCAATTTATTCCAACAGGTTTTTAAAATAAAGCATTTGGACTACATTTAAACTTAACTTATGTCCCGCTCCCTTTAAATAAATGAGTCTGAAGTGAATCAAGCTCACCGTAACAAAATGACAAATGATACCCTGGAAAAATTATGGCTTGTATTTTATGATACATATATTCAGAACATGTAATGCTGTGTAGCTTTAAATTCAGAGTGCGACAATGCAATCTTGATTTCTCTCTGGGGTGTCCAAACTTTTTTCCATTGAGGGCCACATTTTGAAGTTTGTATGATATTGAGGGCCACAAACCGGTGGTCAACACAGTGACTGGGCTGCACTTTGGGCCCCACTGCTCTAGTGAGTGTAATGCACTTTCATCTTTTGCTAATATCAGGCTTGGCTTTCGTTTGTATGTCCCGTACATGGCGTCTTCACTTCACACACAAAGGACCGAAAGTTTGTGCAGCTCGTGTCTTTCCAGCACTGTTCATCTGCAGGACAAACATATTTTTAAAAACGACTGTAAATGGATCTGCAGGTCTCCGATAGCTGAGCACCATTCACCTGTGACTGCACAGTTCTCAAAGCCAATGACAAAGTGGCCGTATCCACCATTATAGGGTTCTCTTGTGCACCAGTGTGAATATTGTTAATTGTTTATTAGGATCCCCATTAGCTCCCACAGAGTGGTTGTCAGTCTTTCTGAGGTCCTGACATAATTTAAAATTACAAAACAGTAAAAATGGATTACATGAATGTTACACATTTCATAAATCATACAAACATGATACCTTTGCTCACATGTGCTGAGCTAGTTGACCTTTTACCCTCAGCTTGAAATGTGGTTTATTTTTAGTGTTCCTAATATTAAAAGGAAGCAAGTTCCAGGCGTTTGCTCCTCTGTACAGAACAGTTCTTTTCATTGAGTTACTATTAGATCTAGTTGAATAGTTTAACGGGTTACTATCCATCCAGAACCACTGGCCCTCCTGCAGTGGAGTAGAGACATGAGAGTATGCTCTTGTCACAACGTCAGTTACTCAAAAGTAACTCAAAGTAGTTCTTCATTTTGAAACAGTAATATGTAATACAAATATTACATTTTTAGAGCTGTAATTACCTATATAGAATATATTACAATTTTTAAGTAACTTGCCCAACACTGGTTATGTGAGTACTCACAAGACGCCAACAACAGGACAAGAAATAACTGAATCCTTGGACTGTGACGACATGAGTATGAGGTAGACATGAGTATTGTTAAACATGTCATCAATCACATCGTCATACCGCTATCCCATATTTTTAATTTGTCTTTTAAAACTGGTAGATTTCCAGATTTAATGAAAATGGCTAACATTATTCCCATCTATACAAATGGTGACAAAACTCAATTCTCTAATTACAGACCTATCTCAATACTACCTAAATTCTCAAAAATATTAGAAAAGCTCTATACAACTCGACTAGATACATTTATAGATAAATAAATTTTAAAAAATGACAGTCAATATGGCTTTCGTAAAAGCTCTCACATTAATGGAACTCATAGAGGAAATCACAAATAATATTGACACGGAAAAGTATTCAATAGGTATTTTCATCGATCTTAAGAAGGCCTTTCGACACTTTGGATCACAATATACTCCTGAACAAACTTCAAAAATATAGGATAAGAGGTATTGCTTTCAACTGGATTGAATCCTATTTAACAAACCATAAACAGTATGTTCAAATGGGGTAGTGCAGATCCATGTGTGATACCCTAGTGTGCGGTGTCCCCCAGGGATCGGTGCTGGGACCTAAACTATTTTTATTATATATCAATGATTTGTACTTGGTTTCCAAGAAGCTTAAACTGGTCCTTTTTGCAGATGATACAACAATCATACTCTCGTGGCGAGAAAGAAACAAGCGAGCTGCAAGTGAGTCAAGTTAAGAATAATATAAGTCAAAAAAGTGTTACAGGCCCTTTCCCAAACTGTCTCAAATGTTCTGCACTTGGTAGGTCTATTTAGGAAGATACTGATGTGGAAAGTAAAAAAGACCTTCCTCTGTGAAGATAATGACAGGTCAGCAAAGTCTTACCTTCAGAGGTAGAGCAACACTGAGCTGGAGTTACGTGTCCACTGTCAGCCTTCTGTCTTTGTCTTTCTAAGACCTGACCTGACAAAATATGTATCTGTATGAATGAGGTGAAAAACATTTTGTTATTAGCTTCAGTGAGATTCTAATGTTACTCACGTGGGGAGAGCTAGCTCCTGTAAACTCCTCCAAACTCCTCCCTTCTCTATATAGCGATCTATTCTGCACAAAATGTCTGTTTTGTGCCTGATTACTGATCAGCATATTTGTCCTAGTGTTTATAAGACAATCTCCTCGCGTTCAGTCTCTGTATCCCTGCGGTAAAAACAAACAGAGCCACGCTGAGCCATAGAGGCAGACACACATAGGCAGAGCCAAACAGCAGTCAGAGGAGGCGGGCCATGCGCCCGAGGAGCCAATGTCAGCCTTGCTCTCTTTAAGCCCTGGCCAATGAGAGCAGGGAGTGAGCTGCAGCTCCTGTTGTGTGTGTGTGGAGCGATCAGCGGAGGAGAGAGAGCGGTTGGAGGAAAAGAGCCGAAACTCTCGATGATATATTTCAAAAAAGTGCGTGTAGGACTGCGCTGTAGTAGTTTCCCGGGATAATATTTTTTTCCTCCGGGACAGACCATTAAAAAGAAGGACAATCAGGAAAACCGGGACAGGTGGCAACACTAACCACAACTGGACGGGGAAAATCTGCCACCACCTGGACCTTAGCAGGAACGGCGCCACGTGCAGAAATGCGATGGCCTAAAAAATCGATCACCGGCAACCTAAACTGACATTTGGCTGGGTTGACAATCAGGCCATGGGAGTCTAAACGCCGGAAAACTTCCCTGCGGTGCGTTTGGTGCTCTTCAGTAGACGAGCTGGCCACCAAAATGTTGTCCAGATAGACAAACACAAAATCAAGACCACGCAACATTGAGTCCATCAACCTCTGAAAAGTCTGTGCCGCCCCCTTGAGGCCAAAAGGCATGCGGAGGAACTCAAAATGCCCGAATGGAGTTATGTCTATATATTTGTCTTAGGCACATCATCCGCCTGTACCGGAACCTGATGATACCCGCGCACCAGGTCCACCTTAGACAAAACCGAGGAACCAGACAACCGCGCAGAAAATCTTGAATGTGTGGAATAGGATAATGGTCAGGTGTCGTTACGTTGTTTAAACGGCGAAGGTCACCGCACGAACGCCAGGAGCCGTCGGCCTTAGGCACCATGTGGAGGGGCGAAGCCCACGGGCTGTTAGAGTGTCTCACTATCCCCAACCTCTCCATGGTGGCGAACTCCTCCTTAGCGATAGCTAATTTTGTCGTATCAAGATGCCGAGCGCCCGCAAAAACCGGCGGGCCACTAGTGGGGATAAAATGTTCCACCCCGTGTTTAGCCACAGCGGAGGAAAAAGTAGGTGTGGTCAAGGAGATGCCAACAAAGTTGCATGCGGTGCCCAGCTCCCCCAGCCTCACAGGGAAAAGTGGCAAAAGTTACAGCCACGGTTAGCAACATCAACTAACAAGCCATGAGCACACAATTATTGGTGCCATCAGCACCAATAATTGGAATAGTCACAGAGGCAACCACAAAGTCCCACTGGTACTCACGCCCGTGGAAACACACAGTCGTCCATTTTGTGTCGAAAGTTCCAATTGGAGAAATGTTTGCAGCGCTCAATAATGGGCCACTGCTACGGCCGCTGGATACTCTGTCGACATCTGCTGGGGCACCGCCGTCGTGCTCTGCACAGCAAAACGTCTGGTAACCAGCAGGACCCGGTCCGCTTCCTCCACGAGGCCTCGGTAATCACCAGCGGCGAGACGAGGAGAGTTAGCCAAAGCTGCTCGAACCTGCGGCGGGAGCTGCCGCAGGAAAATGCGCGGGAAAAGGAAACGGCCGTCATCCGAACCAAGGAGCGATAGCATAATATGCTATTGTCCATTAGGTCCACGGCCGTACTGTCCCCCAAACCAGGCAGGGTGAAATCTGCCCTCTCCGCCGAGGACTGACTGTACCTCCGCAGAAGGAGCTGCTTGAGAGCGGAGTATTTCCCATGCGGAGGAGGGCTACGAAGCAACGGCATAGCCCTGCGGGTAGACTGCTGAGCCAGGGCAGAAACCACCAAATAGTATCTGGAGTCGTCCTCATCCACACCCTGGAGATGGAAAAGTGGCTAGATGTGCAGAAACCACGAGGCTGGATCACTCTGCCAAAACTCTGGAAGTTTCACAGCGGGAACGGCGGAAAATGAAGCCGGCCGTGTGAGCGGGAGAGACGGTGAGGACGAGACGGCGTCTGAGGCCAAGCCCATGGCCGAGGCCAAGGCTGCAGCCGAGACAGAAGGAGAAACACTCTCTTCCACCTTATCCGTCATGCTCACGATAGGGGTCACCAATGTGGTGAGAAAGACAAGGACACAAGTGAGCTGTAAGTGAACTTTATTTCTTTCAAGCCAACACAAAATGTCCAGAGAACAGAATGAACACCAGTGAGGGATAGACACCTCACACGCCTCACTAACATATACGCCACACTCTCAGGTGCAGACTTACAGCAAATGGTGATCGAGATTACAGAAGAAATGGATACATTGAAAGATAAACAAATTGTCTCTAAACATTACAAAAACCAAAGCAATGTTCTTTGGAAATCGTGTAATGAATGTTCAATTACCAGATAAAATTGGCAACGAAACTATTGAAAGAGTCAATGAACATACATTTCTTGGTGTAACACTCGATCATAAAATCAGCTGGAAAACTCACATCATAAAAATTAAAACTAAAGTTGCAAATAGTTCAGCCATAATGAATAAATATAAATATATCATTGACAACAAAGCTCTATATACTATATACTGTTCACTTATCCTTCCCCATTTAACATATTGTGTAGAGATCTGGGGAAATGCGTATAAAAGTAATCTTGACCCATTGTTAAAGTTCAGAAAAAGGCAATAAGAATAATCCATTTAGCTGGATACCGTGAACACACACATCCATTATTATTTAACCACTTAACTGCCACCGTAGGGTTAGGGTTAGGGTTACTCCAGAACCATTTTCAATACCAGAACATTTCTTAGATGTGAACAAATATTGTCCGTGTTGTAGGATATTCTTTTGCAGTTGTTTCTTTATTCGCTGTTGTTGTTTTTATTATTATTATTGTTCTTCATTATTTGTTGTTATTTTGCCCTATGTTCCTTTGTCTATGATTTGTTTATGTAAATGTTAAATGTAAATGTTATTGTTTTCACTCCCTTTGAGCAGGTTAACTGCTCAAACAAACAAATAAATAAACTAAACTAAACGAGGACGGAACAGCAAAAGAAACCTCAAACTATCAGCTTCATGATGACACGGACGTTTGATCAGTCAGCGATAAAAAAAAGTGAGGACGGGAGTTTGGCCATGACTTACCGTGTATTGACCTGCTCCACAACAGCTTCCGCCCCTTTTCCTTCAACCCAATGTGTTTGTGTAAACTCTCCCAGTTTTAATATTTACTGCCTTGTTTTGAAATCATGGACGTTTCACCTCTCATCTCGAAAAAGGCTTTGTCAGGTCAACTGACCCAATACTTGTCAGAGTTCTGTCCTCTTTGTAATCAGTATCTAATAGTGGAGAGATTTCCCCAAACTCGTACAATAGGCCTCTTTGTGTTTCCAGCTTGTTTTGATCACAGCTAGTGTTTACAGTCACTATTACGTAAAAGCTCTCCTGGTAACAGCTGATTACCTCCAGTAGTGCACATCCACCCCACGTCTCCGGCAGCGCTATATTACCCACATTTATTTTACTCCCGTTACGGCTGTTTGATTCCCGCTTGTGTTACATAACCTATAGCTGTTGTGTCCCGCTTAAGTCACTTTATTCTCTCATCGCTATGTTCCAGAAAGACTTAGGGCCCGATCTTGTGTTTCTTGTGCTCAGTGTTAATTTCGTCGACTAAAATATTTAGTCTTAATTTTAGTCAAAGTGTTTTTTTTGACGACTAAAATTGGACTAAAACTAAATTAAAAGTTTTTCATGCGACTAAAACTATGACTAAAATGTCCAGATATTATAGTCGACTAAAATAGGACTAAATAAAAATGAAAAGGAGAGACTAAAATCATCCAATTTTCTATTGATAGTCTGAAAGAGCCTCATATCATGTAAATTCACTGCCAAAGGAACAGCTCTGAGCTTTGTTCACGTGGGAGCAGCTCCATGAAGCAGAAGACCTTGATTAAATATGATTATAATGAAAATTATAAATACAAAGTCGACTAAATGTGTCTTAAATTTAGTCGACTAAATTGACTTGCAATTTTAGTCGACTAAATCTCGACTAAAGTTGAAGATATTTTTTTGACTAAAACTCGACTAAAATTGAATTACATTTTCGTCAAAAGACTAAGACTAAAACTAAATTAAAATATGTTGTCAAAATTAACACTGCTTGTGCTTAATACCTGGCGCAGTAAGTGTGGGTACAAAACTGGAATATTTTCTGCCACTGTGGGGGGCGGTGGGGGTAGAGGGGGTGCAAGTGCTGATGTTTTGATCACGTTTCTGCGGCGAGGAGTTTAATACTAGCGCTACAGCTGGACCCATCAATATATTCTGTCTCTGGACAAGGACAGTGTTTAACTCACAGTGGGATAAATAGTTCGTAGTTTCTCCTTCGATAAGTTAATAAGATACGTGATGTTAATGTATGAGGAGAGCGAAGAGGAAGCAGCAAGAGATTGTTGTAGTCAGAGCTGCTTGTAGCACACCACACCTCAGCCCCGACATCTTTTTTTTTCTCTAAGCTACGCCCTCAGGCCACCGGCAAAAGTACTGGTGCACCGTTGATTGTACAAGATACCAACTTCGTCTTGAGCAACGCTGTTGTTGCACCAGAAGGAAGATCAGGCTCTAAGAACGAGAAAGATACTGTGTTGACCGATCTTTCAGCCACTGTCCTGAAGCCTGGCAGTGTCCCTTTTGACACTAATGGAAAAAAAAAAAGAATTGAATAACAATATTTACTTGAGGTTGCTACAAAAGAGCCAAGTTTATACAAGCTAGTATTCTGCCTATAATATTGAATCCAAAATCCGCACAAGTTGCTGAACAAGTGTTTACTCCTTGCTATTGCCAGTGTCCTCTTTGGCTCTTGCCCATTTCACAATGTCTCATGAAACTGTTGAGCTGTGACTCTCTGACAGCGCAGCAGCTGGATTCCCTTTTGTCACTGGACTCAAGCCACTGGTCTGTTTAAGTTTATAGATAATGGCCATCTCATTATGACGAAAAGAGGCTATTATTTCTTTGTGCGTAAGCCTCATGTCGTCAAGTGATACGGCCAGCTCTGGAAATCTCATCAGCTCTAACACTGTCAGCAAAGACCTCTGCTTGCAATGCATTTAAGATCGAGAAATGACCATTTTGGAGCTTGGTAACGACGTTTTAACAGCGGAACTTTGCTCTTCTCTTCTTAGTTAGGGTTTGCTTGTCCAAATACAGTATTCCCGTGTAGAGGCCTTCTGGAAAACAAGGACACAAAAAGTGACCCTTGGAGCGGTGCCAGGACAAACAAAGTCCGCAGCACGGACAGTCCATAAATATTGTAACATTTGAAAGTCTGCCAGCTAAAAAGTTGTTTTCGAAAGTAGTGGGTTGTCACAAAAAAAAAGTATTTGACACTTTTATGTGTCTCTGAATGGAGTCGAATATGGTACGCAACTTGTGTGAGAGTAGACCACATTATACTACATTATACAAAACAACATCGGCCTACAGCATCGGTAATATAGAACTAATATGCATGCATTATTTATACACAGAAATGACGCTCTAATGAAGTAACCGCGTTCACGATGATGGCACAGATGTGTGGATTTAAACAGTACTACCACTCAAGCCCATGTCTATTACAGGAGCACGACATCACCCCCGCAGTGACAGCATCCAGCGCGAGGCATGACATCATCACTCCGGCGTGCCGTCTGCCACACGACCGCTTGGCTTTGCTCTTTTTCTTCCCACCACCTCCGTCCCTGAATATTGCATGAGTGACTCCCCCCTTTGAAGCGCACCACTGCACAGCTGATGATCTCATGATGATCTTATTATGTTGACACTCGGGAAGCCTCGAATTGTCTTGAGATGATACCGCAGCTTCTCCCTGAGCAATTTTCTTGCCAAAAAAAATCATAACAAACCGATGTAAACGCTGCGGAAAGATATTGCAATTTACTGATTCAAGTGTCAAATTTAGTTTTGGCTAATGGGTTTACTCCGGCGATAAAATGCATAATACAATAATACAAATTGATTATAACACATGATTCTGGGCTGTCGTGTTTATTTCTCTAAAGCCACACTGCGAAACATTCCAGGTTATATGTTGATACCGGAACATTTTATTTTTATTGATGGTTATCAAAGTTGATCAAGCTGGATTCTATTTGCACGGATCAATCATATAACATTGTGATCTTCTATTCTTTTTTTAGTCTCATGACTTAAGTATAGCAGTACATTGTTTCGTCACGTGATGATCTCATTCTTACTGAGCTGCAGGGATGATGTCATCGTGTGTATACTGTAGAGGTGAGGCTCTTACTCGGGCTGCCGTTATTAACCAACCAAAACACATTTTAGAAAACAATGGGGCCTGCTTATTCTTCCCCTAATGTCATCAGTCACAATTGATATCGACTTCCAATTAACTGACAACCGCATTGATTTACAATGTGCTCGTCCCGGATGATTGAAAACAATGGAACAGGTCTAGTTTTGAACAGGGTCTGAATACAGTCACAATTGAATTTTTAAGCTTGATTGATATGTGTGTGTCTTTGTTATGCTATTGTGGTCTTTGTGGACTGGAGAGCACTGGCTTGAGAGCTTACTGGTTTGAATTGAGAGTTCTTTTCCCATACAAATGAATGGTGACGCCAGGTTCTATATTAAAGTATGGCAAGGTATGACATATCCGTTTCATGGCATGATTAGTAGGCCTATATGATTTTTTGTGGTTTGTCTATCATTTACATATTATAAGATGATGTTTAGTGGCTATTGGATGTGTTTCCCATCCCACAAAAAGCAGAACGTGATTTAGCATTTAGCTGAGCGGCCAGTTTTACACGCTAATTCGCGAATAAAGTAAAATCTCAAAAGATCTGTATGTTCATACTGTACATGATTTCTAACGAGGCTTCGATATAACCTACATGTGGTCGATGGGTTGCTGAAAACATCTGGATCTTTCCTAATTTGCGATGTTTGACGGCTAAAGGCTAACGGCTATATTGAGCTAACCAGCTAACGAACGCTGAAAAGTTTCCCGGACTAGCCAACTCGCATACTTTAGGATCAAACTCCGCTTCTCATTTTTATTTCTATGGACCAAAGTTAACACAACTACATTTTTTTAAACATAAAAGTCATCTGCTCCACATTTCGACAACTACAAACAGTTACATAGAGGAATGGAATTTGCCTTGATGTTTTAAACTCTTGGCAACACTCAGTCACGTTGTTCGCGCACAATGCTACCGCACCTTGTATCTGCATTTCAGAGGAAGCCCATTGATTATGTAGGCAGGGAGTAAAAAAGGGGGGGCGGACATTTCCTTGGCACTGCACCGCTCTCTTGCGTCATAAGATGTGGATATGAGAAAACCAATGAGGCTAATCCGAGTTCCCCGCTGCAGCTTTTCATCTAGAGCACACCCCGACAGCCCCTGACGCTAACGACAGACATTAATCACTGTTTGTTCAAATAAATGAACGCCGCTGATCGAGGGAATCCATCTGCAAATGAATCTCCGCCCTTTTGTGCTGGAGTGTGTGCACAGTGACGCACCTCTCCACGTCATGAAGTTTGACAGTGACCGTATGTTTCCGGTCTCAAAGACAAAGACGCATGCCCTTTGTCAGTGACCTGTCTCTGCACTGTCCCCAAAGCAGGCTGGAAATCACAGCTTGAGCTCTCTTATTCTCTATACTCTTCAATAAAGCATGAGCAGACCTTTAGTTCAAGTTTTTAGTGTACTGTAATTTGACTAGCATAATTAGTTTACAAAATGCCACAATAACTAGTATTATACAGTATTTTGTATTTATTTATTTAAAAGGGACAATGCATTTAGAAAAAGTACAATATACTTACTTAAAATAAAAATGCAGGATTATTAGCTAAAGCTAATTTCCATCCTTTGTCCCCAACCGGACCCATAGTACACAATGGTATTGGCCTCACTGTTAAATGCAGCAATTTTGCAGGATGGACATGTAAATGAGGCAGTTGTAGTCAAATTCTCTCACATTGTTAATCCCAAAGTGGGTCGTAAACCCCTGGGGTTCAGAGGCACTGAACTGGATATTCTTATGAATCGTTAACGTTTTCAAGGTAGGAGTCCTCAATTTTTTTTTTCGCAGGGTAAATTTTGGTCACATGTGCGAGGCCCTACACTAACAAATACATCTTTCAGTAATTTCTCCTTGTTAGCTGCAAAGGAACAAAGTCAAGAATCTCGATTTATCCGACAATAATGCAACAATTAAACAATGCATTTCTGGCCCAAGAGCTTACAATTTTATTATACAGGTTTACAACTTTCACAAAGTCGGATAAATTGAGACCACTGGATCTTCCTGACTCTTTTTTGATGAACAAAATGTAGTGTATGTGCTAGTATTCCTAATAGAACAAAGCATAGTGCGTTGAACACCCACAAGAAATGACACCCTAAAAAACACCTGCCTTTTTGTCCAGCTTGTTTTTTTGTTCACAGGCTGAACATTTTAATATTTTTATTTGTACCTGTTTGTATTTGTTTTCTTTTGTTTTCTCTTGTTTTTAGCCACAAGGAATTGTTACCTGTCCTTTTGTTGATTTGCGGTAGCCTGAACTTTACAAAGGGCCAAGTGCAGGTATGGGCACTCTGTTCATGTGCATGGCGAAGTTATGTTTAACTTGCATTTTAAACTTTTATGAGAACTGAGAACTTGAGAACTTTGCGCTACACCCATGCTGTGCCTGTTATGGGTATTTTTTTTAATATAAATCATTGACATGACATGCAGACTTATTCTACTCCAAAATAAGTTGCAAATTAATCCAAATAGTACTTTCCCTTATAAGGCGTCGCTTTGCAGGAAACCAGTCCAGAAGGGTAAGGCACATCAGTTCTATGCATACAGTATGTCAGATTCCCGGCATGAATCATAATGGATAGGAATACACATTCTTTCCTAAGGGATAGTGTTTGGGCTTGGAAAACTTGGGCGGTGCCACAGCTGGAGTGACATGTCTTCCAGTAACAAGGCTAAATAAATTAGGGGCTTGATTTAAAACAGGGACATTGCCTTTTGAGGCGAAATATATTAACAAATTACTGCAAGATATCGTGGGTTAGTTTTAGTGCAACAGCTTGGCTAGATTGCTGCAGAACGCTGTGTGCTAACATTTTCTTGTGTGGGACTATTTCCCATGAGATAAGAGTTCGAAATGGCACTTCCTTCCCATTTGAAGATACCGAAATATGGGTAAGAAGATAAGACTAAACCGTTAAAAGTCCAGAGCATTGTACTCATAGTAGGTTGTAGCGAAAATGGCTCATCTTGACATTGATACACATTTTTTTGTGTTTTTGTTCATTGAATTGTTATTATGTCAAAATGATTGTTGACCCCAGAGCGGTGCTTTTGGTTTAAAAAAAGATACACGGAACATAACCCCATTTTCATTGCTTTTTGTCACTTTTCTGTTGCCATTTTGTGGTTTTTGTGGTGTTTTTGTCACTTTTTCATCACTCTCTCGTTACTTTTTTGTCCCTTTTCTGTTACTCGTTTGTTGCTTTTTTGTTGTTCTTATTTAGCTATTTAGTGGCTTTTTCTGGTCACTTTTTGGTCACGTTTTTGTTTCATTTTCATCCTTGTTTTCGTCTCATTTTTTGTTCCTATTTTGAGACTTTTTTCAAGCTTCTCGATTTGGGTAAAGAGACATGTGCTCGGTTCAGGTGGTTTTAAGCAGTAGATGAGGACACAAAGTGCAAGATTCAGTATGTGATCATGCCATTCCTCACTTAAAAGCTAAGAACCTCCAGAGTTCAGGTACTTGACTTTAATGGGATCCTGGGACAATTGCTTGGATTGTGGAGGTTTATGTCCATATAGTAGCAACTGACCACTTACTGTATAAAAGATTCATGCATGAAATATGCTGATAATCATCCCAAACATCAAACCCATTCTTTGTGTAGCGGTAAGTAACTTGTTTACCTCAATAAATCCTGTTCGTAGTCCCTCTGGGGAGTAACACAAGTGTTGAACGGTCTTTCATCTCCTCCTGGCCAGAAAACCACACTTGCAACTTTCCCTGCGCCGACCCGGAGGTGCAATACACACCAATGGAATCACGAAGAATAAGCTAACAGGCTAACGGGCAAAGCTAGCGAGTAGGGTAAAGCTGCCGACCTGGAGCCGCGACAGATCTACCGTGAAGCGAATCCACCGTGATAGTGCGCCCTCTACTGGACGGATCTAGCCCAATTAGCATTTAGGAAGATTTATGTTAATATGTTGCTCTTCTTAACGCACGTGAGGAGTTCATAACTGAGTTATTTCAATGTTTTCAAAATTAAAAATTAAAATTAAATCTTATGAACAAATTTGGAAAGTGTAACTGCTTCTGTTGATTGATAAAGATAACATAAGTAATTAACATAGTAATTGCTTGTTATGTCTGTCCCTAAACAACCTTAACCATAATGACCCTAACTTAGCCCTTATCTTAACCTAAACTTAACCATAATCTTATCCTAACTAACCCTAAATGTTTTTAAAAATACAAAATATTAATAAATAATACTGTTGCGGATGCGCTCCTACCAGCAGAGGGCGCACTATCATGGCCTGAACTGTCGTGGATCTGTCTCGGCTGCAGTTTTCTATTATTGAAGCTAACTGTGCGCTAGCAACATGTTACGACTCCTGCCGTGGCGCTTATGGCCTTCTTGGGGCATAAGTTACTTAGTTCTGCTTTAAAGCATAAATACACAATGAAACCACATAGGAGTTAACGAAAAGCATTTTTTGTTACCATTTACACGTTAGTTGGGTGAAATCTCTCTCTTAACCGAACACAATTTTTCCATTTCAACTTTACCCAAATCTAAACGCCTATCGTAACGCCTTATTTGAAAGCTAAGACCTACAAAGATCATCTAAACTAATCTTTTTCCTCGCGTTGTTGCAGTGTTTTTTTTTTTGAAATTTTTGTTTCCATTGCTTTTTTGTTGCATTTTCGTCACCTTTTTATGTTGCGTTTTGATCACACATTTCGTCACATTTTCCATCCTCGTTTTCTTCTCATTGTTGACACCTTTTTCGAGAAGCTTTTAGATTTAGGTAAAGCCAACAGTCGAGAAAATGTGCTCGGTCCAGGGGCTAAGAGGTTACGGAGCTCGACGTGAACGTGCCATGAGAGCGGCTCCTCTGCGCGGGGAGGGCGGGCTGCCTTCGCTCCTTTCCCCGGGCTCGCTCTCTCCGCTCAGTGTCACGCTGTCAGCCCAGCCGCTCAGACGCACGGAAAAAAGGGAGGAGGACTACGGGGGGCTGTGACAATGACAGGAGCGCCCTGAAATCCATGTGTTTTCTTTCTTTTCTTTTCTTTTTACCTGGAATTCTTCAGAATCGCGCGGCTGTTCTGGTCACTCTCTCGGACATGGAGCGGAGAGCTCGGCGACGGCGCCCTGTGGAGGAGTGAAGGGTATCAACAACTCATATAAAGTGCACCCGAGTGGACGAAAAACGTAAGAAACCACACATTTATGGATGCATTCTTTCTTTCAAGTGCATGACTCGTCGTATTGCTCACAACTGATGAGGTTTCTTGGCCTTTGTTGCCATGTGTTGACAAACTGGGTTACTTCGTGTTTTCACCCGAAGGCGCTAAATTGTCGCCCAGACTTGACGTGCACTTTTGAACGTCTGGGCTGCCTTCAGGTATTTTTTTTTTTTTAAGTCGTGACAAAAATCTATATGATTATGTCGGTGTTAACTCTTCTTAAACGATAAAACGATAGGTCTCGCGTTGGGCGTCAAGTTGCAGCCTGCGCGTCCCAGTGGGGGGGCGGGGGGGCGGGGGGGGGGGGGGGTTTAGGGAATCACTTTTCACCCGATTTCAGTTCGTGCCAGTGGGAAAAGCTGCAGACCCGGAGCCGAGACAGATCCACGACGGTGAGGCGGATCTGCCGTGATAGTGCGCCCTCTGCGGGTAGGACATTAGATCCACGACGGTATTATTTGTTAATATTTTATGTTTTACAATTATTGTTAGAGTTGGTTTACAATAGTTAGGATTGGGGTAGGTTAAGATTAAGATTAGGGTTGTTAGGTTTAGGATTAGGTTAGGGTGGTTAGGGTTAGGTTAAGATTACGGTTAAGGTTAGGTTAGGTTAGGGTTGTTAGGATTAGGGTTAGGTTAAGATTAGGATTGTTTAGGAACAAAAATAATAAGCAATTTGTATGCTGTTCAAAGTTATGTTATCTTTATTAACCAACAGATAAGAAATTCATAAGAATTTCGTTTTGTTTTCATGAAAACAAAACGAAAACAAAATTAAATAACTCAGCCTCCCCACGTGCGTGAGGTAGATCAACATATCAATCAACATCAACCTTCCTAAAAGCTGATCGATCTAGATCCGCCTTAACCAGCAGAGGGCGCACTATCACGGTGGATCCGTCTCGGCTCCGGGTCTAGACAATCATGTAAAAGGAGCGGCCCGTAAAATGGTCCACAAGGCATCTGGAGTTTCAGACTAAGGCAAATATATTTCTTTAAAATGACTATTACATTGACTTTTTTTGTCCGTAAAAAAATTGTAAAGCATAAAAAATAATTATAAAAAAGTTTCCCAATGATGTGACGTCACCAGTGCTGTGGGCGTGTGCGGTGACTCATGAACGAGCAGAGTTCTCCCTATGGTTCTCCCCCGTGAAGTCTGAGCAAAACAGGACGGGCTGGACTAAAAAAGGATAAACGCTAACTAACAAACATATCAAGTAACTTTATGTTTCTCTAAGTCTTTAGGCCAAAACTAAATAGGAAATGTATCATGAATCTAGCATGTGTTGACAACTATAACAAATGTAAACAAATGAAAACTGTAAGCAGCACATTTCTGAATCACAGATTCACAATGCAGAAGTATCCAGATCTGACAGGGAACACGAACATACAAGACAAATCTTGCATTCCAACAACTACATATATCCAATAATTAATTTGATGTCAACGGCAGATTTGATCAAACACAGCGAGGGGTGGTATAGTAGCCAACATATTTACTCAAGTAAGAGTAACATTACTTTGAAATCATTTTACTCAAGTACAAGTAAAAAGTAGTGACCCAAAGAATTACTCATGTAAAAGAAAAAAAAAAAGAAAAAATTTAATACTGTGATTAACTGTTTGAGTGTAAAAGTCTGATTTATTTACTATGATGGTGTGAACCAAAACATAAAATCCTGGGGAAATTGTGATATGTACAAAGAAAATTCAGAGAAAATGGCAGAACATATAGAAAAACAAAATAATACTTAAGAACAAGGAGCTTAAATATTTACTTAAAGTGGAAAAAGTAACAATTACTTTTGCTCAAGTAAGAAACAGATACTTCATTAGAATTTGACTCAAGTAGAGATAAAAAGTATTGTATGATAAAACTACTCGAAGAAGTAGGCCAGCAATTTCTTCAAAAAGTTACTCAAGCACATTAAAGATAAAAATAGAATATTCTTAACTAATTATTGGATATATGTAGTTGTTGGAATGTAATTTTATTCTTGTATGTTGGTGTTCACTCGCTGTCAGATCTAGATACTTCTGCATTGTGAATCTGTGATCCACTAGTCAGCCTTATTCTGATGAAGCAACGTGCTGAAGGAAAAAGAAAACTGAGCGGTCAAACTGTGGAAGAGCGAGGGCACTGTGAGCCGAAAACAGCTGAAATGCAAACACCGGGCGTATGAAAGGACATAAGCCTCTGTCATAGTTTTTGCGCTCACTTTTAGTGCATGCGCCCTCGATCCTTGTGTACCGCGTGCGTTGATGTTGCATTTGCGCCCTCAACTTAAAGATAGTTATCTGACGCCATAGATAAACCACACCTACTTCTTTTCTGCGTGAAAGAAGGTGGGTCTGGACGATTACTATAATAAATCCATGGTAAACACACGGTGAACAAGTGGCTGATTGGCGGCTAAGGCCGAACCGATCACGACCGTCACAGAGAATTGACATGGTTACGTCACTGCACCGCTATGTCGTTAGTTCAATTAACATTAACATTAGCCAAAGCTATTCATGGATGAAGTAGTCGAGGATTTTGCCTCCGTGTGTTTGTGAGTTTATATTCAGTTCATATTTTGTGAGTTGGACTACAGCTGTCGTAGGGGTGGGCCATATCGTATCGCATATCGTTATTGCAATATAATTATTTGATATCGTTGTAATTTTTTTTATCGTTTTGGACACGATATAATTCATGTTATGCTCAGCTCTATCAGAGCAGCATAAACACTGACTGTAGAACACGGGGACAGGTGCTTAAAAAGTCAAGTGAGATTAAGGATGCTTGAGTAGATCATATTTGCAAGGAAATTAGTATGCCATTAAAAAAAAGAAGAAGAAAATATCACTGAATTAATCTTCCCAATAGGCGTAAGGCTGGGATTTTGAAGTACAATTTGTCCATTGTCAATGATATCGTCAAATATATCGTTATCGTGATAATTTATTTTTTATATCGTGATATATATTTTAGGCCATATCGCCCTGCCCTAAGCTGTCGTCACGTCCGCTAATTGGTTTATTTCACTGACAATCTGCACGCTTTGGGCCTGCCCGTTCATACTGCTCCAATGGCTCCGTGACCAGACTAACTTCCCTGGGCAGAGCCAGGCAAAGAAGAATCATTTTTGGGGCTGGCACGTGATCACAATGACCCAGTCCTGATGAATAGTTGGCAGTGGCCCCAGACTCTTCCGTGGGCTGCTGCCAATTCCCATTGAGGAAATACTTCTGAATTGTTCCCGTTAGGAGCAAATTGTTAAGAAATGTTGTGTTTTGTTTTGTTTTTGGGAGGAGAATCCTGTTTGGCTATTGCAATGGTGCTTGAAATTGGACAAGCGTAGTTCACAGCCACAAACTAACCACTTTTGTTTGAGTAGCCTAGTCCAATGGTTCTTAAACTTTTCACACTAAAGCCTCGTGAAAATACTGTATAAAATGATGTATTTTTTTAAAGAAAATAAAAGACTACCTGAAAACTTACTGTACTTTGCAAGCCACGCTCTATTCATTTATGTTAATCTTCTCTAATCTTTTTTGTCCATGATATCCAAATGCTCACCATATGCCACAAGAAGCGTGTTTGTCTATCCCCTGAAAGCGCCTCTGTGAGCTGTTCCATGATGGCTCCTCTGCTGCACACCTTGACAAATACTGTATTCATCATTGGTCATTGGCCTGTGGCGAGAGGGGTTGTGCCAAGTTAGCACCTCACCGAGTCTTGATTTTCTAATGCATGATCAGGAATAGAATATTCATGAAGCATTGGTTTCGTAGGAAAAAACATGTGTGTAGGTTTTGCAAAAAAAAAAAAATGTTTTATTGCTTGGAATCACATTACCCACAGTGAGTGAACAGGGAATGTTTCTTGCAGTCCACCAAGAAACATTCACTGTTTATTGCCACTTATTATCATGGAGCTGGGACAGTCTGTTAAATAAGAGTGTCTTGCTGATGCCTTGTGGCTTTTTTGTGATGTAGATATTGCATCACCCAATATTGCAATGATCATTTTCAATATATCGCAAAGCCCCGCAGTTAAACTTGTTAAATGTCATTGAACTTATTGGGTGATAGTTCATTTATTCCAATACCGGCGGGCTCTCATTGAATCTTTCAAATGAAATATGAATGCTTAAGATCAAGCAACGTCTCTAACCTCTGTGTCTTCTCTCTCCCCTCAAGTGATTCAGTTCGATCGACTTGCAGTGAGGCCATGTTATCGCTCTGAAGATGTAAGTATTAGTTTGTTGGAATATAAAGTACTGCAGTCAGTGGTTTAGGTGAACTGTGTGCATGCTAATCACATGAAAGTCTATGTACATGATCCTGGCTCAAAATTATGAGTTGGCTGTTCAGGCATGGCACTAACCCTGACTGGTTTAAAGATACAATTGTATTAGTATTGTTGGTCTGTAGGCGTTATTTGACAGGATAACACAATGTGTAGAATGAGCCCAGACCTATTCACCACAACTGCCTCTAAAATCCTGTCACCCAAAAAGGTGAACTAATAGGAGCAAAGGGGCGTGCACTATTCATGGCAACGCCCATGTGAACGTCCGGAACAAGCTGAATAGGGGCTAGTAAGTCCAGAGTTAGGTCTGCTATCCGCTCTTACTCACATCTCGCTCCACTCAGACCAGTCTGACCTGTGACTAAAGCGACATTTTGAAATTTCCCATTTATTCAAAAAACAAACATGTGCTCATGATTAATGTCACTTGTTACTCAAAAAACAGGACAGGACTTCCAGAGAAAGTTGTTGACAATAGACCACACACACACACACCTCCGCAGCTTTCTCACCTGAAGCAGTGTCCCACCTTTGAGACACCAGGGACTGTGTGTATTTCAGTTATGCTAATGTTCAGAAATTAATGCTTGACGGATTTGAATAGCCTGACATTGGATCAGTTATTTGCATGTGCATTTCAGCATTGGTATATTTTATGTATTTATTTATTTTCATTATATAAATTAGTTGTTATTGAATCCTAATGATGTCTCTTCTCTCAGGGATCGGTGTGGAATGGGTTCACTCCTCTTGACGTGTATTTTGCTGGTGTCCAGTGGTGAGTTTCCAAACTATCAACCGTCACTTCCCAATGCTGAAATGTCCATTTGGGCCCAATCGCAGGGTCCCAGAGGTAAATTAGGATATGGGCGAGGCAGTTCTCAAGTTTCACAGGGTTTTGCGAGGCATTAAAAAGTATTAAAAGTCATTCAATTAATTTGGCCAAAATCAAGGCCTTGACCGTCATTAAAAAGCCTCAACTTAGATACACACTGGCATTAAATCTTAATTTATTGGAAAATTCTGACATTCCAACCATTTTTACTTTGTAAGTTCATCGAAAATACCAAAATGATGATCTAAAACATATTCAGTTGCCGTTTTGGCTAAAATTGAAAAAACATTAACTCAAAATATTGCCCGTTTTGTCCAATTCTCTTTCCTCTGTTTGATGAAATGTTTTTAAATCTTAAAGGAAATATGCGGAGATTTTTTACAGCATTTGTGGCATTAAAAACAGTATTTGGGCATTAAAAATAGCATTAAAAAATATTACATTTGACTTACTTCTGCCTGTATAAACCCTGCTTTCAGTTTCTGCTTCGTGCTCAGCGCCTCGTCTCTTTAGGCGGGTCTAAAACCAAACCGAAATTGTTTATTTTTCCACTGAGCTGTGGTTTGATGAAACATATCATTTTAACCCTACCTCAACACCAAATCTGAGCATGAGTTTGTTTTGAAATGCCCGTCTTAGATTTAGAAAACCATTCCCTGGTCCACAGTATAATAAAGTCATCTGCGGTCGTAACCACAACTCCAGCAGCCTTTATTCTCCCGGTTCACCAAAAGACACAAAATCACTGGAACTGCTTTGGTCTGGAGTTTGCGATCTCATGAAAACCACAGATATAGCATTTTCAATGTTTGTCAAAATGAAAAGTTTAATCATCGACAATTTATTTTTCTTCAACCTGTTTTCTCACTTCTACCACTTGTACTTGTTTTATATATTCAGCTATGAGTTAAATATTAAGCATTGAACACACAATGTTAATTACAAACTTTACAAACCTAAAAGTTATAAAAGCATTTTTGCTAAATTTTTTTGAATATTTTCAGTTTAAATATCCATGTTATGGTCAGTTGTTAGCACATTGCTGATTAGCCTTAGTCACGCCTCTATATTATTATTTAATCATGTACATTTTAATTTCCACAGTTATTACCTTATAAAACGCACATTCAGTACATGACTTATAAAAGACTATGGTACTGTGTGTGTGGACCCTGCAGGTGTCCAGAGTTTGAAGCCCCAGAATGCACTCGCTCCTGATGAAGATGGAAGCTCGAATGTCCTATGGCAGGATGAGGTGTGCTGTGACTCACCTGGGGCCCCTCCCACTGTGGACGACAGCGCCGCATCAGCACACAGCCCTGAATCACGCCTCCCACTGTTGTCTCAATGCAACTTCACGAGTCAACATCAGCAGCTGCAGCCGTCGTCTGGTGGTAAGAGATCTAACAAATGACCCCACATTCACTAAGTATTAGGTCAAGCAAATTAGTCTCAGATGATCTGGGCATTGTTTTAAAGCGTAAGTTTGGAATTACTTAGTAACAGTTTCATGACTAGATGGCGCCTTTGTGTAGGAGACCCGAACACGTTCTTGGTGTTCATCACCAAGAACAAGCTATTGGTGATGAAGGAGGTGACAGCACAAAGGACATATTGCACTTTTTATGTTGCAAAGAAAACATACCATGTGTGTAGAGCTTTAGTTACCAAGGGAAATCAGAGGCTTCTGCAAAGACATTAGGCCAGTCACGATAAGTGACTATCAATCAATGACAGAGGAACTCATTCCTGAACAATACTTGTTCTCTGTTACGCATTTTGTCGTGTTTATTTGCAATATTTTAACACATGAGCTTTGAAGTTTCTTAGATGTACATGAAGAACAAGGATTTACTGTGACTTCTGTGTGACTGAAATACTAAGTACTAAGTTTGATCTGAACACTCAGGCTGTACTTTCTATATAACAGTGGACAAACATTGACATAACGGTCCGTGAAGGTCTCCATTGTTTGTTTTGAGTGACGCAACACTTGAGCTGACAGGTGTCTCCTCTCCTCCTCTCATCTCACTCGCCAACACTATGGCCTATGTCCTTTCCCTCATCAATCACATCCCCCCTCAAGGTGTCAGCCTCAAAACCCATTATATGTTTGTGACGACGCACTCTCCATCCTTCACTGCCTTCCGTCAGCCTCGGCTCTCAAATTAGCCTTTGTGATCAGCCCCAAGATTACCAAAAGAATGGGGTCTTGGAACATTAGGAAATCTAGGATCTTGTAATCCTTTGTTGAAAAATAATGACTTTATGAATACAAAGATCATTCGTGCTATTGTGGAGACGAACAAGGAGGTGGAATGAAGACTTTAAAGTGGATGGAGGTCGGAGGAAGAGCAGTCTGTTGCATTGATCGGGCAGTTGTTGTGACACATCCAAATCAATGGTGATTAGAGGCGACCTGGCAGTGTAAGGTCCCACTGTTGGTAATGAAAGGCACAATAAAATGGAGGTTTGTGGTTGGTCTGACATTCTTCCCAAATAACGCCCGAGGTCATTTAGTGGGGCAAGACATTTAATTTGTTTCGAAGCTAAGAGTTTAGTCGCACATAATAAGTAATGGTCACTTTACATGGCCCCATGAATGTCAATTCATTGGTGACTAATACACTTTCTGGCCACAAAAAAAAGCTGTTACACTTCAGGTTAAGACATATTTCAATCCACTGTTGTATTCATTCAACAGTACCCAGCCTGAATAATAAGGGATTTTTAGTGTCTCTGTGCACGTGTTTCTGAGAAAAGCAGCGCTGCCTGTCTTCTAGGAAAGCTGTGCCTGGGTTGACTGGACGGGACAGGCAGCGGGTCACTTGTGCTGTCATTAACATACAGAACGATGTCCTTCCCTGCAGCCCTCTGCGCGGACGTAGAGTGCCGGATCAGAGACGACTGGAGGGCCCTTACCTGTGAGCTGCACTCTGACCAGCCCATGTTCAGCACTACACCTGCGGCCATGAGTTTGCAGCCTGTGTTGTGAGTAAAACAAATAAATACTGGCATTAGTTATAGACTCTCTGCTGTCAGGCTTCTCCACAAGTGTCAATATAAAAGCTCAGTAGGGGTTCAGCTTGTGTTTGCAAACCAGTCAGGGCGAGCTGTGCTATCTCTCAAAGTCTCCTGATTTACCCTGACAGGAAGACGGAGCCGAGTCGCAGCAAACCAATGCCTGTCAATGTTTCTGAAACGTGTCCGTTAATCTGGTCCACAATATTTTTCCTTTCCGGTTATGCTTGTAAATTTTTTTTTTAATTTCTTAGAATAACTTTATATTGATAAGACTATAGGAATGTCTGATTGATTCTGTAATCTCCTTCCAGATCTGACTCAGAGCGGATTAGCGTGCCTGATGATCCCGTTACCTGTGAAGGAAACACTTCTCTCAAATGTTCCCTGACTCTGGGCTCCGCCAGCTCTGACGTCATATTGAACATTTCCATTGCTCACGTGGCTGCTTCGCCCGTGCACCTTCACCTTCCGCCTACACCTGGTGAGAAATGGATGGTTTTCTGTTCACAAAATGAGCCGGGCTTTTGAAATATGTGAGTGATGAAAGGCATGTTTTTAAGATTTGTTTTGATTCGGAGGCAACATTTCCTCTGAGACATTGAATTGTTCCAGTTTTTCAAACAGTGATAATTTGAAACGTTTCCTGGCATGGTTTTGCCCCCTGTGTCGTATGTGCTATGAATCTGGACAGATAAGGGCTTTGGCTTACTGGCAGGCGTGACTGGAATAAAGCTAACGGGTGCCTTGTGCTTAAATGTGAGATTTCTCGCCAAGAAGCAAGGATATTTTCCACGCTGTGTTTAATCAGGCCTTAAGCACTGGAAACAATAGCCAAAATAAAAATGAAAAATAAAACATACATACAAGTTGAAAAACTGTTAATAATAACTTTATTTTGCATGTGATGGAGCGAAGGATACTGTGTGTCTGAAACAGATGGCGGATATTTACTTATTTAAAGAAACTGTTGCATAGGAGGTAAATACTTCACCAGAGGAGACTCGTTTGTAAATGTAGGTGTTTTAGTCTTGACGCAAAGGTTAATATTCATTTCCTACAAATCCGCTTTTAGTTTTATCGTCTTATTTTTAAATAAATGTTAAAAACGTAGATTAGGAACTGTCGTCTTCCTACAGCAAGTGACCAGCAGCATTCTGTGTGCAGTCTATTCCCGTTTATTCCAGCTCTAACCGGGCACGAACATTATAGTAAACACTGCATGCATCAGGTGTCAGTATATAATCGCAATTTTAACATTTACAAGTTAATTCAAGTCATTATCTACTGTTGAACATCTGACTTAGAGCTTCTAAAGAGTCGAAGATATCGTTGAATAGCCGTTTCTGACCATATAAAAGCCTTTAACCACTGGCTGCTCCCATATTATTAACTGCCGAGCGCAAGATATGTCTCACACATCGAGTTAATTAGGATAAGTAAAACCGATTAGCGGATCAGAAAAGATCCTAGCTGTGTGGGGAAAAAATGAGTCAAACCAAATGTCACATGCTAATCTTTTTCATTCTCATAACACAGAAGGATAGGATCTAGTCATTTGCGACAAAGAAAGAGATGGAACATTTACCAGAAAGGTGTTTTGAAAAAATGTGGTGTTATTTCCCAGTGAAGCCGAGCGCTCCGGTGAACGTGTCCCATCAGCAGACCATTGACGCCGAGCTGTTTTTGAACTGGGAGAGTCCACCCGAGGAGTCGAGGTCATTAAGATACGAGGTCCGGCACAGCTCCAACGCGACAGATTCAGGCTGGGAGGTAAGTTTGTTGGAGAATGATCAAAAATAGGGCAATGGGAGATGCCACAACTTCCTTCATGTGCACGAGTTTCAGAATCTCAGTGGGACTTTATTGAAATATGTTTTGGCTTTCAATCATGAATGGTACAGTTGATATACAAGTCCCCCCCACCCAAAAAGTGACCATGTGTTGTTTTCTCCTCAAAATGTAAAGTATTTTTAGAGAGCTTTCTGGCTGTCGGTAAACATTTCTTCTTTGCCTGTAGTGACATTTTCTCCATGTTTGCAGTCTTAACTGGTTTATATACGCTATACAAACCTTGCTGCTCAAACACACAGTACGGCTCGGAGATAATTAAGCACAAACAACATTTGTGGAATATGGCTGTAACAAAAAGGCGCACGTTTAGCTCCATAACTGGTCGCATTTTGTTGAAGGAGCAGCAGCGGCGCGGTGCAAATTTCCACTCTTGTGTTTATTTGGTGCAGGACTCTGCAGACTTTCAATTAGGGTGTAACTGCCTCCTCGACTCTCTCAACAGTGCTGTCTGTGTTCAGTAATGGACTTGAAAATGCGTGATTCACACAGCAGTGACGCCAAACTTAAAATATCATTTACTGCAAAGCGAAAGAGACGCCGCTCATCTGTCTAATGTTCTCGACGGTGATACCGGGGCATGACTAACCCTGTGCTTGGGAAGCACACACACAAATGAAATGGTACTTCTGTGTTGTGGAGCGTTGCTTGTTTAGTCATCCTTTATTATGGCATTTTTATGAGGGAGCGGAGGTTTGGAATGTAATATTGAATGTTGCAATTACTACATGAAATGTAATCTTCACCGAGACATATTAAAACATGTTGCTATTCTAAAATATTTAGAATGGTTAAACTTCCAAATGCATTTCACAAGAAGTTGCCTTTTGCACAACTCCACCATTGGTCGAATGTATGACATCCTGTCTGACATATTGAAAAGCACTACAATATTGTTCTAATTTGATTTGTGTTTTTTGTTTGTTTGTGTCCAGGTCTTGCAGGTGTTTGTAGAGCGCAGGCTGCTTCTAGACTTGGAGGTCAATGTAAACTACACCCTCCAGGTCCGCTCTTCGGGTCTGGTGGACCCTCCACTGTGGAGTGACTGGAGTGAGCCTTACCATATCTACCTAGACCGTAAGAAATCATTAATATTCATTCTTCCTTTACATACATAGTTATATATGTCACTTTTGCAGAGTCCCCCGCTCCGTAAAAAAAAAGGGAGATTTGTACTTTGTAGATACATAATCTTGGATCTTTTCTCGTTCTGGGGCTTAATATTTCAAGCCAGTGATCAGAACCACAGGAAAATGGCCACTTTCACTCACAAATGCATCAGTTCACTGGAAAGAGACGATGGGGAGGTATTTTATTTTGAATGGAATAAATAACAGCCAGTTTATCGTTTGCTTCTCTCTGTCAAGACTCATTATTGGGAAACAGCTCCACATGGGTGCCGTGTATCATGCCCTTTTGTTCTTTAATCTGTAAATATTCAGGCGTATTAAACATGCTCGTCTTCAGGCCTAATTAATTATTTCCATTAGCAATAGTTGTAGATTATCTACTTATTTTGCTCTCACAATCTCCAAAATTACATCACAGGCTGCAACCATTTTAATGAAGAAAAATATAAATGTGACTATAAACTGCTGCTATCATTACAATATGAACCAACAAGTGAAAAAGTTACACAAGCAAATGTGACATGTCATGATTACCAATGGGGCTAAGATTTAAAAGCATGTTTTCTATGAATAATCTGTTTCACCTTAAGGGGGCGGTAACCTTCTCAAATACAGTAGATGATAGATGTTGCTCCACACATACAGTACATACTTACAGTCGACACAACCTTGGCATTGCTTGGTACACTTGCCCTTTTATTCAATCAACAAAATATGTATACTGTATAAGGATAAGACTTAAAGGAGATCTATTACATTAAACATTTGTATTTGTATATGAAAAAATATGATGCTTGAACACACATGCTTGGTTGTAAAGGCAATTTAAGCTCTGAAATGGAATGAAAAGTTTCTAAAATGTATGTCTAGTTTCTTGGTGCAAAAATGTTTCTTTTCCACTAACCCTCTGGTAGACCTAAGCCTGTTGGAGAGCTGTGCATGATTCATCTCCGACTGAATCGGGTCCTAAGGTGACCTCCATTACCAATGCTTCCAGTAGATTTATGCACCTGCGTAGCCATTCTCATTATCCCCGACCATTAAGAAGAGCTCGTCTCAGCACGGTCCAGGTCAATACTCCCAGCACGAGTCGGTTAATCAAAACCTCTGTTCTGTTTCCCTATTCCATGCCTCAAAACCTGGCATGGACATTTTTTCAGGTTTTTCTAAAATAAAATGCTCTGAGTTTTGCTACAGGCTGGAAAGAACAATCCGCTGGCTAGTCTTCACAACTTTCACGAACTGTTTCTCAAACTTTTATGTTTGTGTAAGTTCTCAGTCAAGAAGCCGTCATCTGTACTCGGTAGTTAGCGTTGCATTCTACTGAACAATGAAACAATGGTAATTACTCATCTGTTTATGTCAATTTGCAGAATTAGCATTGACATTTCAGACAGAACACTTTCTTATAAACCATAAAGTTTAAAAATCCTTGGAGGAAATCCTTTGAATAGGATGACGCACTGAGGTTTGATATGCGTGTTGTTGCTAGTTCTTAATCAAAACAAATGAAATTATGCTTTGCAAGAAAGTCTGACTCATGAACCTTTTTTCTTATCCACCCCTTTCCCAGCGGTGAGCTACATACCAGAGATCGTGAAAGTGCGTCCAGGAGAGGCCGTAACTATCCACTGCGTGTTTAATGACCATAACTTCAACTCCAGTTCAGCCCGGTGGATCCTCAACTATTTTGAGCCACTAGACAGCAGCCAGTACCAACCTGTTAACCATTGGGTGAGCACATATTAATATACTGTCAGTTGTTCACATTTTTATACCACAAATATTTTGCATATGCTTCAGTATTTGAAAATTGAGAGAAAAAAATTAATGTTTTATTTTTATTTTATTTCTGTGTTTTTTTAAATATAGGTTAGCCAAATAACTGTCCAGCCCTTGGAAACGACTATGTATGACATGGTGCTGTGTAGCCAGGAAAATGCACTCTTTTATAGCCAAATCTATGTTGAAGGTGAGTTTTAATATATTAATTAAGTCGGATTTCATGTTTCCCTTTCCTTGTATGTTGTCAGGGATTGTATTATATTATTGTGATGTTTCTTCTGACAATACCTGTAAATATTGGCCACTTACCTTTGGCCTTGTGAAAAATACAGGCGGTGTTCTCTTAGTTTCAGTAAAAGGAGGAGTAAGGAAGGAAGGAGCTAGAACAGGAACAGTGCAGAGACAGGAAGTTAGCTGAGGACATTACTGTTTATATTAATTGTTTCATGCAACCGTTTTTTTCAGGAGGCTCCATTAACATAACCTGCCAAACAAACGGGGGCATAAACGCAATGGACTGTAGCTGGGACAACAAGGAGCCGACCAATCCCAAATTTCTGTCAAGGTGAGACACAAGGAAGAGCGGTTTTCTATTTTAAAACACGTGCACCCAGCCCATGGGAAACTCGTGCTGTGTTTCCTGTATATTCCTCAAACAGAAACTAAGCAGAAAAAAATAAAAAACTCAATCTTGCTCACTAACATACTAATATAAGTTTGTCGAATGTAAATGTACACACGTAGGGATAGGACAGCATGTGCTCCCAGCGTAGTATGTCATCAGGCTGCATTCTGGGAAACAACTACAACTAGAAAAAATGCAGAACTGGTAATTACTACAAACTTGGAGATGATCAGAGTCAACAGAGTTCAGATACGAGAAGAAGACCGCTATGGCGCCCCCCACTGGTGAGGTGCAGCTAATGATAAAACTGTAACAAAACCACTGCATGTGTGAGTTCATGTTGATCTGTCTACACACTTGGATGTCATGATGTCATAAATCCCAGCTCCTGCAGGTGCACACTGTTGTTGAGTCCTTGGGCAAGACACTTCACCCTCATTTGTTTGCATACATTGGAGCTTGAATGAGCTCTGAATGGCTCTTCTCCCTGTACACAAACTGCTGCACCTCCAGTCACCAGTCCGTTAAACTGATCAAGTTTGCGGACGACACCACCCTCATCGGGCTCATCTCGGACGGTGATGAGTCCACCTACAGGAGAGAGGTGGACCCGCTGGCGTCCTGGTGCAGCCACAACAACCTGGAGCTGAACGCCCAGAAGACAGTGGAGATGATCGTGGACTTTAGGAAAGACACAGCCCCACCATCCCCCCTCACCCTGACAGACTCTCCCACCCCCATTTCCATTGTGGACTCCTTCCGCTTCCTGGGCACCACCATCACCCAGGACCTCAAATGGGAGCCGACCATCAGCTCCCTCATCAAGAAGGCTCAGCAGAGGATGTTCTTCCTGTGGCAGCTGAAGAAACTCAAGCTGCCAACCAAGATGCTGGTGCAGTTCTACACGGCCATCATCGAGTCCATCCTCACCTCCTCCATCACCGTGTGGTTCCCCGGAGCTACAGAACGGGACAAGCACCGACTGCAGCGCATTGTGCGTGCTGCAGAGAAGGTGATTGGCTGTGAGCTCCCATCTCTCCAGGACCTGTTCACCTCCAGGACCCAGAGGCGTGTGGGTCGGATCACAGCTGACCCTTCTCACCCTGGACACGGATTATTCACCCCTCTCCCCTCAGGCAGGAGGGCTATGGTCTATCCAGACCCATACCTCCCGCCACTTGAACAGTTTTTTCCCCTCCGCCATCAGACTCATGAACAATAACAAGTCTCTGTAGCTTAGTTACAGACTCATGGATGTTTCTGCTCTTGCAGTGTGCGGTGTGTCCACACTTAGACCCGCTGCTATCACTTTATAACACTTAATATCACTTTATATGCCTACACATCTGTATATACAATCCCGCTGTTGTTCATTGTCAAATTATTGTTGTCTTATCACACGTCACTTTATTTTATCTTATTTATTTAATATTTTTTATGCATGCCCTTATAGCCTTATAGTTTAACGTTCTTAGCTTATTTTTTATCTTAATTCTGTGTTATATGTTCTATGTCGCACGTTTGCACCGAGAAAAATTCCTAGTTTGTAAACCCTGTTCTCAAACCATGGCAAAATAAACCTATTCTGTTTCTGATTCTGATTCAGAGTGTGAATGGGTGACTCGTTCCTTGCTGTAAAGCACTTTGGGCCTAATGAAAGTAGAAAAGCGCTGTATAAGTATAGACCATTTATCTTTTTTACCATTTACTTTCTCATTAGTCTGAAGAGCCAACATATGATGTTCAGTATTGTACAGATGGTCCAAAACATGAATGGAGGTGTAATACACAAATAAACTGCTGTGTAAAGGGCTGTTTAAATGCCGTCACAGATGGTCTGACGTGCCGTGTGATGAGATGGAGCAAAGAGAGAAGGCAGGAGAGGAGCTGGGAGAGCCAGGCCCGATGTGTATCAACCAGAGGAGCTGCAGAATCAGACCCCTCAGGATGAACTGCTACAGGTTGTGGCTGCAGATGGACTCCCCACTGGGCCCCATCAACTCCAAACCCATCTACGTGTCTCCTATAGAACATGGTGAGTACAAGCAAAAGGCCACTCTGTGAAAGGCTAGTTGTAATGTAATTATGTGTTTATTGCTGTAGTTGAGTCACAAGGCTGTTAGACAAAACTTTGTTTATATATATATATATTAAAGCACCATATTGTCTAGATTGCAACTTTGCACAATGTGTGAAGAGATTATGGTAGCCCTGAAGGAGCATAATGTCAACAGGAAACCGATCAGATAAAGGATAAAGGGCGGCACGGTAGCACAGCGGTTAGCGCTCGTGCTTCACAGCTAGAAGGTCCGGGTTTGATTCCCACCTGGACGGGGCTTTCTGTGTGGAGTTTGCATGTTCTCCCCGTGTCTGCGTAGGTTTCCTCCGGTTTCCCCCTACCACTAAAAACATGTACAATAGGCCCAGGGACTGCAGGTGGAAATTAGCACAAGTGCTATAACCTGGTACAATGCATCTCTCCTTTCTGAGGCTAATGTATATTGTGCACTGTCCCTGTTCAAATAAATACATTAAAAAAAAAAAAATTCATTCAACATGTTTAATTCATGACATCTTCCAATCTTCATTTTCATTCATCAGACAGTTGTAGTTACTTTGTAGGCTGCAACGTTGTACAGAATTCACTAGTATCCAACCTAGAAGACTATATGTGATGGCTAGGGGTAGGCAATGTCAGGCCTTGCCCCCAAGATGAAATCAGAGCCATTATTGACGTGGTCATTTGTACTACGTCATTTGCCGTTTTAAAATACTTTTATGAATGACACCCACCTTTGTCATAATATGATAGATTATAAACAGATTTTACTGAGTCTTATTGTAATATAAACTGTTTGACCTTCATCTGCAGTGAAGCCGCACACAGTCTCTCACATTATGGCCGTGAGCCGCAGCTCCGGGGTCCTGTCTGTCTCGTGGGACCCTCCGGCTCTGCCCGTTCAGGGGGTGCAGTGTCAGCTCCGCTTCCACGCCCCGTCCAGTGTGGGCCAGCCCGAGTGGACGGTGAGTGCACACAACCTCAAGGCCTCAGCTGGAACTGGCCTAATACACAATTTATTTCGGCATACCTCACAGGTTGTCATGACCTCATATTGACCTATTTGTTTGTCATGTCATGAAAAATATAAAATAACAATGGCCAGAGTTAATAAAAAATTTGGGAAATGGGGAACAGAAAACAGATGGGGACCAAGTAGATGGACAGAGCTATGAAGATCTTGATGCAATCTTGTAGAAATTGTTTAGGTTTTAGATGGCATATAGTACGTCTTTGCCGTGTTTTTGTGGCGGTTTGGTGGATTTGTTTACTTTGAGAGTCTAAAATGGTCCTGAAGAAAGCAGCTTTTTAAAGGTAAACCAATGCTAGCTTATCAGCTAAACCCATTTGAGAACCAACAACAAGTGGGACACAATCATGAAGTGAAACAAAATTTATTGGATATTTCAAACATTTTTAACAAATAAAAAACTGAAAAATTGGGCGTGCAAAATTATTCAGCCCCCTTAAGTTAATACTTTGTAGCGCCACCTTTTGCTGCGATTACTGCTGTAAGTCGCTTGGGGTATGTCTCTATCAGTTTTGCACATTGAGAGACTGAAATATTTGCCCATTCCTCCTTGCAAAACAGCTCGAGCTCAGTGAAGTTGGATGGACAGCGTTTGTGAACAGCAGTTTTCAGTTCTTTCCACAGATTCTCGATTGGATTCAGGTCTGGACTTTGACTTGGCCATTCTAAAACCTGGATATGTTTATTTGTGAACCACTCTATTGTAGATTTTGCTTTATGTTTTGGATCATTGTCTTGTTGGAAGACAAATCTCTGTCCCAGTCTCAGGTCTTTTGCAGACTCCATCAGGTTTTCTTCCAGAATGGTCCTGTATTTGGCTCCATCCATCTTCCCATCAATTTTAACCATCGTCCCTGTCCCTGCTGAAGAAAAGCAGGCCCAAACCATGATGCTGCCACCACCATGTTTGACAGTGGGGATGGTGTGTCCAAGGTGATGAGCTGTTGCTTTTACGCCAAACATAACGTTTTGCATTGTTGCCAAAAAGTTCGATTTTGGTTTCATCTAACCAGAGCACCTTCTTCCACATGTTTGGTGTGTCTCCCAGGTGGCTTGTGGCAAACTTTAAACAACACTTTTTATGGATATCTGTAAGAAATGGCTTTCTTCTTGCCACTCTTCCATAAAGGAGTTGTGCAGTATACGACTGATTGTTGTCCTATGGACAGAGTCTCCCACCTCAGCTGTACATTTCTGCAGTTCATCCAGAGTGATCATGGGCCTCTTGGCAGCATCTCTGATCAGTTTTCTCCTTGTATGAGCTGAAAGTTTAGAGGGACGGCCGGGTCTTTGTAGATCTGCAGCGGTCTGATACTCCTTCCATTTCAATATTATTGCTTGCACACTGCTCCTTGGGATGTTTAAGGCTTGGGAAATCTTTTTGTATCCAAATCTGGCTTTAAATTTCTCCACAACAGTATCTCGGACCTGCCTGGTGTGTTCCTTGTTCTTCATGATGCTCCCTGCGCTTTAAACTGACCTCTGAGACTATCACAGAGCAGGTGCATTTATACGGAGACTTGTTTACACACAGGTGGATTCTATTTATCATCATTAGTCATTTAGGTCTACATTGGATCATTCAGAGATCCTCACTGAACTTCTGGAGAGAGTTTGCTGCACTGAAAGTAAAGGGGCTGAATAATTTTGCACGCCCAATTTTTCAGTTGTTTATTTGTTAAAAATGTTTGAAATATCCAATAAATTTCGTTTCACGTCATGATTGTGTCCCACTTGTTGTTGGTTCTTCACAGAAAATTACAGTTTTATATCTTTATGTTTAAAGCCTGAAATGTGGCAAAAGGTCGAAAAGTTCAAGGGGGCCGAATACTTTGGCAAGGCACTGTAAATAAGCGTTACTTACTTATACTTATACTTACTTACATTGCTGGACCAGTTCTGAGCCATTCTCCAGTTTTTACTATGGTTAATTCCTCCTTGCTGCCAGCAGAGGGTCTTCCAGGCAACAAGATAAAACATTTAAAAAAATCTTACTTATTCCTTGTCAATTGAAATATGTACAATTCCTTCATTCCTCCGTACTTTTGCTCACTATAACGATCATTTGCATCCCAATGTATACTTGTATGACTTCCTTTATTTAATTGCTTATACATATTATAAATGTCATCCTTTTAGGTTCAGCCTCCAGTGTTTGCACGTGGGGATGAGGTTCCCATACCGGACATGTGCTTGTCCTATGCTGTTGAAGTGCGCTGCCGGCCCATCCACGGGATTGGCTACTGGAGCGACTGGAGCGAAACGGTCTACTCTTTTCCACAAAACAGCAGAGGTATAGTGCATTTGCACTCACCTTCTAAATCTTTGCATAGCTTCCTAAATGACCCATTGCATGTCTTCCTCATAGCACCTGAGCACGGTCCTGATTTCTGGAGAATACTGTCCAACGATCCCAAAGGAAACCGAACTACAGTGACTTTGCTTTTTGAGGTACTAATCCAATCACTTTCCACCTGCAAAATATATACTAGATGTAATAAGTAATAGTGTTCCCACATAATTGCCAAAATATTGCAAAACACAATAATCTGTATGCACCTGTTTAACTGTAGCATTCATGTTTTTGACCCTGTAGCATCTCCAAACATCAGGCCTCTCTTACTGCATTGATGGCTTGATAATCAGACACCAGCCTCTGGGCGGGTCTGTGAGGGAGGAGCGGATCGGGCTCAGGTCCTCACACAGGTTTGAGTGGAACCACAAAGTCCACGCTGTCACCGTGAAGGCCTACAACAGACTGGGACCATCCAAAGACAACTTCAACATGACCCTGAGCAGACAAGTCCAACGTAAGTCTTTCTCACTTGTGTAGCAGATTTAGGCTTGTCAAATGTTCCTTCAAATTACTGTTACTCATAATTGGAAACAGTGGAATATCCCTTTTCTAAACAACACATATACTGTTTCAAATCTGCTAAGCTTTTAGTTTAGATCTCTACAAACATGTTCTGAAATGCCTGTGATTCTTGTTTAGTTTTTGACAGTTCGGGTGCAACTTTTGGCAGTTGCACCCAGCCACCCTGCGAAGGAAACTCATTTCAGCCGCTTGTATTTGCGATCTTGTCCTTTCGGTCAGTACCCAAATCTCATAGGCGAGGGTGGGAAGGTAGATCGATCGGTAAATCGAGAGCTTTGCCCCCCGACTCAGCTCCCTCTTCACCACAACAACCATGGCCTCAGATTTGGAGGTGCTGATCCTCATCCCGGCCGCTCCACACTCGGCTGCAAACCACCCCAGTGCGCGCTGAAGGTCCTGATTTGATGAAAACAACAAAACAACATCGTCTGCAAACAGCAGAGATGAGATCCTGAGGTTCCCAAACAAGACACCCTCCGGTCCCTGACTGCGACTAGAAATTCTGTCCATGAAGGTAATTAACAGAACCGGTGACAAAGGGCAGCCCTGGCGGAGACCAACACGCACTGGGAACAGGTCTGACTTACTGCCGGCAATGCGAACCAAGCTCCTGCTGCGGTTATACAGGGAACGGACAGCCCTAGTTGAGGACCCCCATACTCCCGGAGCACCCCCCACAGGGCACCACGAGGAACATGGTCGAACGCTTTCTCCAGATCCACAAAGCACATGTGGACTGGTTGGCCAAACTCCCACAAACCCTCGAGCACCCGATGAAGAGTACAGAGCTGGTCCAGTGTGCCACGACCGGGACAAAAACTGCATTGTTCCTCCTTGATCCAAGGTTCGACTATCGGCCGAATCCTCCTCACCAGCACCCTGGAATAGACCTTACTGGGGAGGCTGAGGAGTGTGATCCCTCTGTAATTGGAGCACACCCTCCGATCCCCCCTTCTTAAAGAGAGGGACCACCACCCCGGTCTGCCAATCCAGGGGCACTGCCCCCGATGTTGCAGAGACGTGTCAGCCAAGACAGCCTTACAACATCCAGAGACTTAAGGTACTCAGGGCAAATCGCATCCACCCCTGGAGCCTTGCCACCGAGGAGCTTTCTAACTACCTCAGTGACTTCAGCTTGGGTGATGGGCGAGTCCCCAGCCTCTGCTTCCTCATCAGAAGACGAGAGAATGAGATTGAGGAGATCCTCGAAGTACTCTTTCCACCGTCCGACAACATCCCCAGTCGAGGTCAGCAGCTCCCTGTCCGCACTGTAAACAGTGTTGGTGAAGCACATCTTCCCCCTCCTGAGGCGCCGTATGGTTTGCTAGAATTTCTTTGAGGCCGACCGATAGTCCTCCTCCATGGCTTCTCCGAACTCCTCCCAGACCCAAGTTTTTGCCTCTGCGAACGCACGAGCTGCAGCACGCTTGGCCTGCCGGTACCATTCAGCTGCCTCCGGAGTCCCGCAAGCCATCAAAGCCAGGTAGGACTCCTTCTTCAGCTTGACATCTCTTACTTCCGGGCACAACCACCGGGTTCGGGGATTACCACCACGATAGGCACCAGAGACCTTACGGCCACAGCTGCGAGCGGCCGCATTGACCATGGAGGAGGGGAACATGGTCCACTCTGACTCCATATCTCCAACCTCCCTCGGAATCTGGGTGAAGCTCTTCCGGAGGTGGGAGTTGAAGACCCTACTGACAGAGGGATCCACCAGACGTTCCCAACAGACCCTCACAACACGTTTGTGCCTGCCAGGTCTGACCGGCTTCCTTCCCTGCCAGCGGATCCAGCTCACCACCAGGTGGTGATCGGTTGACAGCTCAGCCCCTCTCTTCACCCGAGTGTCCGAGACACGCGGCCGGAGATCAGATGACACAACTACTGGGTCGATCATCGACCTCCGGCCTAGGATGTCCTGGTGCCACGTGCTCTTATGGACACCCTTGTGCTCCAACATGGTGTTTGTTATGGACAAACTGTGACGAGCACAGAAGTCCAATAACAAAGCACCACTCGGGTTCAGATCGGGGAGGCCGTTCTTTTCAATCACCCCTGTCCAGGTCTCACTGTCGTTACCCACGTGGGCGTTGAAGTCCCCCAGTAGAACAATGGAGTTCCCAGTCGGAGAACCATCTAGTACCCCTCCCAGGGACTCCAAAAAGGCCGGGTACTCTGCACCAATGTTGGGCCCGTAGGCCGGGAAAACGGTGAGAGACCTGTCCCCAACCCGAAGGTGTAGGGACGCGACCCTCTCGTTCACCAGGGTGAACTCCAACACGTGATGGCTGCTGCCGCCTCTCCCCACGGGCAACTCCAGAAAAATGGAGCATCCGGCCTCTCTCCAGAAGTTGGGATCCGGAACCCAGGCTGTGCGTGGAGGTGAGTCTGACTATATCTAGCCGGTACCTCTTAACCTCCCGCACAAGCTCAGGCTCCTTCCCCCCCAGCGAGGTGACGTTCCATGTCCCAAACGCCAGAAGCTGCACACGCGGACCAGGTCGTCGAGGCACCCGCCTTCGACTGCCATCTAGTCCTCTCTGCGCCCGACCCTTACGGATCCCTCTGTGGGTGGTGGGTCCACAGGAGGGCGGGCCTACGTCGTCCCTTCGGGCTGTGACGGCCATACGGTCGATTTCACGGTCCTTGATTGTTGTACGTCCATATGGCTCTTTGTCTGACCCGTCACCTTGGACCTGTTTGCCATGGGAGACCCTACCAGGGGCATAAAGCCCCAGAAAACATAGCTCCAATGATCATTCGGGCACTCAAACAACCCCACCATGTTAAGGTAGCAGCTCACGGGGTTGCGCGATGTATTATTTTTCTTATTTATTGGTAGCACTTAACAGACCAATAGTAGCAGGATATATCTCAATGTGTAATAGCATGGTGTTTATGGTAATTACATGGGAGCAGCACACCAAACATTTTTTTTATTTCATAGTAATTGTATGATACACAGGCTATAAATTACAAGGAAACACAGTCATTTTCTTTGCAATGATATGAAAACGGGGCTGTAAAATGCTAGTTATGTCATTATCCATATATTAACTTGCTATTTTCATAGCATTCCCTATTATTTCTGTGGGCTGTAAAGTAAAGTGTTAGAGTTAGTAAGTGCTTGCTCTCGCAGACACTGGACCATTCCATATCTTCACCTTGAGCTAACTCTTGGGGGTGCCTGGATGGAGGTAGGACGTCTCTCCTACACCTACTCCGGGCACCCTGAGTTGGCGCTCTGTGGCTGTGGCCGATGGGCTGCTCCTGGTGCAGACGGCTCCTTGGATGGTGTTTCCTCTTTCAGGCCATCTGTACTCAGCCTTACGTACCCAACTCTATGCGCATTTTTATTTAAGACTTTTATCTGCTGGGCTGTCTGTACGTACATGTGTCTGTGTGTGCGGGTGGGGTGGGGGGTGATGGGGTTGTAGTTATTTATGTATATTTACTGGTGGGGACGATTTTAATGATTTTTAAGCACTGTAAAGCATTTCATGTTACATTTTGTATGAAAAGCGCTTTATAAATAAAGTTTGATTTGATTTGATTTGATTTGAACACACACGTACAGAGAGGCAGAGAGTATTTTCACCATGAAACCCTGGTTTGAGTACTCCTTGGAGGACAATGACCTCCAGTACGACCTGGCCTTTGACCTGGAGGCAGAACTCAACGCCCCAACAGGGGGTGCTGAGGAGTAGGACTGGTGTCTCCCAGTCCTACCCTGGTCCAGACTACATCAACGTCTGAGGCAGTGGTTCTTAACCTTGTTGGAGGTACTGAACCCCACCAGTTTCATATGCGCATTCACCGAATCCTTCTTGATTGGAAAAGCGGGGCGTGTCATTACAAATCATATGAGTCGGGTGTGTGTCTTGAGCTTCGCCGAACCCCTGAGATTGACTCACCGAACCCCTGGGGTTCGATTGAACCCAGGTTAAGGAACCACTGGTCTGAGGGCTCCACTACTACTCGAGTCACAAAAGAGCCTGCTGTATGTCAGAATGTCCAGACTGCAGCGTCGTCTATGGAAACAGCAACTACAGGTGGCGCTAAAGAACCTGTTTTAACTCCCCTTGAGACAGAGGAAGGGTGGCAGAATCGAAAGCTTCAGGAGGAGCTTCGGCAGGTGAGGGAGGGATTTTCTTTCTTGACAAAAATAGATTATTTTAGATAGTATAATGGGCAGTGATCATCTATGAATAGGACAGGACTGACCGATACTGAGGTGAGCAGATTGTTAGAGACGCTCTACTTCAAAGGTGTTTACCCACAGTTGAGAGTAGCTGTTATTAGATAGGAGGAGCCGGGCCAACCCCAACTCCTCCCTGTTGGTCTATATCTAAAGCTGAGCGGGACTTTTGTCCGCTGACAAAGCCTTTTGGATGAGAGGCGAAACGTTCGAAGACTTCAACTACTGAGTACAGAAGATGACTCAAGTACCTTCATTGAAGATGGACAACTCCTGTACGACTGAAAACTTACAGACATAGAGAAAAAGGTTTTGGAAAATGAGGAGCTGAGTGAGGACTGAAGTCTAAAACCAAGGGCAGAAGATACTGGCCGCTCAGAAGCAGCTCGACCAAGCCAACACTGTTATCGGTAAAATTAGGACATGGATAAAGAGCCAGACTTCAGGCAACACTAGAATGACCACATTCAACAGACATGACTCAAAGACTTTTTATGAAGAGAAATGTCTCTCTAAACCACCAGCCAACATCGCCACCACCAGAAAGAACATGGGCAGTTCAGGCAGAAGAAGCCGGTTCTAAAATAAATAAAACGGCACAGAGCAAGTATCTACGCAAACTGCCCTGGACACAACTGTAAACTGGAACAAAAAACGTAAACAGAAACGTTGAGGTGCCGCGGTCCAAGCCATTCAACAAATGGTACCACCTCCAGCCAACACCTTTTCATTTTACTTTTTGCATCTTACAAACTCTTTTAATCCCCAAGTCGCCCAACAACCCATCCAGAAACCCCTCGCCACCTCCTCTCTGTATTTGACTATGACTTGGAAAAACACTCCTGTTATCAAAACTGAGTAATCAAGTTATTCCGGACATATCTCCAAAGGACAGTTATGTAATGCACACAGTATGTGGCGACAGAAGGTGTTAGCGCTGAGATCAATAACAACCATTTACATGCTATGAAAAATGAATCTGTGGAGAGAGCATTAAATCCCAGAGCCAATCACTCCTGAGAAGCGCTCCGAGCTAAGGACCTGCATTATATGAAGCCGGTGAGATTATTTACCAGCAACAAACTGCAGTGACACATTACTGTTTGTTTACTGTCACAATGATGTGGCAGTAATTAGAATTGCAGACTTTATCAACAAAAACGAGAGTTGTGACTTGTACAACATATTAGGCATAATGAGAACATGTGCACCAGACTCCCATATACTGACCTCAAAAAAAACGGAAGAAATCATTGTACAAGCTACCAAAGGAGCCAACTGGACTGAGTCGCCTTCGTGAAGAGGCCTAGGGATATATTTGGATAGATAATAAAATGCTGTTGGGGGGAAAAAATGCAGTTTACAAAATGTGACAATAAAAGGAATAGTTTTATCAGTAGATTTCTTTGTTATTTTTGTTTGTGGAAAAAGATTTCTGGCTTTGTCTGAGTAGTCTTGATTTTCCCTTTGCCTCTCAACAGGTGCAGTGTTCAGTTCCTTCCATGTGCTGCTGGTCAACAGTACCTGTGCGTCGGTGTCCTGGACCATCGTGGACAGCAGCTCTGTGCCTCAGTACATGGTGCTGCAGTGGTCTCCGCACTCTCCACAGGAAACTGACGTCAACAAAGGGTCACCCACATGGAGGAAGCTGCACTTCACTGACCGTCCGGTGCACATAAGAGGTCATTTACTGGCCATCTTTACATTTAAAACATTACACTTTAAAACTCTGTCATATTGTGCTAAATTGGCCTCTTTTAAATAAAACTGATCAAAGTAATTGCCTATTTATCTGCTAGCGTCATGTTGTTGATAGCTGCACTGTTAGTAGCACATTTTAAACTTGTCCCCACTGTTGTCAGCGACAGTTGTTTGAATAGGAAGTGGAAAAGGGACCCCCAAAAAAGTATTGCCCTTTGGGATCAATAAAGCTTTCCGAATCTGACTCCAAATAATATGGTTTCAATACAATCACATTATTTTAATTTATAAAGCATGAGGATGTATTTACGTATGCCCAAAATGTATGCATTATAATGGGATAATCTTGGTTTTGATTGCAGGTGAATTCTTCAGTTCAGAGAACTATGACTTCTCCATATACCCTGTGTTTGCTGACGGTGAAGGACAGCCAGTTCACACAAGAGGTGTGCACATTTTTGCCTAACACACACACTCCCCTACAACTTAACACTGGGTACACAGCATTAAACAACATGGACGTAGCATCGGCATTCGCTGCGGGAAGCCAAATAGGAAGTGGGACAGGCTCCGGAAGTCTCCATGCTTTTATGAATTTTCCATTCAAACTTTTTTGACACTCTTTAAACATGCAGTAAAAAATACCATCTCCAGCGATGTTTGTCAGGGGTGCTGAGGACCACCCCGGGCCGCACTTTGGGCACCCCTGTGTTAAAGTGATAGTCTGTAAGTTTAAATGCAAACTATTCTCACCGTTAGTAACAATGAGTGTCTCCCGACTTGCGGGTAGGACGCGGTCCCAGAATAACCATTTCCTCGTGGAGCGGGTTGGTGTGGTCAAAAACAGCAGATCACCTCCGCTCATCGCCTTACCCCCGGATGGTCATACTGTATGGCGGATTTTCATAAAACAAGCAGCGTTTTGTAGCTTGTGATTCGGAGGTGTAGCTGAATAGGAAGGGAGAAAGAGTGAGAGCGCGCCAAGGCCGTTTATTTGAGAATGATTAAAACTTAGTATGTTTTTCTGACGACTCCCAAATGTGTATGTTGTTGCTGCATGAAGCTGAAATGTAATAACTGAGTTCCATGAAGTTTAACAACAGTTTTAGAGGTTTATATGCAGCTTAATGCTCAATTGCATGAAAAATAAAACATAAGCTGTAGCCTATTAAAACCACAAATCTAATCGCAATCTCAATATTAGGTTTTTTGACAAAATCGTACAGCCCTAATTGGTACTATAACTTTGCCCAATGCGATGAGCTTTCCTATGAAACGGCATGTCAGGAGAAGGGAGTGATTGTTTACTTTTCTTCTTGCAGACTATTGTTGTGTCCCTTCCTGTGCAAAACATATTGCTGCCAGTCACTACATATTGGCCTTTTGACGTTGCCTTGCCTTGATATAATTAGTGTTTAGTATCAGATTCTCATCTGTGTTTACTTTGCAGCAGTGAGACGAGAACCTGGCGCCTACATGCTCCTGATGATCATCTGCTTTCTTTCCATCGTGCTGTTGGTCACTTTGGTCCTCACTCAAAACCAGTGAGTACTATATCAGATTTTGTATTTATTTTGTAATAGACGTGTGTTTTAGTGACGCTTTATTGAATGAAATGTTACTCTTAGAGTTTGTTAATACCCTGTTTTTTCCTCCTGTGACACCTCTGAGATGTGATTAATGGTGTTAATCTTAGGGCTTGATCAGGCAGCTTAGCCCCTCTCCGTGAAGAGTTAGCCATTTAACAGGTCACGAGAGCGTAATTATCCTGGATGTTCGCTGAAAAGGAGGAAGGGGGAGTCAAACTATAAACAAAACAGGGAAATAAATGCCGCTGGATGTGATCTGTAACGGAATATTTTTATCGACAGGATGAAGAAAATCGTATGGAAGGAGGTGCCTAATCCGAACAAGTGCTCCTGGGCCAAGGGGCTGGACTTCAGGAAGGTAAACACCGAAAAACAAAGCAACATCACCGAGTCTGAGTAATTCTATGCTTTAAGGGTATTCATCACAGTGCCATCGATATGCCATTTGCTAAAAGAGTTTTTTATTGACTGTTTTATTACGCGTCAGTTTCACCACTGCCTTTAAAATCTTGACCAGCCCAGTTTTTCATCCCTTAGACATTTTTCACAAATTTTAAATGTCACCCAATCACTCAAATGAAGGGATTTATATATTATGCGTAATATGTCCACTTTAACGTTTTGTCATTCTTTTTGACAACCATATTACTGTTACCATTCCTTCCATACAATTTTAATGGCGCTTCAGTCCCACATAGAACTCATCACATATTTCTGCTGACTCAGGTGGACACAGTTGAGGACCTCCTCAGAGCTCCAGAGAGACTCCCAGCCTGGCCAGTCCTTCTCCCCATCTCCACGACAGAAACCATCTCCTCTGTGGTCATCATGGAGAAGGCTGACCACTCCACTCAGGTCCAACCTCCTTTTGTGTCCTTCACCGCCGAACCTGCTACAAGCCCGGCCTCCAACGCTCTGGATTTATGCCATCGAGACACTCAAACCCAATCCCGAGACAGCGCAGAGCGTTTCACTGAAAACCCTATTCATATCGTGGACGTTTTAAACCCAGAAATCGACACTTTACTCCCATCCAATCCACAAATTCTGGACATCGCTAAAGAGCATTCTGCGCAGTCTTCGGTCACGTATGCCACCGTTCTACTTTCTGAGCCTGAAACGAAGCAGCAATCGAGAGACAGCAGTGGGTGCAGTTCGAGCGACGAGGGAAACTTCTCCGCTAACAATTCGGACATTTCCGATTCTTCGCACGGCGCTTTATGGGAATTGGAAAGCTGCAGGGGTGGGGGGGATTTAGAATTGGACAATCGGCGTTCTTGTTCTTACAACTCGGTGGAGGAGCTTTCCGGATCCTCCGAACCGGAAGACGAAGATAAGCAAGAAAAAGACTTGTATTATTTAAAACTCAACAGGGAGGATAGCGAGGAGGAGCAGGACGAAAGCAGAAATGATCTTTTAAAACGCATAGTTTTAAGCAAAGAGGACGCCTCCTATCCTTTGCTGGATGCGGAGGACTCGAACGAGCGAAGCACACTGCGGCACCCTTGTGGTGTGTCCCCGCTCTACCTGCCACAATACAGAACTGCTCCCATCCATTCAAAAAGTAACCCCCCGCTGTGAAAGCTGTGCCTCCATCAAAGCGCTTTTTGTAGTTGAGCATTTACCAAAGCGATTTACAGCTTTTCCATAAAAAGTAAACAAAAGTGATGCCTCGGCTTATGTGGGCGCGCTATGCTATGAACTTTCATCAGTGCTGCTATTGTGTTTTTAAAAAGAGGAAATGATTGGTTAAAAGTTTGGGGCAATTTCCTTCTTTACAGCAGTGATTTTCAGATGGTTCGATTCCCCCAAAATGACCCAAGTTTAGTCGTAATCATGCTACGTCTTAGGTCACGATGCAATTGCCATCACCACTGACCAGCACAATCAGGCCATTACACTAAAACGTCATTCTGTGTTATGCATTGTGCATTTTTTTGAAAAGATTCAAACAGGGACGCACTGACCATTAAGGGGAAAATGCTTCATTCTCCACACACCAGTGTCGCCTCTTTTCGTTATTCTATGTGACAGTGGTGCTGTGAGTTAGAGATCGGCCACTAAACAGGATCCCCAGTTCAAACCGCACTACAGTAGAGGAGTCCCTATGATTGGATCTTTCACACTATGTTGCCCACTCTGGTCAAAATATATTGTGTTATATTGTATGTGATGATGGAAATGGCATCTTGTGTGAAAATCGTTATAGCTAAATAAATACGGTAAATAAGCTTGCATAAACACAAAACTGTACATTACATGATTTATGTTATAGGAAGACTAAATGGGTTTCTAATACTAAACTAAAACACCATTCTGTATATTTGCTACCAGTTGAAAATCACTGCTTTAGGAGCTAAACCAAGTGCACTGTGCCAAAAAAGCTCAGAATGTGACGAGAACTTGCTGGGAAAACAAAGTTCTTTATAGGTGCATTATGCAACTTTTTATTCGGAAAAAAGAGAGTTGATATTTGTGTGTATTTGACCTTGTAGTGAAGCAGCAGCTGTATGAGTGGTCAGCATGGCGCCTTTACTAGACCACTGTGATGGAAAGTAAAGGTGTCACGCTGACCACTCATATAGCTGCTGGGTCACTACAAGGTCAAATACACACAAATATCAACTTTTTCCACATACAAAGTTGCATAATGCACCTTTAAGTCAAAGCTCAAAGTCAAAGTCAGACCTCGTATACTCGACCTTTTCCAGTCAGTACTCGCCACAGAGGTGGAAGTGGCTTATAAAGTTTACATGTCATACGTGGCCTCTCTCTCTGTTGTGTCGTATTTTAGTAGATTTGTTTTACTATTGTAGCTCATGCATCACCATCTGCATGATTAAACTCACCAGCTCGAAGAATATCTGTGCTGTACAACTATTTATGAACTGTTGTGTTGAATTTGGTGGTTTTTTTGACGACCTGTGTTGGTGTAAATGGGGACGCGCGAATATAAACCACGGGGTAGGTTTATTGTACTGAGATGTATATTTTTTTGATTGTGGAAATAAAAGTATTTATTGTGAAATTACTCATCGTCACGACTCTGTTCTTTGACTATGAGCAGTGCCGTGCTGCCCTCTTGTGGCTATATAATGAAACGCTCAGAATGATCACCCACTGTCTCATTTGTAGTGTGACTCAGACTCATTAAAAACATTGTGGTGGGACTCGATTCAAATTTTTAATCACGTTAATTATGGGATTTGTAATTAAACAATCGCATTTAAACAATTTATCTAGGGGTTGTATTACGTTTTTAGACGTACTATTGTAGATGCTTCTTTGTATTTTCCTACATTTGGGCTTATTTGAAGTGGAGATGTGAGGCCCGTTAACATTTCCAACACTTCTAAGAAAATCGCAGTTTGATTTATTAAGGATCTTTTAAAATAAGTCCATGTGGCTTAACTGTGTGAATAAACAAGTTCGACAGTAAAATTGTGTTTGGTCCCTGAGCAAAATCTTGCAGAAAAAAGGAAACTGAAAAAGTGTCTGTCCCGCTAAAGTAAAACGTGATTAATTTAGAAAAAAATAGCAGCTGTGATTATATAAAAAAAAAGAAAGAAAAAAATAATAATTTCTTATCTTATCTGTGCTTTGCGATTTACAAACACTAGATGGCCCTGTAACATAGATTGTTTTCTAAGTTACCTGTGATAATTGTCTACTGCTGTATTCATTACACATTGCACAAGCTATCTTGCATTGCACTGCAAATCAAATAAACAAGTATTCCCACAATGATGTATATATCAAAATAATATAACCAACACCTATCTCTGCAGGATCCCAGATGATTCCAAATTGGGGGAGGGGTAAATTTAGTCTCTTTTTACACAAGTGGTTATAAGATTTGTTTGCATCTTTAAAAAAAAAAATCGTCTGGAATATATGCTTTTAAAGAAAGAGTGGTCTTGCGGCTCATTTGGATCAGGTCTTCACCAGGTGAATTGAGCCAGATGTAAAGGTGAAATTGACACTAAACATCATAAAATCTTTTTTTGTTTGTTTCCCACTGGCAATTGTATGCAAAAAAAATAATAATCATAATATATAGGCTATATATTTCCTTTCATATGCACCATCTGTAAATTATGCCATTTTGTCTCTAAAAACACACTAAAATTCAATGTAATATTTAATCTTAATCTGCTTGTTTCTCCCAAACCCAAACCAACAATAAACAATGCGAAAATTATAGATTTGTTAATAGAATGTTTCTGTAGTGTATTATTCATTGCTTATTATGGACCAGAGGCGGCTCAATTTACAAGACCCCAGGGTCAAATTGTGTCTTTCCACCTTCCAACCCAGTTACGCCACGATCCCGCCCCCTACACTGTTCTAACCCAAACCAAATCTCTTTTCCTACCCCTGTCCCTAACCCTAACCCTGTCCCTTATCCTAACCTTATTCCCTAACCTTAAACATTTGTTAAACTACAATATTAACTGAAAAAGCTGCATTTTGAGTGTCATCCAATGAGAAATCGCGGGGGCGTGGCTTATGGCTTAACTTTGTTGGAAATCAAAATGAGGCAGGTCAAATGAACCCATTTGTTCTTCTTTGAAAACATCGAGATAGTTGTGTTTAAGACGAAATCTGCCAAAAATATTATTATGCATTTATACGTAACAAATTTACCCCCAAAAAATGAAGGCCTAATTGTTTTTTTTTTTTATCAGGCCAGTAATTTACAGCTAATTATTCAATTTGTTTGACTGGCGAGTTCAAATCATGTAAAGATCAAATACATAATCTTACATAAAAATAAAAATGTTTTATTTTCAACATATAATGGATGGTTCAACTTACCCATAGCTCGACTAACTCCACTCTCCCCTATGTGAAAATAATTGGGGCTATTCTTTTGACAAATGTGGAAAAAGCGTTCATCAATATAAAATGACAATCCAGATTTCCTGTATTTCTCGGCTGGAGTATGCAGCACTGGTTTCCTGGTCTGTTTTAGCAGGAACAGCTTTAAGTGGCCCTCAAAATGCAGCACATGTGAAAGGACTTTAGAATTGTTCTTATCCGTCTGATTGTGACAAGTGAGTGCACATGCATCGACTGAAAAGGTGGGAAGAATAGCCAGACACTGTACAGTCGCTTCCAACTTCACCGCCCGTTTGGAGCCAGAGGGATATGCTGGGAGAGGCCATCTCACATATCTCAGTATGGAAAAATTGTGGCCTGTTCCTTTAAAGGCCCTATACATAGGATTTATTTATTTATTTTTATTAGGAAGCCACAAAATTAAAATGTTACTTCAACTCATACCTAATTTTCCCAACATAGCAACGTAACATCCCAGTTCTTCACTGGGACATGTTTATGTACATTTCCCAATTAGCTGGGTCACTTTTCAGGGTCATTTTCACAGAAATGGTAGAAAAATGACCTGCAAGTTCATGAAATTGATATAAATACTTTATAATTAAATGCACTTTGTTTTCCCACAAATGCCTAAGTTCACAAAATATAAAAGAAGGACAAAAAAAATTATGTTCCATTAATATAAAAAAAATATCCGGTATAGTGCCTTTAAGGCCGGCTTTGTGTGATTACGGTACTTTGTGTGTTCTCCCCATCAGAGCTATGTATTTAATCGAACATTTCAAGATTGTGATTATTACACCAATCAATTTAGAAATAACATGATAGAGAAGTGAAAAGTATATCAAAACTCACTTTAAAGTTTGTTTAATACCACACAAGCTGCCACACCCTGCCCTTTAAAGGGATATTTCAGGATTTTTGACATAGGGCCTCATTTTTCTAGTTATCCAGGGTGTTTTTTGTATTTTGTTTTTTAATTCATGCAGTTCTTACATTTGAAGAGTTTAGTGGTGCTCGGCTAGTGCTAGGCTAGTGCATGTCTATGGTAACTAGTAGCCTGCATTAAAAACCTCTTAAAGGTCCTATATCATGCAAAATCGACTTTTTGGAGCTTTTAACCGTGTTGTTATGCTATTTCCTTATCAAAAACACCCCCAGAGTGGTTTTTGGATTCATTCACGCAGTTCTCAGTAATCCTCCTGAATCCTGCGCTCTGAGCAGCTGCTCCGCCCTCTCCTGGTAAACGACTGGCATGTTCAGTTGTGTCGTCACAGCGGAACGGAAGTGCTCGACGTCTGTAATCTAATGCCTTACGGCATGATTTTTATTTGTAAAACAGTTTTTTTCATTATTTCTGTCGTAAGAAAAAAAGAAAAAAAAAAGAAAAGAAAAAAAAAAAAAAAAAAAAGGAAGTGCCTGACGCTGCGCTGCCCCTGTACCGAAAACAAACGCTCCCGCTGAGCGTCCGAACGGTCTGAACAGATGGTCATGTCATGTTGCACCGAAAGTTGTGAAGAGGGAGCTTTTTCTAACCTACTCTGGAGTCTGGACACCTGTTATTTTTTTCTTACCTCACGATAATGTCACGGAGAAACCCGCGTTTGGCTGCGAGGACTGGACTTTATTCAACCTTCCCAAAGAAGAGGCCATAGAAGTTGGCATTTCCCTCCGGGATTCAGCGACTATCAGCTAAAATAGTGTTTGTCTGTGCCTGTCGCTGATGGATGCTAATGAACCTTGGCCAGAATCAAAGTGGATTAACTTTTATAACCAGCGCAAATCCCATAATGGAAACATCAGACTGGTGAGTCGATCAAAATGCATGTTAGCGCGTGTGTTAGCCATTTAGCCATGAAGCTGTGTTGCACATGTTAACTCCTTATAACAGCATCATGAAATAACTTCACTTTTTGCTGTGATATATATATTTCGACTACTGCTAAAGTTGTATGAGCGGCAAGAGGGGGCGGAGTTAACTGAATCCAAGCGTTTTGTCTTCCGGGTTGGAAAAATACCTCCAGAAAATACTTATATTTATCACAAAAATGAGTGCTCCGTAGTGGTAGAGGTACAATATATCATATAAAGGCCTATACTTTACTTTGGAATGGCTTAAAATAGCATGATACAGGTCCTTTAAAAATCATCGGGTAGTCCTCCAAACGTTGCCATATCTGATTTGTAGAAAGCTCCTTTGTGAATTCCACGTGTAGTAATGCCAGTCGCAGGTAAACAAACTACTGTAGATCCGGTAACCTAGCAGATCACTCCGCCGCTGCGTAGCTTACAACCAGGAAGCTGATGCTGCTCAACTATAAGTTATTTTAAATGCAAAATTGTTTTATTAAAAAAAAAATCTAGTCAACACAGACATTCATATCGGTAGTCTGGTGTTATAAGTGATTTGCCTCAGGTGCACTGTGCTTGGGTCAGACTGTTTTTAATGCAGGATACTAGTTACCATAGTCATGCACTAGCCTAGCACCACCAAACTCTTCAAATATAAGGATTGCATGAATAAAAAAATAAAAAAAACATAACTCCAGAATTCAACAACACTCTGGATAACTAGGAAATGAGACCCTACTGCATGTCAAAAATCCTGAAATAATCCCTTTAATGCCTGTGGCGGTTCCATTAAAAGGGACTGATATTCATACTACTTGATATTCAACTTTATTTTAAACAATATAATTTACATTTGTAAAAGTGATAATAATAAAGTTGACGGTTTAATGGGTTTGAAGACAATATTTTTTTCCTTTTATTAAGCAGCTCAGTTTCCTCCATAAACCTAAAGTCCAGCTGCTGAAAGGTACTCTGCAGTCGGCTCCAGTAACGGCCTTAATGTGGGTCGAGCATCATCCAGCCATTCGGATCCTCCGGCTCAGTGCTGGTGACAGTTTTTTTTTTTGGTCTTCCACTTGACTTTTTTTCGTTCCCTCAGGATTATTTCAGACATCCATCCATCCATTTTCTCCCACTTGTCCGTTGCCGGGTCGTGGCCCTATGGCTCCTCCTGCAGGTGGTGGGTCCACGGAAGGACGGCCTCATGGTTCCAAACGGGCCTGTTAGTCTCTCATAGGGGGCCCAATTTTCAGACATTCAAAATGAATTACTGTGTCTCACCTCGGCAGCGATGGTGCGCTGCGAGAGGCTGTGCTTATGCAACTCAACAACCAAAACATGTTCAAATCAATAACTTTTTTTATTTATTTTTTGCCTTTGCCATCAGGACGTCATGACAGTGTTGAATCCACATGTTTGTAAAGATTTCACCCTTTAACGGCATGTGGTCGTAAACCTTTGATCAGCAGCAAAAAATAGCAGCCTATTTAACTTAATTTATTGTTTTATAAAAGCTTTACATTTACTTTTTACTTTTTGTCTCACTCCCATTTCTTGTAGCATATTGAAGTTCTACTTGGAACCTTGTTCAGATTCTACCATGCAAAAGGATTTTTTGACTTTTTCCAAGTAATCAGGACTGTACTACTCCTGATAATGTTACTAAAGTGGAAGTAAAAATAGAGGGGTATAAGTCAAAGTAAAGTTCCAAGTACTTCGCACAAGAATGCTTATTGTTTGACGGTTGTGACTGAAATGTTAATGAATGTCAGTCGTCACCACAGTGAAGGGGTAAACAAAAGTATGTGTGAAATGCAGTAATCCAGATTTAAGTGGCAAAAGCCGAAAACAAGGGCGTAAATGTCAACTAAAGGGTCCCCATTGTTGAAGCTTGTGTGTATAGGAGCGAAGCCTGGCTCCAAAGAGGGTTGCTCAAAAATGATTTCAACGTGGACAGGCTGGACTAATGGATGTCTGTTACAATACTAATGAATAATAGTAAGTTTTTCCATTGTGAGCGCAATAAAGTTACATCGTATCAACACATTAACACTCAAATCAAAGAGCAATACAGCACGTTATCTTTATATATAACTAATATCCATTGCCAAAGCATTTCACTCAAATACCCATCTACTCATTCCAGGAAATATCAGAGCTGGGGCCGTTTTCTTTCAAAACAAACCTGCCCATCTGCAGTGATTTATCTGCAGCGTGTGTTGTCGCATCTGGAAGACGTTGGAAGTGGATCTGAAGAATGGACGAGACAGTCAAGGTAAGAAATAGTGACTCATATATCTGCTGTGAAAGTCTATGTGAAATAAGACGGTTTGCAGTTTTGGTGAATCTGTCGTGACACATGCAGTATTTCAGGACTGCCTAGGAAACGTTCTTTTGCTCATTTAATGTGCATATGAAGGGGTTCTTTCTCTACTTAGTTTTTAGGGTGGTATTCCCTTTCAAACCCATATAAACAATATATTTTCCATAATGTTAATTTCTTCTCTGTTAGTAGGCGTGTGGATTTAGCAGCCTGACATTGTTAATCCCGTATTGATCGGCTGGTATTAAACTGTGCCGTGGTCGTAAGGCGTTTGGCTACTGATGCTTATCCACGATGCCTTTGAACCACCAGATTAATACAAAACTCGGATTGGGGCTGGTTGACAATTCTTCTCACTACAAAGGGAACCACACTGCATACCTCTTCAAGTAACTTTGAAGCCAATATTCAAAGCTCGACTATTTATAAAGAATGTGCACTGCAAGAAAGGAGGCGTAGGCGTGACTCCAAGAACGATCTGTCTGTGGAATAGGTCAATTTTGAATTAATCCATGGAAAAACGCCAAGACCTAAAAAGAATCTTGTTGTTACAGTTACCCAAAGAAGAAAAGATTCAAACTGCAAAGCTCCTCAAATGTATTATTTAGTTTCATGCACCGACGTTTCAAGCATTAGTCTGTCTCAAACTTTGAATGAAGGACATAGCGTCAAATATTAAATGAATGGATAAACTTGATGTGGCTCTTCTTCGTCCACATTAACTTCATGTTGCCATTTTTATCCTGTACATTCAAGATTTGGAGATTCAAATCATCCGTCAGCAGAGTCAGGTTTTTGGGGTGCACATTATAGAAGGCCTCTCCTGGAACCGCCATCTTAACGTGGTGGAGGGGTTTGAGCGCCCGAATGATCCTGGGAGCTCTGTTGTCGGGGGCTTCGTGCCCCTGGTAGGGTCTCCCATGGCAAACAGGTCCTAGGTGACGGGTCAGACAAAGAGCGGTTCAGAAGCCCCTTATGAGAGACCAACAGGCCCGGTTAGAACCATGAGGCCGTCCTTCTGTGGACCCACCACCTGCAGGGGGAGCCATAGGGGCTGGTGCTATGTGTTTTGGGAAACTCCAACAGCTGACCCCACGACCCGGCAACAGAAAGGTGGAAAAAGATGGATGGATGGATGGACGGACATTACAGACGACCTAAAGACCTAAAGAGGAAGGAGGAGGTGGAGCTGACCAGTGCAGGACACCACGCTCTGAAACGGGGACAAACCCAGGGGGCGCTGCACCATTTCAGAGGATCAGAGGAGACAGAGGGCAGCCAGCCAGGTTTCTTCCGAGTGCTACAGTTTCCCCGACCTCCAAGGTCATGCGGGTCAGGTCGACACAGTGGCAGCGCGGCTCAGTCGCAGCAGCTCAGGACTAACACCTGAACACTATTTTGTTGTACACTTGTACAAGGACAATAAAGCACCTACTTACTTACTTACTTACCTCGCCTGGTCTACAAATACTGCGTCCCTGGTGAAGAGGGCACAACAGCACCTGCACTTTCTGCGCCGGATGAGGAGAGCCCACCTGCCCTCACCCATTCTGACAACATAGCTCACCGGACCCTCTGTCCACGACATCGGCAAAAAGCGCTGTGTGTCCTTGGCAAAGAACATGACCCAGGACGCCTCGAATCCTAATCAAGCACTTTTCTCCCCTTGCTGCCTTCAGGAAAGAGGTTCTGTAGCATTCGATGCAAGATATTTTAACTTTTTTTTTCCAACTGCAACTAGACTGCTGACTGCTGACTGACTGACTGCATATATTATGTAGTTTGCACTATGCTGGTTGCACTTTCCTTATTATACTTCCTCTTTTTAAGATCCAACTTTAATTGCAAGTACAACGCGACAAAATGTCATTGCATTGTGCATTTGAACGACAAATAATCTATTTGTCATCTACCTTCTGTCAGATAAAGTGTCTTGCTCAGGGACACAAAGGCATATGCACTTGGATCACTGATTCAAGGTTTATCCTCTAATGATTGATTGATTGATTGATTGATTGGATTTATTGTAGCGATTATTTATTCATTTATTCATTCACAATTATTCATTAGTTTATTTATTATAGTGTTGGGTTAGTTTCCATCTGCAGAATCCCTAAAAAAACAAACAAGGCAAAGACTATAAATACTGTTTTAGACATTGATAATTACAGGGACAAGAAATGCACTGATCCAGTTTTTTGCTACCGATACCAATATCAATACTGGGGTTGGAGTATCTGCCGATACCAAGAGACTTTCTTAAAAGTGGCTTTCTCTGAGTGAAAAAATGCATTGACTCTTCTCTATTGTAAGATCAATAAAGTTATATTTATTGTCATGTTACAGATCAATTATCAACTATATTTGTGGATAAACTCTTGGATAAACATCTAACAAGGATGACTTTTCTACACTAAATATCCTTGGGTAGCTATATGACAGGCTTTAGGTTACGTTAATATAAACAACTCACATGAAGTGATCTGATCGTTACAAATATGTTATATCACTTATTTCTTAAACTAAAAAAACACTTGGCTTCAGCAGTGGTTATTTTATGTTATTAGGGTGATTTAGGTATTTCTATCATCGTTTCTTGATTAGTTTTCATTAGCATTAGCATGCTCCCGCTAGCTTTAGCATGCTATTGCTAACCGCAGACTTTTGGCGCGGCGATCAAAAATACATATGTGAAGGTTAAAACTAACTCTCTAATAGGGATGGGTACCGTTCGTTTTTTTTCGATACCACTACTTCAACGGTACCTGCTTTTCGGTGCCGGTTCCTTAACGGTACTTTTTTCGGTACCTATGTCATTTTAATTCAATTAAAATAACGTGTATAAAAGGAAAAAAGTCCTAAAACCGCAAAACAGAAGCTCCACAGGTCGCAGCAGCGTCACCTGTAACTTCATGTTTTGAACACAATTTCCACTTAAGCAGTGATAAAAAGAAATAAAGGACGTTATTACCTCCTGAGCTGCAGAGACAGATCCACATCAGGACACGGGTTTCTTTCGGATAAACTTTTCTAAACACACTGCGCTTTGACGAAGCACTTTCCCGCCAAAGATCCTTACATGGTGTGAGCGCTCACTCTGCCACTAATAATGTACAACAACTGTACAAAAAATGTCTAATACAGAGTGAGCGCTCACTTTTCCACAAACAATCTTTGATATTCCTCTCGCTGCAGCTGCTTGTAAAGTTGTAAACAACAGCTCGTAAACTCGGCCTCCGGGTCTGTCGCTAAAGGTAAACACGTCTTTCTTGTTGTCACTGCTCTGTTTTGTTTTTCAATTTGCCTAAAAACTCAAATTTCTTATTCAGTCCTGGTTTATAATAACTGGTTTAGTTTGACTCTGGGTTTTACAACCGGTGTAAGTCCTGGACCTGGTTTAGTCCTGGCGCAGACCGCGGCTGAGCCATCTCTATTACAAATGTTTAGTACGTTATAGCTTTGCTTCTCTTTAAGTTATAGTTTTAAGTTATAGTTTTGCTTCGCTCCATTTGCGTTGAAGCGGCTCATTATCTGCGCACACGTTCATGTTTTTTTTAGACTCGCTGCGGGTCATATATTGACTTCTGGAGAGAAAAAGAACCAAAAGTTGGCACCGAAAGAATTTTAGTTTTTCGATACCACCCCCGACCGGAGCTTTTCGGTCGGTTCCAAGTAGGCACCGTTTAACGGTGCCCATCCCTACTCTCTAACTGACAAAATGTCAAGCGGTTGAATTCTCCAGGTTCTTAGCTTTACAACGACATAGCCTACAGCATGCTCATATTCACTTAGATTTAGATGGTAAAAGGTGTGTTTTTAAGGCGTTGAGAGCCAAAACTGGTATTGGTTCAGTATTGGATATTTGTAGCCGATACCCGATATCGTATTTTTTACAGTATCAGCTCCGATATCCGATACCAGTATCGGGTCGGTGCGTCCCTAACTGTCGGAGTTCATATTTAAGTGCAGACAGTTAAACTTGTCATTACTGTTTATTGCAGCGTAACACATGTCTGGTCAATAATTCTAAACACATTATTAGAAAACACAGTCCTTTGGATTATGAACTGGGATCAAATCTGCTGTAGTAGCGCGAGAGTAGCCATGCAGACATGTGCTGTTTGGGATTAGGAGAAGCCGACAGGAGCGGCTGACCTCTGGACCCGGGTCAGGGGCCCTGCTTCTCAGAGGATTCTCTGAGACGTGCCTCCACATTCTCAGCCTGGATCTCGAGTGTAGACTGTAAACACATGAAGCGCCTCCTGTACCTGACTTGTGATTTATCTGATTGGACTCAAGGGTCTGTCAAAGTCGAAAAATGCTTTTACAACGAGCCAGAGCTTTTGTGATGCGAGCAAAAGCAGATTCAGATGGAGATAATGGTTCATTTATATGAGACACTTGTATCACAAAGTACTTTGTCTGCGTTACACACTACTTTTCTTCATGTTATTTCAGTGACCTCATGAAACAATGACCGAATATTTAACCTACATTCTTTGTTGAGCTCATTCATGACCCATATTCTCTGTCTAACTATTATTTCTTGCTGAATGAAAGTGCACTACAACCAGGTCACCCGAGCTTAATGCTGGCAACTGTCCGCTCAAACCCAAACCTCATCAAATACAAGTACCGATTTCCTCCATTTCCCTGTCTAATCTATAGGCTGCCAAACCTTGCCAAAGCCCTTTGGTGTCCGTGTTTGTAGGTTAAAAAATGTCCTCTGCCCTCGTCGCCCGTCGCAACTGGGCGAGTGCTTGAAATGCCGCTCGTCTGTGTGCCACAAAGCACGCCTGTCCCGGGCTAACGGGGTGAAAGCGCCGCACTTCAATGGCCTTCTTTCACTACGGCTCGCTCAATTACGGCCTAATTGGTCCGGGCTCCTCTGCGGGCATGTGGCAGAGCATCACCCCGAGCTTCTCTGGCATTACGTTCCCCATATCTCCATCACCGCACTTCATGCTTTTGATCTCCCTGTACAATGGTCTACTACGATCGTGTTTTAATTAAAATGCCCTACATCTATTAAGAATCTGTAAAGTTATAGTACAGTTATTCTTAAACGTCCACAGCCCCAGACGCATGGGATGGTGCGCATGCGTTACTATGACAACACATGCAGCATCTCTTTAGGTGCTCATGAACGCAGCACGCACATTGTCTGAAAAACAACTGCGTAATGATGCAATAAGATTAAGATAAAGTGAAAATAAAAAAATCAATTGTTAAGACTCACATAACATGTTCTAAGCTCCAGTTATATATTATATGTCCAGTCAGTCCACTTTAGTCAGCTCAAAGTTGTCTGTTCCAGAGTGTGCTTTTGAGTAGTAGTCCCTATTGCTACCAGTCTTTCACAGGTCTGTTGAAGCGAGAGTAGTTTCCTGGGATAAGTGCAGATATAAATTAGCACCAGTGGGCGGTTGACCATGTCCGGTACATGAGCCTTGTCAGCGCTGTGGAAAATGGGGCTTTATGGTGTGTGACATGCCCCTAAGCATGACTGGAAACCTGCATTACTGTGCAGTACTCCAGAGAGGCCTGTACAGCCACGTTAGAGCCATACCACCGTGGACATAATGCTTTCTCCTTATCACCAACTATGGGAGGACTATGTTCTGCTATGAAAACAGTTTAACTACAGAGCACACTTTCTGTTTAACAAATCCATTGTCTTCTTTGGCCCTCCGTCGTGGAACCTGTGGCCCTCTAAATGATTTTAAGGAATATTATTACACAAACCAGAGATCATATGTTTAAGTACTCTAGAAATGTGAAAGATACTGCCAATTGAAATCCAGCCCAATAGCTGTACTCGTCATCATGGACGTCATCGGGCCCTTTGTTGACCTCAACACAGTCTTTTTTTCAGTTGGGCACTTCTTGGACTGTGCTGACGCTTGGCCAGTTAAACTTCATAGGTTTCTAGTTGTGCTCATTGTGCAGCTCATCAGTCCCTTCATTGTTCTTTAATGCAGAGTTCATCAGTGGCATTGTTGTTGTTACATTGTGGACTTCATGGACAGTTTGGATTTTCTCAAGTATCTTCTTCTTCACTTCATCTGCCTTAGGGCCCGGGCTTGTGTTTCTGAACACAGACTAATAGCGTAACTTCCTTCAACCTTTCATTGTGTTTCTTGTTGACGTGGTCATCTCACTCTGGTTGTCTTCAAGGACTTTATTTCTCCCTAGAGAAAATTAAGTTTGTTAATTTTCACATGACACCACTTAGCACAATAAACACCACCTCTTGTCAATTATCTGTAACTAAACGATATCAGTGACAACAGCCTGCCCCGGGACCCCGTTGAGAGCACACATGCGCCCCACTGTCATCCCATCCCAAACCAGATGTCTGTGTGTGGGTCCCATTGGGGTATAATAAGTCAGAGAATGTATACCCGGTCCCCCCGGGCCTGTGCTGAACTCACCCCTCAAATGACGTCACTGTGTGGGAAGATCACGGCCTGGTTGTGCCCCCATGTTTGTTTCCCGTGACATAACATCGAGAGCAGGAGCACATTCCTCTGTCTGGGAACTGACCAAACTGTTTGTGGAGAAACTTGGAGTAGTTATTGGATAGTTGTTATTGCATTCAGGAGGAGGTCATTACTGTGACACAAGCAGAGCTATCTTGCATTTATAAATCTCGGGTCCTGGCAGGACTTCTACTAAACTGGAACTTATTACAACTACATTACAACCACTGTTATGGTTATGAACGTCCACGTTTGTAAAAAATGTTTATACAAAGCCAGACACTGCAGGTCAATTGAAAAAATACATTAATTTAGAGTACTGAACATATAACACTAGGGAAGCCTGTTAGCCAGTTTAGAGTTAAATTGCACTTTTGCTGGGCCATCCTTCTTGCAGTTGTTTGTACAGTGTAGATATTCGCTGACCCAGGCTGTTCCAACACACGCCACAAACACTCAGGCTCCATTAGTGCAGTGTGCATTAGACAGCTCTCTGTCTGCACTGATGATCAATACAAGACTGGAGCATGCAGCTGGAGTAGTACTGATGGGGACTAGAGGAAACACAACACACTGGCTTGTTTACATGGGCAGACAAATCTGATGACTGGAGAAATCAGATAACCCAATAATCAGATCGGATGCGTTTACATTCACTTCAGAATGGGCAGCACGGTAGCACAGCGGTTAGCGCTCGTGCTTCACAGCTAGAAGGTCCCAGGTTCGATTCCCACCTGGACGGGGCCTTTCTGTGTGGAGTTCGCATGTTCTCCCCGTGTCTGCGTAGGTTTCCTCCGGGTACTCCGGTTTCCCTTACCACTAAAAACATGTACAATAGGCCTGGATGAATGAGAGTGTGCATGGAGGACGACGGACGCAAATTAGCCCAAGGCTACAATCCGGTGTGGCTTGTTTACATGCATCAGACCCATGTATGTTCATTAACATGCACTGTCCTGACCAAATAAACCAATAAAAAAGAAATATGATACTCCAAACGTCTGAGTTTAAAATGTTTGTGTATTTTTTATGCAACTGAACTATCTGCCCACGCCTCCCTTTAATCAGCGCCACCTGCAGCACCAGGTGGAACTGACCAATGATGATTTCACCTCCACATTTGCAGTAATGGTGCAAATGGCACCTGCTGTGCACAATAGACAGCACAGAACCATTAAAGTGACAGTCTGTAAGATTGTGTAACCCCCATTGAAAATGGTAAAGGTACGTAAGGAAACAGAATCAACTTTATTGTCATTGCGTTACTAAACAATGAAATTTGGTTTGAGGCTCGAAGTAAGAAATGTGTGTTCACACCTAACGGGACGAATCGCGCTACTGTACTGTATATGGTCGCTTGAAAGGCTTGCAAGACGCTCGCATGTGTTCACTTCAGGAAGAGCCACCGCTGCGTACTTCTGTAAAAAAAAACAAAAAAAAACTCTGCGCTGTTGTTGCTAAGCACTAACATGTGGATGAAAATAGTTTCCTGCTTCTTTGCTTGTGCTTTGGTGACAGTGGAATAGTTTTATTACCTTTCTATGACACTTAACACAAACCTCGCCTCTTTCATTTGTCCTGCCTCTCCTGGATATTATTTCCATATGTGTGGATTTGTAGTGTGCAGTACCGGTCTGTCCAGCCTCGTGTCATGATAATATTCAGTTTAAAACATGTGTGTAATCCAGTGCGTTCTTTATTGCGCCCGAGTATATTGAAGCCAATAATTCCTCTGATCCGAATGGCTGGGCTCGGGAAAGGCATATCAAACCATGGCTGCTGTATAGTCATAAAGCTTTTCCTCCTCTCTGCAGGCGGTGTTTCCGTTTCACTTGAGTCTTTATGATGCAGAGGTGGTTATGCTGCTCCTGTCACCACGTGCACTCATTTATGGCATGTGGGCACGCATTTCACATTGACAATACACAGGAATCATGCATCTGCCGCGGGTTCCACACTTGTGTGTGTACCCTGATACATCTGTGTCCACTGTCTTTCTCTCTCCAGCACTCCTCCGGGTTCTCGTGGTAACTCGCGCTGCACGTGAATCATGTGACACCATCGTTTTAATCATGGTGGTGCCGGCACTCAGACAGACGTGGGGGAAACCTCTCTAAGGGCTGCAACAGGTCAGTAATCAGACTAAAACTCATCCTAATGCTGGGTTTACACATAAGCACGATGCGTTACGAATGTCATTTTTCCGTCATTCGTGACGTTCGTGACGTGACTTAACGCATCTCAATGGGATTCTTAACAGAACGCATCAGTTCGTGACATTCGTGACGTTCGTGGAGAAAGTTTTTGTCTGTCAAAAAATCTTCCACGAATGTCAAGAATCACCCTCTGTTCGTGGAGTTCGCAACGGAGCGTGTCCTTTCGTGAGGAGTAGTGGCGCTTCGTAATTCAGCGTGAGAGCATTCGTAGAGCAGAATCACTGTTTTCACGCTCAAAATTGACAGAAACACACGCTACGCCGAAAAGTAAATGTTGGTACCTGCAGTAGCTATGCCAAGGAAAAGTGTCACAAAGTCGGCCAATCCGCGCTCCAAGCCACGGACAGCACCTGCCGCTGCCGCTCCGCGGGGTGCTGAAAGTGTTCCTCCGACCTTTCTTCCTGCGGTCGTACCTGATGTTCGGGAGTTGGAGCCAGACGAGCCCAATGACTCAGGGGAGAGCACGGCCTCTGCCCCGCCTCCAACCCGGCGGCAGAAGATCACTCCACTTTCGCCCAATTCTTGACAGATTTCGGACAGAACGCGAATATTCCTAGTGACCCGTAACAGCCCGTGGCACCGCGCAACACCACGCAGCAGCGCGCAACAACACGCAGCAGCGCGCAACACCACGCAGCAGCGCGGGACGCATATTCGTGACCGTGCGTAATAATTCGTGCCATTAATCGTAACGCGTAGTAACAGGTCGCAACAGTTAGTGGCGGCGCGTGAAACCTCTACTCCAAATCATCAAATTCCACTCACATTCGTGATCCTTGGCCACGAATGTGGATTTGTGGCATTCGTATTCTATGGCCTTACACCTTGCCTAAACTTGTCAATAGAGGATTTCGAGCTGAATCTGTCCTCGAATGAGATGTGCTGTTAGATTATCTCCGCCGATTAGTGAGTAATGTCAAATGCTATCTGTTTTCTTGTAATTTTCTGCAACTGTGAAGCACTTTGAACTGACTTGTGTATGAATTGTGCTCTACAAATAAACTTGCCTTGCCTTGACTAGCCACGGCTCATTAATTTCAATGACTAGCCTTAGTTCAGCATTAGCTGTTTCTTAATGTGTTTTCCCATGATAAGCTATTAGCTCAATGCTACTCTAGCATTAGCATGTGGTATTGATTGTTTATGTGCATTTGGTGTTTATAATAGTAGCTCAACTACAGGTACTACACTATCGGTCAATTGTGACGTCACATTCGGCCCACAGGAGCGCGCCATTGTGGAGGTGGAGTGATTATTTACGTTTGCTACCGCTACACAGAAGAGTTTGCAGTAAGAAAGCAGTTGTTACGTGAAAGGTTGCTGTAGCAATTCTGACCAAAAATTACACCAAAACCTACATTTCCATAGGTTTCCGAGGTGGAAAATATGCCATGGAGGGCAGGTTGAGCAATTAACAGGGAACGCCAGTCAGCCGTGGGGCGCAATGACTTCCTTCTCTCCGTGCTGCCAACCAATCAACACGACGATTGACAGGTGTCACATGACACGCAGCCTAAATGGCGACCTCCAGTGGACTCGTTGGTCACGTGTCTTCATTTGACCGATTTCACAATGAATAATAAAGTACCTATTGTCTGCTTGTTTATTATACTGGTCCACAACCAACCAGGGCGAGCTTAGTTCTTCTGCTGGTGCCATGCCATTGGTCCGACAAGCCATTAGTCCGATGTCTCTTTATTCCAAAAATGTACTATTGAGTCCTACAACCCTACCCTAACCCTAACCCTAGATTAGAGAGACATATACAACCATTGGCCCTAACCTTAAGGTCAGTGGACTATTGCCTGAACCTAATTTTATTTTTCAACAATGGGCCGACCCCCTTCCGCCGCTACTCCTGCTGTTTCCATTGCCACTACTAGTACTATTGTTCCAGTTGCCGAGTATACGTGCTACAATTGCAAAATGAGGAAGGAGGGGCCGAGCGATTTCAAACGTAAACAATCAAGTTCTGTCCCTTTCCCCTCCTGATTGGAGCTGAAGGGACAGTTCACAGGAACGCCTATCTCATTGGTCAAAGTGATGGCACCATAGTTTCTGAGATCAGAAAAGGGACGGACAATTTCGAAAAATTCAATTAAATGCAATCTGTTAAATCTGTAAAACATTTAAACTTACAGACTATCACTTTAACAAATCCACATTAAGCTCTTTCAGCTAAAATGTGCTTTATATTCTTCAGTAATTAAAATGATGTCAGCCCTTTGGGGAAAAACAGAAACTAACACAAACTTGCTGTCTGTGTAGTGAAGTGTTCTTAATGCCTGCCCTTTGCCATGCACCCGTCCCGGGACAGAGCATCCTTTTGAGTGGATGAGCGAGAAGAGCAGTTGGAGATGGGGAGAGGAAGCTTCCGTTTAGACACATGCTGTTTGTTTTTTCTGTTTAGTGCTCCACTGCACTCCAAAGACAAACAACTCGCCTCTGTCTCGAGAGTCACAAAAGCTGACAGCAAATGCCTCAGAGGAGCAAGCAGTTTAAGCTAAGCTAAATATTCAACTGAATATAGAGTTGGGTCAGCATCGATAACCCAGACTCGTGCTCGTTGATGAAGTTGGCTGAGGAGAATAGAAGATCTGATCACACATGTTATCATATAAATCAATTTTAAAAACCCGTCACAAGATCAACTAAGAATCTCCTAACAATCTTTACCACCAGCTGCGTCTAGATCCGGGGTAGATTTTGGGCTCTCTCATTTACTTCTTTTAAACCCCAAATTTGTTATTTACTTTTTAACATTTGTGTTTGTTTTATACCATTTAACTCCATGACAACATCCCATAGACTTTAATGGTCCTCACACAAAACAAACTTCACTGGGTAATTTACGCTCCATTAAAGCCTCCCAAAGGCTTTTATACCAACATTTCTTTGACTCATTGTGCTTTTTATTCATCACTGCCCCCACAAAGCCTGCCACTGTACTTCCGTCATTGATGCAGCCTGTTTAAAGCTGAAGCTGCTTTCTTTCATTGTCATGGCAACAACGTCCAACTCCTCTGTAGCACTGGCCTAAAAATAACCTACACCTGGATGAAGTGGTCACAGTGGTCAAGTAGAGTGCTATTTTAAAAAAGTACTTGTAAGGCAATTATTCCCTCGTTTGCAAGTAATTATACTGAATCATGCCACTTGGGGAATGTAAAAACGAATGAGCTCACAATCAAGAGACACATAGGTCATTGTCTCTTGATCTTTATTTGACCTGGAAAGTCTAGTGTAACTCCGCAGACGTTCTTGCTGTGAGGCAAGAGCAAAAGGTTTGGATAGAACTAAGTTCTATTTTGCAATGTGATCCATCGCAAAATTCCTGATAATTTGCAATGGATCACAGTAGTAACAATGCACATATTTGTGAGTAAAACGGGCAACTGGAAAAGTATTGTCTTATCTGTCTTTGAAATTGTTCACCAAAAATTGTCAATGAAGCAAATGAGATCCAAAATTGTTCTTACTTTAAAAAACTTTACGCTCTATATTTAATGTGTTTGTGTGAGCGTTTGTGAACAGCAGTTTTCAGGTCTTTCCACAGATTTTCAGTAGGATTTAGGTCAGGACTTTGACTGGGCCATTCTAACACATTAATATGTTTGTTTTTAAACCATTCCATTGTAGATTTAGCTTTGTGTTTAGGGTCATTGTCCTGCTGGAAGGTGAATCTCCGCCCCAGCCTCAATTCTCTTGCTGACTCCAGCAGGATTACCTCCAAAATGTCTTGGCTCCATCCACCTTCCCAACTATTCTTACAATCTTCCCAGTCCCCGCTGAGGAAAAGCAGTCCCATAGCATGATGCTCCCCCACCATATTTGACACTGGGGATGGTGCACTCAGGACGATGAGCAGTGTTAGGTTTGCTCCATACATAACGTTTTGCATTTGGGCCAAAAAGTTACATTTTTGTCTCATCTGACAAAAGCACCTTCTTCCACATGGTAGCTGGGTCCTCCATATGACTTTTAGCAAACTTCAAACAGGATTTCTTATGGCCTCCTTTCAATAATGGCTTTCTTCTTGCCACTCGTCCATGAAGGCCAGATTTGTGTAGAGTACGACTTATAGTTGTCCCATGTACAGATTCCCCCAGCTCAGCGGCAGTACGTCGCAGCTCCTCCAGAGTTATCTTGGGGCACTTGGTTGCATTTCTGACCAGTGCTCTCCTTGTTCGGTCTGTTAGTTTAGGTGGACGGCCGTGTCTTGGTAAGTTCGCAGTGGTGCTATGCTCTTTCCATTTCCGAATGATTGTTTGAACAGTGCTCCGTGAGATGTTAAAATCTTGGGAAATCTTTGTATAACTTAACGCTGCTTTAAACTTCTCCACAACTTTATCCCTGACCTCTCTGGTGTGCTCCTTGGCCTTCATGATGTTGTTTAGTGACCAATACACTCCGACCATAGCTCTGAGGCCCTCACAGAACAGCTGGAATTATACTGAGCGTAATGCACTCAGAAAATGCTGTATGAATACTTGTATGTATCATTTTGCTTTCACTTCACAGTTGTCTTACTTGTGTGTGAACTTTCAGTAAAAAATTCTAAATAAAATGGAATCACCTTTGGGGGCATTGTGTTGCTGAACCTAGACCTGACTAACTACAGCAACCCCAGATCATAACAGTTAGATAAAGTGATAGTCTGCAAGTTTGCAAAGTGAGGAGAGATAGAGTAAAATTAGAAAGTCTTTAACCAGAAAGCCTTTCTTAGTTTGATGAGGAGAGCAGGAACAGACTTTTCAAAAGTAAACTCCTTCTGATTGGACCTGACAGGCTGGTTCACCGGAAAAGCTCGTCTCATTGGTCAACGCGGGAAGATACTAGACTGATTGGTTGCTGAGATCCGGGAAGGAGGGACTTTACAAAAGATAATGTATATATTATTCAAAATGCAAGACAAGGTGGTCAATTTTGCACATTTGATACAATTTGCAATACATTTAGACTTTTAGACTATCACTTTAACGCAAGTTTGTTGAGCTTGACTATACTGTACAAAATTCAGTCTGTTTTCATTGCCTCTTTCCAATTTGAGACATTTAGTTAGAACATTTGATTCATTCACATTATCATACGGTGTCATACCTTTCTCATAAAGCAATAGTCACTTTTTACCAGAAGAAGACTGACTATAGCATACTGTAATGCATTTTACAGGTTGGCTCCCTGTGGACTGGGGCAGTTTTTCCCTCTATACGGCGCGACTAATTTGGAAACAAAACCACAAACTAGCATAGCAGACAGTCTCTTTGGCATGCAACAGGCCTTTATGGTTAACGCATATGTCAGGCAGGCTGAAATACTTATCCAGACGAGGGAAGATGCACAGTTTTCCAGAAAGTTAATTTGTTAGTTTTACTTCACTGCAAGTGTCTTTATGGGGCTCTCCGGTGAGCGGGTTGTGAATAAATGATGTGGGTCTTGGCGCAAAGAGGAGATTTACAACAGGCTTGACATGTGAACTGGAAAAAGGTGTTATAAATGTCACAGAAGGGGGTTCCGGGTAATACGCTTGGTAATGTCCTATTGCAATTTGACAAGATAAAATGGAAATTGCTAACGCTGAGAGACCACAAAGTGTTAAGGAGGTGGAAAAAAATAAGGACCACTGAAAAGTGTTTGTTTCTTGGTTATGGAAAGAAGGAATTCAACAAGAATGGAGACAGAAGAGAATAACTATAATAACGGCTAATCAACTTTGAAAAAGGTCTCTCTACGGGGAAAGTTAGTGTCAGCAATGTCGCGGCACATCAAAAGACTGATTGCACAAAGCAGGGGTCTCCATTTGGTCGCAGCAGCACACTAGTTCAAAGCTCCTGAAATATATCATTAGTGAATAACATTTAAAAAAGGTTCTGAAGCTTTCAGACCCCTGTAATTTTTGTTAATTTTCTTAATTTTCCCTGTAATTTTTCTTCCTTAAATATCCTTTTAATCCTGAAAGATAGGCGACTTACTATATTTAATTGAGGGCACAGCAACATTACTTTTGGAGTGTTAAGGGCTTTCCTCACAATGGGAAATTAAGAAGGGAATGTTGGAAGCTTTTACAAAAACGCGCGGGTAAATGAAAAACAATGAAATACCTGTATGCGCTCAGAACACACACTGCCAAGTCAAGAAATCGACTACAGAGCTCGGGCCTTCACTAGAGCCAACTTGTGCTATTTTACACCGACTGGTCCTGATTTGGACAGATACAGTCTCTCTCTACAAGCCGTCTGAACAAATGTGGATCTAAAGTTTGGGAGCAGAACCACACCTCACATGCGCCCTTTCTGGTACCTGTACTACACCTCCCGGTTCTTCGTCTCAGTGTTAGCTTTCCCAGTTACGTGCCCCGCCCTCCCCATTTCATTCCCTTTCATCGCCCTGCGCACTTTAATACTGGCGCTAGAGCGGGACCATGATCATATTCGGTAGATGCACAGAGTAACTCACAGTGGAATAAGCTGCACAAGGCTGCGCACGATGTTAATGTAGAGCGGAGGAGAGCGAAAAGGAAGCGCTTGTTGTAGTCAGCGCTGCTTGGAGCACACCGCGCCTCAGCTGACCCCTTTATTCTCTCAGCGATCCCCTCAGGCTACCGGCGAAAGCACTAGCGCACCATTGTCTGTATGCAATAGATACCAACTTTGTCTTGAGCAAAGCTGTTGTTGCACCAGGCGAAAGATCAGGCCCTTAAAATGTCCCAAATGTGGCAGTAATGTCCTTCTGTCATTTTGTTTTATCTGAACACGAGCTCTCGGGAGTTCACCCAGGGCCAGGTTCACCATAGGTTGCCTGTTCACCCCGCTTACCAAGGCCCTCCTCCCCTGTTGGTTCATTTGGGGTGGGTGCACATAGGGCTAAAATCACAGCAAATTGCTATCTAAAAATATTTGAACGCTGCGCAACCCAAACAGTAACTATTACATTACATTTTCCATTCTCCCTTTTCAGACGTTCAAGCGTCCTTGCTTAGCTTTCCAACACAAAGCAGACGTCCATGAGGTGTAGCGCTTTGATGAATGAGCTGAAAATTCCGGTAGACCGCTGGGACCCATCTATTCTCGCGACCAGCTGCGCTGAGACGGGGGGAAGATGGCATCCAATAGACACCCTCCAGTTCCACCAGTGCTAGGCAATATTATTAGCCTGTTTTCTTCTGCTTATGTAATCAAAGGCTTGAACAAATATTGCTCTCTCTTGCAGACAGTGTGACTTCCTCCTTCGCATAGTTTGGCCAGAAAAGCTCAGAGAGTAGTGCCAAATCCACCCAAGCCAATAAAACACGAGCCCGAGTTGGTAGGATACCCATTTATAGGCAAAAAATAAATTGATATTATCGTTACAACAGTGCAGTTTCTCCGGGGAAGGGGTGCAGGCATCGAGTATAGAGTTTACACAAAACAGGCACGACATTTGCGTTTTAAGAGAAGCCAATACAGGTTCAAATGAAATATTCAGCCAGTCACAACCGGTACCATAGGCAGCAGAGGGACGACAGCCCGATTTATGTTGCTCATTTCTCCCAGATTCTCTGAGCATGCAGTGCTTCACGCTGTTTCTGTTACAATTATGATATCCAGCAATCACAAACATTGTATAGCTGAACACTGTGTAACTGTGTAACTGAATGTCATTGCTTCATTTTTTTCCCTGTCAATATATTGTTTGAAATAATAAGTGCATATTTGTGCCATAATCAAAGGAGCTGCACTACACTGACCTGCAGTAAAATGTTACAAAACTAAGTGGGAGCCAACACAAACATGTTGCAAAAGTAGTTTGAAAAATTGGATGCAATCAGATGGTCTTATCCACTCAGTCATCAAACTAACAGCAAAATTAAAAATCACCATAATAAATGATTTGACTTTGAAATGAAAATATGCTAACCCACCTCTCAGCTCAGCAAATGGAAACCATGGGCCACCATCCCTCTACTGTGTAGGTACATAATGCACAGATTAGCTTTATTGCTATAGAGCCAAATACAATATTGCAGATTGGTTAAACACCAAAGTCATTAGCTCCACAGAAACACACACAGTGGGTACATTACAATCTAATATTGGTACATTTGACGAGCATTACACCATTGGCTTCTATCTTGGTTTCTACTGGGCTCCGGAAGGCAAATGTGTAACAAAGTAGGATCACAGGACAGCATTGTTAATGGTAGAACATTTTAGCAAACGGTTTTATTGCTTCTTGCTTAAAAGCTTTTGATCTGTGCTGCTGCAGTCAACTTACCCATTCGTAGCAATAGTTTTTTTGAAATTGCTATAAGACCTGTGTCTTCAGTGTCACTGATGTTATTTTACAATATCCTTCTCGTTAAATGTAAATACACTGCAGATAATCACATTCATGCATCCAGAATGTGACATTGCTATTTTATGATCACCCCAGACAGAGACTCAACCTTGGGCCCTGCACCACAGTTTGGGGAACACCGCACGAGAGCAAGGGTTGAGTTTATGTTTATTTTAAAAGCAGATCTCTGGCAAAACAACAAACATGTGCTTTTTCCTCTTTGGGGAACAGAAGTCAAATAAAACCAGGGAATGTCATATTATACCCTGAGAAAACTATGACACTGGCCTCTAGCAGTGACTGCGTCTAGAGTAAGACCACAGAAATCTGCCACTGATCTTTGAACCGTGTTATAATATTGTGACATTATAAAAGACACACCTGATGTTATATTTTGTATTATTCATCATAATTGTTGAATACAAAATGCCCTGTTCCACCTGCTGATGTCATGAGGTGGTGTTCCCCTTTTCTTTTCATACATACAAGCTCCTTCCAGGGGTGTTTATAAGGGTGGTTCGAAAGGGCAAAGGCCACCCCCGATTTTAAATGCTCACATCATTTTAACTTTATAAATATAAATATAAATATCATATCATCGTAAATAAATATAGGGAAAGCACAAACCTATGATTTCTCCGAGAGCCTTTGGCTTGTTGCTGATTTGATTTGTGTCCCTCCTTTGTCAAATGTTATACTTCCATCACGTGGACTTTTCTTTTTTGCATTCACAATAAGTTGAAAATAAAAATTAATAAATCCTTTGAAGGTTTAGATTACACCCGCTCAAGCCCCGCGCTAGAAGAAGAGCACATGCTAAGGGCTGCAGTTCCGCTCGTTCCCTGTGCTTCAGAGGCAGAAGAAAAGAAAAAGAATAGGCACCATTGAACACAAGCAGCTGAAATGAATGGATGGCTGTTTTGCGTACCCAATCTAGATTTTTAAAATACCTATGATTAAAGTTGCCCACCGCTCGGTCACCCCTGTGAAAAATCTGGACACGTCTCTGGCACCTTGACCCGAGGATTCCACCACTACAACACATTGCTAAAAGCTAGCAGCAGCTTCCGTACACGTGTATGAAAAAAAAAAAAAAACATGAAATGTTTCCAAAATCACAATTAAAAAGTTAGAATAATGTATAATATGGGATCTGTTTAATAATACTGACATCATGTTTGACAAAGTTAGTGCCGGGAACGCCACAAAAAGGCATGTCATTGTCCATTTCTAAACAGCAGTTTTTGAAGTTGTTTGGAAAGAGCGCCATGGTGGCCCTAGTCCTGTCCTGTCATTAAGCCCCTCACAAAAAGGTCACGTCTTCTTGGGACTGCACCCAGCGCCAGTGTGCGTCATACTCTAGGTGCACTTTGCCGTTCGCTTTGCACGACGTGTCCGTTTCTATCTTCCCGTTGGTGTACGGTTTGTGTTTGGGACTTGGGTTGCTGCTACCGCCGCCGCCGATGTGCCGGGGGCTTCCCATTTGGGCACCAGCGGGCGTAGCGTTCTTGTCCGCCGTGGCTACCCCGTTGGCCTTGTTGACTTGAAGTTTAACGGGGCTGCTTTTAACCGAGGAGTCTGGGGTCTTCTTTGGCCACACGGGAGACGGGTGCGCGCGCTTGGGGCTGTCCACTCTAGCTTGCGTAGGTTTGATGGCAGCGGTTGGTTTTGCGGGCACGGTTCCAGGAGTGACACCATTTGACGCAGAACTATTTTCGGCGATTTTCGCGCCACTTTTCGCCGCTGTCCTGCCACTGACTGTCGCCTCGGAAACCTGGGGCGTGGACGAACATATAACAGACTGGTCCGAGCTGGACGGGCAGTACTCGTCCATGTCGTCAGCCAAAGTGTCCAGGTAGCTTCCGATGGAGATGTTGTCCAGTTTGTCGTTTGGATCTTGCAGGCTGCTCCAGGAGCCCCTCCAGGAGGTGTCGGGCCCCTCCCCCAGGCTGTACTGGCTGCTGGTCAGGCTGCTGCAGCGGCTGGTCAGAGTGCTGCGCTCCTCCAGCAGCCACTTGACCGCCTCGATGCCCTCGTGCAGCGCCAACAGCTGCTGCAGGATCTTCACGTCCACTGAGCGCAGGCAGGCCTGAAAGCACACAAGAGACAAAAGAAATAAATATATAACGAGGATAAAAGTATCTCTTATTCTCTTCTTCCAATTCCATAATGTATCAAAACAATATGGTCTCACAAATATTATTTTGAAAGAGTTTGGAATTGTATGTAATTCAGTGTTACCACAGTCATCTATAATTTAGCGAGAACAAGCAAAGTCATCTAAGTTTTACATTAGTTACAATTGTTCCAAAGACAATTTCTAGTTTGTGAACCTATTCACTGACAATGGCAATATAACCAATTTTGATTGTGATACTGATATACAAACCATATGTGAAGCAGGGCTTTGTTAACCTCTTAACCCCCAACTGAACCAAGCTTGTTTGGTCCAGTTTGGCTTTACCCAAATAATAATAAAAAAAAAAGGATAAAAATAGCGACAGGATGAAAACGCCAGTAACGCAACAATAACACAATAAACAAGCGACAAAAACACAACTAAAAAGTGATGGAATAGCTGCAACAAAGAAACAAAAGAGACAAAAATACTAAAACACGACAAAAATCTGACATAATTGTGGCGACAATGCAACAAAAGAAATCCGATCAGTTTTGTCGGTCTTAGCTTTCAAATGAGGTGTTACACTGACCTGAAGGCTGTAAGCTCCAGTCGAGAAGCTTTTAGATTTGGGCAAAGCTGAACGTAAGAAAATGTGCTCGGTTAAGGCGGGGGTTAAGGGGTTAATGCAAATGAGATTTAAGTGACCCGACGACCCTGTTTGTAACCAAAGTTAGTCCATAGTTGAATAAGTTGACTATTAAACTATGAAAACCTTTACAATGGAGAACTCCTGGACAGCTGAAAGCTTGCATTAGGTAATGCAGTATTACAAGATCTGAAGTTGTGGGTAGCGCACAATTTTGAATCTCTGAGTAATTCAGTCTTTGCCAGCAGAGTTATGTTATCCTCAAAAAATGTACAGTGGTAATATGTTGCTGTAATAATGACTCAACCCAATATTAGCTTAACCACCCCAACTAGTGACTGAAGAAAAGGCAGTATTTTGTAGCTAAACACATGTAATAATATGTAAAAGGAAAGGTATGAGAGCTACACCACATGGCTCTGCAGAGTTTCGAGAACAAACACTATTATGCTGTTAAACCTTCACAATGACCAAAGCTGGAAGTTGAGAAGCTGCCTATGCAGAAAACAGGACCAAAAATAGAACAGGAAAACAACTTAAGGCCTAATAAAAATAGACTCGCATACTGTATGTCCAAAAGCAACAGTCGCAGAGAAGATTGTGATAATAGAAACCAAAACATGTTGCTATTCCAGTAAGTTATCGAACGACTGGCTAACAAGTTTAATGTATATTTGTAAATAAGTGAAATAACATTGGTTAGTGTGTGTGACTGGGGGAGGCTTATGAAACACAAAGTGGACCGTGACTGAGGGCTAACAAACGGCTGTGGTCGGGAATATGTCTCCTCTAAAGACATTAGCAGAACTCTGTGGTTATGGGTCTGGTCTGGGAGGTGAAGGATGGCCTCAATAATACAGTGTGCTCAGACTGGTGAGGCCCTTAATGCTCAGGATACATTTCTTGTTTTTAATCATCTTAAATCATCTCAGCAGCCAGTTTATTTTTACATTTTACTCAACAAAATGTGCACATCTTGCATTTTCACATATGACTAATGGTCAGTGCAGGGACCATTAACCCCCAAAAGCAAGTGCTTTGTGCTCTTCTGCTTTTATGAAGTTTCTCTGACCTCTGGGTCGCTCCAATATTCCAATCCATATATTGATTGTTTCACCAAGTCTCGTTCTACACTTTCAAATACCAAAAATACTGTAAACGTCAAAAATCAGGAGGATGGAAACCGAATATAGGCCACATGCCCTTCCTATTTCAACCAGCCACATAGTAACTGAATGGAGCAAGAAATGTGACCTAGAAAATACACTGCTACTCTCTTTCCCAGGCAGAGCTGTTGTAGTTTGCTGCGCTGATTACATGCAGCAGTAAATCGTCCCGGGACAGTCGGATTGGGCAGGGCGCAGGGCTGAGGTTTTGGGTTTGGCACACTGTGGGCTCTTAATGGAAGTGGCAGTAAAAGCTCAGCGTCCCGTTAGCGCTGAGCTGGCACCGCACGCTAATACACTCACACGCGCTGTGTGCCATGTGTGCCAAAGCGAGAGCGGGCTATGCAAGTGCTGCTCACTATAGGGCGATCATTGATAACTATGGGGAATGTTGCTATAGTTTGATACAGTATAAAGAATACTACACCAGGAAAATACCCAGAGTTTTATAAGCACAGTAACAAAGAAAGATTTTAAAGGCCCTGTAATTTAATAGAAACGATGTAGGTTATTTAATGAAATTGTTTTGTGCAAACTTACATTTTTCACTTTTCAAACACATGCCTAACATCCCAATTCTTCACAGGGATGAGTTTATAATAATGATGTAAAACCTTTGATCCAACGCTAAGTAATGGTTTAAAAAATTGTTCTGACACCTATCTGTTTAACATGAAAATATGTTGGAAAAATCTAGAAATTAGCACAGCCATACTATCTCATGTCCTCAGTAAGTAAGTAAGAAACACTTACTTTCTATTCAAAACACTGATCTTATCATTTCCAAATCAGACGGAAGAACTTAAAATTAAAACAATAACACTGTCGCTCCTAGTTCATAAGAATGTTTCAGTTTTGAGGTGACAAAGTGATCCACAATGTAAATGATATTAGCCTCGACACTGCTAGCTGTTTTGAGCATTGGTGCTACTTCCTGGTTTACGGTCACTCATAATACGCGATTACAATTAACTGCAAGGGCACAAAATGCATTTTACTACAATGCGAGTATAAAAGATCGGAACAACAGACCCTTGAACTCAACATGTTCAGTTCAGTTGTGATATACTGTACGTGAATCATCTTATAGCAATGTGCTCGTTGTGCTGCCATATTGTTTACTAGTGCACTGCACTCTATTTAGTGCGATATTGGAATAAAAGACCTGCCCTTATAAAACCAATATTTGGCAATGGTCTAAAACATCTTGAACGCTAATTTAGTTTTATTGGGCATTTACAATGGAGCTCTTCTGGTTTGATGTTTTCTCATTAGCTCCAACGTTTCCAGATTTCTGTCATTATCACAGCAGGAAAAAGTAATTTAGGTATTTGTTTTTAATTATTTGAATGTTGGAGGTAACATTTTACCCCATAGAAACCTATAGCTTATTTGTGACCAACTTTCAATTGTATTACTTTACTTTGAAATAGCCAAATCTATTGCGGTGTTAAATAAAGTTAAATTCTCCCTAAATCAATCCGCGCTACTTGCTTTATACAGCACAATGATTATGCCATATTTAACTTACTGTGTGGAAATATGGGGTTCAACCTATAAAACCTATATACAGCCACTGTTCATTCTACAAAAACGGGCTTTGAAAACAATACATAATATTATCAAATCCACTATTTATTAAATGTAAGCTACTAAAATTTGAGGATATAGTTGACTACAATATCCTGCAGGTTTTGTATAAAGCAAATCAAAAAATATTGCCAGTGAACATCCAAATAAGGTATGAGAAAAGAGAAAGGCAATATAATCTGAAAGGCACAGACATCTTTAAAAAACCCAGGTTCAATTCGAAAGCAATGGAATGCACTGTTACAGTGACAGGAATTAGTCTATGGAATAAACTTCAAAAAGAAGTGAAAGAGTCAGGAACTCTCTTGGAGTTCAAAAAACACATAAAAGCTGCAATGTTAAAGAAGTATGAAAATTAGACTTGGACAGGAATAGTGTGAGATATTTGATTTGAACAAACAAACATGAATATGGTTTGTTTCTTTTTTGACCATTTGTAAACATTTTAGGAATATGACAGTTCGGTATTTTATTGTATACATTGTAAATAAGTAAATATAGAATACAAAAACATCAGAAAATACTGTAAATATGTATATGATTGTAACCATATGTATGTATATATATATATATATATCTATATGTCCACATATTTTAAAAGACAGCATGTAAAGTGTGAAGCAACAAAAGGGGCAGATATTATAAGACTTGTTCTTCTCCTCTGCTCCGTTTCATTCATGCTATGTTGGATTGGCGATCTTGTGGTGATTGCATGATGTCACTTTTGAATGAAATAAATAAAAAAAATGAAATGAAATGAAATGAAGGGAAACATACTGTATGTATTTTCACATGGCAGATCTATCTCTAAGTTCTTCAGTACAGAGTAATTGTTGAAATAACCAAAAATCAAACTGTGGTCATCTGCATTTCCATGTCAGTGGTGTAAGTCCAGCGTCCAGTCCCCGGATGAATTAGCCATTTCTTAACAGCCTTTTGCTCCGAAACATCATCAATCTTCTTTCCCTTTGCTGAGGCAGATTTCATGCTCACTGATCGGGTCGAAGGAGCCTCGAGACTCTGGAACGCTCATCGGAACAGCTGCAGTGTCATGCGCCTGAGCGCCAAACAAAACCTGTCCAAAATGATTGTTTATTATTGAGCATCACTGAGCCAAGCAATGGGATTTCAGTTGCAGCCTCAATGATAAACAACTGACAACGTGTAGCTGCGTATTTGGAGACACCGATGACAGGGGAATTAAAGTGCACGGTGCAGTGATGTTTATAGCAGTGGAAACCGGGCAAGGACATGGACGCGGCGAGCGGACCACAGCGACCTCCAGAAAGCTTGTAAAAATGTTCGGCCATGCCTGCGTTTTTGGATATGCAGGCTAGTGTGGATATGCTGTTTGTATTGGAAGTCTAAGCATGTCTCGCTACAATCTGAATTGAAGCAGTAGTATCTGGTGCAATATCCAGTTCTGAAATTACAAATTGGACAGTGCATGGTGAATATAGCCTGTGTTTTGTCCTCTGAAGCCTGAGACAGTAGGTGACGTGTGGAGAGCAGCTTCTCAATGTCACACGGCCAAGTGAACAGACTGCTGAATCACTGCCAGCAGACACACACACACACCCACACCCACTCACTCGCTCACGTGCGCACTCGTACACTGACAGGTGCTGGTGACTCCATTTCGATAGGCTAACACTAACGTCCCGTGTGTACAGGTCGGTGTGAAAACAGGAGGGTCTGTCAGCAGAAGGCCGTCCTCACAGAGTCCATCTGTGCACCCACCTCCAACTGTGCTGTCACTTTAAAGATGTTTTTCTTTTTTAAAAGCTCCCTCATATTGCTATTTCCCATCTTGGGAAATTAATGAAGGCTATTTATGTTCTTTACTAAAAGTTAATATATCAAGTAGAAGGAAACAAAGTATGGTCAGCCTTCAAGCCTAATTACTTATAGTAAACTGAAAGAGATCTTGGTCTAAGTCATTTCGAGGATGCTACAAGATTCAGATGTGTTTTCTGTACTGAGACTGTACAGAATTGTATAATTTGAAACAAATTAGTGGGGCTAGGACCAAATATTGTATTGTAACGCAATACTTTTCGCTGCAATACCAAGTATCAATAATACTTTCAATACTTGTGTTTGGAAGCATTTTTATCATGCACTCCTGTGTTTTTGAGGAACTTCGTTATACTTTGTGTTCCTGCACTTTTCAATCTTAACACTTAAATAAATGTCAAATGGCATTTGGTTTATAAACTTTGGAGACATGACTGTTTTCTTTTTACACATTTAAAAGGTAAACCGATCACTTATCATAATTACTTACTTTATCACAATACGTATCGGATTGGTCCCTGAGTATCGTGATGCGTATCGGATCGTAACTGAATCGTCCCGGCCCTACTAATTAGTAAACATGTGTTAAACATCCTAGCCAGGTGGTCCACAGTAGCTTTAGCCCTGTGTTAGTGCAGTATACAGAAAACAAACAGGTTTATCCATAAAACAAAGGGGACATTCCTCTACTGCACAATCCTCCACAATAGGCCGTTTAGAATAAGATGCTTTCAACATGTTTTAGGACGACAGGTTCACTGTTGACTATGACTTGTCCAGCAACCAATATGTTTAACTCTTTTTTTGTTTACACTTAAAAAAACAAAAAAAAGTTTGCTAGCTACAATGCATTTGCAAAAACTGTTTACTGCGACCATGGAAATAATTGACTGAATTATTGCCATCAAAACGATCAAAAACAAACCGTAAGCCTAATCTCCAGTAGTCGTCCGCTGCAATATGTTCCGTGCAGTTAAAAGCATGCTCACAGAGGCAGAGGGGGGAGACAATTTATATGAGCTACATTTTTATATCCTGCAGGCCTTTCGACGCTGACCCTCTCCAGTGACTTTCAGAGGCTCTTGGGTGACAGATGTGTGCCACAGAGTACAGGGAGTACATGGAGTGACATGTCCACAGCGATTCCCCCTGTGTGTGTTCCGTCTGTCAGCTCATATGATATACAGACCTCAGTTTGTGTAAAAGCCTGTAATAAAAGGAGACTGCATCTTGGAGGAACGCCAATCAGCCGGTGGTTTAGGAGTTTCCCCGAATCCAAGATGTCAACAGCCCGTAACACCTGTGTGAGTCTGTGAACAGCCCATGTTGGGTTGTTTTGGAGAGATGCATCAACTCCAGATTAAGAGGCTTTGGATTTGAGGTGGGAGCTGGTCAACATCGGAGTCAACTGATATGGGGGTTCTCTTGACCAATGCTGAAGTCATTGGAAAAAATCCACAGCAGCTGATAGCCGATAAACTCTGCCGCTATTTTGGGGCAGCATTTTGTGATGTAACGAATCAAGAAAAAACTAATCTGTTAATGAGGGGCTTTTTGCAGGTATCTGGTAATAAGAGATTTGGTTAGAAAATGCAATATTGATCTAAAACAAAAAAATCACTTCCTGGTTTTCATGTGGTCTCCCCGTAAGCCACTCCCACCTGTTCTCCTCTTGCTCTCCTTTGCTGCGCAGCTGTTTCGGCTGTGCAGCCCGTGTGGCTGTAGTGAAGCTATGGATATTTTTATCAAAAGATTGAGGGGTGAGGATATACGTGGAACCTCAGGATGGGATTTTGGGAACAGGAGGAGCTTTTTAGAAGCTGCCGCCGCGGTGATGAAGAACAACCACTGGTGAAGAGTCAAAGATTACTCAAAGCTGCGTGAGTGGTTTAAAACACAACTCCAGAATGGTTTTGATGAGAGAACATTGTAATATAAAAGAAATGGGGCAATTAAATTATAATGAGGTCAGAAATTCTTTATGATACATCCACGGTTTCACTTTTTTCAGCTACTTGTCTTTTAACTAAGGCCCAACCCTTTTTATCTCATAGTGACCTCGAAAAGGCCGTACATGCTTTTATCAGTTCCCACATCGACTACTGTAACGCACTCTATTTTGGTATCAAGCAGTCCTCCATACATCGCCTTCAGTTCCAATCCAATCCAATCCAACTTTATTTATAAAGCGCTTTAAAAACAACATAGTCGGCCAGTGCTTTACACAAAACATAATATAATTACATGAGTAAGAACAAAACAGAGATCAGTAAAAGGCAACTCTCCAGGGGGTCAAATGCCAAACGGAAAAAATATGTTTTCAGGAGAGATTTGAAAACAGGGAGTCAATCAGTCAGTCTGATATTCAAAGGCAGCTCATTCCAAAGTTTAGGGCCAGCCACCAAAAAAGCACGGCCACCTCTCAGCTTTTTCTTAGTCTTAGGAACCACCAGTAGATCCTGATCTGCTGACCTCAGTAAGCGGGAGGGGACATAGGGAACAAGGAGGTCACACAGGTACTGGGGGGCCAGGCCATGCAGACATTTAAAAACAAATAAAATAATTTTAAAGTCAATGCGGAAGTGCACAGGGAGCCAATGAAGGGATCAGAGAATGGGAGTTATGTGATCAAATTTCCGTGATCCAGTTAAAAGGCGAGCGGCCAGTGAGGTTTTACTAAGCCCTGAATAGAGAGCATTGCAATAATCCAGACGGGTGGTGATAAAAGCATGGATTAAAATCTCAAAAATGTGACGAGATAAAAAAGCCTTCACTTTGGCAAGTTGCCTCAAATGATAAAAGCTGGACTTCATGACGGCACTTATTTTGGCGTCCAATTTCAAAACAGAGGCCATCTTTACACCTAAATTAGTCACGACAGGCCTGACAGCTTGGGATAAGGAGCCAGCTCAGCTGTGACCACACCAGACGAGTCATTAGGAGCAAACAGCAACATCTCAGTTTTACTCTCATTGAAATGCAAAAAATTGTAGGCCATCCACAGTTTCACTTCTGCGAGGCATTCAACAAGGGACTTGGACTGCTTCAAAGGCAAATAAATTTGGCAGTTGTCTGCATAAAAATGGAACATTACATTGTGTTTACGCAAAGTAGCTCCAAGGGGCAACAAGTACAAAGAAAACAGTAAAGGTACAAGGACTTACCCTTGTGGTACTCCACAAGGGTCACCAACCACGTCACCAACTGCAAAACAAAACGCAGCTGGCCGCCTTTTGACAAACACATCCAGACTCTCCCACATCACCCCGATCCTCTCCTCCCTCCACTGGCTTGTCTATTTTGTGTTTTTATGGAAAGCTCAATTTTTGGTCGGCCAAGGTGTAGATGTAAAGCGCTATAGAAATAAACTTTGAATGATATATTTTTGATTTTAGATGTCTATGTCTACCTAATTTTGATCCTGTAGCGCAGTGTTTTTCAACCACTGTGCCGGGGCTAGTGCGCCGTGAGATATTGTCTGGTGTGCCTTGGGAAATTATCCAATTTCACCTAGTGGGTCTAAACAATATTTTTTGAAAACAAATCAATCATTATCTGCAAATAATGTGCCATTCTAAAGTCTCTGTGCTGATCGGCAGAGTCACCATATTAAACTCTTCCATATCAGAAAGTGCCCGCAGGTAGCTCATTTCTTTGAGACAAGACAATTAGCGATGCATGGATGCACTTTGTGAATATAGGCTACGGAGTTAAATTTTTTTACATTTTCTGTTGGTGCATGGTGTGCCTCGTGATTTTTTCAATGAAAAAAAATTGCATTGTCTCAAAAAAGGTTGAAAAACACTGCTGTAGCGTTATCGATCTCTGCTTAAATGATTGGCGGGTGTAATACGAAGCGATAGCCTCTGAAACTGGCAATAAAGTTACTTCAAAAAGGGACTTTTTGGGGGAAGCCTAATGTGCATAAGGCTTGTAAATATATTGAACGTCCTGTTTTTCCATATGGCTATAACTAAATGCAGATCAGCATTTCCCACGGCTGCCTGCACATCTACAGTGACAACTACACAAGAATGAGATTGTCAGTATTTTTTGAATGAAAGGAAATACCCCAAAGTACAATGAGTAGAAGCGAGTACACTCATCCTCACTTGATTCAGTACATGCCGTCTAGAGTTGTCCCAGCATGCACTTTGTCTTTGCAGATCTTACTAAGCAGATTTTTTTTGTTGGAACTAAGTGCAGCTATTCTCTAACACATGAATGACCCTTCTCCACTCAGACATTCTCAAAGTGCACATCTGAGCAAAAAGGATGCTGGCCATCGCTATCTGCGCCGGTGATGCAGTTAACTCAAGTCCTCCCTGGAGCAGCCAGATTCATGGATGACAGTACAGTGATTCTTGGCGTTAAAAGTATTGTGGGAGGCCCTCTTTTAGTGGTTTAAAAAAGACATACAATTACAAGTGAGCTGAAGTGTGGTACTCATTCTGCCTTCTAATTTGATAATCGTACGAGAACCAACACTAATATGGCGATAAATTGTGCCGCCGTAGTTTAGTCCCGCTTCAGTCGTCATGTAGCCCCGGTTTTCATCCTCGAAACCAAGATCCTGGTTCCTACTCACTAAAGCTCCAAGATGTATATTCATTACGACTGAATCGAAATCTCAATTTGAGCGTTGGCGCTTGGTAAATCTCAAAATCTGTAAAAATTTATAAAATCTTCTAGCCTTGTAGTTCGGACCTTTACAAACGGAAATACATGTGATATGTCAAGAGTGCACAGAGAAGTGATCTTAAAACATCTTGATTCCAAAACATAAAATCAAGCAATTCTAAACTTGTTTTCCAAAATTGTGAAGCCCTACTTCTCTCTTTTCCTCATTGGTCGCTTCACTTATATTCTTTTGAGATTTCATTAGCGTGTGTAGGTAATTTTGGCATGCATTGATTAAATGGATGAACTGAGGGCTTATTCATCAGTGACAGGGATTTGCTGCCGGGCTCACATCCTAGCAACCCCGGCGAACCGGTTGCTATGCCGACAGTTGCCGGTGTTTTTGGAGAGATTGGGTTACTTGTGTAGGACCACTTTCGATGATTCAAGTTACAGGCTGCACTCAACCATCGCACCTGCTGCACAGAGTTAGATAAGTCGGGCCCAGTGTAAAGTACTTACGCAATAGTGCTGTTGATTTACACTAAAAGGACGTCCCAAAGTTGTGTAATTTTGTGTTTTCATCCTGGTACCATCTTGCTGAGTGCGTGAGCTATTTTTTTCTATTCAAATGAGAAATAGTGGACATCATCTTTGCATGTAGAAATCTACAAACAACAATAACTTATGGAGCTTTTAACGTCTCTACATTTTTACCCGGCGCGGTAGCAGGGCAGGACAGGGGGTGGACAGTAACGGAAGCATCATCATCGTGGGTTGAGGGGTTGGGGCGGGGCTTTGGGGGTGCTCGCTGCAAAGGCAGATCCGAGATGAGCGTGAATCGGCCGGGGGTAGAGTTGCAGTAGCCCTGGCTGAGACCTAACTTCAGCCTGAACTGGCGGACACATTCACACCACTTGAATGCACAAATTTAACAAATAAAAAGGATTCAATTGAGCCGAAACTGCCACTTTAGCTTTAGCTGTTTGTGAAATGCGCTCCGATCTTGGATTTTGGACACGCAGCACAGTCACACTGACGTTATAGGCCTTTTTTACTGTGACAAATGCAGCTGGTCATATAACAGTTCCTTATCCGTGCCGTGCTCTTGCCAACCTCCTCCCAGCCGGAACCGAGCTGGACCTGAGCATGGTTTGCGTGCGCTCACACTAAACAAACGAAGCCCGCTAAAGGGGCTTTCCGCGCTCGGGCACGGTTCGGATGGACAAGTGTAACTGCGCCCGAGTGGAGATCGAGTGAAGGGAATGCAGCAAGCGCTCGTTGAAGTTAGCGTAGCTTGTAGCACACGCCTCCACCGACCCACTTATTTTCCCTAAGCGACGCTACCGGCGAAAGCACTAGCACAAGGTTGTGTGTGCACAAGATCACAGCGGCGCAAATGACCAAGGCTGTCCTTGCGCCGGGCGGAAGATCGGGCCCACATTCTCATCGAGAACACACCCAGAGTGCTTTTTTGTTGCATTCGCGCATGTTTCAGAAATCCTCCTTGAGCCCATCTCTGTCTTCCACCCTCGAAGCGCCAGCCCGCGCTCTGATACACGTCACACAAAGCAACCCGTGAAGTCTCTCTTGAGTTTTAGAGCCCAGACATCTTCACCAAACCTGTTCCGATTCATGTCCACAGCCAAACTGTCCCTGCGCAGATTAGCGTGTTTGACTCTTGTTGACGATACAATTTGAATAACTTTCCTGTTTTTTGTGCCAAAGCATTGTGTCATATCTATTTATGCAAAAAACATGAACACAAAGGTATTGATAGATCCTTTGCTCCATCAGCCTGCGAGTTATGACACGGGAAACGTACGTAAACATGGCCTATTAATTTTAACATTCGCCTTCTTGCTGATGAGATTACAAGACACCATATAGCGCATGGACAAGCGTTCACAGCTTAATGCTCTTTCGAGGCTGCATAGGATATGGCAACGATACGGCCAGCTGTTGGGATGATTACAGTTATTTCCAAATGTGCTGTTAGTGGTGAGGGGAGACTACGCATTAAGTCTTTCCAAACAGGAAGCGTGCGTCTATGGGAGCTGCCCAGGGACAAACCATTCATCTTTGTGTCAGTCAGTCGCTGCCCATTGATGCTGTCAGACGTCATGCTGCACACCTCCCTCCCCGCAGTCATATTTCTATTCCGCCGGCTCCAAATAACAACTCCACACTACAACCCTGAACCCCTACGTCATCTGTCAATCGGTTATATAATGCTACCTTGCAGTCGTTGTTGTTGTTGTTGTTGTCATGAAATCATTGAGTTTATTTGCCATATTTGTTGATACTTTGTTTTAATTCGCCCATTCATTATGAAATTTACAAGCTTTACAGGACAGAATCACACAACATGAAACTATGAAATGGGCCAAACAACATCCTAAAGAAGTAGAAATGCAATTTTGATACACCAAATGAAAGTCTGGTGGTCCACGTCCATCTCAATGTGGGAGCCTTGGCCTGAAAGACATTGAGGACCTCGAGGCAATGAGAGGAAAACGCCACATGAAAATTGTGGCAGGCCTAAAAAATGGACAGATTGACATAAATAAAAACATAAATGCAAATCATAATTTTTTTTTTGACAACCGGTGTTTAAGAAGTACATCACTAGAGGGGGGGGGGGGGGGGGGGGGCGCATGAATTATTAAGTCAAAGTCGCTGTCTAGAACAAAGTAGCTGGCAGCCCATTCACTCCAGCAGACCCAGACGCACTCTACTCTTACCATCTCTATCCTGAGCTTCCGTATCTTTTCATCCAAACTCCTCTTGCCCGTATCCTTGCCCGTGTCGTGCGCAGCGCTCATCTTATTATTGGCGTCTCCCCGGTGAGACGTGGCCTCTTCCCGCATCCACCTGAGCAGTCCCTCGGGGGTCTTCCGTCCAATTTTCATCTCGATATCTTTGAGGTCCGGGACGTTCTCACTGGTGGTGGTGGTGGTGATGGTGCTGTTCTCCTCCATAATGAATGGAAATCGAGCGCGTAAAACACACACCAAAAAAAGGGGGGACCAGAGATTACGCTCTTTACGCGTCTGGGCGAATGTTGTTGATGTTGGACTCACTTCCTATAGGCTCGCGCGGGAGGAGGGCATCCTCTGCGACTCCAGCTGAGTTGGATTGCGCAAAGAGATAAACATCCCGGCAGCATCAGCACGCAGCCACATGTCCCAACAGACAAAAAAAGGAAGATAAATTACGTAAAACCGAGTTATCGCCGCCGCATTGTTATTTTGACGCGAATCCTTTACGCGCTGGATCAAAACAAACTGATGCCCATCAAGATAAAATAGTAGAACAATTTTCCAATAGCCGTTTTGTCCAAGGCAGTAAACTCAATTAGATTATCAGAATGATGTCCCTGTTCGTCTGCGGGCTCGTCCCGTCCGCTCGGAGTGAAGGGTTCCTAGGAGCTGGTCCTAGTACAATGCGCAGAGTCCACCTGCATGATGACAGCGAGCAGTAGCCGCAGAGTGGGACCGTACAGTGCGTAGATCCCACGCCTGTCAGGTTACCCAACACGCACCGAAGCACTACCTGCTCCCTTCACAATAAAGGCGTAACAAGGGAGAAAGCGGAAGTGTCAAAATAAAGCAAGATGATCTATCTTGAGCTATCTACTGACGAAATTCAAGAAACACAATGCAAGAGAAAGCTTTTGTAAACCACCTCCACCATAATCATGTTCCATCAATCATCATCGTCATCATCATCATTATCAAACTTTTATTGCAGGCACGAGGTCCAATGTAAACATAAAAATAAAAAATACAACGTAAATAACACTCAAAAACTGCACCAGAAATGCCACAGTTTAATGTTGGTCAGGCTCATAATAATCATATTCTCACAGTTGTTGAGATGACAAATAAATCTGTACATTAAGTTTCTCAAAACTGCATGAAATGTATTGATCCCAGCAGTAACAAATGCTTGGCTGACACTCTTCCATCAAGGTCTTTTCAGCAGAATGCTTAGACAGTCATTGTATGCCATTAAGTTTTCGTATGCTCGAACGTTTACAGATGGACCACAAGAAGAAGATCTCTATTTATATAGCGCCTTTCACAGACATGGTCACAAAGCGCTTTACATCATCATCTGACAGATCATCAATTATTAATGTCCCAAATATTTATATTTTCTACACAGGTCAGATTATTCCCGCAGAATTTAAATTGGGGAAATATTGTATTTGGGTAATCAAATGAACAGTTATGATCTGAGGTTGCTGCAGTTGGTCAGGTCTAGGGTCAGCAACATCATGTGAATATATCAATAGATTTCTTCTTCCCTGATGACACAGGCATATTCCAAGATTACAATGTCAAGATTTATTGCGCTCGCATTGCAAAAGAGTGGTTCAGGGCGCATGAGCAGATCTTAACCCCTTTGAGAATCTTTGGCATGTGCTAGAGAAGGCTTTGCACAGTGGTCACACTCTCCCATCATCAATACAAGATCTTGTTGAAATAATATTTATTATTAATGCAACATCTTTTGACGTTGACAAGATTATCAAAACAAGCGAATGTGTGCTGTAATCAAGGCTAAAGGTGGTCCAACCAAATGTTGGAGAATGTGACATTTTTTCGTGCACATTTTTTTTGGGTCGGACAGTGTACTTTTTAGAACAGTGTTTTTCACCCAGAGTCGCTTCCGAACCAACCTGCAACGTATCAGAACCAGTACCAATAAATGAGTTAATTCGTTTTAATCTATAATAAAATGAATTAGTTTAGCCTTGTTATATCTAAATACAGTATTTCACATTTCTTCCTGTTTTTTAAATACATAAACATGAATTTGCCGGTTAACTTCAATGGACTTTTACACATTATTAAATGACCAAAACATGCATCAGTCGACATAATGTATTTCACTGGGCAACATACCCACATACCCTTGTATAGTAGAAGCCCAGGTAGAGCCAGTCTGCAGTGCTCTGTCTGCCTAAGGTGACAGTGTCAGCTCTGATTAAAACATGTTTATTTGGGAAACAGCTGCTGGTGTGAGAACACTATGACCTCTCAGCGACACATGCAGGAATCTGAAGTTTTCAAATATTTTGATGTTCACATTGGGGATTATTGCATGTTTAATTCAAAGACATTGTTAATCCTATGGGATTACTGTTAGGGCACATCATGTAGCTGATGGCAGGTCTTTCACTGATGCTGGGTTCGTTCTTGGGTTAGATGTACGATGAATGTACTTAGTGTAATGCAAGATGACAGATGTGTTACTTTCATTAAACACCATCAGTAACACTCAATGTGATGACTGTCCCCAGGCAGGTCCTGGACCTCAGGAACAGTAATGTGGCAGCACCTCGGACCTCAGTCCATGTATATGTCATATACTGTACATATGACTGTATATGACATAAAACATTTGCTTATCCAGGACCTTATCAAGTGCACTCTTATTGCATTTGTTTTGCTGTTGTTCTTTTTGTATTGAAGATTACAGAACAGAAACACATAAGTGCCTCATTTTTTGTGTGCATAATAATTCTTTGTACACTATATTAACATAGTGTACAGTACATCGGGTGACCCTTGTATTGTACAAACTATTCTATATATATACTAGTCCCTTCACATCCCATTAGTAGGGTAAAATGTACCCTACCGATTTACTTTAAGAACATTTTATGTTCTTAAAGTAAATCGGCCCTGCACTCATTTTCATTGAAGTGTCATTTTGTATAGTTTTTATAATGTGTTTTGTATTTCTGTGTGCATTGTAACACTTGTTTGATCTGCCTTGCACCATTTGTATATGATTGTTGATTAATGTGTGCTGTCCCGATCTAATATATTAATAAAATCAAAATAAATCACATGTATCGATGTTTGGCGATATTGGGAAATAAGCACTGATGTGATTACAATATGGCATTAATACAGAAGAGTGCGATTGATATTAAACAACATTTTGAACAACCTGTAATATGAAAAAAGGAACTGCACTGTAAGCATAAACGAACTCCTCTTATAAACATCACAAAAACAACTCAGAAAGGTGTAAGCACAATTTCTGTCTGCTTTTTGAGTTTATCAGCTCACTCAGATTCACAATACCCACTTCTTTTAAGATTACATAACGTCTCAGACAGGCGGCTAATCAGTGACACTATTCAGAGTCTACACTAATTGGGTCCTTGTGTGTTCGTGTGACCTTTGGCATTTTGTATCTAATGTCAGTTCTCATGAGGGGCCCGGAGTCCCCCCACTGTGCTTCTGTCACTCCGGTCTTCAGTGTGAGACATCTTGTTCGCTTCCTCTCCTTATTCTCGATCTATTGCTTGCAACAAAAACAGCTATTCAGCAGCCACGCAGAGTTCAGACCCGTTTCCGAGATGTCCACCATAGCAACGGGCAGCAAGAGAAAAAAGCGCATCAGTTTTCTTCACACCCACAACAGAAAAGAAACGCCACCCACTGGGAGATGGGTCTTTTGGCCCTTGAGGCAAACAATGATTATATAATGAATAAAATCACAGGCTCACTTCCTGTCTTTAAAGTAACAAGCGATTTTCTTTCGAGCTCTTGTGAGTTCGCTTCATACCACTGATACTCTTTCAATAGTTACGGTCTCATCTGTAGTTGGGCATTTTCTGGCGTTTTGAGCGGCAGGAGCTCAAATGATCAAGCTGGTCGGCGGATCGAATCCATGTTCCCGCAGCTGGCACAGTGGCTGGACGCTTAGCGCTCTTGCCCCACAGCAAGAAGGTCCCAGGTTCGATTCCCGGACCTTCGGGAAAGAAGTTGATATGTGTGCGTATTTGACCTTGTTATGACCCAGCGGCTGCATGAGTGGTCAGCATGGCGCCTTTACTCTCCATCACCGTGGTCTCTACAACGCTCCAGGAAGGTTTGCACTGCTGACGGATCATTTCAGCAGAAAACCTACAAAACAATTGATCCTGGAGCGTTGTAGAGACCACTGTGATGGAGAGTAGGGATGTAACGATTCACTCAAGCCCCGATTCGATTCAATTTCCGATTTGAAGTTCCCGATTTCGATTTTTTCCAATTTTTTTAAACTTTTTTTTTTTAGTAAAGAATGTCTACTTTATACCAATGTTTCTTTTGTTTTAACATCTGTATTTTTGTCCTTGTAACAAATTGCAACTGTCTCAGTAAGAGAACTTTACATTACAAAAAATTACAAGACATGAAAATGAACTATAATCATTTTGTTTTTGTTTATGTTTTCAGCATAAATAAACTATGCAGCAAAGGAAACATTTTGAGATTATATTTATTTTATCAAACCTTTATTTTTTTTGGTAACATTTTTTTTGCAGTTTGAACATAATACTACCATTTACAACTAATTTTACAGTGACGTTTTTTTCACCCTCGAACGCCTCACTGCCTCCGGTGCAGCCTTTGTAAACATAAGGAGGAAAAAGACATGACATCTCCTGTAGGTATTGGATTATTTGACAAACGGACATTTGATGAGGATTTCAGCAGAATCAGAGCAGGTTGGTCAGATGTTTGCCAGTTTACGATCTTTGGTAAACTTCTGTCAAAATGCTAAACTCTGCGTTAGCCGCTAACGCTAATCTCGCTGCGTCTGTTGCTTCGATGCCTGCACGTGTATGTGTTTACATGGTGTGGCGTGTGTCGGGGGTGAGGCGGGGAAGGTGTGGAGCTTGTCGTTCCGGTCTATTTCGGTCGCGCAAAATGGAGGGTGGCTTTAAAATCGATTCTTTGATTTTTTTACATCGATTCACATTTTACGCATATTAAATCGATTTAAAATCGATTTTCGATGAATCGTTACATCCCTAATGGAGAGTAAAGATGCCATGCTAATCACTCATACAGCTGCTGGGTCACTACAAGGTTAAAGTGACTCAATGAAAGTTGGTCATTTTTATACTCACTACTGCCGCCTCAGGTCTTACGCGTAACAGCAGCCTCTATATTAAGCTCGTGCATGACGGCAATTCAGACCTGAATTAACACCTTTTTGGGTGGCAGTGCAGGAATTTAGAGGCAGTTGTGGTGAACAGGTCTGGGCTCATTCTACTCTTTAGGCCATGGCTGGAACATGTAGGGGGAGGAAATACATATTTTTTACATTTTTAAATTCCGTATAGTCCCTTTAAATATGCACAAATATATATATTTTTTACATTAAAAGTTGCATAATGTACTTTTAAAAGAACAGGCCACTGTTTTTACATACTGAGATATGTCCTGGGCTTAGGCGAGTTTATATGTACCTGTCTGGTCTTTGTGTGTGCCCTCAGTCACGCGAAACGACCAAAGATGTTGTTAGCATTTGGCCTCTCCCAGTATATTCCTATGGCTCCAAACGGGGGTAAAGTTGGAAGCTACCACGCTCTTCTACGGGCACACACAAAGACCAGACAGGTACGTATCAACTCGTCTAAGCTCAGGTAAGAACATATATCAGTATGGAAAAAACAGTGGCCTGTTCCTTTAACAAAATCCCACACAACAACCCTGGAATTACACTATTACTTCAATTCTGAATCAGAACAATATTAAACAAATATACTTTTCCATTCTCCTACTACGAACAAGTAGAATGTGACTTTTACTTAAATGCAGCCTCTGCTCTTTCTGGTTCTCCTGAGGCAAAAACTACAGTATGCAATGTTGCACAAGGCCCGTTCATGTTTGTAGTACTTAGCTTGAATGGTCACATTCTTTTCATGGTTGCCACAGGCGACTAGAGATCTCTCGTAGTCAACAACATTTCTCATTTTACAAATCTACACTGTTCTACGCGTTGTCACTTGATGTTTGAGAACACAACTTGCAAGCAGAATCCTTTATCTGTTGATCAGCACTTTAACACTATGTTTACTCACGTCCCTATAGTCACCCGTGGTCCCTCGCAGTAACCTGTCCAACCTGTCCAAGATGGGGCGGCCACTTTGGGAGGAGGATTTCGGCTTGTGCTGCCTGAGTTTTCTGCTTTGATTACAATGCTGGGCATGATTGCCGTTAAACTGTAAGCCAAACCTTAAAGAAAGCTGCCATGGAAACCAACAGCTCAGATGACATCGAGTCTCTGATAGAGGACATGGACTACATCCCGGGACATTTCCACCTGGACCTCCATTTGAACTGCGATCCCGGGGGGCCTGCGAAGCTGAGGCGCAGGGACACGTACCTCAAGCAGGAGATTTTGAGAGGGGAGCTGGAGGCGGAGGTGGGATATCTCCAATATGCAGTGCGGAATTTGCTGGGGCTGCTGGCGTTTCATCTGGACCAGCTGGACTCTGCAGAGGAGATGTTCAGGTGAGAAGTTTAGGCAATAGATGGTATAAAGTTCAAAAGGCAGCTATATGTATATATATATATTTTTTTTTTAAGTCTACTGTATTATTTTCTCCTATTCAATATAAAATACAAGTTACTAATTTAAAAGACTACTAATTATACACTTTTTTATTTTATCAATATATATTAATCATACTTAAAATGATAATGATCACAATATAATATACTGTATGTCCATATCACTAGGTCTAGTGTTTTTAAAGGAATAGGCCACCGTTTTTACATACTGAGATATTTTCTTACCTTAGCTTAGACGAGTTGATGTGCACCTTTCTGGTCTTTGTGCGTGCGCTCAGTCACACAAACGTTGTTAGCATTTAGCCTCTCCCAGCATATCACCCCAAACTGGGGTGAAGTTAGAAGCTACCAAGCTGTTCCACGTTTTTCCTATTTAAATACAGTTACGTGAGCCTTTACACCATCCAAGTCTAGTTACACAAAATTAAACATGTCGATTTCCTAAGCGGATAAAAAGGGGAACTATATTGTGAGGTGCAATAACACATGGAGTACTGTGACGATACGGAACGTACTGTGTTGACTTGAAATTGTTTAGTAACATGTCGCAATTAAATTGTTATCGTAATATTTGAGTTATTAAATATCGATATCGCGCTTTTTCCTCCCATCTTGCAGCCCTATAGGAGAGCTAGTTTGGATCACAAGTTAACTAACAATATAAACTCCCGCTGTCTTTTATTAATTGTTCACAGTTTTGCTTTATTGTCTTTACCTTCAAAGCCATCAGCTCACTTTGAAAGCTCTACCAACGGCATTCTGTCCAATCTACCATCCAAGTTAGAGCCATGTTTCTTTGATAGACATTGGAGCACCGCTCTGTAACACAGACCTGTTTGACACACGCGCTCGGCCTCTTCCAGGGGCGTCTGTAAGGAGGACCCCGGGAACCTGAACGCGTGGGCGAACCTGGGCTACGTCTACGACCGCCTGGGCCGTGAGCTGGAGGCGGGGGAGTGCGTGGAGCGGGTGTCCTCCCTGATGGGGCAGGACGGAGGAGAGCTGAGCCAGGCGGAGTCCCGGCTCCTGGCGGCGCGCTGTCTGGCCGAGCAGGCCTACGTGCACCCCTACGACGTGGAGCTGGACAGTGAGGAGGAGCAGAGAGAGCGGCTGACCACCGCGCTCAGCTTCTACAGCCGCGCGCTGGACTATGGCGGGCAGCTGGTGAGATACATGTGCAGACACATATTCACAGGTTTAAGTCCATGTTTAAAGCCACATTGCGTAACGTTCAAGGTTTTGTTTGTGTTTCCACCAATAGGAGCACCTGCAATTAAATGAACGCTTGTATTTAGCTCGAGTTAACTGAGTTTAATCAACTCATAGGCCTACCTTACCCATTCATTTACCTATTGGTTTTTCTTCTTCGGAATATCGTTTTCTGAAAGACAACACTAAATTAGAAACTCACTATACCTTCAACACAATAAAAAAACGCAAAAAAAAAAAAAAAAAACGCAAATAAAAAAAAAGCGTCAAAGTTACTAAAAACGAAACAAAAAAAGTGATGACAGCACATGGAGCCACGAGGAAAAGTCGTAGATCAGTTTTGTAGGTCTTAGCTTTCAAATGAGGCATTTTTTAGATTTGGGTCAAGCCGAACTGGAGAACATGCGCTCCGTTAAAGTGGGGGTTAAACAATTTGTAATTTTCAATCTCATATGAAATATCATCAGAAGGCAGGCACTTATAGATTTGTTCCGTTGCCTTTAGCTCTCATTGGCGGAAAAGAGAAGCTGGTATTTCAAAATGGCCACCATCTACGTCAGGTACAACAGCGAGCACAATGCATTACTCTGTCCGAAATGTTCTTTGCTCACATGAGTCGCTCTCTGTGCACAGGTTGGACGACATAGTGAAGACCAAAGTGGACTCTGAGTACTCCAGGCTGTCTCACTACAACAAAGGACTGAAGCTCCTCAGAGAGACGCTGGAGTCAGGCAGGCCGCTGCACAAGGGTAAAGCATCCATAAACATTCATGTGGCAGTTCCATCTAAATCCTGACTTTACAACAATGTGTTTGAGAAGCAGATCATCTGACATGTTCAGTTTAATTAACACTAAGCCGTGTCCTCATAATTCAGCATCACCATGGAGCCACTGACATCAAGTGTCTCGCACCCTCGTTGAAAATCCCATACAGAACGCCAACGAGAACACTGTACTACTCTGCATAGAGACCTGGAAAACGTTACAATAATACGAATTCAGTTATTTATTTATTTTTCGCACCTTTCAAGATAACCAAGAGGTTTTGCATTGCATTTTCATTCACTCCTTAGGTTATTACAACTATTACAGCCCTGGGACTAGATGATATTCTTCTACGCCAAGAAGTCCCTCTGAACACAACCAATGACCCACTCACGTACAAAGGCAAGGCGGGTGAAATATCTTCAAATTGTGAGACAACTTCTTTTTTATCCCTTAGCTCTTTCCTGGTGTTACATCGGCGTCATGTTGGAGAGGAAGGACGAGTTCGTCACTGTGCCCATGTCTGTACACGACTGTGGCTATTCGGCTACTGACCCTCTCTCCTGCTACGCAACAGTAAGTGCACATTTACAGTATGCATGTTTTAAATGTATGATCAGCACCGAATGAACTTAAACCCTCCAGTGGATAGACAAATGAGTGTGTGCAGCGCTGTGTTGTCATGGAACCCAGAGGAATTCTCTTTGCAGGTAAAGCTAGTTAGACCAGTAGTGCGTCTGTAGAAGAAGAAGATCTATATAGCGCCTTTCACAGACATGGTCACAAAGCGCTTTACATGAGAGCATTTTACATTCACTCCACACTCGGTGGTGATAAGCTACGTCAGTAGCTTCAGTTTCCCCTGGGGGAGACTGACAGAAGCGCTGTCGCGACTGCACCTGCGCCAACGGTCCCTCTGATCACCACCACCATTCACACACACATCATTCATCCTGGCCTATTGTATTTTTGTATGTATTTCTCTAAGACCTTATATGTTAAAGGAGTGGAGGGTATTGTGCAAAATCAAAGTTTAACCACATCAAAAAGTTGTTTCTATGTTACCAGAAGTTGTGAATTGTTTCATTTTGTTTAAGCTGGGCCGTGACTGCACTTAGACATTTTACATTCAGGCAACCTGCCCTTCCCAAGAAGAGGCTATTTATTTCAATGTATATGTAGCCTATGTGTTGCAGTTATATCATTCTGTCTTAAACTCCTTGACTCAAACACACCGGAGGAGGACTGGATAGGTTTTCATGCAGCTCTAATACATGGGTTTTCGCATTGTGTAGTTAGACTTTTTGCCTCCCTGTCCGAGTTTCCTGTGGGAAGAAATTTATCAGTGCATACACTAATCTCCTCTGGATGTTTGCTCACTTCAACCTCGAGGAATCACAGACCAATCAATAAGTTCTCCCAGTTCAGTCCGCTTATCCAAACAGTTACTTTCTGTGTAAAAAAATGTCTGTGTGAAATTGCATGCAAGTTTAAGGCTGAAGTAACAGTACATTTTTCATGGGAAATATCTGGGTTCACCTCTTGTGCGCAGGCGATCAACCTGGCGAGTAACGATGCCTTCATCCTGAACATGTTAGCCAAAGTGTTCTTCCAGCTGGGCAAACACGAGATGGCCACAGGGATCTGCAACATGGCTCTGAGCGTACTGCCGGACCCTGAGCTCAACTGGCAGGCCTACTGTACCCGCGCAAAGGTAATACAAGCCAATACTAACGCCACAGTGGGTCCCAGCAGAGGCACACACAAGGGTCACAAACCTCCTTACAATCAAATGTTGCTGTTAGTGTTGGTAAGTGTGTGTGCTAGTTTTGTTAACATAATGGCCCATGTTCCTGTAGATTCATGTGATTGTGTATGTGAGAGACCTGGAGAAGGCTAAAAGCGGTGAAGGAGGACTCCCGGACCGACAGAACCTGACTGAGGCACGCAAAGACCTGGACAAAGTCATGGGTGTGCGCCCCTGTCTGAGGACCCACCTGGAGATGGCACAGGTATACCCATCTGGTCAAAAGTGCCAATTATTTTGCTGATGTCTTACTTTTTTGCAATTGTGCGATGTAGAGATTAGAAGAAAGATCTAATACTATCTATGGTCCAACCTGTACAACCAATAAACATTGTTTATGTAGGTCATTTTAGCTTAGTTCAAACATGTAAAACATCTTTACTTGTGCTATTGTTATACTGTATGTCAAATAACACATAGCAGAGAAAGTGTGTCATCATTACAAGGAAGTTGTCGGTTAAAATCTTGACTGACACATGGGCTACATGTCTTCGGTTGCTGTCAGAAAAATGTCAGGCTTTTGAAGCTGAGGATTTATTTCTATTACCAACATACAGTGGATAGGGAAAGTGTACACACCCCATACACTTTTATCACATTTTGTTATGTTACAGTCTCATTCCAAAATTGATTCAATTATTTTTTTTAATCCTCAATATACACACAACACCCCATAATGACAAAGTGAAAAAAAGTTTTTATGAATGTTTAACAAATGTATTAAAATGAAATGTGTGCAAAAGCATACACAGATTTTGCTATGTCACTCAAAACTGAGCTCAGGAGCATCCTTTTTCCATTGATCGTCCTAGAGATGCTTCTACAAACTGACCAGAGTCCACCTGCGCTAAATTAAATGGATTGGACTTGATCTGGAGAGACACACCGCTCTATGAGATCTCACAGCTGACAGTGCATGTCAGAGCAGAAACAAAACCCTGAAGTCAAAGGAGAACTGTCTGTAGACTCAGAGACAGGATTGTGTTGAGGCACAGATCTGAGGAAGGTACAGAAAAAATGTTGAAAAAATTACCCGATCCACGCACACCTCCTCCAGCTGTTCTGGGGGGACCCCGCAGTAACACCAGGCCAGCTCGGAGACATAGTCCCACCAGCGTGTCCTGGGCCTTCCACAAGGCCTCCTCCCAATAGGACATGCCTCCTGACCGCCTCCCGTCAGGAGATGCCCTAGCCCTAGCCCTAGCCACCTGCACAAGCAGACCAGGTCGTCGAGGCACCCGCCTTCGACTGCCACCCAGTCCTCTCTGCACCCGACCCCTATGGATCCCTCTGTGGGTGGTGGGTCCACAGGAGGGCGGGCCCACGTCATCCCTTCGGGCTGTGCCCTGCCGGGCAACGTGGGCAAATGCCCGACCACCTCGCATTCAAGCCCCAACTCCAGGCCTGGCACAAGGGTGTAGCCCCGGCTGCGCCATACCGGGCGACGTCATGGTCCTTGAATGTTTTACGTCCATATGGGTCTTCTAAACTGCTCTTTGTCTGACCCGTCACCTCTAACCTGTTTGCCATGGGAGAACCCTACCAGGAGCATAATGCCCCAGACAACATAGCTCCAAGGATCATTCGGGCAGTCAGACAACCCCACCACTTTAAGGTAGCAGCTCACGGGGTTGATAGAAGGTGTGTCTTTCCAAATCAAGTCCATTGAATTTAATTGAGCACAGGTGGACTCTGGTCAGTTTGTAGAAACATCTCAAGGACGATCAGAGAAAAAAAGGATGCTCCTGAGCTCAGTTTTGAGTGTCATAGCAAAGTGTGTGAACACTTATGCACATGTGATATTTCAGAGTTTTATTTTTTATACATTTGTTAAACATTATAAACATTATGGGGTATTGTGTTTAGATTGATGAGGAAAAAAAACACAAATTTAATGAGGCTGTGACATAACAAAATGTGGGCAAATTGTAGGGGTGCTTGCACTGCAGGCCTATATTGCCAACGCAGCAGTCTGTGGAAAGACACGTGCTAAATAGGACATTATTATCTATCAGCCTAAATCAGGGGTTCTCAAAATATGGTATGTGTACCACTAGCGGTACTTGGTGTTTTTCAGGTCATCTGCAATGTTATAGTTTATTAATTTTAATTATGTTTCATATATTATGCTTTAGTACTGCATTTAGGTTGGGTGTTGTTGTTGTTTTTTCGGTTTATGCTGGTTTAGTTTAGGTCTATTTTAGAGTTACATTTGATTCAGATTTGATCTTTATGGCCTGTTGGTCTGGTCCACTGGTCCACTCTCACTCACTTTGCTATCTAACATAGCTGTACTCGAAACAACCATTGAGATGTGTGGGAAGTACTAAACAAGTTGAAGCAGCGGCTACCTTCACCTTTCACTGTTTGAAACCATCATCGTCATCATCGTTTGTTTTACACGTCAATAATTGAGACTTTTCTCCAAAAGAAAACTTTATCAGTGGTTGTTTGTTGTAACCCTGATTTACAACCTTATAAGCAAAAACAGCTCCCCCAAGCTCCCATTGAGGGTTTTGTAAATTCAATCGATCCAGTACATGTGTCTGATCAACTGCAATGACAATTCCAAAACTGAAACACACAAAAATGCATCAGAAACTTGCAATATCAGACCCCCATGCAATTTCTGCCTGATAAGATGTGATGTTATGGCACTGCGGCATAAACCATCACGTACACGCACGGCCAGAGGAACAGGTTTACACTATTATTCTAGTGACTGTGAGGACAAAAAGCAGCCACAGATTTTCAGCCCTGCCACACCTATGGTGAAGCCGAATGCCTGGCTGGTGCCAAATGTTCCCCAAACGCGCGCTATGATGCATCATCTCACCTCCGACCACACCAACACTCACATCAACACCGTTACCAAAGCACTACTTACCATTATTACATCCACCTCCTCTTGTGTGCGCCCTCTGGATGTACGTACGCTTTTAACCCTAAACACCTTTCTTACATTTCTTACATCTAGTGCATAAAATGTACCATCTTCCTTTTTCTTATCTGTTATTGTCAGTTTAGTGTTCTCAAGGTTTACCTCGGTTTCCAATTGAGACTTTCCAGCCGAAAGTGACTAGATTGTCTGCATAAAGCAGTACTGTTCCCCCTCACAGTATTCCTTTGTTGGTCTTCCATCAGTAAGATGAACAACAGAGAGCCAAGTAGCAAACCTTGAAGTACGCCTACATGGTTGAAAACTTGAGGAAATAGGTATGACGCTTTAAAACCCCATACTTATATCTCAAATAAAGAATTTTTACAGTGGTTCTCTACTGGCCCAAAGTAGTTTGTGACTCGGAATGACGTAACGGCTAATTTAAAGCATATGTTTAATATAATATATATAATATATGTATGTATAACCAATGTTCTGCTGACAGGTTTACTACTACATGGGAGTGGACGCCTTACAAGAGAGCCTACTGGTGGATGAAGCTGCTGTGAACAACGCACTGGTCAGTCTCTCCCAAGCCTTACAGTTCCAACACGCTGACTCTCTCCCGGACCTCCACATCCTCAGGGGGCGCTGTCTGTCGCTGAAGGGCGAGGAACAAAATGCCGCGGACTGCTTCAAATGTGCCCTAGAGCTGGAACGGCCCGGCAGCACGGACACGGCGGCTCTACACTGCCTCCTACAGGCGCTGCTCACACTATTCATGCAAACTAATCTGGATCAGAGCCAAGAGCCCTCTCCCGCCATTGGCCAGTTAGAAACGTTGGTGAAGAAGGCGGAGGAGAGGTTTTCCAAAGATGAGGTGAAGGCTGAGTTGAAGCAGCTGTACAGGACTCACCCGGAGGAGGTGGCAGAGCTGGCCCGGGTGCTGATCCGCACCGGCCGTTTGGGGCTGGTGAGGAGGCTGCTGGAGACTGTGGTGCCCAAGCAAAAGCCCAAGAAGAAGCCGATGATGAGGACGTACTCTCTGACGTGAATGTAAATAAAAAATGTAGCATTGTAAGACCAGAGACAGTATTTTTTAGATGTTTACCTCAAAGCCTTCCGCCTCAGTGTCACTTCAAATTGGTGTGTGGATTATGATTATTAAAATGTGTGCTGTCCTTGTGAAGGAGCCAGACCCTACTTTTGACGCAACTCTCGAAAATACTAAGGCTGAATCCAATTTTCCCCTACCCATGGTTGGGAAACTCTGGCTTACATTTCTCCTAACTGCTGGTGAGGAACCTCCAGAGGTCCCTATGCTAAAGGACATAGCACACAGGCTCCTTTCCCTATCCCTCCTTCTTAACTGACAGCAATAATCCAACGCTTCTTATCATCACGCTGATGCACATCCGTTTTGGAGTTAGACCTCTTACCAATTTGCTCAATTCGGATCCAGCCAAAAATGTACCAAGTAAGCCATCATTGAGAAGGAAAAAACGTATTATTAGTATTACCCTCTCCACGTGGGACAGATGAATGATTGATGAGTGATTTTAAATGTTTGCTGGGGACATGTTTTAATGTTTATATTTATATCGGTTTTCCGATATATCGCGATATTTTGCGGGACGATACGATACCGATACTTTTTATACCGATATCAATACTTTTGATGACGTCATGCATATTAATGAGCAACATCATGCATATTAATGAGGCAGCAGGACTCCCCTGTTTTCACAGTCAATAGAGGCCAACAATGATGAAGAAATCACTCAGGACCGCAGGGGGCAGCACTACAGTTTTAAGCACTTGGACCAAACACTGTCACACAAATAAATTACTTTTAATGATTGTTTTTATAATTATAAAGAAGATTAATTTGGGGTTTATTTATTACTTTTTAATTAGAACTGTGGTTTCTTGTTTATTTAATTGTAAATGAAGTCACTGACAGATCTATAGACCCCGTGTGTAAGTCAGGGATCATTTATAAAAGTGGTACAAAGCACATGAAAAGAAATGTAAATGATGAATAATAAGAATGTTAAAATAAAGGTTAAAAGTAGTATTTTATTTTTTTTAATCGTGATGTATCGTAGATTATATTTGTGCAATATATCGATTATCGCAGTATCGGCGTATCGTGAGATAATCGTTATCGTAAGCCATGTATCGCGTATCGAATCGTGAGCTACCCAGAGGTTCCCATCACTAATTACACGTATAAACAACTGAGCTTCACAATGAGGTCATTAGAAGTAGGTTGTAGTCGAAATGCCTGGACCCCACCTTACCTGAGTCACCCTGAACTGAGGTACTGGCCAAGCAGGTTACGGTGGATACATTCATGAGATGCTTCCAGTAGCCTTCAATAAAAGTGCACTACTCACCACTCCTCACACATAAGTCCGCATTTTGGAGGGTGACGACAGGCCTATTCTCAGGTAAGAGCGTGAAATGATCTTGTTTATTAAAATGTATTTGCTATTTAATAACGTAATTGTTGGTACACTGGGTTTAATGTGTGCAATGCATAAAAAATATTTAGTAAAGTGAACCTTTAACTTCTGAAAATGCTGCCTTTCAACATCGGATCTTTGATGGGCAAAAAAGATAATATTCTAAAAGTGGACTAAAAGATTACTGGGCATAAATATGAATTTCCACCAGAAGTCTTTTGAATTAGAGTGGGACCTGAACCACAGTTTGAGAACCACTGGCACAGAGAAAGTTGTGGCAACTTATGTTGCATCCTATTGTTCCCATGAGTTACAATGTCCAGCTGTAGTATTAATAATCATTACAGATAATTTAACATAGTGTTTATTTAACAACATTGAAGCTTCCTGTATTTTCTTTCTAAATTCTACATTCATTGATGAATTAGAAGCAAGTACGTACTGGATAAATGGTTTTGCCAAGGTTTGTCTTCTCTATACGCAAATCGCTGCTTGAAGATTATATTTTTTTCTTGAATAGTGTGCCATGAAAAGTCTAAATTGTTGCACATGCAGCTATATATATATATATATATATATATATATATATATATATATATATATATATATATATATATAAACTATCAATTTAAATAATCTGACTATCAAAAGAAGCTTTTTTTGTAACAAACAAACATTCAAGAACAAAATTACTCTACTGACTGATGACAGCACCCTAGCTGATAGGACCCAGCTTACTCCTGACCACATTTGCCAACTTCTGGAGATCTGTCTGAGCACCACATACTTTCAGTTCAGAGGCAACTTCTACAGACAGATCCACGGCTGTGCCATGGGCTCGCCAGTTTCACCCATAGTGGCTAACCTCTACATGGAGGAAATGGAGAGGAATGCCTTGGCGTCATACCCAGGAAACAAACCCAGCCACTGGTTCAGATATGTAGATGACACGTGGGTCAAAATTAAGCAGAAGGAAGTGGCACCTTTTACAGATCACATCAATGCTGTGGACCCCAGCATTAAATTTACTCGGGAGGACGCCAAAGAGAAAGAACTTGCCTTTTTAGATTGTAAAGTTATCATAGGGGGAAATGGACAATTTCAGACAGAGGTTTACAGGAAGGCAACTCATACTGACCAGTATTTGATGTTTCACTCAAACCATCCACTTCAGCACAAACTGGGGGTCATCATGACGCTCAGACATAGAGCTAAAGAGTTGCCGACCAGTGCTGAAGGAAAGACCAGAGAGGAGCAACATGTCCAGAGAGCCCTCTCAGACTGTGGCTATCCGAACTGGTCTTTCACAAAAGCACAAAGAGCAAGAAGACCCAAAGACCGTATGTAGCCGGGGTCTCAGAGAAACTTCAGAGAATCTTTAGGCAGCACAGGATTCCAGTGTACCACAAACCAGTGAACACACTGAGACAAAAATTAGTTCATCCCAAAAACAAAACTCCGAGCCAAAAACAAAGCAATGTGGTTTATTCTATTCGATGCAAAGAAGAAGAATGCAAACAACATTATATTGGAGAAACTAAACAAGTTTTACAGAAGAGACTTTATCAACACCGAAGAGAAAGCACAAGTGGTCCTCAGTCGGCGGTGCACCTCCACCTCAAAGCCTCCAACCACTCCTTTGAGGACGGGGAGGTCAACATTTTAGCTAAAGAAGAACATTGGTTTGAAAGAGGAGTTAAAGAAGCAATTTTTGTCAGGAAAGAAAACCCCGCCATGAATCGAAATGGCGTTCTCAGATTTAATCTTCCGTCACTGTACTCCAATCTCCTTCGGGAGAAACCAAAAAGGCTTGGCCAGCCAAGGAGACGGCACCTCAGCAAACAAAAGAACAATAGGCAGGTAATTAGCAGTGATCATCTATGAATGGGACAGATACTGGGTAGTGATTATCGATGAATAGGACAGGACTGACCGATACTGAGGTGAGCAGATCGCTAGAGACGCTCTACTTCAAAGGTGTTTACCCACGGGTGAGAGTAGCTGTGATTAGAGGGGAGGAGACTGGCCTACCCTAACTCCTCCCCGTTGGTCTATATATTCAGCTGCGTGCAGTTTGTGACCTTTGTCGCTGACGAAGCCTTTTGGATGAAAGGCGAAACGTTCGAAGACTTCAACTACTGAGTACAGAAGATGAATCAAGTACCTGCATCTAAGATGGACAGCTCCTGTACGACTGAGAACTTACACAGACATCTACAGTGCATAGTGCAGTAGATCCACTAAACATTGAGGCATTACTTTGGACTCAAAAGTTTTCCATTACTGGCCCATATCTATTTTTATGTTGCATACTTGAGGACTTTGCTGTTCACAAGATGATCTATCAAGAAAAACACGCTGACCTAACAGCTTTAGGCTAAATTCCCATTGTAATTTAGAACTTGGCTTTCCTGTTCGGCTCTTTCCAATAAAGACATGCTTCCTTTTTAGGCCTTAGTGTCAAATATTTAACCAAAGAAGGTCAGGAGTGTGGAACTGAAGTGACTTTTTAATTCACTTTTTTCCACAAACTTAAACAATAATAGAAGTAACAAGCCTATATTTAAAGAATCATGGAGATTAATCAGCTCTGTAATCATAAAATCATTTTAATTTGAATTTTTCTGCAAGTTTGTTTGGAGAAAAAAACATTTATTCACATTCCTGTGTGGGTGGGACTGTTCCATGATGAAGTACACTGCACCTAAACGTTTCACATCCAACCATTGTTTTCACAGCTGAAATACTTGAAGTTGAATCAGGGAAGAATGGCGCGTCACACGGATCAATGGAACAGCGGCCTCCTGAGCTGCTGTGACAGCATAAGCACCTGTAAGAACCGGCAAGAAAAAATAATCCTAGGTTTTCGCTCAGTTTGTAATAAGTCCTGTGTTTATTATTAGGTTGCTACGGTTTCTGGTGCTGTCCGTGTATGGCCTGCTCTGTGGCTGGGGGCTTTGGAGAAAACCGCTGCCTCCCCCTGTGTGACATGTTAAGCCCGGCCATCCTTGCGGCGTGTGGCATCCCCCTGTGCGTGCCCCCAAGCGCGCTTTCACTACGGGTGGCCATGAGGCACAGATACGGAATCAAGGTACAATAATCTGCTGCTCATTTACTGTATTTTTAGAACTTGATAGACATACAACTAATTTTTACACAAGAAAATGATTTAAGCTCCTTGCACAATCAATCAAAACCACTGGATTGCCCTGATTCACAAAACGCCAACTTAGGGTTGTTAGGCTGTTTTTTCCTCGATAATTTTAAAGAAGAACTAACTAACTTGTTTACCTTCATAAATCCTTTTCGTAGTCCCTATGGGGGTATTACACGTGTTAATGGATGATTGGGGGGTATTTTATCTCCCCTGGTGTCTCTGGCCAGAAAACCACACTTGCAACTTCCCTGCCTTCGGGTCGGAGGCGCAATACACACTAATGGAATCACGAAGAAAAAGCTAACAGGCTAACGGGCTAAGCTAACTGCGGGTTAGTGCCACTTAAACAGTATTTACAGCCAAGTTTGAGTGAAAAAAAAATTCTCTCCATTGCGTAATTGGATGTACAGTATCCCTCTCTCTCTTTGTCTTTTCTTTCAGCGTAGTATTTACTCTCACGAATAATAATGAGTAATAATGAGTAAAAAAAAAACTGCAACATGCTACGACACCTGCAGTGGCGCTTATGGCCTTAGTTCTGCTTTAAAACGTTGCAAAACTTAAAGCCACACTGCGAGAGCCATTAGACTGTGGTAAAACTCATAAAACATAAACACATGATAAAGATGCCAAACATGCTCATCAGCTGAGCAAAACTCCATCAATGCTGGTTTTGTAGTCTATAACTGAGATAAAGTATTTTAACAAAGATATAACTTATTTAAAGGAATAGGCCACCGTTTTTACATACTGAGACATGTTCGTACCTTAGCTCAGACGAGTTCATTTGTACCTGTCTGGTCTTCACGTGTGCCTTCAGTCACGTAAACACAGCACAGACGGCGTTAGCATTTAGCCTCTAAGCTATCAAGCTCTTCCACGTTTTCCCTATTTAAATATGGTTACGTGAAGTGTTACACTATAAAGTATAAATACACAAAATTAAACAATGTGAATTTTCTAAGCGGATAAAAAGGGGAGCTATATTGTAAGGAGTACACACAGTAAAGTGAAGATACTGCACGGATGTCGAACTACTCCGTGGTAGCTTCTATCTTCACCTCGTTTGGAGCTATAGATTTAGTTTAGTTTATTTGTTTATTTGAGCAGTTAAAATTCTGCTCAAAAGGAGTGGGCTGAAGCAAAAGCTTATAAGCGCCCACCCCCGACATCATTGAAATAAAAACAATTAATCAAATCACAATATATAGCACAGGGAACATGTTACAAAGTACAAAGACACAAAGACACACAGCGTACCCCTCCGTGACCCAACACAAACAAAAGGAAACACAACTACAACAAGTCTCATTCCATGTACAATCTCCAACACAAAGCAAGTGACATTTATTTTTCTTTTCTTTTTTTTTCTTATAATTTGTTTTTTTTATATATTTTTTTTCTTTCCTATTTACAGATGGCTACCACTGCCAAACATAGCTAACAATTTCAATAAGGCGCTAATTCTGTGTTCAAAAGACACATTAATATACATATTATCCGTGATCTTGCAACTTCCCAGTTGTCATTTTCATCATTCCTTTTTATTTATTTCCTTTTTTTTATATAATAATAATAATTATTATTATTATTTTATTTTGTTTATTTTATTTTTTTTGTTCAAAAGATTATGTAAAATGTAAATATGTAAGCCCTGCATACTGTAGTGCGTTAAAAAGCCAGGTTGTAGAGCAGGTCCATTGAAGAGGGCAGTAGCTCCCCATCAACAAACCCCCACCCAGCTGCTCTAACTGGCTGAATTTGTAGATGATGTTCCTATGCTTAGTGGTGCGTTAAAAGACAAGGTTTATGAGCCCGTTGGGAGGGTCCTCTCAACAGATCCATAACTCGCTAATTCCAATTCTCAATTTATAATTTAGAGCAATAGAATGACAACCGTTCAGAGCACGCCGTCTTAGTCAATATAATGCAACTGTAATTTGATCCTACTACTCCCCCTTGTGGCAATGCGTTAGAGGAGAGGAGGAGAGGCTAAATGCTATTGCCGTCTGTGCTGTGTTTACGTAACTGAAAGCACGCATGAAGACCAGACAGGTACAAATGAACGCGTCTAAGCTAAGGTAAGAACATATCTCAGTATGTAAAAACGGTGGCCTATTCCTTTAACCCAGGGGTGTCAAACTCATTTTGGGTCGTGGGCCGAAATTCAGCTGCCACGGCGGGTCGCGGGCCACATATAATGTAAACAGGAAAATAAAACATTTTTCCAATAAATGAATAGTAACAACAGCTTACACTTTACAAGTTTCTCAAAGTGCTACATAGTATTCATTAGAGTGAATGGTCCTCTTTTCAAGTCTTATTTTTTTCTTGCAAAAGAGATGTCAACATTTATTAATTATATCAATCGATAAAATAATGTAAAAACATTCAACAAGGATCACTGTATACATATAGGAAGAGGTCAATTTTTCTTGAAAAATCCGACACTCTGTGTCCACTTTTCTCTTTTTTGACAAAGACATTTCACTGAAGAGGGTGCCAGAGTCAACAGAAAAAGCAGGTAAAGCGATAGAACTGACTCAAACACAGCGCCCCTAGCGGACAATATAAGAACTGCGATTTTTAAGAAAATGAAGTTTATTCTGCTTTAATAGAATCAGAATAGGTTTTTATTGCTATTGTTATGAACAGGTTCACAACTAGGAATTTTACCCGGTGCGTTTGCGCACATGCACTAAACGCACCAGGGCAGCCGTTACAAGGCGCCCCTTAAATAAATAAATAAATAAAAAAACAATAAAAATATGTTACGCATTTGGAGCTTGTATTGGGAGCACAATGTTACATAAAATTGCTTTAATCCTGTCACTGAAAACAATTAATAATCACTTTTTTTTTGTAACGCTATAAGGTAAAAGAAAAGAAAAAAGAGATATACAAATGAAGACATTGAACTTCATGCCAGGTTTTGTTTAATGCAGAATCAGACCAATTCTATACCAGACAAAATTCTGGACAGTCCTGCATGCAACTGGCTCTTTCGAAAGTTCTGACATCATGTAACCGAAAACAGATTCTAACCTGCTCACAGACACGTCAAACAAATCATTTAATGAACCTCTCCGTTCTTTCTTCGTCTAGGGCACTCTGTGTAAGGACATCTGCACCTCCTGCTTCTGCGAGTGGTGCTCCTACTGTCAGATGCACCGCGAGCTCAAGTACCGCCAGAAGAATAACATCAACGTGGTCAACATGCAGCCCAAGTAGACCCCACGCGCTGCTTCTGCATGGACAACGTCCACAAGCACAAAGAACGAGCTAATCAATCAAGTTTTATTTCTAAAGCGCCTTACAACAACCAAAGGTGACCAAAGCGCTGCACACAATAAAAATACAAATAAAAAATACAATATAAAAAGGAGTACAATTTCATTAAAAACAGACCATCCACAACAGTTGCCACAGAACTATGTGTCAAATGCCTCTTTAAACAGGTGAGTCTTTAGTTTTGCTCTGAACAGGGGCAGGTCTGAAACGGCACGTAACTCAAGTGGCAACGAGTTCCAGAGTTTTGGACCCGCCACAGCAAAAGCCCGATCACCCCACTCTTTATGATGTGACCTGGGCACCTCCAGCAGGTGGTGTTGGGCAGAACGTAGGGTTCTGCTGGGCTGGTAAGGGGTCAGAGTCTCACATAAATACACAGGTGCAAGGCCGTGGATGGAACTGAAAACTAAAAGCAAAAGTTTGTACTGGAGCTAAGAGGGACAATGACTAGATTTATGCACGCAGCCAGTCATCGAGGAAATACTGAAGTGGATTTTTGGAAGGTCCAGAAATGCATTTGTAATTATTATCTTTTCGTAGTTATTCTTATTACTTTGTGATGTTAATTAGTGTGATTTGGGTGGTTGACTTTATTTTGCATTAGACAATTTTACTCAGTGGAACACTTATGTGACCTATACCATTATACTAAACTTCAATCCAATAAAGCCGTCTTCCCTTTTATGCCATGTGATGCCTTATTGTAACATGATACCACGAATGTTGGGTGTCTATGACAAACCTTTCCCCTATACCACCAGACCCAGATCAAGATCAAATAGGAGTAAACTGGGACTAATAATAATAATGCATTGGTTTTATGTAGCGCTTTTTTTGGACACTCAAAGACGCTTTACATTGCACTATTCATTCACTCCATGCTTGGTGGTGGTTAGCTACTATTATAGCCACAGCTGCCCTGGGGTAGACTGATGGAACCAGTCTGTGCCATCGCCCCCTCCGACCACCACCGACCACTCACTCACTCCATTTGCCAGGCTTCCTAGTGTTCCCAAACGGTCTCCCATCCATGTACCGACCAGGCCCTTTTCTGCTTAGCTTCCAAGATCTGATGGGATCGGGCAGGGCAAAGGCTGTATGGCCATAAAAAAAAGAATCTATATGTAAATAGACCAAGCTATGTCTAAACTGGTTGAACTGTGTCCAAATCACGAAAAACCGCATTGCACTCATTTCACATTTACACTGCTCTGCTGTCAAAACCTTACACAACTTATGGTTTGTACACAGTTCCTATAACTCTCTCTTTTTGCAGAGACTGGACATAATTCTAGTTTATTTGAACACACTTTCCACTCATAGCACACATGGTTGAATAAGTGGACACAGCACACAGCTGTCATAACTAACACACAACTTACACAGCTTTTCAAACATTAACATTACTGTAAATAGGATCAAATAATGAAAATAAATAAATACTCGTGATGATGTTGAGTGGTATGTATTCACTTATCCTATCTCATCTTATCACAATTACAAACACGCATTCATTTGGTGCACAAATGTATCCTCTCAGCATTTCCACATGGGCCAGATAAAACCGGTGCACCTTGCTTTGGGCCTCCCGCCACACAACGTTTTTGTTATAAATCTAATAAAATGTTGCTCCTTTGATCCAAAAGTGCAGCGCTGAGTCCCAATTAAGTAAACGGTGTGCAGTGTTTAGGGAAATGTGTGCAATGGGTTATTATGAACGCTTTTAACAAATGCTATTGCATTTTTTGGAGAAACCTGTACAGCATAAATTTGTTGTATGTAATAATAATAAATCCAATCCAATTTTGCAGATGGCAATGAGTATCACAAGAATAAGCCCAAGAACTACCAGTGGTGCACGAAAGGGTGTAACATTTGGTAGAATATTTGCGGGGTCGAAACATTTTAAATAAAAATGCATGCAATTTCCTGCATTCTGGTGCATTTTAGCCTAGTATAACATCTTTACCAAAAATGCTGGTACAATTTACTTCTGTCACAACGGTGCGTAATGAATAACCAAACGGTATTTATTTGCTATTCATTTATTTATTTAATATTGCAACAAATACAGCACATAATAACAGGGTTGAACTTAGGAAATCTAAAATGAAATGTTTAAAAATCGAATATTTGGACAAATATATTGGGGGATCAAATTAGTTAGGTTTGAATATTTTACACCTACGTACCACAGTTTGAGAACTACTGCTCTATTGTTACGCAAAGTTACCAATGACCAGCAGATGGAGACACTATAAGGCAAACCCCTTCATTATTCTGGCTACATAGTATAATAGCTGGGGAGGATTAATAGCGTTTGGTGTCTTCTTTTTAGAGAAAATACATTTTACAATCAAACTGTAATGTCTCAAATGACACAAAAACAACCAAATAGATTAAATGCAATGTGAACTGCTTTCCTTGGGAATCACAACCTTTCTGTGGACCTGTAGGGTTGGCAGGTGTTATACATAATGCAGTTGTAGCATATTTGTATACAGTATTATGCAACCATAATCGTCAATTCAGCTCAATAATGTTATGATTGTGAAATATAAGAATGGATGAGACCATGTAAAGCAAAACACTTACTTAACAGTACGGACACTACTGTTTTGCACTGTATCAGCGTAACATTTAAAAGCGTCCCAGCTGTCTCTGTAGACTTCTGCGGGCCTGTTGGGATTCCTCCTGCGGGCGACTTGGTAGCTCTAGGTGATTATTATATCTTGTACTAAACAGATTGCAGAGAAGGACCAGATTTGGATACGGACAAATCAACACGTCCCACTCCATCAAACAGAAGACCTCGCATGCTTTTTTATTCAGCTGGATGCCCAGCCCGTGACCAGCAGCAAAACAGTAAGTGCAATTTTGTGAAATACTGTATCTCAAAATACATTATAGGAGGTAGTATGATGACACTTTTTTGAGTCATCTTTTCCATAGTATTATTTTTACAATTTTTTAACCACATGAAGGAATTTTGGAGAAATGTTTAAAATGTGTATTTAAATGTATGTATGATATAATATGTATATGCAGTATGTAGTACCATTAAACAGTACCATGTTTATTTACATTGTGCTTATTAGATTATACAATGCCCATAACACATGCAGTTAAACGTAATGCAGGTTCTGTAAGGACACAGCTCTGGGGAAACGTTGTTTCTCAGTTTACTGTGCTGATGCATACAGGGCCAGCTAGAGGCAAGACTGTTGCTCTGGGTGCTGAGAGTATGTCACCCAGTCTTTGATGGCTGTAGTCAAAGTCATGGTGAGGCACTGGGCAGTTTTCCCTTCTGCTCTTACACTGAGCTGTCCCCATTCCAGACTTTTTCACACTTTAGTAAGTAAGTAATCTATATTTATATAGCGCTTTTCACAGATAGAGATCACAAAGTGCAACAAAATACAAACAATAAAAACCGTAAAAATACGCATTCATAGAGGCAGCTCTATTGGCATTGGAAAGCCTGTTTAAAGAGATGAGTCTTAAGCTGATTTTAAAAAGTCTCCACAAAATCAAGGGAGCGCAGGGATGGAGGAAGTTCATTCCAGAGACGGGGCACAACAGCTTTAGCGGACCTGTCTCCTCGGGTTTTGTAACAGGTTTTGACCTGAAGAGCTCAGACTCCGAGCTGAAGTATAGGGCTGGATTAGGTCAGTAATACTGACCACTCTAGTACAGGACCTGACATTCCCACCAGATCCTGCAGCCGATTTACCACGATGCCATGATCGACCGTGTCGAAGGCCGTAGACAGGTCTAACAGAACCAGTACTGTACAACCTCCTGAGTCAGCAGACATCAGGATGTCACTGCCACTGGACACTTTCAGCAGTGCTGTTTCAGTGGTGCTTCAAAAACCCTAACTGAAATCTGTCGTAGATGTTGGGTTGCTCAAGGAAGGATGTCAGTTGTTTTGCTACCACCTTTTCCAGAGTTTTTTGCCAAAAAAGGGAGCTTAAATATTGGCAGAAAGTTCTTACGTTCTGAGCTGTCCAGACTGTGCTTCTTTAGCCTTGGTTCTACCACTGCATGTTTAAAGGAGCTGGGAAACACACCAGAAGAAAGAGACAGATTACACATTTTAGTGACCCATGGTCCAATCAAATCTAAAATGTTTACAAAGAGCTTCGAGGGGAGAACATCAACCAGGCTAGAGGTGGGACTCATTTTAGCTGTAAGTGCAGCAATGTCTTCCAACGACACTGGCTCAAATACCGTCCAGACCAGTGTTAATTTCGTCGACTAAAATATTTAGTCTTAATTTTAGTCAAAGTGATATTTCTGACGACTAAAATTGGACTAAAACTAAATTTAAAGTTTTTCCTGAGACTAAAACTATGACTAAAATGTCCAGATATTTTAGTCGACTAAAATGAGACTAAATAAAAATGAAAAGGAGAGACTAAAATCTCAATTTTCTATTGACCGTCTGAAAGAGCCTCATATCATGTAAACTCACTGCCAAAGGAACAGCTCTGAGCTTTGTTCATGAGGGAGCAGCTCCATGAAGCAGGACCTCGATTAAATATTATTATAATGAATATTATAAATACAAAGTCGACAAAATGTGTCTTGAATTTAGTCGACTAAATTGTCTTGCAATTTTAGTCGACTAAAACTCGACTAAAATTGAAGATATTTTTTTGACTAAAACTAAATTAAAATATGTTGTCAAAATTAACACTGGTCCAGACTTGTGGGGGCGGCTCTGCAATGATCTCGCAGGTGAACCTGAATTGTAATATGAAATAACAGAGGAAAGGCTTAAGACAATGCATATGCTTAATCTGTGCTTGTGTAATCTCTTACATCATTTAATTGGGGCCCTCAGACCAGTTCAGGGTCAGTTTAGGGGTCATGGCGTGAAACAAATGGTGTTCTAAAATGCACTTAAGTCAAAATGCTTGTAAAACTAGCTATTGATGGGGAATCATAGATTCATTCGGCCTTCACATAATCCTTTTATCATATCGTACCGTAGAATAAGACACGGCGGCCTCGACCTTCTACATGACATGTGGCCTACTATACGTGGCGCATTGTCTGTGAGTAGGAGGTTATAGCCTACGTGGCACTACGACTATTTAACGCTCTTCATGTGGATAGATCACCAGACTCTGAATGCCCAATGCCCTAACCAAGTGTTGGCTGTTCAGCTGTCTCCAGGCCTGTATTGTTATTATGTGTGTGTGTTAATAAAACTTCTCTCTACTTAAGACATCCAGACTCGGTTCCATCCTTCCACTCGTGTCTCTCCGGGCTCATCCAGTATTTTCCTCTATCTGCTATACTTGCTGCATTTCAGAGCTGAATGTATATATCAACATGTGTGCTTCCATGATACAAAATAGAAAAATAAAAGTGTTGTATTTTCAGGTCCAAACCAACCTTTCACAGCCTCATGGCTCAGATCTATCCTGGACCTTCTCTGGTGGAGGAGGGGCCGTGGAGCACTGCCCTTCTGGACTGCTTTGAGGACATGGCCACTTGTAAGATTACAATTCAATAACATTTATGTTTAAATATTGAAAGCAAGCTCATCGACAGAGGGTGACAGACGGACACTACTTGGAATCGTTGTCTTGTACTTCTCTCAGGCTGTTACGGGTTCTGGTGCGGGCCGTGCCTGGCTTGCACTGTGGCAGGCCGGATGAAAGAGCATTACTGCCTGCCCCTGTGTGACCTATGCTTCTCAGGATGGGTGGGTGTCCCGCCAGCTGCGTATGGGCTGAGGGTGTCTATGAGGACTCGATACAAAATCAAGGTGCAAACAAACCAAAAAAGACATGAAAGTAACAGTTCTTGCAGTGAGTGTATTTTAAAATGACTGTGTGCGTACTTCCTCTCAGGGCTCTGTTCTGAACGACTTCTGCGTCTCCTGGTGCTGCACCTGGTGCTCCTGGTGTCAGATGCATCGAGAGTTGAAACGGCGGAACACGATTCCAACGATTGTGAACATTCAGAATGTGGTCAGCATGCAGCCTGGTCCAATGATGGGCCATGTGGTCATGCACTGATCCAGTCCAGTTGGAATTCAGAAATTGTGTAGTTTTAACTATATATACATATATATTAAAAAAATAACTAATATTCCAAAAAACAGGGCTTCATATTAACGTTACTTGTCATTGTCATAATATAGAATACAGTAGTTTACCGGTTTTGTATATACACTGTTTATATGTCTGGTGTTGTAAAGATGATTGCAGCCACATTCCAAGTTCATTTATTGTTGACATGACATCAAAGACATGTAATGGCATATAACGCAAATAACGCTGAACAAATAAATCTGTACTACAATTACTGAGCCTTATTGGAATACAATCCCAAAGCCTGGACACTCACTATGTCTACTGTGGGCCTATTGTCAAATCAAACACGCCCCAAGCTACCACACATAGAAACTCCACAACTTCTATGTTAGTCACAGGTGCACAAGCCTGACAACCAACTGCAAACTGTAAGTCATCTTGAAAAATCTTTTAATGTGATTGATGTTTTAGGTTTACTATTGTGGAAGGTATTTTAGCTTTTAAAGAGGACGTTATTCATTGGAATAATGTTTTCTACTTAGATGTAGGATTTGATACTGCAACCTGTTCAGTACTGACTGTTTTTAAACAATTGAACAATGGCTATATTAAGATGCATAGCCATGAGATTTGATTTTTGTTGTTAACTTCATAGGGAAACAAAACGCATATACAGTAAGCTGAGTGTCCAAAAGTATTTCAAGCATGTATCTCTTTTTTGTTAGTATTTGTAGGTATTTAAAGTCATTTATTGAAAACTCCACATGAATGCAATTTAAGAATATGTTCACCATTAGCTTTGTAAAGCTGTGATGACATAGCCTAATGTCCATACTTCAATTTAAAAATCAAAATGCTTGTTCATATTTAAAAAAAAAATCATATTGCTTAAGTGGGCTAGAAATGCACTATTTCTCCACAGATAGTGACATATTAGGCTATACCAAGATTAGAGAAAACTGTAATGCTAAAATGTTAATTCACGGGTATGTATCACTCAGCTGCTGCCATCTCCATAGCAACGATACACACATGAGCTGTTGCTGTGCTCTTCTGTCTACTATTATATGGTTTATTGGCCATTTGTTTACCAGCTCCGCCGAAAATGTTATATTTATATAGTGACGCTTGATTTGTAACATTTGATACACCACTAAGGTATTTTAATTTCAGGTCTAAAGCAACATCGCAATCTCCAATGGCTCAAGTCCAACCTGGACCTTCGCAGGTGGAGGAGGTGGAGTGGAACACTGCCCTTCTGGACTGCTTTGAGGATCCGAGCACTTGTATGATCTCATAGTCAAATCATTTTTCAAAGCCGCACCGTGAAACGATCCGATACTGAATGATGCCACGTCAACGCGAGAAATTAATGTTAAAAAAAAGTCAAAGAAGAGCAAAGTGATCTCTCACATGCTCCTGATGATCGGACAGTGCTTTTTGAGGGGCTGGAGAAAGACCACGGTTTGGGAATGTAGATGGTGGTAGAGAGCGAGGGCAAGAGGGATGGGAGAGAGTTCAACTTCATGATGAATAAAGCTGGGATAGAAATAAATAAACAGATACATGAATAAATAATTTGACCAAAAATCCTAAAACCTTCACTAGGTGATGCAATGCAGACAACCCAACCTTACTTTGCACCTCCTTCTTTCTATGTGTTGAACTGTTGTCTCGGGTACCAACAGTCCAGGGTGCACTAAGCCCGGCCCCTGCAGTGACTGAATTTTACCCAAAGCTTAAGTGGCTCTGTGCAGTTAATATGTTGTAAATGTGGCTCATGAGGGAAAAAGGTTGGAAAGGTCAGGGCGTGCCTTGCGAAAATGGCTATTACCTGGAGTCTTGTGTTTCTCCTCAGGCTGTTACGGGTTCTGGTGCGGGCCGTGCCTCGCCTGCACCGTGTCGGGCCGAATGAAGGAGTGCTACTGCCTGCCCCTGTGCGACTACTGCACCACTTCGGCGATGGCTCTCTGTGGAGTCCCCTTTGCGGTTCCACCAGCTGCGTACGGGATGAGGGTGGCTCTGAGACACAAGTACAAAATCAAGGTACACTACAAACAAAAGTGAGATTTTTTTTTTGTGGTGAGATTTTAAAACAGCGGTCCTACTTCCTCTCAGGGCTCTCTGCTGAACGACATCTGTGTCTCGTGCTGCTGCACCTGGTGCTCCTGGTGTCAGATGCATCGAGAGTTGAAGCTGCGAAATCCCAAACCGACCGTTATAAGCATCCAGAATGTGGTGAACATGCAGCCTGCTCCTATGATGAACCAATAGCTTTACTGAAATGTGAAAATAACTTTGCCACTGGTTTTTCCATTGTCATGAAAAAAATATACAGCATGTGTCAAAATAAAACAGGGAAGCATCAGGCCTGGATTATTTGATTCCCCCTCTTCACCCTCTTTCACCCTGTGCTGTCCTGTCCAATGAACCCTCGACCAAAACAATTTGTCAGGGAAATTTTTGTTGAAATAGCTCAATTGGAAAATATCTCCAAACAAGGCCTAAATCAAGGTTAATATTTTGTTTTCAAGTATTGGTATAAAATTAGACCAGTATTTAATCTTCCTTTTACATGCCCTGATGAAATATGTTTGCATTGGTTTAAAAGAAAAAAACTAAAACTATGTGCCTCAGAGCGATTTCAGTATGTCTGTGCCAGTGTTAATTTTTCATTTTCGTTTTATTTTTTTGACGAAAATGTAATTTCATTTTAGTCGAGATTTAGTCAAATAATTCTCTTCAATTTTAGTCTAGTTTTAGTCGACTAAAATTGCATGTAAATTTAGTCGAATTCAGTCGACTTTACATTTATGACATTTATTTGAATCATATTTAATCAAGGTCCACTGCTTCGTGGAGCCTCTTCCACGTGAACAAAGCTCAGACCTGTTCCTTTGGCAGTGATTTTAAATGATAACTTCCAAACTGTCCTGGGAAGTTTGGCTGATTTTAGTCTCTTCATTTCATTTTTATTTAGTCATATTTTAGTCATCCATCCATCCATTTTCTTCCACTTGTCCATTGCCGGGTTGTGGGGGCAGCTGTTGGAGCTGCCCAAATCACATTGCTCCTCCTGCAGGTGGTGGGTCCACAGAAGGACGGCCTCATGGTTCTAACCGGGCCTGTTGGTCTCTCATAAGGGGCTTCTGAACCGCTCTTTGTCTTAGTCAATGAAAATATAATATGACATGTTAGTCTTTTTTTCATGTTTTCCAAATAACCTGATTTTGTTCAGTTCAGTAGGTTATTGTCTCTGGTGGAGCAGGTGACTGCCATTACAGAGCTTAAGTATAGGATCTCTACTGCGACGAATGCAAACCCATGCAAATAAAACACGCCCCACGCCATCACAAACTGAAACTCAACTACTTCTGCATCCAGTCACTGGTGCCCAGCTGTGACAGGCGATCCTGGAAAAGGTAATTCTAAAAATAAACATTATTTTTTTTGTTATAGTAGAGAGTAGAACTAATTTTAAGAAGCAAACATTATTTGTACATATTGTCAAATAATAGCCCTTGCCGGTAGCCTGTACATTGTCTTGAAATAGTTGGGAATTTATTTATTTTCAACACGTCACCCAACGATAACAATTAAAATTTTGTGGAACGTTATGTCCAAAAGTATTTCAAGCATTTATCTCTTTTTTGTTAGTATTTGTAGGTAATTAAAGTCATTTATTGAAAACTCCACATGAATGCAATTTAAGAATATGTTCACCATTAGCTTTGTAAAGCTGTCTTGACATAGCCTAATGTCCATACTTCAATTTAAAAATCAAAATGCTTGTTCATATTTTTTTTTTAAATCATAATGCTTAAGTGGGCTAGAAATGCACTATTTCTCCACAGATAGTGACATATTAGGCTATACCAAGATTAGAGAAAACTGTAATGCTAAAATGTTAATTCACGGGTATGTATCACTCAGCTGCTGCCATCTCCATAGCAACGATACACACATGAGCTGTTGCTGTGCTCTTCTGTCTACTATTATATGGTTTATTGGCCATTTGTTTACCAGCTCCGCCTAAAATGTTATATTTATATAGTGACGCTTGATTTGTAACATTTGATACACCACTAAGGTATTTTAATTTCAGGTCTAAAGCAACATCGCAATCTCCAATGGCTCAAGTCCAACCTGGACCTTCGCAGGTGGAGGAGGTGGAGTGGAACACTGCCCTTCTGGACTGCTTTGAGGATCCGAGCACTTGTATGATCTCATAGTCAAATCATTTTTCAAAGCCGCACCGTGAAACGATCCGATACTGAATGATGCCACGTCAACGCGAGAAATTAATGTTAAAAAAAAGTCAAAGAAGAGCAAAGTGATCTCTCACATGCTCCTGATGATCGGACAGTGCTTTTTGAGGGGCTGGAGAAAGACCACGGTTTGGGAATGTAGATGGTGGTAGAGAGCGAGGGCAAGAGGGATGGGAGAGAGTTCAGCTTCATGATGAATAAAGCTGGGATAGAAATAAATAAACAGATACATGAATAAATAATTTGACCAAAAATCCTAAAACCTTCACTAGGTGATGCAATGCAGACAACCCAACCTTACTTTGCACCTCCTTCTTTCTATGTGTTGAACTGTTGTCTCGGGTACCAACAGTCCAGGGTGCACTAAGCCCGGCCCCTGCAGTGACTGACTTTTACACAAAGCTTAAGTGGCTCTGTGCAGTTAATATGTTGTAAATGTGGCTCATGAGGGAAAAAGGTTGGAAAGGTCAGGGCGTGCCTTGCGAAAATGGCTATTACCTGGAGTCTTGTGTTTCTCCTCAGGCTGTTACGGGTTCTGGTGCGGGCCGTGCAGCGCCTGCACCGTGTCGGGCCGAATGAAGGAGTGCTACTGCCTGCCCCTGTGCGACTACTGCACCATTTCGACGATGGCTCTCTGTGGAGTCCCCTTTGCGGTTCCGCCAGTAGCGTACGGGATGAGGGTGGCTCTGAGACACAAGTACAAAATCAAGGTACACTACAAACAAAAGTGAGATTTTGTTTTTTTGTGGTGAGATTTTAAAACAGCGGTCCTACTTCCTCTCAGGGCTCTCTGCTGAACGACATCTGTGTCTCGTGCTGCTGCACCTGGTGCTCCTGGTGTCAGATGCATCGAGAGTTGAAGCTGCGAAATACAAAACCGATCATTATAAGCATCCAGAATGTGGTGAACATGCAGCCTGCTCCTATGATGAGCCAATCTGTGACGATCAACTGAGCACACAATACAACAGCTTTACTGAAATGTGAAAATAACTTTGCCACTGGTTTTTCCATTGTCATGAAAAAAATATACAGCATGTGTCAAAATAAAACAGGGAAATAGCTCAATTGGAAAATATCTCCAAACAAGGCCTAAATCAAGGTTAATATTTTGTTTTCAAGTATTGGTATAAAATTAGGCCAGTATTTAATCTTCCTTTTACATGCCCTGATGAAATATGTTTGCAATGGTTTAAAAGAAAAAAACAAAACCTATGTGCCTCAGAGCGATTTCAGTATGTCTGTGCCAGTGTTAATTTTTCGTTTTAGTCTGAGTTTTTTGACGAAAATGTAATTTCATTTTAGTCGAGATTTAGTCAAATAATTCTCTTCAATTTTAGTCTAGTTTTAGAAAACTAAAATTGCATGTAAATTTAGTTGACTGCAAACCCATGCAAATAAAACACACCCCAAGCCATCACAAACTGAAACTCAACTACTTCTTTTTTTTTTTTTTATAGTCTACTCTCTACTAAGTAGAGAGTAGAACTAATTTTAAGAAGCATGTAGAAACAGTCAAAACGATTTCACTGGGCTGAATGCAGATAATGCATGCTGTATTACGATTTACTGGTCAGAAATACACTGTGGTATTACGTATCATTGCAGATCTAAACCTGACATTACAACCTCCATGGCTCAAGTCCAAATGGAACCTTCCCGGGCGGTGGAGGGGGAGTGGGGCACGAATCTTCTTGACTGCTTTGAGAATGTAGCAACATGTAAGATTTGTGTACATTCATTTTAATCATTTAAAGAATCAAATCCTCCACCAAGTCAGGAGGTGGTGTACATTATACACCAATGTTAAGCACGCCTCGTAGCAGGGCCGTCTCCGGTCCGGACATGTTCGTTACCCCCAGATTCCACATTCTCCGTGCTCGCTCCGTTCCACTCCGCCCCGACCGCCGCAGCAAATACGTTGCTATTTTGAACGTTCAGAAACATTCCACATCGTCCACTCCGCTCCGAGGGCCAACGTCGCCGCTCCGCCTCTCCGCCTCGGCACGATAAAAATACGGACCAACTCTATTTTCAGCTACGTCTGCGCCCCGTCAGCTCCGTCCGTATCAAGCTCAACAGTTCAGAACGCACCAGAAGACAGGAAAGAGAACGGAAACAACATCCTGATTTTCGAAAGAAAATGTAGAAATATAAATACAGAACGTTTCGAACATATAAAGTATTTTTATACGTATATTTACATTAAAGCTGTGCTATATATAATATATTTTAAATCGTACACTACTTGTAAATCACAAAATTACATTACAATATATTTTTAAAATACATCAATGACTCACTTTCTTTGATAAATAAATATCATAAATTTAACATCGATGGAAATCGATGTTAAACTGGAACAACAGAATAAACTCCAGAAACGAAGCTTTCAGACGCTTTTGCAATGAATGAAAAGTTTGTTTTGGTACCGGCTTTATCTGTACACACATTTTATCGCGTGATCTCGTACGTCTCGCGCATGCTCTCCTCAGCTCCGCAGTTGGGCGGAGTGGAGCCATGGATCTATGAGCCCAGACGGAGCAAGACGTGTGCAGTGGGCGTTTGATTTCGGAATCCTTCGGAGGCGGTCCGCGGCGGGCTGGAGCGGGGCGGTGACGCGAGATGTGGAATCCCGGCGTTCCGGTCGGCTGCCGGCTCTGCGCGCACCTGTTCCCTCCCGAAATGAAAGCTCTGCTCAGGCTGCCACAGGACTGTCCTGCGACACGCCGATAAAGAAACCCGAATTAACCCCGCCCACGTTGATCCTCAACACCGGCCGAGTAGGGCTAGATGAGGGCGTACGACGGTAGGATGGGCCTTGCCTCGTGGTTTTACCAGGGCTGATCAGTAGCTTACCTCTTTATTTACGTTTAGGTGGAACCGCGCTGCTGTCATGCTTCCTCCATCTTTTGTGTTTAACGGAAACTAACAAATGTGAACATACTGTTGTCAACGGAAAGCTAATGTACAGACAAAGTTAATTTGGAAATATTGTGAACCAACTGAGCGCTACAGTGTATGAACTATACAACTGAATATAACGTAAAACAGAAATAAACTAAAATTATGTACAAGGAACATGCTGCCTCTGTCCTTATGGGTCGAACCTGTGTGCCTTAAAGCACATGTTTCCAGTTTTACTGGATGGCGTGGTCAGGCTTTTATTGTTTAATATACCACTCGTCATGTCACACTATAAACAAATGGCAGCTGTAAGTTTGTAAATAAGTTGGATGGGGTAGGCATAAATAAGCATTTGTTATTTTCAAGGAAACACAGTCAAGTTTTCCTTGTTCGTTTATATGTTGGTTGGCTCTGAAGTAGTTTTTAGTATGTGATGGCTTGGGGCGTTTTATTTGGATTAAATAATTTGCATGGGTTTGCAAGTCAAGTTGCAATTGTGGTTTTCTGGCCAGAGACATCCAATAACACTTGTATTACCCCCATAGGGACAACGAAAATGATTTATTATGGTAAACAAGTTACTTAGTACTACTTTAAAGGCAGTACTAACATTATACAATGCTTTGTGAAACAATTTAAAAATTTGTCAAAAGCAGATTGGTTGTGTTCAGTTTGGTTTCATTGGTTTAGATCTAGCTAAGTACATCATATTGCAGATTACCTTCATTATGCATATGCAAAGAGTTTTGTTTTTTTTAAGAAGGAAAACCAAAAGATTGTTTTAAAAGTGAATAATTTGACAGCATTGAGTGTTGAATGAGTTCTAAATAAAATAAATGTTGAAGTTTAATGTCTTCCAGATTTCTTCATTTGCATAATAAAATATTGCTCTTATTATTTATTTGGTAAAGTACTCAAGCTCCTCTTCCTTTACTTCAGATTAATTTGACTATACTTATTTGTACATATTTCTGTAGTACCGTTTGAGGCCAGCAGGAGGACCCACTGTAACACAATCCAACTCTTACCTTATTTTCCATCATGTTCCACCATTTACTAGTATGCAGTATTACTGCAGTTGGAGTATCTATCTCGTTCTAACTACTTGGTCGTTCAGTTGGCCTTTCACAAATGTTCCAAGTTCAGTGTTATGTCTAATACATTGTTGCAAATAGAAATAACCACAAATAACACTGTACCCAGTCTATGTCTAGGGCTTTTCTGACCATAATTGTTGACTTTATTCTTTTAAACTGTTTTATTTCTATTTATTCTTTTAAACTGTTTTATTTCTATTTATTCTTTTAAACTGTTTTATTTCTATTTATTCTTTTATACTCATTTAGTGGTAGAGCTCATTTGTATTGTTTTGGTTTTATTGTTGTTGTGGTCGCATGTTCAGCACTTTGGAAACGTTTTGTTGTTTAAATGTGCTGTATAAATAAAGTGGATTGGATTCATTAAGACCCGGGTACTTAGTGGCTTGTAAACAAACAATCCAAAAGGTTTCTTTTTGGGCCAACAACCTGATCCTGTCCCCCCCTCGAATGTTGTGAGGCATCATTCCCTCAGATGGTTAATGTTTGTGTGGCCGGCGAGGTTCCAGTGTTTTGCCATAGGGTAATTGGGATTGTTTGTTCTAATTGCATATTTATGTTTAGAAAGTCAGTCCTTGAGTCTCCTTTTTGTCATGCCTACATAGAAACAACCACAGGGACAATCCAATTTGTATAACATGGGTGGTATTGCAATTTGTAAAGTGGTGGCACATGAAGGTTCTGGATCCAATGAAGTTGGCAAAGGAAGTACAGTGAGGAAAATAAGTATTTGAACACCCTGCTATTTTGCAAGTTCTCCAACTTAGAAATCATGGACGGGTCTGAAATTGTCATCGTAGGTGCATGTCCACTGTGAGAGACATAATCAAAACAAAAAAATCCAGAAATCACAATGTATGATTTTTTAACTATTTATTTGTATGATACAGCTGCAAATAAGTATTTGAACACCTGAGAAAATCAATGTTAATATTTGGTACAGTAGCCTTTGTTTGCAATTACAGAGGTCAAACGTTTCCTGTAGTTTTTCACCAGGTTTGCACACACTGCAGGAGGGATTTTGGCCCACTCCTCCACACAGATCTTCTCTAGATCAGTCAGGTTTCTGGGCTGGAGTTTGAGCTCCCTCCAAAGATTCTCTATTGGGTTTAGGTCTGGAGACTGGCTAGGCCACGCCAGAACCTTGATATGCTTCTTACAGAGCCACTCCTTGGTTATCCTGGCTGTGTGCTTCGGGTCATTGTCATGTTGGAAGACCCAGCCTCGACCCATCTTCAATGCTCTAACTGAGGGAAGGAGGTTGTTCCCCAAAATCTCGCAATACATGGCCCCGGTCATCCTCTCCTTAATACAGTGCAGTCGCCCTGTCCCATGTGCAGAAAAACACCCCCAAAGCATGATGCTACCACCCCCATGCTTCACAGTAGGGATGGTGTTCTTGGGATGGTACTCATCATTCTTCCTCCTCCAAATACGTTTAGTGGAATTATGACCAAAACGTTCCATTTTGGTCTCATCTGACCACATGACTTTCTCCCATGACTCCTCTGGATCATCCAAATGGTCATTGGCAAACTTAAGACGGGCCTCGACATGTGCTGGTTTAAGCAGGAGAACCTTCCGTGCCATGCATGATTTCAAACCATGACGTCTTAGTGTATTACCAACAGTAACCTTGGAAACGGTGGTCCCAGCTCTTTTCAGGTCATTGACCAGCTCCTCCCGTGTAGTTCTGGGCAGATTTCTCACCTTTCTTAGGATCATTGAGACCCCACGAGGTGAGATCTTGCATGGAGCCCCAGTCCGAGGGAGATTGACAGTCATGTTTAGCTCCAACAGTGGACCTTTTTTCACCAAGCTGCTTGGCAATTTCCCCGTAGCCCTTTCCAACCTTGTGAAGGTGTACAATTTTGTCTCTAGTGTCTTTGGACAGCTCTTTGGTCTTGGCCATGTTAGTAGTTGGATTCTTACTGATTGTATGGGGTGGACAGGTGTCTTTATGCAGCGAACGACCTCAAACAGGTGCATCTAAATGTAGGATAATAAATGGAGTGGAGGTGGACATTTTAAAGGCAGACTAACAGGTCTTTGAGGGTCAGAATTCTAGCTGATAGACAGGTGTTTAAATACTTATTTGCAGCTGTATCATACAAATAAATAGTTACAAAATCATACATTGTGAATTCTGGATTATTTTTTTTAGATTATGTCTCTCACAGTGGACATGCACCTATGATAACAATTTCAGACCCCTCCATGATTTCTAAGTGGGAGAACTTGCAAAATAGCCGGGTGTTCAAATACTTATTTTCCTCACTGTAGTTTTATTGATGTTAATGCAATGTTTGCATGAACCACACTGGAAAGTGCCCTTAGGTTTTGGGAAGAACGTCTTGGGCTTGGAAGATAATTTCTGACGAGTTGATCTTTAAGAGTAGGGGCCCTCCTGATGGCAAATGAAGGCAGTTCCTGGAACACAGTGGAAAGTGAGGAATCACTGCGGAGAATATCCCAATTTTAATTAATTTTCCGTTCGATTCCATTTGTGAGACTTGTGTGTTGTAAAGAGCAGAATATTTTGTTAGACTTTATTCTTGATGTCTTCTTGAACAAATCTGATCTCTGTATGGATTTCGTTTTTGAAAGGGCCTGGTCGAGAATGGGTTTCTTATATTTCCTGGATACAAATCTTTGGTACAAGTCGCTCACCTGGTTATTGAAGTCTGACTCATCGTCACAAATGCGCTTAAGGCGCTGAAATTGTCGGAATATTACAAATTAAAGATTTGGGATGAAAGCTGTTGGCCCTTAATAGAGTGTTTTTGTCAGTGCTCTTCCTGAAAATCGAGGTATGTAAAGTACCTTGTGTGTCCACTGTGATTGTTAGATCCAGGTAGTTGATGACTTTATCACTGAGGCTTAGTCGGATGTTCGGGTTTGTATTGAGATAGTTGTAGAAGTCTATTAACTGTTCCGAAGAGCCTGAGAACACAAATAATAAATATTCAATATAACTGCGTAGAATTCCACATAGTTCTTGAAGGGGTTGGTATCTGACCAAACGTACCTTTCCTCCCATAGTTCTAGGTACAGTCCTGCATAGTTTGGTGCATATGAAGCGCCCATAGCCGTTCCTTTGACCTGTTTGTAAAATTTGTCCTGAAACAAAAACACATCGTTGTTTAGTGTCCAGTGGCACCCAGGACATGTTGGCATATAAAGCCGGCCAAGAGGAAGTTGTTTAAATCTAAAAGGTGTAAAAAAAAATTGTTATATGGTGTGACCTACATTCTTTAAAAACAATGAGTGATATTATGTCATTTTATAAAAAGACATGGCATTAAAAAAAAAGAAATGGCATTCGTTCGAGTGAAGAGAGATTTTCAAATCAAGTCATTGCAACAGCTATATAAAGGAGTAAAACAAATACAGAAATTCTTACAATACTTGCTTTTACACTTTTCAACACTTTTTGGTTGCATTTTTGTCACATTTTTATCGCTTTTTTTTGTCGCTTTTTCATCCTCGTTTTTGACTCTGTTTTGACACTTTGTTCGAGAAGCGTTTAGATTTGGGTAAAGCCAAACTGGAGAATTGTGCTTGGTTCAGGTGTGGGTTAAGAGGGATGACTGAAATATGTACTGATACAGATTTCATACAAGTAATTGTGACCATTCTAACTAATATGAACTAAGGTGAGAAAGCAGGGACATTGCGTTTATTTGCAGTATTATGGGTCTAGACTCAAGGTCATTGATTTGTGGATCCATAAAATGAACTGCACTTCTCATATGCTGCGTACCTGTATTCTGCTGCGTTACCACCAGATGGAGCTAGTGTTATTTTAATTGTTTGAGGTATTATTGCCTTTAGGGGTCACCATTTTACAGTCATATCGAGCCTTTGCTGGATACATCTGTGAAACACACAGCCTCATACGTTTTCTTCAGTAGTTGTTCTGAAATATCCTCAAACTCTCTTTGTTTAGGAGCCGCTTTCAACTGTCGCCTCTTTCTTTAGAGCGGCTAAAGACTGAAATATCATCGACTGCCTAACGGACACAAGAAACCTCTTCACCTGAACCGAGCAGTTTCTCCAGTTTGGCATTACCCAAATCTAAAAGCTTCTTGAAAACGGTGTCAAAAGAGACGAAAACGAGGATGAAATTGCAACAAAAAAGTGTCAAAAACGTGACACTTTTTGATGAAATCGTGACAATAAAGCAAGTGACAAAAGAGCAACTAAAAAGTAACAAAAGAGCAACTAAAAAGTAACAAAAGAGCAACTAAAAAGTAACAAAAGAGCAACTAAAAAGTAACAAAAGAGCAAGCAAAGTGACAAACAAGCGATGAAAGTGCAGCAAAAAATGTGATGAAACACAATAAAAAAGACACAAAAAGTGACAACTCAACAAGAGTGACACATGTTTTAGGAGGTGAGTGACTCACAGCAAAGGAACATGTTTGTACATTTATGAGGTATATTTCAATGATGAAATCTGTCATAAAATAAATGCTTGTATTTCAATTTTAGTTATTGGGTAAAATTCTACACGGTGTGGCTTTAAGACAATCACAAAACCTATTTTAAACTAGTCAATGAGAGAAATGTAACAGTGGTGCAGCTGGGAAAAGAAAAAAACCTCCCTGTCCCTCATTTGGGCAGCCTCTGCTCTTCAAAACCTGTGCCGTTTATAATACTGCACTTGTCAGGGGTGCGTTGGCTTCCCCAGTATGGACCCAGTATTTACTTGGTCATTTGAGTGAAGAAAGCCAGTGTAGAAAACTTCCTCAAAGCGCTACAGTCAGATTGTTTCCTTAAACCTCTCAAAACATGTGGATAGTTCTAAATTCAGTTTCTTTGTGTTGAGTTCTCTCGAAAAAGAGTAAATTGAGTAAAGGGACCACTGTCGCCCGTGGCCAGTCCGTTTGGTTCCAGCTAGACTCCTCAGAGCCAGCCCAAAATTGCAGACTCTGTACCATCTGAAGAAGCCCTAGTGTTTGGGAATCACTGGACTTGCAAAAAAAACGAAAACAATACAAAACAAAGGATCTCGTCTAAATGACTCACAACTATTTGACCTGTAGGACCATCACAGGAACTATTTTAAACTAGTCAATGAGAGAAATTTAACAGTGGTGCAGCTGAAGAAAAAAATAAATCAACACTCCCCTGTCCCTGATTTGGGCAGCCTCTCTGCACTCACAACAAAGGTCAATTATTCAAACTTCCCAATACTTTTTAAATAAGCTGTGAACAAAAAAGACAACACAAATCAACCATATTTACATCCGTTTATTTATCACTGCTCTAAGTGCTTCATGGTGCAGCACAGTCAGAAGGACACCGCTGCAGCACCGTCTCACCTCAGCTGGAGCTCCCCTCTGTGGCGCCTGTGCACTCCAGTGACCTGCCACCTCCAGCAAGAGAGAGGAAGACAGCAGGTCGGCTCACGATCAGAAGGTCAGGGGTTGGATTCCCGGCTCCTGCAGGAGCACACCGTCGTTGGGTCCTTGCCTCGGTACCTGCAAACATTGGTGCATGAATGAGAGTGTGAAGGAGTGAGTGGTTCCTTGATGCAAAGCGCTATATACTGTAAGTTGAGAGCATTTACCATTTACCAAGAGCAGCGGCCTCCTAAGAAATCACAGGTCCCACGTCCCTCTGGAGCTGTGTTTGTGTGGTGTTGGGCCAGGACGCCCTCTACTGGTGCGATGTTCACTCCCGGATGTGGACGGCTCCATGTTTCCTGTAAACAAACAAAACAAACACACACACACCCTACCAAGGAAAACACGTCTTTTCATCTTTACTATTGTAGCATTAGATGAAAATCATGCTGCAGTTTTGATTAAGGTGAATTTTAAATTAATTCTATTTTTATTAATGATAATAAGCCCCGTCTATACACATTTCACACCTTTTCGTATTTTTGACAAACCAATCAAATCAAGTGCAAAGAGGCAAGTCAAATCCTTTTATGACACAGTACATTAAAAAACAAGAAAACGGGGAAGGAGGGAAAAAAAGTCGTCATGAATGTCTTGAAAAACAATCTCAACATAGCGGTGCAACCTGGTGATGTTGACAGGACCCATCGCCTCGGTCCTAAATTCTCCACGCGGGTCAAACCACGGGGGATTATCATCAAATTTGCCCACTATAACCTCAGAGACAAAGTCTACAGGGCGAAAAAACAACTGAAGGGTGTAACTCCAAAGATGCACATCCTGGAAAGCTTAACAGCTAAACGTGCAAAACTATTGGATGATTTGCGCAAAAGCTACAAGGACAAGCTGGCTGCAAGCTGGACACAGGATGGTCGCCTTTACCTACTTACAAATGCAAACCAACGCCACGTGATAAACAAACTATCTGACGCTAATAAGCTACGGATTCGTTGACATTGGATAAAGTACCTAAATCTGTGAGTACTAACCATGGATCATATGACCCATATTTTTTAGAAACAGTCAAAGTCGGCCTGATCCTCCAAAGGGATTTTTTGTTTGCCTTCGCATATCTTGTTTTGACTCCTCTTTCCATCCATCTTTTCTTTCTGTCTCTTTTGTTTGGTGAATTTCATTTGCTTAGGTTAGTTTAGGTTAAAATTTAGGCCTTAGTCTTACCAAATGCTTACCGGTAATCTCAGTATGGTACCACTAATTGCTACACACATTGGTTCCTTAATATGTATTACTCATAATGAATGGCTTTTAATGACATAGCTAATGATACTGTTGAAAATAGCGTATTCTTTAGTGCTGGACGAAAGGATGGAGACTCGGTATATTATAATCCAAATTCATTACTTTATTTCCTATTACAAACTAAGAGCACATACTGTTTCGTGACATCCATGTTGGCTGAGGAGAGGGAGAGAGAGAGAGAGACCCTCCTTCCTTCAGCAGCACAAGATATAGCAGTAGGTGTGTCCTCCCCCAACCAATCAGCTCTCTAGGAAATGTCTTATCGTCACTTCTTCTTCTGCGCAATCTGACTCCTCATTTGAACACACTGCCCCCCAGTGGATCAACCATACATACAAGCAGAAACTAAAATGTCCGCTATTGAAATGTATCTCAAAGCACAGTTTACAGATCAACACAGTTTTATATATAATCACTAAAACCTAATATGACAAATATGTATATAAATAATTCCACAATACCAATGATGAAGTACTGAAACGGCACTCCTTCGAAACGATTGATTGCCAACAAATCACACCAGAAAATTTTAAACATACTACAAATAAAAATAAGCATCCCTTATCTCTCCTACATCTAAATACGAGAAGCCTAAACAAGCACCACGATGATCTGATATCCCTGCTGACTAGCCTGGACTACAAGTTTGATTTCATAGGATGCAGTGAAACATGGCTCAATGAAAAGACTTACCTAGATACCCTAAATCTCAAGGGTTATGTACTGTATAATAAAAACAGGGCTGGTAGATCTGGTGGTGGCGTGTGCTTATATGTAAACAAACTCCACTCTGTGACTGTTCGCAATGATTTGTCCATAAAGGATGCTCACTCGGATTCCCTATTTGTTGAAATTAAAGTCAAGAATGGGAAAAACATAATAGTAGGAGTGATTTATCGTCCCCCAGACTTCGAGGTAAACCAATTCTTAAAGGTCCTATATCATGCAAAATCAACTTTTTGGAGCTTTTAACCATGTTGTTATGCTATTTCCTTATCAAAAACACCCCCAGAGCGGTTTTTGGATTCATTCACGTAGTTCTCAGTAATCCTCCTGAATCCTGCGCTCTGAGCAGCTGCTCCGCCCTCTCCTGGTAAACGACTGGCATGTTCAGTTGTGTCGTCACAGCGGAACGGAAGTGCTCGACGTCTAATGCCTTACGGCCTGATTTTCATTTGTAAAACTGCTTTTTTCATTATTTCTGTCGTAAGAAAAAATAAATAAAAAAAAAAAATGAAAAAAAAAAAAAAAAAAAAAAAGGAAGTGCCTGACGCTGCGCTGCCCCTGTATTGAAAACAAACGCTCCCCCTGAGCGTCCGAACGGTCTGAACAGATGGTCATGTCATGTTGCACCGAAAGTTGTGAAGATGGAGCTTTTTCTAACCTACTCCGGAGTCTGGACACCTGTTCTTTTTTCTTACCTCACGATAATGTCACGGAGAAAACCGCGTTTGGCTGCGAGGACTGGACTTTATTCAACCTTCCTAAAGAAAAGGCCATAGAAGTTGGACTTTCCCTCCGGGATTCAGCGACTATCAGCCACAATAGTGTTTGTCTGTGTCTGTACTGATGGATGCTTGGTGAACCTTGGCCAGAATCAAAGTGGATTAACTTTTATAACCAACGTGAGTCCCATAATGGAAACATCAGAGTGGTGAGTCGATCAAAATGCATGTTAGCGTGTGTGCTAGCCATTTAGCCATGAAGCTGTGTTGCACATGTTAACTCCTTATAACAGCATCATGAAATAACTTCACTTTTTGCTGTGATATATATATTTCTACTACTGCTAAAGTTGTATGAGCGGCGAGAGGGGGCGGAGTTAACTGAATCCAAGCGTTTTGTCTTCCGGGTTGGAAAAATACCTCCAGAAAATACTTATATTTATCACAAAAATTAGTGCTCCGTAGTGGTAGAGGTACAATATATCATATAAATGCCTATACTTTACTTTGGAATGGCTAAAATAGCATGATACAGGTCCTTTAACTAATTTGGATGAGTTGCTAAATATAATAAATCAATCCTGTAAACCTTGCTTTATTCTAGGGGACTTTTTTAAGTATTAGGAAAAATGATTTCTTAAATTGCCTGTCCTTCTCATCCTTCTTCCCAACAATCAATATATATACACGCATAAAAGATGCATCCAAATCAATCATTGATAGACTTAACTCAGGTGTAATTTTATCAGACATTACTGACCATTTTCCCGTTACACTTCTTGCTGACCTGGAAATAAATCGAAATGACTCTGTAATAGAAACTAAAATAAAAGTTTTCAGTGAAAATAACTTGCGTAAATTATCCGAATATCTAAGAAACCATTCATGGAATTCTGTCTATTACTGCAAATATCCAGATGGAGCATATAATGTTTGATTCATGAAATAACGGAAAGCATAAATCTATGTATACCTGAAAAAATTCTAAAAAGAAAAGTAGAGGATGGAAAAAAATGGCTTACACGAGGAATCTTGAAATCAATAAAAAAGAAAAATACTTTGTACCGCCATTTCAAAAATGGAGAAACTGAAGCAAATAAAATGAAATATATTACATATAAGAATAAATTGACAAAAATAATACGTAAAAGCAAACAAATGTACTATTCTGAGCAGTTAAAGGCTTCTCGTGGCGATCAGAAGCAGTGCTGGAAAGTACTTAACGAGGTCCTCAACCGGGGTCAAAAAACAAATACATTACCTGACACCATAATGAATGTAGCCAATGGCTCCACTGACAACAATCTTGCTGACTGTTTCAATGAGTATTTTAACTCAATAGGTGGAACCCTATCCAATAATATAAGTCCAAAAGAGGGAGCCAATTACAAACAGTATCTACATGGCAACTATCCGGGCTCTTTCTATCTCTCACCAACTGACAAATATGAAGTCACTAACTTAATTTTGGCCATGAAAAGCTCCAACACAGCTGGTGCCGACAATATAAGCAGCAACATCATAAAATTCATAATTCATGAAATTGTTGACCCTCTAGTTTACTGCCTTAACATCTCCCTTCAATGTTGAGTGGTACCAAGAATGACAAAAATTTCCAAAATTCTCCCAATATTCAAATCTGGTGACAAAAATGATGTTCAAAACTATCGACCGATCTCAATTTTACCAACACTATCTAAAATATTCGAAAAAGTTGTCTACAAGAGGTTAATTGACTACTTAAATAAACACAATATTCTCACAACATCACAATATGGTTTCAGAGAAAAGAGCACCACTTGCATAGCAATCCTGGATCTGGTAGAAAAAATCAACGATGCTATCGATAAAGGCGAGTGTGGCATAGGTGTTTTCCTTGACTTATCGAAAGCGTTCGATACTATTGATTTTAACATACTCCTTGGCAAATTGCAACATTATGGTGTCAGAGGTTTAGCACTCAGTTGGTTCAGCAGCTAATTCAAAAGGGAGCAATATGTGCACACTAATAATCAGAATTCACACCGTAAAACCATAAAATGTGGGGTCCCACAGGGCTCAGTCCTAGGCCCGCTACTATTTATTATTTATGTAAACGACTTTCCAAATTCATCGCAAATCCTCCATAAAGTAATGTTTGCCGATGATACAAACCTATTTTTATCCCACAACGACCCAATACTTCTACAAAACACTATAAATGATGAATTAAGAAAAGTAGACACCTGGTTCAATTGTAATAAATTATCATTAAACATAAATAAAACCAAATTTATTGTATTTTGGTCTAATAGAAACAGGAAAAATCTTGAAAATCTACATATCTCAATAAACAGTATAAATATTGAAAGACTAAACTGTATTACATTTCTTGGAATTCAAATTGACGAACACCTGAATTTCAAAAAACATATTGACCATCTTGTAAAACAATTATCCAAATATGTCGGCTTATTTTATAAATTGAGACATTTTCTTCCCCTTGAGGCCCTTTTGATCTTGTACCGATCCCTTTTTGAACCCCATCTAAATTACTGCAACGTGATCTGGTGCAACACATTCCCCAGCTATCTTTTGAAATTACAAGCCCTTCAAAAGAAAGCTATTCGAGCCATCTCTTGGGCCAAGTTTAATAGCCCCACCGATCACTTATTTTATAAATATAAGCTTCTGAAACTCACCGAGTGCAACTTTTTTCAAAATGCATGTATAATGTCTAATGTAGTGCTTAGACCTAAGGACAGACTGGCTCAGCTCATCCCAATCTCTACACCTGCTCATAATCACAATACAAGACGTAAAACCCTCTTACAAGGAAAAATTAGAAAACTCAAGTGCACAAGCTTCAGTGTGGCGTGTAAAGGCCCACACGTTTGGAATGAGCTGAACATTAACATTAAAACCGTAACATCTATGGCTATTTTTAAAAAGAAACTAAAAATTGAGCTTCTAGAAAATTACAATAAACCCTAGCTGATGACCTCTAACAAGACTTATGTAATTTATGTCTGATGGTAGTATGGACTAATGTGTGTAAGCAAAAAATAAATAAATAAAAAATAACAATAAAATAAAAAATACGTACCTTTTAAAGTAAAATTCATGCAACTCCTAAGCTAGTAAAAGTAAGGTAAGACAGTTTTAAATTAGAGTAGGTAAGGTTAGTTGGTAGGTAATGGGTATCTTGGGTAATATGTATCCCAGGTTACTAATGTATATCTGTGTTTTTTAATATTGTGTATTGTCTTGGGCCCCATATATAAGCTAAATGTTGCTTCAAGGGTGTCCCGTTTATGAATATGCACTATCATCTATGAATGAATGTTAAAATGCTTTTACTGTATATTTGTAATAAACTAAACTGAAAACTGAAACTGAAACTGAAAACTGAGGGAGTGTCCCACAAACTGATGAGTTCATGGACAAACCCAAATCTCCGCATTAGTTTATCACAGTCAGTAAGCGTCTCCAAAGACACACTACCTTACATTACAACAGTCAGCCATTCACCCATTCACTCTGTCCACCCACACATCCACACTGGAGGCAAGGCGGGTCAAGTGTCTTGCCCAAGGACACAACAACAGTGTGCACTGCCAGTATAAGAGATCGAACCACCAACCTTTGAGTGTTAGAGGTCAAACTCTACCAGCTGAGCCACTGCGACCCCATAACAGGAGAACAGGGATTGTCCGACCAGTGACCAGCTGGTCAACAAACCCAGACCTCCTGATCCAAATGTTCAGTTCAAACACGCAGCCAATATACCCTATTGGTTTTTCTTCGTCTGAATATCGTTTTCTGAAAGACAACACTAAATTAGAAACTTATTTATTTATTTTATTTATGCATTTGAACAGGGACAGTGTACAATATACATTAGCCTCAGAAAGGAGAGATGCATTGTACCAGGTTATAGCACTTGTGCTAATTTCCACCTGCAGTCCCTCGGCCTATTGTACATGTTTTTAGTGGTAGGGGAAACCGGAGGAAACCTACGCAGACACGGGGAGAACATGCAAACTCCACACAGAAAGGCCCCGTCCAGGTGGGAATCGAACCCGGACCTTCTAGCTGTGAAGTACAAGCGCTAACCGCTGTGCTACTGTGCCGCCCCACTCACTATACCACACTATCACTATACACCTCTGGATGTACGTACGCTTTTAACCCTAAACACCTTTCTTACATTTCTTACATCTAGTGCATAAAATGTACCATCCTCCTTTTTCTTATCTGTTATTGTCAGTTTAGTGTTCTCAAGGTTTATCTTTAAACCTCGGTTTCCAATTGAGACTTTCCAGCCGAAAGTGACTCAGCCATCGGCACTAGATTGTCAGCATAAAGCAGTACTGTTCCCCCTCACAGTATTCCTTTGTTGGTCTTCCATCAGTAAGATGAACAACAGAGAGCCAAGTAGCAAACCTTGAAGTACACCTACATGGTTGAAAAAAAACCCCATACTTATATCTCAAATAAAGAATTTTTACAGTGGTTCTCTACTGGCCCAAAGTAGTTTGTGACTCGGAATGACGTAACGGCTGATTTAAAGTGTTGTTAATATAATATATAATCTAAATACACCAATATAACCAATGTACTGCTGACAGGTTTACAGTATCTCAAAATACATTATAGGAGATAGTATGATGACACTTTTTTGAGTAATCTTTTCCATAGTATTGTTTTCACAATTTTTCAACCACACGAAGGAATTTTGGAGAAATGTTTAAAATGTGTATTTAAATGTATGTATGATATATGTATATGCAGTATGTAGTACCATTAAACAGTACCATGTTTATTTACATTGTGCTTATTAGATTATACAATGCCCATAACACATGCAGTTAAATGTAATGCAGGTTCTGTAAGGACACAGCTCTGGGGAAACGTTGTTTCTCAGTTTACTGTGCTGATGCATACAGGGCCAGCTAGAGGCAAGACTGTTGCTCTGGGTGCTGAAGTATGTCACCCAGTCTTCGATGGCTGTAGTCAAAGTCATGGTGAGGCACTGGGCAGTTTTCCCTTCTGCTCTTACACTGAGCTGTTCCCATTCCAGACTTTTTCACACTTTAGTAAGTAAGTAATCTATATTTATATAGCACTTTTCACAGATAGAGATCACAAAGTGCTTTACAGTGGGCAACAACAAAATACAAACAATAAACACCGTAAAAATACACATTCGTAGAGGCAGCTCTATTGGCATTGGAAAGCCTGTTTAAAGAGATGAGTCTTAAGCTGATTTAAAAAAATTAATCTTCCTTTTACATGCCCTGATGAAATATGTTTGCATTGGTTTAAAAGAAAAAAACTAAAACTATGTGCCTCAGAGCGATTTCAGTATGTCTGTGCCAGTGTTAATTTTTCGTTTTAGTCTGAGTTTTTTGACGAAAATATAATTTCATTTTAGTCGAGATTTAGTCAAATAATTCTCTTCAATTTTAGTCTAGTTTTAGTCGACTAAAATTGCATGTAAATTTAGTCAAATTCAGTCGACTTTACATTTATGACATTTATTTGAATCATATTTAATCAAGGTCCACTGCTTCGTGGAGCCTCTTCCACGTGAACAAAGCTCAGACCTGTTCCTTTGGCAGTGAATTTACATGATAACTTCCAAACTGTCCTGGGAAGTTTGGCTGATTTTAGTCTCTTCATTTCATTTTTATTTAGTCATATTTTAGTCGATGAAAATATAATACGACATTTAAGTCTTTTTGTTTTCCAAATAACCAGATTTTGTTCAGTTCCGTATGTTATTGTCTCTGGTGGAGCAGGTGACTGCCATTACAGAGCTTAAGTATACGATCTCTATTGACAACTGCAAACCCGAGCAAATAAAACACGCCCCAAGCCATCACAAACTGAAACTCAACTACTTCTGCATCCAGTCACTGGTGCCCAGCTGTGACAGGCGATCCTGGAAAAGGTAATTCTAAAAATAAACATATATATTTTTTTGTTATAGTAGAGAGTAGAACTAATTTTAAGAAGCAAACATTATTTGTACATATTGTCAAATAATAGCCCTTGCCGGTAGCCTGCACATTGTCTTGAAATAGTTGGGAATTTATATATTATTTATTTTCAACACGGCACCCAAGGATAACAATTAAAATTTTGTGGAACCTTATAACCTAAATTTAGTAGTTCATTTCAAGCACTTATAAATGCATGGTTATTAAATGTAAACAACTTTGCCTGGGTCTTTTTGAGCATATAGAAACAGTCAAAACGATTTCACTGGGCTGAATGCAGATAATGCATGCTGTATTACGATTAACTGGTCAGAAATACACTGTGGTATTACGTATCATTGCAGATCTAAACCTGACATTACAACCTCCATGGCTCAAGTCCAAATGGAACCTTCCCGGGTGGTGGAGGGGGAGTGGGGCACGAATCTTCTTGACTGCTTTGAGAATGTAGCAACATGTAAGATTTATGTACATTAATTTTAATCATTTAAAGAATCAAATCCTCCACCAAGTCAGGAGGTGGTGTACATTATACACCAATGTTAAGCACGCCTCGTAGCAGGGCCGTCTCCGGTCCGGACTTGTTCGTTAGATTCTGGTCGGCTGCCAGCTCTGCGCGCACCTGTTCCCTCCCGAAAGGAAAGCTCTGCTCAGGCTGAGAGACACGTCCTGCCCGGAGCAAACCGCTGCTGCTTTTCGCTGGTTCAGATCATGCCACAGCTCTGCAGTACACAGAGGAGAACAAAATACTTAACAAGTTAAGTTTGACATGGACAGAACACTATATACCAAATAAACCAATAAATAAAATAAAATAAATAAGTATGCAACTTTCTGATCAACAGAAACTGTCCATACAGTTTACAGCTGTCTGTACATGTCCCTGTCCTCAGTAAGGTCTATAAATATAATGACCCAAATACATCTCATTTGTGACGTTAAGAACACTGCCACACAGAGAATGTTAGAGCCATATCGTCCTTAGTTCTCATCATAATATAGCTTTTATAGCATCATATTTAATGTAATTTTCAAAGACATATTGTGAACAAATAGTCAGAAGATGCTGAAGTCCTGCACTGTACGGACAGAACACAACCAGGTCATCTGCATACATAAGGTAATTAATAGCAGAACCCCATCCCGTAATTACAATTATTGAGCTGTACAGACAGATCATCCATGTAAATATTAAAGAGCAGTGGGGACAGAATCCCATCTTCCCTGATCCCACCCCTTAAAGACTCACCTTATTTTACCTGCATGGTCTGCTGTGAGTACCAGAACATTTTAATTCTAATGAGATGACCTGGTACACGTTCATTTATTTAGGGTAATTATATAGTTTATTTTTTGCCTTCAGGGGACACAGTCCCTTGTTTCCTCTCTCAGCTCTGCCCCTGCAGCTCTCAGATTTAGGCTATAAGTCTCAGCCTGACTACACTGTGCAGAGAAAACACGGACCAACATGACCGTAAATTTGACCCAATACCAAAAATGAAAGAAGTATATCATATCAAGCTAGTATAATCGGCTAATGAATTATAATAGCTATTATAATTCATTATTTTGTATATTATTGTTCAAGAAGAACATTGCCTAAAAAGTAATGCATAAATACTATAGAAAAAAGGAATAATAATAATAATTAAAGCCGCAAGCGGCGATGTAGGCCCTCGCCCCTGGCGCAGCCCCCCCTTGCGACCGCCTCCTTTGCAACCGCCCCCGCTCTCGCCCAAACCTGCTCTCCCCTCGGCCTCACACACAACCTGTGTGCTCTCTGTCTACTAACTCTTGCTCTTTGCAGCAGGGGGCGCTATAGCATGGATCATTTTTGTGTTCATGTAAAAAGATTCAGGGCGATTTGGTGTATAAGTGATTACATTTAAAACTCAAAGGGACAAAGAATGCATAATAATGATGCTCTCAGGAACACGTTTACCCTGGCCACGCCCACATCTTACACAATATGATGTATATGTAATATAATTTTTTGTTTAGTTTATTGTGTAGAATATACCGGCAAAGTGGGAGATAAATAATCCAGACTGCAATATTAAAGGTATAGATAGGGGGCGCTATAGTGTTGAGCATTGTGCAGTTATTGAGCTCTGTCTGTTCAGACCGTGAGTTTCCTTATGTCAGCCAAATATGATCCAGATTGGATAGAGCGCATGCCTGCGAGGGGTTGTGAAATGTACTGCAAAAAGGCCTTTTTTTGTGGGGGTGCCATTTTAATCTGTTAACCCCCACTTTAACCGAGCACATTTTCGCCAGTTCGTCTTGACCCATATCTTAAAGCTTCTTGAAAAAAAGCGTCAAAAACAGTTACAGAAATGAGACGTAAGTGCAGGTGAAAACACAGCACACAAAGAAGAGTACTTGGTTCAGGTGGGAGTTAAGAGGTTAAAAGTTAAAATGGCCGACTTCCTGTGCGTCATTGCCACGCCCACACCTTCGAAAATATCAAACACATGTAATATATTTTTGTGTTCGATTTAATGTGTAGAATATACCTGCAAAGTTTCATATAAATTGTACAAACTAAAATGTTCAAGGTATAGATAGGTGGCGCTATACTGGTGAGCACCGTGAAGTTATTGAGCTTTATGGATTCATACGATAAGAGGCCTTATGTCAGCCAAATATGATCCAGATTGTATAGAGTGCATGCCTGCGAGGGGTTGTCGAAGGTACGGGAAAAAAGCATGTTTTTTGTGGGGGCGCTATGTGAAAACTGTAAACGTTATCAAAAAAAGCTGGCTTGAAAATGTAGCTCCATTTCTCTAGATTCTATTGAGCCATGTTTGAGCTTATTCTGCAGGAAAACCAAGGAGTAGTACATTTAAACAGCTGGTGAGAAATTTCGTCTCCAGGATTTCAATCCAAGATGGCCGACTTCCTGTTGGTCAGAGGGTGGAGCTATAATTATGTTTTGTGACCGTCTCCATGTGCTCTATCACTGTGCCAAAGGGGTTTGGCCTACACCAAAAATGACTGTCCCCAAAAGAATGGGGGTCAACTTTGAGGGGGCGCTGTGGAGCCATTTTGTTTTGGGCGTGTGCATGTCGCCCACTGACACGCAATTTTTGCCGACTCTGATCACTGTGCCAATTTCTGCGTGTAGTTTTGCACGGGAAGGCACTGAAAAACAGGATCTTAGAGGCGTAACTATAATAATAACAAGAAACCGGGGGAGAACAATAGTCCCTCACCAGGACTAAGTCCTGGCTCGGGCCTAATAATAATAATACGAAGGAATGTTCATGTTTTGCAATCTGATTGGCCAGACTGCTAGCAGAGCCGTGTGATTGGATAGTTTTTCCTGAGGCAATTTAATGTCAAAGACAGATTTGATCAAACACCGCCAGACGTGGTATAGTAGCCAACATATTTACTCAAGTAAGAGTAACATTACTTTGAAATAATTTAAGTACAAGTAAAAAGTAGTGACCCAAACAATTACTCAAGTGAAAGTTAAACAAATGTATTTGAATACTGTGAGTAACTGTTTGAGTGTAAAAGTCCAATTTATTTACTATGATGCCATCTCTCCTTTCTGAGGCTAATGTATATTGTACACTGTCCCTGTTCAAATAAATAAATAAATCAAATCAAATCAAACCATAAATGGTGTGAACCAAAACATAAAATCCTGTGAAAAGCGTGATATTTACAAAGAAAATGGCAGAACATATAGAAAAACAAAATAATTCTTAAGAAAGGAGCTTAAATATTTACTCAAAGTGGAAAAAGGAAAAACTACTACAATTTCTTCAAAAAGTTACTTAAACACATTAAAGATAAGAAAAATAGAATATTCTTAACTAATTATTGGATATATGTAGTTGTTGGAATGTAATTTTTTTCTTGTATGTCCGTGTTCACTGTTAGATCTAGATACTTCTGCATTGTGAATCTGTGATCCACTAGTCAGCCTTATTCTGATGAAGTAACGTGCTGAATGAAAAAGAAAACTGAGCGGTCAAACGGTGGAAGAGCGAGGGCACTGTGAGCCGAAAACAGCTGAAATGCAAACACGGGGCGTATGAAGGGACATAAGCCTCTGTCATAGTTTTTGTGCTCACTTTTAGTGCATGCGCCCTCGATCCCTGTGTTCTCCGCGCGTTGATGTTATATTTGCGCCCTCAATATAATGATAGTTATCTGACGCCATACTGTAGGGCAAGTGAGAGAGAGAGAGGGGAGAGAGCTAACATTTAGTTCCTTAGTAACAGCATTGGGGTTTATGCAAATTAGCCATGCAGGCCTGAATTAAGTTTATATGCAAAAACAAAACTATGCAAAACTGCCTTCATTTGTTGTGACAATAAACAAAACAGTGAGACATTGCACTGGTACATGATATTTGCTCCTGATCTGTCCTGTTTCACCAGCGCCTCCATGCTTTAGAAACGTGACCCATAGTCGCACATGTTCCTAAGCTCGCACCCCCTCTAGTGGGTCCCTAACCCTGGTTGGGAAACTCTGGACTACATCATGCCTCTGGGGTCATCACGCTGAGTACAGGCACCTCCTGTGTGCTCCTCGTTGTTCAGTCACGACTGCACTGCGAGGTCCGGCAATAACCTCATTGTAAAGTTCATAGACGGCGCAACAGGCTTAACGTTATGTGGGAGACACAGACGACACCTGGTGATGGTTCACAACTTATTTAATGCATGCCAGCCCAGGTGGTAATAATAAAAATACATGTCCGTGCGGGTATATGTGTGCATTACATTGGTTCCTCTTTATCCAACGTCTTGGCCTATGTGGTGGGGGGGTTGGTGAGCATAGGAAGGAAAAGAAATCATCATTGACTTCAGGAAGAACCGGCTCTTCTCCTCATAAACAACATAGCTGTCAAGGTGGGGAGAAGATCATCAGGATCTCTCTCCCCTCTGTCCGAGACATTGGAAAATAGTGCTGTGTGTTCTGGGCAAAGAACATTACACAGGACATCCTAATCATGCTCTAGCTGTACAGAATAGATTTTATTGGTCTAACTTTACGATTTTACAAATAGATTAGAGCACCACTGTCCTGTGAAAATGACCACTACCTGGAGTTTTGTGTTTCTCCTCAGGCTGTTACGGGTTCTGGTGCGGGCCGTGCCTCGCCTGCACCGTGTCGGGCCAAATGAAGGAGCTCTACTGCCTGCCCCTGTGCGACTACTGCGGCCTTTCAATTGCAGTTCTATCAACTGGAGTCCCCCTGGTAGTCCCGCCTGTTGTGTACGGGATGAGGGTGGCTATGAGAAAAAGATACAATATCAAGGTACAAAAAAATCAAAAAAATAAAGTGGTGGGATTTTGAAATAGCGGTCCTACTTCCTTTCAGGGCTCTCTGCTGAAAGACATCTGCGTTTCCTGCTGCTGCGCCTGGTGCTCCTGGTGTCAGATGCATCGAGAGCTGAAGCTGCGAAATACAAAACCGACCGTCATAAGCATCCAGAATGTGGTGAACATGCAGCCTGCTCCTATGATGAGCCAATCTGTGATGATCAACTGAGCACACAATACAACAGCTTTACGGAAATAACTTGCACTGGTTGTTCCATTGCCATGAATAAATACAAATCTCTGCAGTAAATTCCTTTTTTTTTATACAAATAACATTTTGGCTTGTGATGAATTGTTTTGACCAGTTTCCACAAATTTAACGGTGCATTTTGCAGCGTTTTATGTGGAAAAAAGGTTGATATTAGTGTGTATTTGACTTTTCAATTTGGTTTTCTGGTGAGAGGGTCCGTCAGCAGTGAAAAGTCTAAAAACAATAGGTCCTGGAGCACACTAGAGGCCACCAGGAGGGAAAGTAACGAAGCCATGATGTTACCACCTATACAGTCGCTAAGTTACTGAACATTCATACCAACTTTTTCCCATAATGAGTTGTTTTTTCTATAAACAAATGGCAGCTGTAAGTTTGTAAATAAGTTAGATGGGGTAGGTGAAACCTATGTGATATGGACCCTGCGTTGTGTAGTGCTCAGTATCACGATGAGAGACTTGGCTGAATTTGGGACAAGGCAACGCCCGGAACCCATTTATTTCCTGGCGAAGGAGAATAAAATAAAGTGGCGTTAGCCTATCACATGTGTGCCCAACACGGCCTAAGAGCATAAAAAACAAGGAACAGAAAACACGTAAGTACTAAATAACAACAGGGATGACGATAAAACAACATGATAACATAAAAGACAAGATAAAACTATATGGATGTTAATTATATTAATACGATGTCTTTAGATGTAAAGCTAGCCAACCTTTCTCTACGGTCATAGGAAACAGAGAAAGGAGGAAGAGGCGGAGCCTAGCCTATATACCGGCAAACCGGAAGTGCCAAGTGTTGGGACAGACGACCAAAATAAAAGACATACATGGGCTAACATACACTGCCAGGTACGTACTAACATATTTGCATGTATTACACGCTGCGCCACGCAGTGGCGCACCACGCAGTGGCGCAGCACCTATCTATCAGGATTTTAACCAACCTTTTACAACCTGTTACATACACCCCCCTAAAATTCTGCATAATAGGGGGCGTAAACCAAAAAGCAGAAAGAAGGGAGAAAAAAAAACGAACAAGAGTAACTCAAAAACCGGAATAAACCACCCCAAGGGATCACCCGGAGTAGAGCCCTACCCCGCGCGGGTTATGAAGAGTGCCGTTTACACCCCACGTACTGCAGTGATACTCTTGAAAAAAAAAATTTGTATTTACACTTCTTTCTCTTATTTACAGTCTTCTCAACAGACCCTTAACAAAAAAACAACGGGGACCAAAGAGATGTACTTTCTGAAACAAAATGAAGAAAACGGGTGGTTTTCTGTGTTGTCCTGGTACACAATAAAATAGTATCACTACGACGGAGTTTACTTTTTCCCTATTTATCATTACCTTTGGTTGACAACACCGCGCATTCAAACTGGAAGAGGAGTTAAGAGTCGTCAAATTCTACTCTACGGAAAACTAATAAATACATACCAGGATTGATGACAAATCAAGGAATTCAGATTAGAAGATTTATTTCCCTAACATGTCATCTTAATACAGAATTCTGCTTTCCCCAGTTCCCTATCCAATGTGAGTCTGCCAGCTCCCTGTACCATGGGGAGACTGGGTTCATTCTGGGAAAAGGCAGAGTATCTTACACATTCCAATGTTTACAAGATTTATGAGGCTAAGACCACATGTCGTTGTTTCCGTTGTTCCCATTGGCTCCCAAGCTATACATTCAGCTCCACCTTGCGTCTCTTATATGTAACCTGACCCTTTTTGTCCAAGTGGCCAGCGGACTGGGTGGGGGTTGCTGAGTCTCCTAATCTTCCCTGAAACAAAGGACTTGGAAACCACACCTTATACACACTCAATGGAAACTTTTGGTTAGTTTGCTAAATAGCCAAAGGAACAAAACATCGCGTCAAAATATTATAACTCTACAAAAACATCTCATAAAATAGAACACAGGATCCATAAACTGCGAAGAGTCCTTTTCTATCACTTTTTGCTCCTTCATCTCACAGATCAAACGAGCAGGGGGGTTAATCAATCGGCCCGCTCTAGTACGCATTGGCAACAGCTGTGTGTCAGCTACAGCGTCTTGCGTCATCGCATCCGCAGGAGCTAGTTCTGAATGGCCTTCCAGAGGGGCGTGGTCACCACCACTCAGTGACAGTTGAGAAAGCGCGCCACTAGACTCTAAGCGGACAGAAGCGCTACCACACGGACCCAACGCCATGGAATCCCCGTCAGACTCAGCAAACGGATCAGACACAGTTTCCTCATCGACTAGACCTGCTTCTACACTCTGGTAAGAACCATTTTCAGTGTTCAAAAGCCAGTTAATCGTCCTAGTCTCACTGTCCTGTGTTTCAACAGGAATTCACGGTTCATCACCTGCTAATGAGGGGCAATTAGACGCGCACGGGCTCTCCACGTGGGATGAAAGAAAACTGACGGAGAGTAAAAGATTTCTATGTACTGTTTTGACTTTCTTAGTGTCAGGGTTTCTGATGGAATAGACATTCACGTCTGGTCTCACGGAAATAACTTCAAACACCGTCGAGACCCATTTGTCCGCAACTTTCCGCTTTCCTCTCTCTCCACGGTTTGCAAGTAAAACCTGATCACCCACGACGAGGGGCGCGCCTTTAATCTTACGATTGTAGTTTTCTGTCTGACGTGCCTGGGCTATCCTACTGTTCTGAAGGGCTATGCGCGACGCTTCAGCTAAATCACGCCTCAAAGCCGCAATAAACTCGTGGTGGTCGACGACAGGAGTACCCTCCAGCACGTGCTGAAAAACTATATCGACCGGCAGACGGGGAACTCGTCCAAACATGAGGTAGAAAGGCGCAAATCCCGTGGTCTCATGCTCCGTGCAATTGTAACAAAAAGTCAGCATCTGCAACATCTGAGGCCACCTCGCTTTCGACTGGGGGGGCAAGGCACGAATCATATTCCCCAGAGTCCTGTTGAACCGTTCTGTAATGCCATTCCCCATAGGATGGTACGGCGTCGTGTGCGATTTCTGGACCCCAGACAGCGTCAAAAGTTCTTTCATGAGACTACTTTCAAAATTTGCACCTTGGTCCGAATGTATGCGCTTTGGGAAACCATACACACAGAAAAAGTCGTTCCACAATCGGCGGGCAACTTGTTTAGCCGACTGGTTCTTGCAGGGGAATGCATGTGCCATTTTCGAAAAATGGTCAGTGACAACCAGAACATCAACGCATTTCTTGTCCGTTTGCTCAGCAGTCCAGAAATCGATGCAAACCAACTCCATCGGCTCGGAGGTTTGGATACTTTCCAAGGGCGCACGACCATGTGGTTCAGGGGTTTTACCTACGACGCATCTGAAACATTTCCTGACGTGGTTGATGACGTCTTTTTCCATCCCTATCCAGAAAAATCTTTGCCTGGCCAGAGATAGCGTCCGCCCTGGTGACCCGCTGAGTCGTGGAGACCAGTGAGGACTTGTTGTTTAAACGCGCCCGGCACCACGAACTGATGGAGCGTCACATTCATTTTATTGTCCCTCTTTGAACGGAACAACAATCCGTCTCTAACAGACAACTTCAGCCAATGTTTAAGTAGATTCTTCACCCCACCTGGCTCACGTGCGCGCTCACGATTGGAGGGTCTTTTTCGTCTTTGTACGTGTGGTAGTACGGGGTGCGCTTCCCCTCCCTGCCTATAAAAGGCAACTACCTTCAACCGTTCCTTCCCTCACCTGACCTCCCACCCCGTGACGTCACACGCTGGCGCAGCTGTCATGGCAGCGAGACGGGTGCTCCAAGCTGCTGTTGGGCACGAGAAGGCGCACTGGAGCTTCTGAGGGCGTTAAGCGCAGTAGCTAGAGATGGTGGCGCGGGCATCGTGGGTAAGCGTTGTAGCCGTCTCGTGGTTTTAAGTACCTTGTCTGGCGTGTGGCTAACGGCCCTGTTCTTTTTAGTCTTCGGCGGCTCGGACAGTCGCGATTGTGTCGCCAAAGGGTGGCGCGGCATCGCTGTACGTCTCGGTATGTCCTTTTTGTTTACATGTCGCTTATTTATGTTCCGTATGTAAACTGAGTGTATTAATGTTGCCCAGGCTTCTGCTGGCGGGAGTCTCCCCCTTTTCTGTGTGCACTGTGCCCCTTTGGATCCGGGCGCACAGCGGTAACCACTGGACGCACCAATGGGACTGCGTTATGATTTTTGTTATACCCAGTTTTGTATGAGGACTTTTAAAGACATTCATGTTTCACTTTTAAAACGCTGTTTTTATACTAAGCCAAATTAAATGAACATAAGAAACTCTACTTCTGTCCTGTAATCATGTGTTTCTGTCACCTCAGTCAACGAACCTGCGTAGCCTTTTGGTGTATAAAACAAAATATTTCTGGTTTAACCAGTGGCGTTGTCACAGATCGAACAATAGTGCATATAAAATATCACCATCGCCCTCACTTGGTCACATTTGGCGTTGTCGGCAGGATTGACTGAAAGACTGACAGAAACTTCATGAACATTTAGATTGACTGGTGTATATAGGGTCAATGTTGTAAAACATTCAAGCGTCAAATCTGTTGGGCTTTCCGTGCATGATGTCTCTCGGGCCTGTGTTTAACAATTGCTTTTCATTTGTTTTCATAATTTGCCCTGCATGTTTTGTGTGTAGGCTGTGTTTAATTTTCTTGTGTGGCTTGTGTTTATTTAAAGGCCCTGGTTCATGTCGGTATCGGATTAGCCTGTGGATATAGTACGTGTGAAGTTTACTTTTGTAACTATTTACCAAGTCCTTGCTAAATGTATTGGATTCTCGTACAGATATTGCAAAGTGGAGCTAAAAGGGGGAGGCTCTGTAGAAAAGACGTTGGGGGTGGGCCTTTCGGGTGTGGCTGGGGGGAGAATTGGGGTGCTGGACTTGGGTCCATGTCGCATGGTGCCAGCCTTCAGGGCAGCGTACGTGTAAGCTTGAACGTAAAGTAGGGCCGCTGCTGTAATGTACGCGTGGGCTTGAAAGTGAAGTAAAGCTCCGTATGTGTAGGCTTGAACGTGAAGTAGAGCCGCAGTTGCCGCGTACGTGGTTATCAAGTGGGCCTAAAACTTGTACCTTTTTCGTTGCCTTTAGGGCACCCCTCATTTATTTTGTTGTGTCCTGTGTAGGCTGTTTTTGTAACGTCCGTCGTTCAAGTAGGCTACGGAGTAAGGAGTGCTTCACCGCGCCTTCCTGTAGTGTATAATATGTTATGTTTTAATCGTCGGGCCGCCGATTCACTTTGGGGGGATGAATGTGGTAGTACGGGGTGCGCTTCCCCTCCCTGCCTATAAAAGGCAACTACCTTCAACCGTTCCTTCCCTCACCTGACCTCCCACCCCGTGACGTCACACGCTGGCGCAGCTGTCATGGCAGCGAGACGGGTGCTCCAAGCTGCTGTTGGGCACGAGAAGGCGCACTGGAGCTTCTGAGGGCGTTAAGCGCAGTAGCTAGAGATGGTGGCGCGGGCATCGTGGGTAAGCGTTGTAGCCGTCTCGTGGTTTTAAGTACCTTGTCTGGCGTGTGGCTAACGGCCCTGTTCTTTTTAGTCTTCGGCGGCTCGGACAGTCGCGATTGTGTCGCCAAAGGGTGGCGCGGCATCGCTTTACGTCTCGGTATGTCCTTTTTGTTTACATGTCGCTTATTTATGTTCCGTATGTAAACTGAGTGTATTAATGTTGCCCAGGCTTCTGCTGGCGGGAGTCTCCCCCTTTTCTGTGTGCACTGTGCCCCTTTGGATCCGGGCGCACAGCGGTAACCACTGGACGCACCAATGGGACTGCGTTATGATTTTTGTTATACCCAGTTTTGTATGAGGACTTTTAAAGACATTCATGTTTCACTTTTAAAACGCTGTTTTTATACTAAGCCAAATTAAATGAACATAAGAAACTCTACTTCTGTCCTGTAATCATGTGTTTCTGTCACCTCAGTCAACGAACCTGCGTAGCCTTTTGGTGTATAAAACAAAATATTTCTGGTTTAACCAGTGGCGTTGTCACAGATCGAACAATAGTGCATATAAAATATCACCATCGCCCTCACTTGGTCACATACGTAATAAAAGACTCTACTCAGGGTGTTGTCCTGTTCCTGCATGGACACAAGCTGGCTCAGAGGAAGTGAAGCGCTGTCGGTGATACACGCTAGCTGCGGGACATCAGCACATGTGACATACAACGGGCTGGCGCTTCCTACACTATGGACGCTTAACACCGCTTGGACTTCGTCGAGAGACAGAGAGGGCTGTGGGGAAAGCGAATTGGCGGAATCCCCAGACTGGTCTACACTTGGGCGAGCAGGTGAGAGTACGGTTCAGACACGAGACGGTGAGCCACGCAAGACTTAACAAAAGGCTCCCTACTAAGTGCGTCAGCAACTACGTTCTTAGGGCCCGGGACATAGTTAAGACCGAAGTTGTACGCCGCTAACTTCGCCACCCACCTCTGTTCGCAAGCGTCTAGTTTGGGCTAAGTCAAAATATAAGTCAGTGGATTATTGTCCGTCCCTTTAAAGGAATAGGCCACCGTTTTTACATACTGACATATGTTCTTACCTTACCTTAGACTAGTTGATATGTACCTGTCTGGTCTTTGTCCGTGCGCTCTGTCATGCAAACGGAGCACAAACGCAGCCTCTTCCACATACTGTATAGTTCCAAATCAGCTCCCGTTAGAAGCTACCAAACTAAATAAATAAATAGGGACAACGTGGAAGAGTTTGGTAGCTTCTAACGGGAGCTGATTTGGAACTATACAGTATGTGGAAGAGGCTGCGTTTGTGCTCCGTTTGCATGACAGAGCGCACGGACAAAGACCAGACAGGTACATATCAACTAGTCTAAGGTAAGGTAAGAACATATGTCAGTATGTAAAAACGGTGGTCTATTCCTTTAACCAATGGCCAAATTTGTCGCATACAGCCCACTTAAGAGCTAAAAACTCCAGGCGGTGAGCTGGATAATTCAACTGTGCTTGGGACAAAGTTTTACTGGCAAAAGCCACAGGTCTAGCGATCTTAAGGTGGCAATTGCGAAAGAACAGCGCCTATCCCGTCGAAAGAAGCGTCAACAGCCAGGATAAAAGGGGCATCAAAATCTGGATGAGCCAACGTCACACTGTGTATCAAATCGTATTTGAGGGTCTCGAATGCTTCCCTACAGTCGTCAGTCCAGTCAGTGGGGGGTCAATCTCACTAAACCTTTCTTGAACTTAAGCTTGGGAGGTCTACCCTTTTTCTCGGGAGTGGAAGGTTCTGACACGAGACTAAACAGGGGCCTAGCCTTGGCCGAACAGCCTTCAATAAAGTGGTGGTAATACAAGGCCATGCCTACAAAGGACCTAATCTTTTTGGCACTGGGGGTTTTACCGTCTGCCTCCATGAGGTCCGTCTCCCTAATATCCCCAATGGCCTGGACTTTACTGGGGTCAGTTTTCATGCCCTCTTCGCAGACGATGTGGCCCAAAAACTTTACAGAGCGCCGGAGGAAATGACATTTCTTGGGGAAAAGCTTAAGGTTGTTAGCAGCTAACCGCGAAAATACCATCTCTAACCGCTCTAGCGCAATCTGTTCGGACGGCGCAAACACCATCAAATCGTCCAGGTAACACAACAGACTGGTAAAGTTTTTGTCACCGAAGATCGACATCATCATGCGCATGAACGTCGCGGGGCTGTTGGTCAGTCCTTGAGGCATTCTGTTGTACTCGTGCAGCCCGAACGGGGAAGAGAAGGCGGTGTACCGCTTGTCGTCCTCGTGTAGCGGGACGTTGTAAAACCCCGAGGTGAGATCCATGGTGGAGAAAAACACATTGCCTCCAAGCGCCGCGAACGCATCAGTCTGGTGGGGCAAGGGGTGTGCATCCTTAATCGTTCTTGCATTAAGCCACCGAAAGTCATTACAGATGCGTAAATCACCATTGGGTTTCACGACGAGGACGAGGGGGGGGGCATACTCGCTCTGTGACTTCTTGATGATCCCGACTTCCTCCATCTCATTCAAAGCTGTTCTCAATGTTTCGTAATGGCAAGGAGGGACACGCCTGTACGGAAGTCTGAACGGCTTGTCATCCATCAACCGGATTCTGTGTACAAAGTCTTTCGCCTCTCCGCAATCCATCTTGTGCCTTGAGAATGTGGAGTCGTATTGTCCAATCAGATTGAGCAGCTTGTTCTTCCACTCCAATGATACTTCACAAGACGTGATGTCAACTTCCGAGAGTCCCATGTCCCTGAGGGTCTTATTTATCTCTTCCTCAGTTTTCAAAACTGGAGTCTCCGTCGTGCGCTGGGTGTTTGACTGAACTCGTTGTGGCTCCGGTAGATCCTGTACTGACAAACTGGGCGAAACGTCCACGAGTTTGGCGTTTTTCTTCAGTACCAGTGTTTTTTCCGTGGGATTAACAATTTTAACGGGAACCCACCCATCCCCATACAGAGTGGTGACAACCCTCCCCACCAAGATCTGCGCTGGTCTCGTTTTGGATCGAGTAGGTTCTACGATAACAGAGCTCCCTACCGCCGAAGCGTCTACAGATGGTAATTTAGCCCACACTAAATGTTCAGTCAAAGGCTGCAGCGTGACACACCTTTTTAATTTTGCAGTCCCAAAATCCAAAGGCGAGGTGTCCGGACGGTGCACTGTATGGGACAATAGCGACAGCAGCTTGGGTAGCTCTTCGCCAAAAGCCCCCATCTTACTCGAGTCTATTGCTCCATTTTCGATTCGCATCATGAGCCATTTCAGGACGTTGCTCCCCAGGATCATACTGTCGGACTGGCCTGGTACTACTAGGACTGGGACAATAACTTTGATACCGTACACTAAAACAGAGAGGTCGTACAGAGCAGTAGGCATTACCGGTTGACCTCCGCAGCCCACGATGACATACTCATCCGCTCGCTTCCTGTCAATCTCCGGATAATCCCTCTTCAGCATAGAATCAGTCTGTTCGCTAATAGTGCACGCCATAGACCCACTGTCCACTAAGGCCTTGATTACGTAACCGTTGTCCATGATAACGTCCGTGTGAAACGAGTCCGTTTCTGAAAGTCTTTGCAGTACTTGTACAACCGGTGTCTTGCCCAACGGCACCTGGTCACTATACTCCGCACGGGCGGGCTCAAACTGTACCGCACTGTTCATTGTGGGAGGCGAAGAATCCCCATCTGTGCTGTCCTCCCTTGCACGCAGACTGGCTAGTTTCCCTGAGGCCCGGAGGGAGAAGTATTAACGCCCCGGGGACATGCGCGGCTGGAGTGGCCCTGCGCGTGGCATCGAAAACACAGCTTATGCTTCATGCAATGCGTGTTTACGCGGAGTGAGACACATCTTTTCAGACCGCGCACGGCATGCTGTTCAGACTGTCCATTTTGGGATACCGTGTGTCTCGACGCGGTCTCCTAGCAACCTGGGCGCCATCTTGAGTTTGCGACAAAACCCGTTCCAACATGGCGGCGAGTTTCTCAAACATGGAGTGGTCGGTTACGTTGGCAGCAGGGGGTACCTCCGCGGCAACGTCACTTTTATTCACAATAACTGTGTTCATTACACCGTTTTTTCGGGAGCTATGTTCTAAATGGTACTCGTCCAGTACCTCCTGGACATCGCGAGCCAACCACTTATCTATAGTCTTAGATCGGAATGTGTAAGAAAGTTCTTTGTTCGGACAGTGTCTTATGAATAAGCGGGTCACGTCCCCCCCAGTAATATCGGAGGATTTCCCAAGCCCTGCAAGGCAGCTAGCGGCAGTGTCCGCAGCATTATTTAACCGCAACCAAAAATCATACGGGCCCTCGTTAGCTGTGGGGCGGGTGGAGTAGAAATCAGCGAGGGGGACTGAGGAGTACAGACCGGTGCCAAAATGTTTGCGCAAAAGACCGTAAATAGCTTCGGGTCCCTGTGTGGAATCGAGACCCCCATTTTTAAGTCCTAATTTTACGACATTTCTAGCCTTGCCCTTCAAATAGACAAGGACTTCCTCCGTACTGCACTCTACGGGGACATTACTTTTGCGGAGATAAACCGTCATTAAGTCCTCCCATTCATCGACGGCCAACACATCTGAACCATCCCCTCTAAACACTCAAATGTGACATTTGAAAGGTTCATACTACGACTGTTCATAGAACCGTTCACCTATGAACCTATCACCTATGTGATATGGACCCTGCGTTGTGTAGTGCTCAGTATCACGATGAGAGACTTGGCTGAATTTGGGACAAGGCAACGCCCGGAACCCATTTATTTCCTGGCGAAGGAGAATAAAATAAAGTGGCGTTAGCCTATCACATGTGTGCCCAACACGGCCTAAGAGCATAAAAAACAAGGAACAGAAAACACGTAAGTACTAAATAACAACAGGGATGACGATAAAACAACATGATAACATAAAAGACAAGATAAAACTATATGGATGTTAATTATATTAATACGATGTCTTTAGATGTAAAGCTAGCCAACCTTTCTCTACGGTCATAGGAAACAGAGAAAGGAGGAAGAGGCGGAGCCTAGCCTATATACCGGCAAACCGGAAGTGCCAAGTGTTGGGACAGACGACCAAAATAAAAGACATACATGGGCTAACATACACTGCCAGGTACGTACTAACATATTTGCATGTATTACACGCTGCGCCACGCAGTGGCGCACCACCTATCTATCAGGATTTTAACCAACCTTTTACAACCTGTTACACAAACAAGCAAACAAATAAATGAACGAACCAACTTGTCATATGCCCCCTGATGGCGCGTAAGTGAAACTACACACTGCAGTTGCGAGGCCTGAAGTTTACTTCACATACCAAACACGTGTTTATGGTTCTCACTACAGCTCAAATGTGGCGACTGCTCCGCCATGGTACGGTATTCACGTTGTCTTCATATTGCAAAGTTGTGTTTACAAGCTGGGTCCGGAAGCAAAGTTCTAATAAGTTAGAAAACAGACAATGTAAAATGCATACAAAAATGGCTGCCTTAGTTCCTTGAAATTTCCCCAAATTGAGCCATTGAAAACATTAGCACACGAGGAAAAGAATCAGTTTAAGATAGTTGTTCTAATGCCACAAACGCAGAAAAAGTAGTGCATATTTTATTTCTTAAAACTGGCAAATATTTCATTAAAGAGAGAAAAGAGACCATGATTTTGGTATTTTTTATTAACTTGATCAATGTCATGATTGTCCAATACATTTAGATTTAATTCCAGTTTACAGGCGAGTTAGCTTTGCCCGTTAGCCTGTTAGCTTCTTCTTCGTGATTCCATTAGTGTGTATTGGTGGCTCCGACCCGGTGGCACTCAAGTTGCAATTGTGGTTTTCTGGCTAGAGACACCAGGAGGAGATGATCATCCCATTAACACTTGTATTACCCCCATAGGGACTACGAAAAGGATTTATTACGGTAAACAAGTTACTTAGTACTGCTTTAAAAGCAGTACTAACATTATGCAATGCTTTGTGAAACAATTAAAAAAAATGTCAAAAGCAGATTGGTTGTGTTCAGTTTGGTTTCATTGGTTTAGATCTAGCTAAGTACATCATATTGCAGATTACCTTCATTATGCATATGCAAAGAGTATTTGTTTAAGAAGGAAAACCAAAAGATTGTTTTAAAAGTGAATCATTTGACAGCATTGAGTGTTGAATGAGTTCTAAATAAAATAAATGTTGAAGTTTAATGTCTTCCCAGATTTCTTCATTTACATAAATGAACGGTGCTGCAGTGGAGAGGGTGATCAGCACTAAGTTCCTGGGTGTGCACAGCACAGAGAACCTTTCCTGGACCATGCACACTACATCTCTGGTCAAGAAAAGTAATCAGCGGCTCTACTTTCTCCGCAAGTTAAGGAGAGCTAGAGTCCCAGCCTCTGTTATGTGCAACTTCTACAGTGGGACTATAGAGAGCATCCTGACCAGCTCCATCACTGTGTGGCACGGCACCAGCACTGCCTCCTGCCGGAGGAGCCTCCAGCGCATCGTGAGAGCAGCGGAGAAGATCTGTGGAGCTCCTCTCCCCTCCATTAAGGACATGTACTCCACCCGTCTCACCCGCAAAGCCGTCAGAATCACCAGGGACCCTACGCACCCATCACACAGTCTCTTCAAGGTAATGCCTTCAGAGAGGAGACTGCACAATCTACAGGCCAGGTCGAGTCGACTAAAAAATAGTTTCATACACAAGGCCATCGGGAAGCTGAACTTGACTTTTAGACAATAAAATGGTTTCAGTGTCTTGCCCAATGACAACACAACAGATCTTATATTTAAATCCTGTTAACCCTCCAGCGTACACCCACACACTTCTTCTAAAATGTGTACAGTAGTGTTAAAAATAAAGCGGTCCAACATGACTAACCAGTTTATTCACAGTTTTTGGTATAAATCATAGAACTACATGGACAACAATTTACCAGTAGGTGCAGTAGATTCTTAGAAACACAGACAGACCCAGCATTCATGGTATGCATGCTCTTACTTCTGTGTAGTTGAATATTCAATTGAATGGGATGTGTTCAAAAATAATAGCAGTGGGGAGTTCAATTGGTGAGGTTAATCATTCTGTGGAAAAACAGGTTTGAATCAGGTGGCCCTTATTTTAGGAAGTCAGCACATGTTATGCATTTCACTTTGAAATCCTGAAGAAAAATGAGTTGTTCAAGACATTGTTCAGAAGTACTGTGTTCTTTTGTGAAAAGGTTGATTGGAGGGGTTAAAACTGCTAAAGTCATCTCCAACGCGTTAAAATGGAAAGCAAAAACACAGACGCAGAAGAAAAATGGAAGACTACCACTAATAAATTCATCTTAAAAGATTCAGTAAACTGGATTTAATTCTGCAGTTGCTCAAGTTTACATTTCTAAAAACATAAAAATCTTATTTCACATTTACCTGTAACATTTTACTTTGGCTTCTGTTGAAACCATTAACCACTAAATCTACTGCGCTTGATGATTGGTTATTGCTCCCTGGAATTTCACTTATTGTAAGAGTAAACGAAAGTTAAAGAAATGTATTAGCAATCATCATCTGTCCTATGCAGTAATATCATTGAACTTGATACTCTAGTTTGACCAGCCTTTTTGTGCAGTACTTCAAAAAGATTTAGATGTTTTTTGTTTTTTTGTAACATCACCCAGGACATGTTGTTATATTGTGCGACCTACATTCTTTAGAAACAATGAGTGATATTATGATAAATGTTATTCTAAGTCTTGCCAATGGTGTTGTTTTGTCATGTACGCTACCAGATTTGTTTCTAGCAATATGTATCTTGTTATGTAGTATCTTGTAAAACGTATTGTTAAAAAAAAATTACATCTGTGCATAAAGTTCATTATTAAGCCTTTTATTGATCAGCTTTTCCATAGATGAGCCCAGGAGTCCAGTCCCACTTGTGTCATTTTATAAAAAGACATGACATTAAAAAAAAGAAATGGCATTCGTTCGAGTGAAGAGAGATTTTCAAAGCAAGTCATTGCAACAGCTATATGCAGGAGTAAAAAAATACAGACATTCTTACAATACTTGCTTTGACACTTTTTCAACACTTTTTGGTTGCTTTTTTTTGTCGCTTTTTCATCCTCGTTTTTGACTCTGTTTTGACACTTTCTTTGAGAAGCTTTTAGATTTGGGTAAAGCCAAACTGGAGAATTGTGCTTGGTTCAGGTGTGGGTTAAGAGGGATGACTGAAATATGTACTGATACAGATTTCATACAAGTAATTGTGACCATTCTAACTAATATGAACTAAGGTGAGAAAGCAGGGACATTGCGTTTATTTGCAGTATTATGGGTCTAGACTCAAGGTCATTGATTTGTGGATCCATAAAATGAACTGCACTTCTCATATGCTGCGTACCTGTATTCTGCTGCGTTACCACCAGATGGAGCTAGTGTTATTTTAATTGTTTGAGGTATTATTGCCTCTAGGGGTCACCATTTTACAGTCATATCGAGCCTTTGCTGGATACATCTGTGAAACACACAGCCTCATACGTTTTCTTCAGTAGTTGTTCTGAAATATCCTCAAACTCTCTTTGTTTAGGAGCCGCTTTCAACTGTCGCCTCTTTCTTTAGAGCGGCTAAAGACTGAAATATCATCGACTGCCTAACGGACACAAGAAACCTCTTCACCTGAACCGAGCAGTTTCTCCAGTTTGGCATTACCCAAATCTAAAAGCTTCTTGAAAACGGTGTCAAAAGAGAGACGAAAACGAGGATGAAATTGCAACAAAAAAGTGTCAAACGTGACAAAAAAAGTGACAAAGTGATGAAATTGCAACAATAAAGCAAGTGACAAAAGAGCAACTAAAAAGTAACAAAAGAGCAAGCAAAGTGACAAACGAGCGATGAAAGTGCAGCAAAAAATGTGATGAAACACAATAAAAGACACAAAAAGTGACAAAAACGTGACATGAACTCAACTAAAAAGTGACAAACTCAACAAGAGTGACACATGTTTTAGGAGGTGAGTGACTCACAGCAAAGGAACATGTTTGTACATTTATGAGGTGATGAAAAAATAAATGCTTGTATTTCAATTTTAGTTATTGGGTAAAATTCTACACGGTGTGGCTTTAAGACAATCACAAAAACTATTTTAAACTAGTCAATGAGAGAAATTTAACAGTGGTGCAGCTGAAGAAAAAAATAAATCAACACTCCCCTGTCCCTGATTTGGGCAGCCTCTCTGCACTCACAACAAAGGTCAATTATTCAAACTTCCCAGTACTTTCTAAATAAGCTGTGAACAAAAAAGACAACACAAATCAACCATATTTACATCAGTTTATTTATCACTGCTCTAAGTGCTTCATGGTGCAGCACAGTCAGAAGGACACCGCTGCAGCACCGTCTCACCTCAGCTGGAGCTCCCCTCTGTGGCGCCTGTGCACTCCAGTGACCTGCCACCTCCAGCAAGAGAGAGGAAGACAGCAGGTCGGCTCACGATCAGAAGGTCAGGGGTTGGATTCCCGGCTCCTGCAGGAGCACACCGTCGTTGGGTCCTTGCCTCGGTACCTGCAAACATTGGTGCATGAATGAGAGTGTGAAGGAGTGAGTGGTTCCTTGATGCAAAGCGCTATATACTGTAAGTTGAGAGCATTTACCATTTACCAAGAGCAGCGGCCTCCTAAGAAATCACAGGTCCCACGTCCCTCTGGAGCTGTGTTTGTGTGGTGTTGGGCCAGGACGCCCTACTGGTGCGATGTTCACTCCCGGATGTGGACGGCTCCATGTTTCCTGTAAACAAACAAAACAAACACACACACACCCTACCAAGGAAAACACACGTCTTTTCATCTTTACTATTGTAGCATTAGATGAAAATCATGCTGCAGTTTTGATTAAGGTGAATTTTAAATTAACATTTTATTATAATATTTTTATTAATGATAATAAGCCCCGTCTATACACGTTTCGTATTTTTGACAAACCAATCAAATCAAGTGCAAAGAGGCAAGTCAAGTCTTTTTATGACACGGTACATTAAAAAACAAGATAAACGGGGAAGGAGGGAGTGTCCCACAAACTGATGAGTTCATGGACAAACCCAAATCTCCGCGTTACAGTTTATCACAGTCAGTAAGCGTCTCCAAAGACACACTACCTTACATTACAACAGTCAGCCATTCACCCATTCACTCTGTCCACCCACACATCCACACTGGAGGCAAGGCGGGTCAAGTGTCTTGCCCAAGGACACAACAACAGTGTGCACTGCCAGTATAAGAGATCGAACCACCAACCTTTGAGTGTTAGAGGTCAAACTCTACCAGCTGAGCCACTGCGACCCCATAACAGGAGAACAGGGATTGTCCGACCAGCGACCAGCTGGTCAACAAACCCAGACCTCCTGATCCAAATGTTCAGTTCAAACACGCAGCCAATATAGACGTCAAATGGAATATTTACACAAAACGCACAGTGAAGGAGTCGCACCGGCAACTATCGGGCTATGGGCCGATCCTGTGTGGAACTAGTTACGGCACACAGCTATGACTAAGAAGAAAAAATGTACGAAATATTGGAAATATATCGTTTTTTAAAACACGCACACACCTACCTTTACATTTGAAAACTGGAAACACGGCCCCTACTACATGAAAGATTTTTTTTGTCTTTTTGTTTTCAACACACACAAATACTACTATTACTACTACATGAAATATTTTTTTTGTCTTTGTTTTTGCAGCACACACAGCTATGACTAAGTAATGACTATATACAGGTTATAGCGCGGCGATGTGGAAGGTGGTAAATGTCGCCGATACGTTTCCAGGTCCAAAGCTTTGAGGCTAAAACTCCGTCCTCGTCTGACTCTGGGTCCTGGAGCAGGTGGGGGTAGTGGAAGAAAATAGCAGGTGAAGCCTCTGGACGTTTTCTTAAGAGGAGAGACGCGGGCGCTTGAAGTCGTCCACCTCGTCTTCGTCATCTTCGTCCCTGCTGCGCTTGGATCCGCCGAGGGGCAGAAAGTCCGGAGCAGGACCTGAAGACACATCCAGGACGGGACGGGAGGGTCCAGGGGGAGAGAGCTGACGGAGGTCCTGACGGTGAAGCGCTTCCTCGAACATCCTCTGTGCTGCGCGGAAGGCTGGAGACGGGCTCTCTGCTCGCTGCTGTGGGGCAGGGATCTGGGGAAGACCCACTGGCTCCACAGCTTGAGCAGGAGGGGCCCGCCAGCCAGCCCAAAACTCTTCTGGAGGGAAGCGCTGGTCGTCCTCTTCACCTTCTTCTTCCTCCGAGAGACTGCTGTCGCCAGAGTCCGTGTCCTCCTCCTCTTCGCCAGAGTCTGCAGAGTCTTCCTCTTCCTCGTCCTCCTCTTCATCAGAAGACTCTAGGAAAAAAAAAGGAAAACCATTTACCCCAAACGGATCGATGTCGTCCTCGTTCTGCCACGGGGCGTCCGCGTCCACCGGGTCTTCCCACAGGTCGACAAACGGTACGTCCCACAGAAGGTCTGAAACATACAAACATAAGCAACTTACAGGAACATGTAATAACTATTAACCAATTTATATTAATTCAATCCAATCCACTTTATTTATATAGGACATTTTATAAACCAGCGTTTCCAAAGTATAAGATCGACAGTATATAGGAATTAAAAATCAGTCATTCAACTAAAAACATAAATACAAATTACCATAAATTAAATATGAAAATATTATTTCTTAATAATAAAACATTAAAAACTATTGCAATAAGTAAGTTAAATATTACTGACCTCAGTCTGGTATCTCTTGCATAAGTTCCCAGGGCACCTGACAGTGCCATCTAAACCTAAGAATGCACTAAAGTCAACTGAAGCAATATTGATCAGCTTTTAAGCATAGCCAATACATTTCTGAAACAAATCTGCCAGTTTACAATGTTGGATTTACATCAATGAATTTCGATGCCCAGAAACTAAACTTCCTTTGATTTCCAACAAATTCCTTGATAATGTTTTACTGAGGACTCCTACTGATAAATTGAAGCCATTTTTGGATCAGGTTTTAACCAAGCCCGAAAAGAAATCGAGTGAAAGTTGCTAACTAGCTAGCTGTAAACGCGACTAGATCAACTTGACCACTCTCGACCAAAACAAGATGCCCAAAAACTAAACGACCTTACTTTTCCAACAAATTCCTTGATAACATTTTACTTAGGACTCCTACTGATACATTTAAGCCATTTTGACCAGGTAATAACCAAAACCGAAAAAGAAATCGTCGAGTGAAAGTTGCTAACACCTGTAAAACTAACCATTTCGTCAACTTTACCACTTTTGGCCAGAACACGACGCCCAGAAACTAAACGACCTTAGTTTTCCAACAAATTCCTTGATAACATTTTACTTAGGACTCCTACTGACACATTTAAGCCATTTTGATCAGGTAATAACCAAAACCGAAAAAGAAATCGTCGAGTGAAAGTTGCTAACTATGTAAAACGGCCCATTTCATCAACTTAAGCATTAGCAAAGGCCTCATTGCCCTGACACTGACAAAACTGTTACTACCATTGAACATTCAAGCTATTTTACCGATATTTGTTGATATACAGTCGCATAATTTAAAGATACTTACCACGAAGAGAGAGCTCCAACTCCAGATGTGAAGGTGCCATTAAGTCTTTGTCAGTTCGTAAATCTGCAAAAACACACACACAACCACAGAAACAAAGTGTTAGAAAGTGTTTGAATGTGTATTTGACCAATAATTGACATAAACCTATTAAGAAATGAAGATACAAACCTCACGTGAAATCTCCACTCCAGGGTCGAAGTGGAAAGAACGATTCTAGCCAAGTCGCTCTTTAAATAGTACCCTGTTGCCATGGCAATGACGCAGTGCGTGTCTATCTGGATTTTTAAGAAATACAATTAATTTGTAAAACAGGATGGAGAGCCTCATAGCAATAGCTTCTTTTAATTTTAATTTTATTTTTGAACCAATTAAAACAGTTATATGTTGGGCGAGCATAGGCCTACCAAAAGGGGCGAGGGAGCAATCAGTTATTGATACAATGAAAAACAGGTCCCAGCATTGGCGTCCGATGCTGAGATAGTTATGCCCCTAGTCCTGTCCATCCTCCTGCTCTTGAAAGCTGTGTTGATGTTTCTTGTCCTGGATGTGGTGCAGATGGTAGAGCGGGTATCTCATGATTGGAAGGTTGGGGGTTTGCAAGTGCAGTGTCGTTGTGTCCTTTGGCAAGACACTGGACATTTCTCATTAGTCCAGTGGTTATAAACCTTTTTTGTCTCATAACCAGATTATTCACAGTTTTTGGTATAAATCATGGAACTACATGGACAACAATTTACCAGTAGGTGCAGTAGATTCTTAGAAACACAGACAGACCCAGCATTCATGGTATGCTCTTACTTCTGTGTAGTTGAATATTCAATTGAATGGGATGTGTTCAAAAATAATAGCAGTGGGGAGTTCAATTGGTGAGGTTAATCATTCTGTGGAAAAACAGGTTTGAATCAGGTGGCCCTTATTTTAGGAAGTCAGCACATGTTATGCATTTCACTTTGAAATCCTGAAGAAAAATTAGTTGTTCAAGACATTGTTCAGAAGTACTGTGTTCTTTTGTGAAAAGGTTGATTGGAGGGGTTAAAACTGCTAAAGTCATCTCCAACGCGTTAAAATGGAAAGCAAAAACACAGACGCAGAAGAAAAATGGAAGACTACCACTAATAAATTCATCTTAAAAGATTCAGTAAACTGGATTTAATTCTGCAGTTGCTCAAGTTTACATTTCTAAAAACATAAAAATCTTATTTCACATTTACCTGTAACATTTTACTTTAGCTTCTGTTGAAACCATTAACCACTAAATCTACTGCGCTTGATGATTGGTTATTGCTCCCTGGAATTTCACTTATTGTAAGAGTAAACGAAAGTTAAAGAAATGTATTAGCAAAAATCATCTGTCCTATGCAGTAATATCATTGAACTTGACCAGCCTCTTTGTGCAGTACTTCAAAAAGATTTAGATGTTTTTTTGTTTTTTTGTAACATCACCCAGGACATGTTGTTATATTGTGCGACCTACATTCTTTAGAAACAATGAGTGATGTAGAAGCCATATACACCTCCGACCACTGGGTGGCATGGTAGGCTTTTATGTGTAGGTACCTCCCACTACTTAAGTGGGCCAATTATGAGAACCAGGTGTTACAGAGTGTGGAGGTACTGTCTTTTGACCGTGTCAATGAAGGAAAGCTATGGCAAATAAAGGACATTTGTCAAACTATTGAAGTATTTTGGACTTCTATGGGAGGAGGCACGCGTCAGAAACCCATTTACACTTTGTAATCAAGTGGCTTTGTGGTACAGGGCTACCTGGCTGCTACATTAGTCAAAAGACACCTCATGAGGAGGGTTTTGTTTGGAATGAAGGAGGTTGAAAGCATGCAGGTCTTCCTCTTTGATAGTCATATTTAAGTGCCCGGACAGCGGCAAGGCAGCAGCTTTGTGCACAAGATGGAGTTCACCGGATGGATTGGAGTGGACGCAGTACACCCAGCGCAAAGGCCCTGCTAAAGGCTGGACCGACACCTTGATGGAGCCTGGCCTCATTGAAGTTGTTGAGTGGATCCATTTGGATAAAGAAATTGGCTACTGTGTGAGTGACAATGACTACGTCTACAAAAAAATCTAAATATTCCGTTACTGCTGCTCGCTTAGAAACTGAAGCAAATATTGCTGCGCTCTTGGTCAGAAGAGCAGCATTGGTACAGAAACATGCATTGGAAGAGCAAATAGGAATTATTAAAAGGAAAAAAGAAGAACTTGAACTTAAAATTAAGATGGCTGAGACCAAGGCAAAGCTCACTGTATTGGTGTCTACTAAAGTGAGTAAGAAAACCGCTTCACACAAAGTAACATCAGAAGAAGTGACTGTGGGTCTATCACTCGACCAAAATGTTGTTGCCTCATTATCACCTGTGACTATATCTCCAGTCACTCCAGATGAAGATACAGGGGCCGGTGTGGACAACAACCTCTTCACGATACACACCGAGACTACTTCACACACCTGTGACTACATCACTCATGAGCCATCATCATCTTCAAGACAGGAACCGATTCTGATATTGAAAGATGCTGAGCATTCCTCCAAAATAATGGAACCCTCGGAGGCTGCCAACAGTGACGGTATAGGGCCAAACACTGTTGATTCCCCATTGGTGCAGGGGTTTGGAGCCCCTCAGGGGAGTGCAGGACAGGGTAGGACAGGCCTCCAGGATTTTCTGACAGTAGCTGCCGTGGAAAGCGTTACTGAGGATGGAGGAAGCCAAAACCATCTGAAATTTGAGATCATGACCAAAAGTTACTTGGATGCCACTCTGAATGATGTCACAGCTCACATTTTCATTTTGGACAATTCTTCTTGGCCTATTAACAACATGGACAAGTCTCAAGCTCTTTTCCTTCTGAAAATGCCCAGAGCTTTCAAGAGGAAGCGATGGAAAGTATAATCTGTGGAATGAACATTGAAAGATGACAAAAGTGTGATTAGCAATGGAATATCTAAAATGTAACAGTTTGAATGTATTGTAATGCACTACATATAAATGTGATGCCCTAAAAAAAACGAACAAAATAAAAAACTGGAAAATTGTGTATATACTGTAACATGGCTTATTTTTGCTAAAATTTGTAATTGTTCTAGCTTCTGCTGTAAACAATTAAGGGGCCGGTGTGTAGAAGCCATATACACCTCCGACCACTGGGTGGCATGGTAGGCTTTTATGTGTAGGTACCTCCCACTACTTAAGTGGGCCAATTATGAGAACCAGGTGTTACAGAGTGTGGAGGTACTGTCTTTTGACCGTGTCAATGAAGGAAAGCTATGGCAAATAAAGGACATTTGTCAAACTATTGAAGTATTTTGGACTTCTATGGGAGGAGGCACGCGTCAGAAACCCATTTACACTTTGTAATCAAGTGGCTTTGTGGTACAGGGCTACCTGGCTGCTACAAGTGATATTATGATAAATGTTATTCTAAGTCTTGCCAATGGTGTTGTTTTGTCATGTACGCTACCAGATTTGTTTCCAGCAATATGTATCTTGTTATGTAGTATCTTGTAAAACGTATTGTTAAAATCTACATCTGTGCATAAAGTTCATTATTAAGCCTTTTACTGATCAGCTTTTCCATAGATGAGCCCAGGAGTCCAGCCCCACTTGTGTCATTTTATAAAAAGACATGACATTAAAAAAAAGAAATGGCATTCGTTCGAATGAAGAGAGATTTTCAAAGCAAGTCATTGCAACAGCTATATGCAGGAGTAAAAAAATACAGACATTCTTACAATACTTGCTTTGACACTTTTTCAACACTTTTTGGTTGCTTTTTTTTTTTGTCGCTTTTTCATCCTCGTTTTTGACTCTGTTTTGACACTTTGTTTGAGAAGCGTTTAGATTTGGGTAAAGCCAAACTGGAGAATTGTGCTTGGTTCAGGTGTGGGTTAAGAGGGATGACTGAAATATGTACTGATACAGATTTCATACAAGTAATTGTGACCATTCTAACTAATATGAACTAAGGTGAGAAAGCAGGGACATTGCGTTTATTTGCAGTATTATGGGTCTAGACTCAAGGTCATTGATTTGTGGATCCATAAAATGAACTGCACTTCTCATTGCTGCGTACCTGTATTCTGCTGCGTTACCACCAGATGGAGCTAGTGTTATTTTAATTGTTTGAGGTATTATTGCCTCTAGGGGTCACCATTTTACAGTCATATCGAGCCTTTGCTGGATACATCTGTGAAACACACAGCCTCATACGTTTTCTTCAGTAGTTGTTCTGAAATATCCTCTCTTTGTTTAGGAGCCGCTTTCAACTGTCGCCTCTTTCTTTAGAGCGGCTAAAGACTGAAATATCATCGACTGCCTAACGGACACAAGAAACCTCTTCACCTGAACCGAGCAGTTTCTCCAGTTTGGCATTACCCAAATCTAAAAGCTTCTTGAAAACGGTGTCAAAAGAGAGACGAAAACGAGGATGAAATTGCAACAAAAAAGTGTCAAACGTGACAAAAAAAGTGACAAAGTGATGAAATTGCAACAATAAAGCAAGTGACAAAAGAGCAACGAAAAAGTAACAAAAGAGCAAGCAAAGTGACAAACAAGCGATGAAAGTGCAGCAAAAAATGTGATGAAACACAATAAAAGAGACACAAAAAGTGACAAAAACGTGACATGAACTCAACTAAAAAGTGACAAACTCAACAAGAGTGACACATGTTTTAGGAGGTGAGTGACTCACAGCAAAGGAACATGTTTGTACATTTATGAGGTGATGAAAAAATAAATGCTTGTATTTCAATTTTAGTTATTGGGTAAAATTCTACACGGTGTGGCTTTAAGACAATCACAAAACCTATTTTAAACTAGTCAATGAGAGAAATTTAACAGTGGTGCAGCAGAAAAAAATAAATCAACACTCCCCTGTCCCTGATTTGGGCAGCCTCTCTGCACTCACAACAAAGGTCAATTATTCAAACTTCCCAATACTTTCTAAATAAGCTGTGAACAAAAAAGACAACACAAATCAACCATATTTACATCAGTTTATTTATCACTGCTCTAAGTGCTTCATGGTGCAGCACAGTCAGAAGGACACCGCTGCAGCACCGTCTCACCTCAGCTGGAGCTCCCCTCTGTGGCGCCTGTGCACTCCAGTGACCTGCCACCTCCAGCAAGAGAGGAAGACAGCAGGTCGGCTCACGATCAGAAGGTCAGGGGTTGGATTCCCGGCTCCTGCAGGAGCACACCGTCGTTGGGTCCTTGCCTCGGTACCTGCAAACATTGGTGCATGAATGAGAGTGTGAAGGAGTGAGTGGTTCCTTGATGCAAAGCGCTATATACTGTAAGTTGAGAGCATTTACCATTTACCAAGAGCAGCGGCCTCCTAAGAAATCACAGGTCCCACGTCCCTCTGGAGCTGTGTTTGTGTGGTGTTGGGCCAGGACGCCCTACTGGTGCGATGTTCACTCCCGGATGTGGACGGCTCCATGTTTCCTGTAAACAAACAAAACAAACACACACACACCCTACCAAGGAAAACACACGTCTTTTCATCTTTACTATTGTAGCATTAGATGAAAATCATGCAGCAGTTTTGATTAAGGTGAATTTTAAATTAACATTTTATTATAATATTTTTATTAATGATAATAAGCCCCGTCTATACACGTTTCGTATTTTTGACAAACCAATCAAATCAAGTGCAAAGAGGCAAGTCAAGTCTTTTTATGACACAGTACATTAAAAAACAAGATAAACGGGGAAGGAGGGAGTGTCCCACAAACTGATGAGTTCACGGACAAACCCAAATCTCCGCGTTACAGTTTATCACAGTCAGTAAGCGTCTCCAAAGACACACTACCTTACATTACAACAGTCAGCCATTCACCCATTCACTCTGTCCACCCACACATCCACACTGGAGGCAAGGCGGGTCAAGTGTCTTGCCCAAGGACACAACAACAGTGTGCACTGCCAGTATAAGAGATCGAACCACCAACCTTTGAGTGTTAGAGGTCAAACTCTACCAGCTGAGCCACTGCTGCCCCATAACAGGAGAACAGGGATTGTCCGACCAGCGACCAGCTGGTCAACAAACCCAGACCTCCTGATCCAAATGTTCAGTTCAAACACAGCCAATATAGACGTCAAATGGAATATTTACACAAAACGCACAGTGAAGGAGTCGCACCGGCAACTATCGGGCTATGGGCCGATCCTGTGTGGAACTAGTTACGGCACACATCTACAACTGCAGGAAAAGTGCTAACACACCGAGTTGAAACCGTTGTCTTTTTCTCTTAAAGCACACACAGCTATGACTAAGAAGAAAAAATGTACGAAATATTGGAAATATATCGTTTTTTAAAACACGCACACACCTACCTTTACATTTGAAAACTGGAAACACGGCCCCTACTACATGAAAGATTTTTTTTGTCTTTTTGTTTTCAACACACACAAATACTACTATTACTACTACATGAAATATTTTTTTTGTCTTTGTTTTGGAAGCACACACAGCTATGACTAAGTAATGACTATATACAGGGTATAGCGCGGCGATGTGGAAGGTGGTAAATGTCGCCGATACGTTTCCAGGTCCAAAGCTTTGAGGCTAAAACTCCGTCCTCGTCTGACTCTGGGTCCTGGAGCAGGTGGGGGTAGTGGAAGAAAATAGCAGGTGAAGCCTCTGGACGTTTTCTTAAGAGGAGAGACGCGGGCGCTTGAAGTCGTCCACCTCGTCTTCGTCATCTTCGTCCCTGCTGCGCTTGGATCCGCCGAGGGGCAGAAAGTCCGGAGCAGGACCTGAAGACACATCCAGGACGGGACGGGAGGGTCCAGGGGGAGAGAGCTGACGGAGGTCCTGACGGTGAAGCGCTTCCTCGAACATCCTCTGTGCTGCGCGGAAGGCTGGAGACGGGCTCTCTGCTCGCTGCTGTGGGGCAGGGATCTGGGGAAGACCCACTGGCTCCACAGCTTGAGCAGGAGGGGCCCGCCAGCCAGCCCAAAACTCTTCTGGAGGGAAGCGCTGGTCGTCCTCTTCACCTTCTTCTTCCTCCGAGAGACTGCTGTCGCCAGAGTCCGTGTCCTCCTCCTCTTCGCCAGAGTCTGCAGAGTCTTCCTCTTCCTCGTCCTCCTCTTCATCAGAAGACTCTAGGAAAAAAAAAGGAAAACCATTTACCCCAAACGGATCGATGTCGTCCTCGTTCTGCCACGGGGCGTCCGCGTCCACCGGGTCTTCCCACAGGTCGACAAACGGTACGTCCCACAGAAGGTCTGAAACATACAAACATAAGCAACTTACAGGAACATGTAATAACTATTAACCAATTTATATTAATTCAATCCAATCCACTTTATTTATATAGGACATTTTATAAACCAGCGTTTCCAAAGTATAAGATCGACAGTATATAGGAATTAAAAATCAGTCATTCAACTAAAAACATAAATACAAATTACCATAAATTAAATATGAAAATATTATTTCTTATTAATAAAACATTAAAAACTATTGCAATAAGTAAGTTAAATATTACTGACCTCAGTCTGGTATCTCTTGCATAAGTTCCCAGGGCACCTGACAGTGCCATCTAAACCTAAGAATGCACTAAAGTCAACTGAAGCAATATTGATCAGCTTTTAAGCATAGCCAATACATTCTGAAACAAATCTGCCAGTTTACAATGTTGGATTTACATCAATGAATTTCGATGCCCAGAAACTAAACTTCCTTTGATTTCCAACAAATTCCTTGATAATGTTTTACTGAGGACTCCTACTGATAAATTGAAGCCATTTTTGGATCAGGTTTTAACCAAGCCCGAAAAGAAATCGAGTGAAAGTTGCTCACTAGCTAGCTGTAAACGCGACTAGATCATCAACTTGACCACTTTCGACCAAAACAAGATGCCCAAAAACTAAACGACCTTACTTTTCCAACAAATTCCTTGATAACATTTTACTTAGGACTCCTACTGATACATTTAAGCCATTTTGACCAGGTAATAACCAAAACCGAAAAAGAAATCGTCGAGTGAAAGTTGCTAACACCAGTAAAACTAACCATTTCGTCAACTTTACCACTTTTGGCCAGAACACGACGCCCAGAAACTAAACGACCTTAGTTTTCCAACAAATTCCTTGATAACATTTTACTTAGGACTCCTACTGACACATTTAAGCCATTTTGATCAGGTAATAACCAAAACCGAAAAAGAAATCGTCGAGTGAAAGTTGCTAACTATGTAAAACGGCCCATTTCATCAACTTAAGCATTAGCAAAGGCCTCATTGCCCTGACACTGACAAAACTGTTACTACCATTGAACATTCAAGCTATTTTACCGATATTTGTTGATATACAGTCGCATAATTTAAAGATACTTACCACGAAGAGAGAGCTCCAACTCCAGATGTGAAGGTGCCATTAAGTCTTTGTCAGTTCGTAAATCTGCAAAAACACACACACAACCACAGAAACAAAGTGTTAGAAAGTGTTTGAATGTGTATTTGACCAATAATTGACATAAACCTATTAAGAAATGAAGATACAAACCTCACGTGAAATCTCCACTCCAGGGTCGAAGTGGAAAGAACGATTCTAGCCAAGTCGCTCTTTAAATAGTACCCTGTTGCCATGGCAATGACGCAGTGCGTGTCTATCTGGATTTTTAAGAAATACAATTAATTTGTAAAACAGGATGGAGAGCCTCATAGCAATAGCTTCTTTTTATTTTAATTTTATTTTTGAACCAATTAAAACAGTTATATGTTGGGCGAGCATAGGCCTACCAAAAGGGGCGAGGGAGCAATCAGTTATTGATACAATGAAAAACAGGTCCCAGTATTGGCGTCCGATGCTGAGATAGTTATGCCCCTAGTCCTGTCCATCCTCCTGCTCTTGAAAGCTGTGTTGATGTTTCTTCACCTGGATGTGGTGCAGATGGTAGAGCGGGTATCTCATGATTGGAAGGTTGGGGGTTTGCAAGTGCAGTGTCGTTGTGTCCTTTGGCAAGACACTGGACATTTCTCATTAGTCCAGTGGTTATAAACCTTTTTTGTCTCATAACCAGATTATTCACAGTTTTTGGTATAAATCATGGAACTACATGGACAACAATTTACCAGTAGGTGCAGTAGATTCTTAGAAACACAGACAGACCCAGCATTCATGGTATGCATGCTCTTACTTCTGTGTAGTTGAATATTCAATTGAATGGGATGTGTTCAAAAATAATAGCAGTGGGGAGTTCAATTGGTGAGGTTAATCATTCTGTGGAAAAACAGGTTTGAATCAGGTGGCCCTTATTTTAGGAAGTCAGCACATGTTATGCATTTCACTTTGAAATCCTGAAGAAAAATGAGTTGTTCAAGACATTGTTCAGAAGTACTGTGTTCTTTTGTGAAAAGGTTGATTGGAGGGGTTAAAACTGCTAAAGTCATCTCCAACGCGTTAAAATGGAAAGCAAAAACACAGACGCAGAAGAAAAATGGAAGACTACCACTAATAAATTCATCTTAAAAGATTCAGTAAACTGGATTTAATTCTGCAGTTGCTCAAGTTTACATTTCTAAAAACATAAAAATCTTATTTCACATTTACCTGTAACATTTTACTTTGGCTTCTGTTGAAACCATTAACCACTAAATCTACTGCGCTTGATGATTGGTTATTGCTCCCTGGAATTTCACTTTTTGTAAGAGTAAACGAAAGTTAAAGAAATGTATTAGCAATCATCATCTGTCCTATGCAGTAATATCATTGAACTTGATACTCTAGTTTGACCAGCCTTTTTGTGCAGTACTTCAAAAAGATTTAGATGGTTTTTTTTTTTTTGTAACATCACCCAGGACATGTTATATTGTTCGACCTACATTCTTTAGAAATAATGAGTGATATTATGATAAATGTTATTCTAAGTCTTGCCAATGGTGTTGTTTTGTCATGTGCGCTACCAGATTTGTTTCTAGCAATATGTATCTTGTCTCGTAAAACGTATTGGTAAAAAAAAAATTACCAATACGTAAATAAATACAGACTCAGGCCTGTGATTGACAAGCCTGAGTCGCCTTACAGGTAAACAGCCCTCTCCCTCCTCACTGCTGGAGGCAGGGCCAGGGCCATGTGTGGGAGCGTTTCATTTCATTGGAGTGTTTGTGCTGCAGGGCAAGTGTCATACACTTTGGTTCAAAGAATAAAAAGAATAATCTGTTGAAGGCTAATGCCGAAACGTAATCATATCATCATTAAAAAATGGACATCAGCTTGAGTATGCGATGCTGTTTTTTGATATTATTAAGATTTTCCTCAACATCTGCACCTCTGAGACTACTTCTGGTGTGCGTTGCTTCTCTTTTCCCACTGATGCAAAAACTCTGCACTGGGAAGTTTTATACAAAGTGACTGTATCGTTGCATGTAAATACACTGTATGTATATAACTATCATGATTTAAAAATATATATATATTTGGCTAAAAGCCACCATGTTAAAAGTGACCCTAACATTATACAATGCTTTGTGAAACAATTTTAAAATTTGAAATGAGTCAAAGCAGGTTGATTGTGTTTGGTTAGGTTTCATTGGTCAAGTACATCATATTGCAGATTACCTTCATTATGCATATGCCAAGAGTATTTTTTATTTTAAGAAGGAAAATAAAAAGATTGTTTTAAAAGTGAATAATTTGACAGCAATGAATTTCTGAGTGTTGAATGAGTTCAAAATAAAATGTTGACGTTTACGGTCTTCTCAGATTTCTTCATTTACATAATAAAATATTGCTCTTATTTATTTGTGAGAAGAATGTCCAGCCCGGATATGACTCGGACTCCCTCAACAATTCTACGTTCCCTAACCTATTGCTGGGTTGCATGTGACGTCACAGCGTTCTAAAGGCCAATACTATTATATGGAGGAAAAATTATTTTGTTTTTGAGGACATTTTTGGTCTTGTACAGCGAGATCTTGAACCCAGTGACTGCTACTAATGATCATTTTTGTAATTTATACATTTTCTTTTGAGCTACAACTCTAAAGTGTAATGCTGTTAATAGGAAAAACTGGCTCCTGCCCCCCCGCTGGGTCCGGTGACATCAAATTCTTGAAGCTGCAACCCAGCAATACGCACCTATGTTACCGATAAGAAATGTCCAGTACACCTTATTTCCTCATTACCATTCACATTGGCCTAAACATGATTCAGTACATGCATGCAATTCCCCAATTTAGACAAAAGAAAAGACCCTTACCACAAATAATACTTATGTTTTTTTTTATTTTGACAGATCTTGCAAATAGAAAAGGGAAAACCTCGTATGTTCACCAACTTAGAATGAAACATTGAGACGAATATTCATCGTTCGGATAGAGCCGACCTGGTTGAAATGTCTAGGCCAGTGCATTTAAATAAAACAAAACTTTAAAAAAGTGACTATGCTCACACTGTTTTGACTAAAGTTACACCCTCACACACACAAACACCCTCACACACACACACACACACACACACACACACACACACACACACACACACACACACACACACACACACACACACACCCACACAACACACCCACACAAACACACACACACCCACACAAACACACACACACACCCACACAAACACACAAAAGAATATTTTTAGTTAATGTCCTAACCGTGGACAGTTAGGACATTAGCACCGAATGGCTTCCACACTGTTGGGAGGTCAGGGCGGCTGAGTGAGTCGGACAATGATGAGTCCGCCTACAGGAGAGAGGTGGAACGGCTGGCGTCCTGGTGCAGCCACAACAACCTGGAGCTGAACGCCCAGAAGACAGTGGAGATGATCGTGGACTTTAGGAAAGACACAGCCCCACCGTCCCCCCTCGCCCTGACAGACTCTCCCACCCCCATTTCCATCGTCGACTCCTTCCGTTTCCTGGGCACCACCATCACCCAGGACCTCAGATGGGAGCCAACCATCAGCTCCCTCATCAAGAAGGCCCAGCAGAGGATGTTCTTCCTGCGGCAGCTGAAGAAACTCAAGCTGCCAACCAGGATGCTGGTGCAGTTCTACACGGCCATCATCGAGTCCATCCTCACCTCCCATTTTTCCACATCTAGCCTGTCTACTCCTCCAAACATGGACTTTTACTGAAAAACTGGAGACTTCACCTTTTGTAACTGTCAAAATAAAGACGCCATGTTAACCACCCATACAGCCACACGGTTATTGCATTAATATAAACTTTTTCTCCCATAAAAAGTTGCATTCAATCAATAAATGGTAAAAAAAAAGAAAAGACGAAAATGCTGTTCAGTCTAAAACTACGGCCGAAAACCAATAAATAAATCTAATTATTTCAAAATAAAACTGAATGTGGCAAAACAGTACCTTGAAGTATACCTTGAAGTAGCCTCAAGAAAAAACATTGCTAATGTCAAGACAAGTAAAAGACAAATAATAAAGTTTCCCTTTTTTGTGTTTGTTATCTGCAAGGAAAACACAGTAAAGTTTTCTTTGTTCGCTATATGTTGGTTGGCCCTCCTAATTTTATGAAAACATGAAACCCCACTCTCGTAATAACGAGATAATCCACTGAGGAAAAAAAAATATTCGGAAAACTGATTTTTTATATATATATTTTTTTTACTGACTACAATGCTACATGTACTCTCTTAAGTTGTATAAAACTGTACCTATTTTGTTTGTACTTACTTTTATAATAATAATAAAAAAACTAAAAAAAAACTCTCCCCTGTGTTTTTTGACAAAATGTAAACAAACCAAACAAGCATGCAAGCGCCCCCTAAAGGCGCGTGACTGAAACTACACAATGCAGTGGTGAGGCCTGAAAAGTTCCGTTTTCTTCACAAACCAACTTCCTGCACGTGTTTATGGTGCCCACTCACCAGCACTACAGCCTTATAGTAGATCCATGACTACAGTTCAAAGATGGATCTGTCGACTGCTCAGCCATGGTACGGTATTCACGTTTTCTTCATATTGCAAAGTTGTGTTTTCATGCCGGGTCCAGGAACAAAGTCTTAAGTTAGAAAACAGAAAATGCATACACAAATGCCTGCCCGAGTTCCTTGACGTTGCACATGGATCGCGCAAGCCATTGAAAACATTGGCCCACGAGGGAAAGAATCTGTATTTTTTTCAGATATTTCTTCGGGGTTTATACAGACAGAAACAAGTCAAATTTAATGCGTTTTAGCGCCCAAATACTATATTCTAATGCCAAAACCGCAACAAATGCATTTCTTAAAACTGGCTAACGTTTCATCAAACAGAGAAAAGATAAAACGGGTAACTTTTGAGCAAAAGAAAAGTGGTACATTTCAGCCAAAACCGCAACTTAATATGTTTTAGATCATCATTGTTGTATTTTTGATTATACTGTAAACAAAACAAAACAAAGTTAAAACATAATGCTTCAGTAAATTTTGATTGAATGCTAGTTTGAATCTAATTAATGCTTTGTAAGGACATTTAAGGCCTTGATTTAGGCTAATGACCTGTTGCAAGTAGTATTCATTGGGTGATTCACCTTTTATTTCCCTATCATCCCACTCCATGCTTGCAACAGTGATTTGTCTGGTAAGAGGGTCAGGTCAGCAAATTATGTCACATTAATTTTTCAGAGAAAGCCATCAAGTGGATGAAATCATATCTTACCAATAGAACGCAGTGTGCTGTGGTCAACAGTGTCAAATCGCCCTATCGAGGGTGCATTGTGGGAGTACCACAGGGCTCCATTCTAGGACCAGTTCTTTTTTCGCTCTACATAAACGATATTCCAGAAGCATGCAGAAACACCCAGATACAGATGTATGCAGAGTACACTCAATGACATCATCAGTAGTTGTTGCATCAGATGAGATATGTCACCGCATTCCTGTTACCAATTTGGAATGTATGTCAAGTATGTTGTTTTTTTTTCACATTTATTTAATCATATCTAAATGAAATTTAGTTTCAATGGGTACAACATGTGGTTCTGTGCTAGTTAGCATTAGCTTGCAAATGGCAAATTTGGTTATTTCTGTTACCATTCTGAAGAGAAATAGAAAAGATCCATTAAAAATATAAAAATAGAGACTTGAGTTGGCCCTTATACATTTTTGTACACTTAAACATATGCCAATTTCAAAACTATTCGAGCTGAAAAAGCACAGATTTTGCGGAACGACCCTTCAACACCTCCTTGGAGTCATGACAGCCATCTTCAAATCGTCCACCATTATCCCTGTTCCCAAAAAACCAAGGATCACAGGACTTGGTGACTACAGGCCTTCTCACCCTGGACACGGACTATTCACCCCTCTCCCCTCAGGCAGGAAGCTACGGTCCTCTCATACCCGTCAATCTTGCCCACGTTAACAGATTTTCCACTCCGCTATCATTGCCTGGCTCTGCCATACTATTCCCTGTCCATTTCACGCAGGGAAGTTAGTCTGGTCACGGAGCAATTGGAGCAGTTTGAACGGGCGGGCTTAAAGCGTGCAGATTGTCAGTGAAATAAACCAATTAGCGGATGTGACGACAGCTGTAGTCGAACTCACACAATTTGAACTGAATATAAACTCACGAGAACGCAGAGGCAATCCTCGACTACTTCATCCATGATTAGCTTTGGCTAATGTTAATGTTAATTGAACTAACAACATAGTGGCGCAGCGAGTGACGTAACCTTGTCAATTCTCTGTAACAGTCGTGATTGGTTTGGCTAGGCCTTAGCCGCCAATCAGCAACTTGTTTACCGTGTATGTCCAGACCCACCTTCTTTCGCGCAGGAAAGAAGTGGGTGTGGTTTATCAGGCTACCGCTATCAGACTCATGAATGAAATAACCTGTTCCAGCCGTTTGCACTGCTCTATTGCACTATGTGGTATGTCCACACTCATATCTGCTGCTAACACTTCATGCACCTGCACATCTGGGAATACACTCACACTGTTGTTGTCTTTATCATATTTATGCTTGCCCTTAAAGTATATAAATACATAGTTTTTGTTATTATTTATCTAAGTTATGTGTTGTATGTTTCATGTTGTACGATTGAACCAAAAAAAAATCTTAGTTGTGAACTTGTTCATAACAATGGCCAAGAAAACAATTCTGATTCTACCGAATAGGCCTTTATGTTCCAGCCGTGTGTTTCCCAAAGTCAATATGTTGCAAAATCCTTCAAAAATGTATATTTTGTTTTGCATTGATAGGCCTTATGGAGGGAACGCAGAAATGAATCAAAGCCACTATAGTCTCTACCACCCACTACCATCTTCATCACGTGCGTACGCTTTTCAAGTTCAGCCTCAGTCTTTGAAGGCAGATGATGAAGTGGAGTGGAACACTGGCTTGTGCGAATTTGAGGATGCAGCCACTTGTAAGACCCACTTTATTATCATTTTATTTACCAAACAATGAAATACTGTAAAGTGTGCTTAATTTCAAGCATCTGTGCCATGTCTTACCCAGGCTGCTATGGTTTCTGGTGCTGCCCCTGCCTCTCCTGTACAGTGTCGCAGAGACTTCAGGAACCCTACTGCCTGCCCCTGTGTGACATCTTGGCCTGTGTGTCCATGATGGCCAGTCGTATGCCTGTACTGGTCCCGCCTGCTGCCTTCGGTCTGCGCGTGGCCATGAGGAACAAATACAAAATCAGGGTAAGAATGGCGCGGTCTTTATTATTACAATGCGATTTTTAGGCCCCTGGCTGGAAGAGTAGCAGGAGAAGGGTTTGGTCCCGGACAGGAGAAGGGTTTCCCCGCGTCCGCTGCGCTGGGACTTGGGCAGAAAACAGGTATGGGACTACAAGTGCGAAAAAGGCCTCCCACATGTCACCAAACTGTAAGTTTAGTATCTTTTTATTACTTTGGATTTTGCTTTTCGTTTGATATCTGGATCTGTCGCAACAAAACATCTCAAAAACAGCCACCTGTCTACCATGACAAGAAGCGTCCGAATAGTGCTGTCAGTTAATAGGAAGGAGGTAGGGAAAGGAGCCTCAATGCTAACTATCATACCTCCTCTAGCATAGGGACCTCTGGTGATCCCTTACCGGCGGTTAGGAGCTATGTACTATCCCATAAGCCAACGCGCCGCCAATCCCTCTACCCCACCTTCGAGTGATTATACATGCGCAACCACTGTTGTTTGACAAGCGCACATTCAATAGGCACATTGATTTGCCTTGTGTACGAAATGCGCGGTATAAATAAAGTTGCCTTGCCTAATAGTCGTAATAATAATTTTAAAAAAGTACAAGCCAAAATGTATAAAAGTGACAAAATACATGTTAGTCACCACAGCACAGTCACATGTCACTGTTTTAAAGAGCCGCCTCAGTTAATGGCCAAAATGAAGGCAGTAGTTGATTTTGCTTTCATTTAGTAGAAACTTAAGCTACATGGCTAATTTGCATACATTGCACAGAGAAGGAGCAGACCTCACTGCGTTAATGCAGCATCTTTCTCTGAGGAAAGATTTTTTTATTTTTGTGATGAAGCTGTAGCTTTGGAAGCTATCATTGTCTGTTTTCTGTGTGGCTTCATATCATTATTGTGGTTCATGTAGTCCAATACTATATGGGGGATAAAGTTTTCTTGAAACAGCTGTTGGTGATCTCACTTCCGTTGTGTTTTCCGCCCTGGGTGAGGACGGCCGGATTGGGCAAATGGCTCTGAAGCTCTAGTTCCTAACAGCATAGGGATCTAACCGTTGACCTTACCACATCATCAGTATTAGGAGCTAGGTTCAGGACTGAGTGTTACCTCAAGGCACCGGGACACACCCCAGTTTGATCATCCTACCATATTTGACAATTTTCTGTTTCCTCCCAGGGGTCTTTGCTGAACGATGTGCCCCCTCCGCTCGCTCCCATGACGACGATGGGCCAAGTGACTGTGCACCAAACGGCCACTGTGAACACTGGCCTGCTCAACTGTTAGCCCGTGCTCAACCCAGAGTCTCACTGTCTGTCGTCTTCCTGTTTAAAAACAAAGTAGTATAAGTAGTTTGATTTTTTTCCTTGACATATTCATGCAATTTGAGAAGAAAATGGGATGGGATAGATGCTAGGCCAAATTAAAATTTAAATCATTTTACCCACAAATGTAAAGTCAAACTCTAAATGGGAAACTCCGTTGCTGTGGCAAGTGTGGCAGCCATCGTGCGATTTTCTAAAAATAAAAGTAGATATACAGTTTCATTTACAGTTTCTCAGAAAAGTGAACATTGATACAGCAAAAACTCTGCACTGGGCTGTTTTATACAGATTGAGTGTATCTTTGCATGTAAGTACATTGTGAGGATATAACCATCATCATTTAAAGAAATAAAATTTAAAAAATGTATTTTTTTTGGCTAAAAGCCACCATGTTAAAGCAGTACAAAGTAACTCATGCCCCTAGAGGCCATAAGCGCCACTGCAGTTGTCGTAGCATTTTGCGGTTTTTTTTTTTACTCATCTACATCCAATTACAAAATGGAGATAATTTTTTTTCACTCCAACTTGGCTGTAAATACTGTTTTAAGTGGGGCTAGCCCACAGTTAGCTTTGCCCGTTAGCCTGTCTTGGTGATTCCATTACTGTGTATTGGTGACTCCTACCCAGTGGCAGGCAAGTTGCATTTGTGGTTGCACGATCATCCCATTAATGCTTGTATTATCCCCAGAAGACTACAAAAAGGATTTATTAAGCTAAACAAGTTACTTGGGGTCGCTTTTAAAGGAGTACTAACATTATACAATGCTTTGTGAAACAATTTTAATATTTGTCAAAAGCAGGTTGGTTGTGTTCAGTTAGGTTTGATTGGTTTGGATCCAGCTAAGTACATCATATTGCATATACATATGCCAAGAGTATTTTTTATGTTAAGAAGGAAAACAAAAATATAGTTTTTAAAAGTGAATAATTTGACAGCATTGTGTGTTGAATGAGGTCTAAATAAAATAAATGTTGAAGTTTAATGTCTTCCCAGATTAATTCATTTACATAATATTGCTCCTATTATTTATTTGGTAAAGTACTCAAGCTCCTCTTCCTTTACTTCAGATTAATTTGACTATACTTATTTGTACATATTTCTGTAGTACCGTTTGAGGCCAGCAGATGGACCCACTTTAACACAATCCAACTCTTACCTTATTTTCTATCATGTTCCACCATTTACTAGTATGCAGTATTACTGCAGTTGGAGTATCTATCTCGTTCTAACTACTTGGTCGTTCAGTTGGCCTTTCACAAATGTTCCAAGTTCAGTGTTATGACCAATACATTGTTGCAAATAGAAATAACCACAAATAACACAGTACCCAGTCTATGTCTAGGGCTTTTCTGACCATCATTGTTTTTGACTTTTAGACAATAAAATTGTTTCAGTGTTTTGCCCAATGACAACACAACAGGCAATAAGTGCAATGCCAATAATGGGCATTAGGGCTGCACAATTGGCCCAATCGCGATCGAACTGAAAGGCAATATTAATGGTCGCCATTAGCCATGTAATGTGCCCTGAAAACGATCAACTATCCTGCCTTGATAGGATCTTATATTTAAATCCTGTTAACCCTCCAGTACGGAGTCTTGGTTTTAAGACATCATTTACAAATCTAGTCACAATGACAATCCTTATTTAAAAACTTACATTAAATTGACTTCTACTTAGAGTAAAGTAGTAAAGATTAGTTGGAAATATCAACACTTATTGAGTTTAGCTGATGCAAAACCAATTACAAAAGCTTGTCTTACGATCAGTAAACCTGTGTCTCTACTAGAGTAGTATTAATAGCTTTTGTGTTGAGTGCGTACAGGTTATGCAAGTATCTTTTCAGAAGTGATTCATAACCTTTTATTATCCAGAGTCACTTTGCCACTTGTCCTCAGACGAGCCCAGGAGTCCGCTCGATCCCACAGGTAACTGCTCTTCTTGTGCAATTTTCTTCATTTAATTTTGATGAGATTGCAAAAATGGCAATTTCAGCCAATCAATAGTTAAAGTACTTTATATCTGTCTGTTCTTCTAAACATTGTGTTTTTTTTATTTTTATTTTTATTGCACATGTAGTTTGACTTCTACTTGACTAAAGTAGGAGCATTAACAGTACGTTTACAGATGTGATGCGCAGTAGGGTCATCCATATACTTATACTAAATGTACAAATAATGCTTTTAATCAGAAAAATATTAACTCTTTATAGGATATCCTCCATAAATGACTGTTGTCTGTATGTACATAATTTACTGTAGTTGCATAAAAAAACAATTCTTAGCATGGCCAAGTATTCAAAGGCAGACCATGTGGAGTGGAGCAGTGGCCTGTGGGACTGTTTCGAAGACTCGAAAACTTGTAAGTACTCACTAGTGCTCATGTTTATATTCTGTCATTTCACTCACTTTAGTCAATATTTTGTGCCTGGTTTTTGCTCCTTCAGGCTGCTATGGCTTCTGGTGTGGCCCGTGCCTCGCCTGCACCGTCTCGGGTCGATTTCAGGAGAACAGCTGCCTCCCGCTGTGCGACTACCTCGGCCCGGCCATCACGGTCATGATCTGTGGGATCCCGCTCGTTGTCCCGCCCGCCGCTTTTGGGCTCAGGGCGGCCATGAGGAACAGATACAAAATAAAAGTAAAAAAAACATTTAAATCTATGAGTTCTAAACTGTTATCAATTTAAGAGCTACTCCATCATGACCAGCTCAAATCCAAATATAATAATGAATCTGAAATTAACATATTTTACAGTTGAACCATGTTTTGGTATGTTGTTGTCAAACTACATGTGTATTCACGTTCAACAAGTTTGAAAATATCATGAGGCAAAGTATCAAAACAATTGATCAACAGTGTTTTAAGCAAAGCCCACAAGTTTATTAACGCTGGTTTATATTTAATCTACTTGCAATAGTTCTGTCGATACAATATTGCAAATCAAAACTTTATTTAAATCAATGCTCACATCCTCCCCTCCTGGAACCGCCACCTTAACGTGGTGGAGGGGTTTGAGCGCCCGAATGATCCTGGGAGCTCTGTTGTTGGGGGCTTCGTGCTCCTGGTAGGGTCTCTCAGGGCAAACAGGTCCGAGGTGACGGGTCAGACAAAGAGCGGTTCAGAAGCCCCTTATGAGAGACCAACAGGCCCGGTTAGAACCATGAGGCCGTCCTTCTGTGGACCCAACACCTGCAGGAGGAGCCATAGGGGCTGGTGCAATGTGATTTGGGAAACTCCAACAGCTGCCCCCACGACCCGGCAACGGACACGTGGAAGAAAATGGATGGAATGCTCACATCCAACAGAGCTTCAAAGCAGACTTAAATAACTGCTAAATTAAGAAACAACATGTTTTTTGGGAAATTTCTGTTTTTTTTTTTGCATTTAAATAAAACAAAACTTAAAAAGTGACTACTCTGCTCACACCGTTTTAAATGAAGAATGTAAGGTCATTAGCGCCGAATGGCACCCACACTGTTGGGAGGTCAGGGCGGCTGCGTGAGTAGCACTTGCCTAAAAACAAGAATGTCCAGGTTCAGTTTATGTTTTGTCTTAAGTTTTAAATGTATTGAGCAGCACATTTTGTTATTGAGATCACAACTGCCTCACTCTTGGCAGGTTATATAAATGTTTTATGGTCCAAATAAAAATATTCATTGATTCATGTCATCTTCTCCAGGGCAACCTGTGCAAGGACATCTGTACCTCATGCTTCTGCACGTGGTGCTCCTGGTGTCAGATGCATCGGGAGCTGAGGCACAGGGACAAAACCCTAACCATCATCAATGTGGCAAATGTGGTCAACATGCAGCCGGCTCCTATGATGATGAGCATGGCCCCGGTGGTCCACCAAACTGTGACCATGAGCTAAAGTTCAACTGCCATCGCCTTTGTTTAATGAAAATAGGAAATATGACGTCGAGCAATACCTCAATTTTTCATCCAGGAGGTGGAGTCGAGAACCACTTTGATTCAAACCAAAAAGAGGAAAGTAGCTGGTTGTGAAGGTGTCACCCCAGCAGTTCTGAGACGCTGTGCCAGTTATCACTAAAATACACCAACATCATCAACAGCGTCCTTAGCCAGTGATCTGCACACATGCTTAAAGGACTCTGTCATCATTCCAGTTCCAAAAAGCCATACAATATAGTTTCACAACGACTACAGACCAATCGCTTTCACACCAGTCTAACGCATCATACTCTTTCACCTGAAAGAACTCGCCACCACCTTATGGACAGTGTGCATGCTGCATACAGGGCTAATGGGTCTCAACCTGGCCTCTCGGGATACTCCACCATCTCGGGTCCCCTTTACACCTACGCCCATGTTTTGATATAGATCTTCAACACCATCGACCCAGTCAATCTCTTCAATAAACTCATGGGCAATGACATCTCTCTGGGTCAGCAGCTTCCTGTCTGAAAGGACCCAGAAAGTTTAGGGATGTATCTCAACCGCTGACCTCAGCCACACCTGAAGACAGCCATCACAGACTCTTTCAAATTCTCGGGACACACATCAATAATGCATTTAACTGGAAGCAACATCCGGACACTAAACGGATCATATCCCTACAGTAACCTGTATTTGTCTGTTGTCTTGTATTCTATTGTTTGTCCATCTGTGTATGTAACTGACACAGGAGCATGATGTGCAGTATCCAAAACATGATCCTACCAAACTCTGTGTGGCCACTAATAAATTAATCCTAAAAGATTCAGTAAACTGGATTTAATTCTGCAGTTGCTCAAGTTTAGATTTCTAAAAACATAAAAATCTTATTTCACATTTACCTGTAACATTTTACTTTGGCTTCTGTTAAAACCATTAACCACTAAATCTACTGCGCTTGATGATTAGGTATTGCTCAGAATCAGAATCGGAATAGATTTTATTCGCCATTGATTGAGAACAAGTTCACAAGCTAGGAATTTTTCTTGATGCGGACGTGCAACATAAAACATATAACACAGAATTTAGATACAATTAAGCTATAAAACTTTAAACTATAAGGCTTTAAACTATACGGCTTTAGGGGGCATGCATAAGGAATATTAATAAATAAGATACAAAATAAAAAGTAAAATATAGTAAGATATAGTAATATATGCTCCCTGGAATTTCACTTATTGTAAGAGTAAACGAAAGTTAAAGAAATGTATTAGCAATCATCTGTCCTATGCAGTAATGTCACTGAACTTGATACTCTAGTTTGACCAGCCTCTTTGTGCAGTACTTCAAAAAGATTTAGATCATGTTTTTTTTGTTTGTAACATCACCCAGGACATGTTGGCATATAAAGCCGGCCAAGAGGAAGTTGTTTACCTGTGTAAAAAAAAAAAAAAAAATCCTTGTTATATTTTACGACCTACATTCTTTAAAAACAAGGAGTGATATTATGATAAATGTTATTCTAAGTCTTGCCAATGGTGTTGTTTTGTCATGTACGCTACCAGATTTGTTACCAGATTTGTACCACTATTATTAAATTAATTTTTGGTCGCTCATATCGAGCCTTTGCTGGATACATCTGTGAAACACACAGCCTCATACGTTTTCTTCAGTAGTTGTTCTGAAATATCCTCAAACTCTCTTTGTTTAGGAGCCGCTTTCAACTGTCGCCTCTTTCTTTAGAGCGGCTAAAGACTGAAATATCATCGACTGCCTAACGGACACAAGAAACCTCTTCACCTGAACCGAGCAGTTTCTCCAGTTTGGCATTACCCAAATCTAAAAGCTTCTTGAAAACGGTGTCAAAAGAGACGAAAACGAGGATGAAATTGCGACGAAAAAAGCAAGTGACAAAAGCGCAACTAAAAAGTGACAAAAACATGACATAAACTTAAAAAAAGTGACAAAAATTCAACAAAAGTGACAAAAACTCAACACAAAAAGTGACAAAAATGAGATGAAAAAGTGAATGTGAAAAAAGTAACGAATGCCGCAACAACGCGAGGAAAAAGGTCAGTTTAGAACCGTTTTCTGGGTCTTAGCAGTAAACGCTACAGAAAGATTGGTTTCAGCGGAGAATATTTTTCATCCAGCCCACACATCATCACTGAGAAGAAAGAATGACAGAACACTAAATCTTGTCAAAGTTTTGGCTTTCAGCACATCGGGGAGACACCCTACAAAAGCTACAAGGTCTTGCTGGAGCAGGAAGCAGTCGTAGTGTGAGAGAAAGTGCTCACCAGAGTTCATTTTGACAACGTATTTTAATTTAGTCTTTGTCTCTTGATGGAGATGTCATTTAGTTCTAGTCAAGACTCGGCCAAACAATTCTATTTAATTTTAGTCTCATTTTAGTTTTGTATTCAAACATTTTTAGTCCCTTCTTTTGATTCCTTTCAAAACTAACACTGGCGCTAACATTTTCATAGTAGTTATAGTAGTTTATTTTTATAGAGCTACTTTTTCCTTCGGCATTCTAGAAGTAACTGGCTCATAATTTTGTACTTTGTTTTCTCGATAGAACAGAAAAGTAGTAATGGTAGAAGCAGAAGGTGGTGTCCTTTATTTTACTTTTATTTAGAATCCACTTAAAACTATCTGAAGGATAGGGCTGAGTAGTAAGAAAACAGTTACAAAATATATATATTTTACTTTAAAGTAAGTAAAGAAGTAAGTAAAGTAGTAAAAAAAAAAAAAAGTCAAATTCCTCCAAGAGGAAGTCTTGATTGAAATGATATACTTTAGATGCTTTTATTTTCACTTTGCTGCCATACATTCAGGTTTTGCAGGTATATCTTTTTCACAGCAACTCCTCATCGCTCTCTTCAGCCAGAGAGATCCTGTCAGTCGTCCGAGGGTGAACCCAGGAGTCCGGACCCACAGGTAACAGCTCTGTACTTATGCAATTCAAGGGAGAATTCAAGGGGAATTTTGTTCATTTGTGCCTCAATTAGATGGTTTGGTTACATTACTAAACATTGCTATGTCTAATTCAGTAACCTTATTTGACTTTGTTCATACTGGCATGGACTAAGTGATACGATCTGAAAATAGCGATAACACATTTGCAGATTTGGAGTGCAGTACTGCTACTTGGACTTCACCTACTTTTTTGCAAGCTGATATGCAGTAATATGTACAGTATATACTGCTCAAAAAAATAAAGAGAACACTTGAACAACACAATGTAACTCCAAGTATTCCCTTCATTTATATACAAGATAAAGGGAATGGAGTTACAGTGTTTGTTTTGAGCAGTGTACATGTACTAATTTGAATGAGTTTGTAGCAAGCAATTTTTAAATCAAATGGGGAAGGGGAAAAAATGATGGCAAAGTTGCATTATTTCTGTTTCTGTCCACAGGTTTACTAATCCCCGAATCATAACATGGCCAAGTATTCAAAGGCAGACCATGTGGAGTGGGGCAGTGGCCTGTGTGACTGTTTCGAAGACTCGAAAACTTGTAAGTACCCACTAGTGCTAATGTTTATATTCTGTAATTTCACTCACTTTAGTCAATATTTTGTGCCTGTTTTTTGCTCCTTCAGGCTGCTATGGCTTCTGGTGCTGCCCGTGCCTCGCCTGCACCGTCTCGGGTCGATTTCAGGAGAACAGCTGCCTCCCGCTGTGCGACATCTTCAGCCCGGCCATCATGGCCGCCTGTGGGATCCCGCTCTGCGTCCCGCCCGCGGCCTTCGGTCTCAGGGCGGCCATGAGGAACAGATACAAAATAAAAGTATGACTAAAAATATGCCATGATACATAATATACAATAATATATGGTTATTTTTTTATAAGGTCTATGGGTTTTGTGAATGGGATTTTAACTTCTTTAACTAAGGCGAGCGGGACTGTTGAGTATGTACTCAAGCCGCACAGGAGACATAGATCTGCAATGGGGAATGAGAGTAAACGTTTCTCAGTGACCTGTTTGTACTTTTAAAGAAATCTAAACTTTTCAGTATGCAATATTGTTGTGTCATGTCGGTGAGTAAACTGCAAAATGCTTCTTCCAAACAACCAGGGCAACCTGTGCAAGGACATCTGTACCTCCTGCTTCTGCATGTGGTGCTCCTGGTGTCAGATGCATCGGGAGCTGAGGCAAAGGGACAAATCTCCAACCGTTGTCAACGTGACTAATGTGGTCAACATGCAGCCGGCTCCTATGATGATGATGACAAGTGCGTGTGTCTAATAAAGAGATGTGTCATTTGGACATTCACCAAAGCTGTACACATAGCATTACATATTTTATCATTTGCTACAGTATAATGTGTGGTTTATAAATACTGTTTTAAATAAATACAATTCATCTGATCACGAAAGGAGAATGTTTTGTTGACGACAACTGCAGCACCATTTGATAAACTCAAATAGTGATTTTTCTGACACCTGTTGCAATGCTTTAAATCAGTGGTTCTCAACCTGGGGTCTAGAGCTTTGGTCAGAGGGTCAGGTCATTAGTGATATTATTTGAGCAAATGATAAGGTTAAACATCATCAAACTGAGAAAAGACCACAGGTTCAACTCTCCAATTTCAGTTTATTTGTTTGAATTAAATATTTATTTGAAATTATTTCACGTTTTGACATTTGTGGGGGCCACAGTTTTGGACTGAGGGGTATAGGTTAGATCGGGCCCAAAAAATCAAGCCCGACCCGAGCCCGCGGGCCTAAAGCCCGACCCGGCCTGAGCCCGAGCAATTAACTTGAATTTTAGGCCCGAGCCCAAAACAAACCCGAAGTAAATCGGATAGAAGCATCTGCGCAGTGCATTCAGCAGCAGCACGTGTGAGAGGTACGCGCACGGCACACGTGCACGCAGTTTATACTTCAAGGAAAAGTAGTTTTTGTGTGAAAACTGTAATGTGAATTGCAACAAATTATTTTAATTAATTCTTGCAACCCTAAACTGTCATAAAAGCCAAAAGCCTTATACCTGATTTATCTTATTTTATTGCAAACAATGAAAGCAGAAACCACCAAATTAAAAAGTTGGTTCGCAAACCCACTCCTCATTCAAGGTTAAGGTATACTTTATTGTCCCCATAGGGAAATGTGTTCTTTGATGTCATTGGGGCAGATGTGGAGTCAGGCTGATAGTCAGAATCACCTGGCTGGAGGATTCGTCTATTGTGCATGTTTACGGTTCGGTTTCACAACTTGCAGGGTCACTTTATGGCCCCTTTCACAGAAATGCTGTAAAACAAGTCCCCATGTTCTGCTTTTAGAGCAGGGCAATTCATTAAAATGTAATCAAAATCACAATCTTTACTTTGGTCAATCGTCATGGTCGGGTCTAAAGTCGTCAGGTTTTCTAGTTTTCGTAGTTTTGTTTGGATGCAATGGGAGATTGTTGTGCATTTGATGATACTGGAGGAAAGCATTTCTTTCTGTTTGAGCAGAGGTTTGTATAAAAGGTGTGTCATGAATCAGCTACATGTATTTACTGCATAATGAAAAAAGTTCAATCGAATTGAAAAATTCGATTAATATGAAAAAAATAAAGAGTGATTCATATATATTTTGCCATATGTCCAGTCCTACAAATGCTTTATAATTAGATGCACAGTGTTTTCCCCCACAATTGTCTGAGTTTCCAATATACTAAAGGAGAATAAAACTAATGTCACACTACAGTGAAATATATATAGTGCTTTTAAATCTCATGAAAGATGCTTGAAGAGACACAAAACTGAAACTGTTGTGCTGTTTCACTGTGAAATGAAACTTAGCTGATGTGTCAGTTGATGTATAGCCTATGGAACAAAACACAGGATTAGTCAGTGCTCCTGTGAGTGGGCGGATGTTCATGGAGTTTATTTATTTTAAAGCAGACTGACACTGACTTACATTCATCTGTACTGAAAAAATTGTAAGTTGAACCATTTCAGTGTTACACTGCTTTTTTGTTGTTGCTGTGGGTAAATGTAATACATTTGGATGAGGACCTAATCCATTTAAATCTCATATTTGACTGCCTTTAGTCCACATCGCCATGGAGACGAGCTGGAGATGTCCCTGCTCCCAGTAAAATTACAGCCAAGTCTGGGGAGAGGCTCACAGCAAACACACATTCATTCGTTCATTTATTTAAACATTTTTTTAACAATAATATCGGTCAAAAAATGAATGCTTGTAGCTGAATCCTATTTATTGGATGAAATGTTACATGGTGTGGCTTTAAGAAAACAGCATTTCTCACACACTAAAAATAAATTTAAAAAAAGAAAGTCTGCTTATTAAATATAACTGGATCCAAACATGGCACATCCTTTCTTCCCATCTAATAAAGGACTTTTAATTAATCCGAGTACCTCGAATCTTTTCTTTTTCTTTATTCACTTCATTGGAACCTGAAGAGCACCCAGTTTGGATTTAAGCTTTGTTACCCACTGACCTTATCACCACAGCACATCCTTTGTCTCAAAACAACTATAGGTATGCCAGGTATGTGGGAGTGAAAGAAAGAGAAAGGCCCACGCATGGCTGGAACACATTTCCGCACAATTATCTTTCCCCAATGAAATACTCCCTTTTGCTAGACACTTTTAAAGAACTTTGTTCCTCCAAAAGATAAAACAAATAAACTCTCAAACAGTAATTAGCTTGGTGTATGGAAGTTTGTTGAAAAGATCTGCTGTTGAAAGACCTTGGTTTCCACTGGTCCAACCTGTCTGATAACAACAAATCTGAACATTCATAAACAATAAGGATCCATGGTCATTTCTTTTTTTCCGCAGGGGTGGGTTGTGGGATTTGCATTAAATGTACTCAAGTAGCTCGCTTGCTCAAAGCCTCCTTTTATGGTGAACGCACTGTTTTCACTCAAAGTGATTTGGATCAAATGGAAATGCAGTTACAACATGGATATCATCACTCAGCCTGATTTTTTTTTTAACCAAAGCTGAAGAAACATCAATTGTAGTTTACCCAGCTCTTTCACTATAGATCCAGGATTCTGTAGCCAAGGATATTATCAAGATATATGTAACTTTATTTGGGAAAAACAAACATTACCATCTTAAACAATCCGTATTACTCACAGGAAAGACCATAGATATAATAGTTGCACTTAAACTGTTCCTTTAAAATCAAACTGTTGCAAAAGTCTTAAAAAATAGCGCATTGTGAATGCTATTCCTTATAAATGCTAGCTTTCAACTAGCATGGACTCTTAGCATCCCCCCCCCTCCAATATATTAATATATTAAGAAAATATATTTTCTTAATATAATAATATTAAGAAAATTTGAGGTTTCCAGTTTCTTCCTTGTGTCTGCTTATCAATTCATAATAAAATGAATCTTTCTGGAGAGAGTTCTGCACAGCTGTGTGCACAAAGTAGCTTTTGTGATATTTTCATGTAACTGCCTTTTATCTTGAATAAAATGTCCAATTGTCCCTTTTGTGAGTCTTCCTGCCTGCACACATCTCATCTCATTATATTACACATTTTTAAAGTCTGTTATTACACTTTGAGTCGTTGCACTTTGCTTGTGGATAAATACTGTTTGCAGAATGGCGAGTCTTTTACTAAAACAATGAAACTCGGTGTCCCCGCTTTGATGAAAAACCTGAAACACACAAGAAACCATTTAGCAGAATGAATGCGGAAAAATGTACAAGGAAGTTAGAACAATCGTATTTATGGCATGACACTTCCTGCTGCATGGGCACATCAGTTTTGCTGATTAAATCACGGACCAAATAAACGTTTAACTGCCAGATAATATTCTCAAAAGAAGCACTACTGAGTAACTGGGAGTTCACCGTTGATGCTGTAGAACTTGCAGAAGGGATTTCTTTGGGTCGACCTGGTAAAGAGTCTCCTTCTGAACATCTTCAAAAAACAACTAGACGGGAATGAAAAGGTTAGAATCACTGTATTACGCAGCACAGAGATGCCTTTTAGTGGACAAACCTGCAGATTTGGAGGGCGGTATTTTTGCTCAGCGTCCCAAGGAGGAAGTTCTTGTCCAAACATGACTGCGAGGTGATCTGAGAAGCTGGCAAAAAATAAAAAAATAAATATGAGTAACGATACTTCATTTACAGGTATTTATTTGAGAAACATTCCCTATAACGGAGTCGAAATATCTTTTCTAATACCTCTCTACATTAGTATTTTTGAACCGTTGAAAAACCGTTGAAGAGAGGAAAAAAATGCACTTTGTCTTTGCATGAAGCCCGTTGGAATCAAGCTTTCAATGAGAATAAGAGTAAACGGTCACCATATCCCAATATTATTGGGATGGCGATGGTGGCGCAGATGGTAGAGCGGGTCGTCTCATGATCGGGGGTTCGAATCCCGCCTCCTGAAGGTGCACACAGTCGTTGTGTCCTTGGGCAAGACACTTCACCCACCCTGCCTCCAGTGTCTGCGTACATTGGTGTATGAATGGGTGAGAGGTTCCTTGCTGTAAAGCGCTTTGAGTGCCTAATGTAGGTGGAAAAGCGCTATATAAGTTGAGACCATTTACCATTTTACCATTATGGTGACCATTTGAATGTTGGCCTTTATGTTATAGATACCAAGAACTAATAATTTGCTCTTAAGGCTTTCACTGACCTTCATTTAATAAAAAGTGTCACATTCTCATGTTCGTATTTACCAATGGTTTTCACAGAAGGCAGAGATGAAGTCGCTCTGCTGGTGTTCAGGATAGAGGAAGAGTACAGGCCAGTAGAGGGCGCTGTCCTCCTGATTTATAAAAACCTGGGCCCCAGTGACCTCCTGTGAACTCAGACCGTCCAGCCTGAGCTCAGACAGGCCCCGAGAGGAGCCTTCCTCATCCTCCTCGTCGTCAATGTCGGAGCCACGCTGCGGCTGTGTGGACTGTAGGAGCTTGATCCCTTTGTCCTGAGTTATAATGAACACACAGATGATCAATTAGCTTTCATGGACTCTTAGCATTTCCCCCCTTCATAATGATAAATCTATTTAGATTTTAGATGTACCTTTATTGCATTGAGCAGAGCTTCTTTCTCGTCGAGTAGTTTCTTTTCTTTAGCTTTAGCCTTTCTAGCGTCTCTGTCTGCAGCTCTCTACAAAACAAAACAACAAAAAAAGCTTCTATTAAAACCAAAAAACATGTGTTACAAACCAATACAGTCACATAAGACACCTCACCTTATGCTTATCAGCTGCGGCCCGGAGCTCCAGCAGTTTCTTGTCCGTGGGGTGGAGCTTGAGACCCATATCACACCATTTGATGGCCTCAGCAAAGTAACGCAGCTCTATGCAGCACTGGCTACCTGATGCAATGATTACATGTCAACAGAGACTCGTTTTATTTAAAAAATGTAATGTCAGAACAATGTACCGAGTAAAATTCTGAGAAAAATGCTTTATTGAATGGTGGGGTAGGGGACTGGTCAGGGTTCACACTGGGGTTGCAGTTTTAATTGCGATCAAATGGAAATCAATAAAAAATGTAAATTCTCCAATTACAAAGGCTGCAATTATTTAGTTAGTATAATGTCCACTACAAAGTCAAAGTTTGTAAAAACCTGCCATATTTTAAAAAGGTTTACAAAGAATCTATATTTTTTTTAAATACGAACAAATATTGTGAGTGTTGTAGTATATTATTTTGTTGTTTCTTTATTTTGTAGCTTTTTTTATTATTGTTCCTTATTATTTGCTGTTACCTTGCCTTATGTTCCCTTGTTTATGATTTGTTATCTTGTATAATGTCCCTTGCTTAATGTGAACGTTATTGTTTTTAATTTTGGGGTGGGCGCTTATAAGCCTTTTGCTTCGGCCCACTCCTTTTGAGCAGACTTACTGCTCAAATAAACAAATACATACATAAAAATAAATAAATAAATAAACAAACAACAAGATATCGTCTCTCCATGGGATCTATGTATAAAAGCAGCTAAACCCTGTACTTTAGATCAGTGGGTCCCAGAGTGGGTTCAGGACCCTCCAGGGGACTGAGCTGGGGATTCCAAAATACCAAAGTAAACCATGTAAATACATCACTACTCAGTTCAGATCAACCTTTTAACCCCTACCTGAACTGAGCACATTTTCTCCAGTTTGGCATTACCCAAATCGGAAAGCTACTTGAATAAAGCGTCAAAATAGCGACAAAAACGAGGCGTAAATGAGGATCAAAACAGCAACAATGTGAGGATAAATGTAAGATCCTAAGTCTTAGTTTTCCAATGAGGCATCACACTGGCCTATAGGCTGTGAGCTCCAGTCAAGAAGCTTCTAGATTTGGGTAAAGCCGAACTGGAGAAAATGCACTTGGTTAAGGGTAACCATACCAGATTTTTTTTTCTTCATATTAGTGGAACAAAATCAGTATATTGTAAACTCAGTAATTTGTACAAAATAGAGTTAAAGCATTCTTAATTTAATTAATTATGAGAACTTGCAGGTTAGTTTCTGTAACAGTCACCCTGAGTAGTGACCCTGCAAATTGTGAAGTGTTCATAATGTCAGCCCTGTGAGGAAAGTAAATAAAAAACAAGGCCTTTAAAGTGGTCATGTACTTGAAGCTTCAAAATACACTTAAAATATTATTTTGGGTACCTCCGCTTTGCTATTTTAAGTTTTATCATTTGAACAAGTAACAATGTTAGTAACAATGAAGTTCAGGTGGAAGAGCTGGTGAAAAGCTTGAAGGGGGCTCCACCTGGTGGCAACTATAGAGTTCAGGACTGTGATGTCATATCACTAAACATCATGGGATTTGCAGCAATAATAAACTAACAGATTTTAAAACATTGGAGTTATTGTTTACATCAAAACCCTTGGACACTACAGTGAGTTGTATGATGTATTTACCAATAGCGAGTCAAGCTAAATGAGAAATCCCACAGCTTTTTCTCCTGTTTATAGCCAACGTTTGTCTATGGAAAATATATGCTAGCACCCGCAAACATGGCAAATCTCCATTATGATTTTCCCAAACGCTATATGAATTATTTCCTAAAAAAAATAGTACAAAAATGACAGGTTTGACGTACGGCGTGGTTAGCAGCAACCGCATTACGTGACAAACACACTTCAAGCACAGAGCGGCTCAGAATTTATAATTCTTTAAAAAAAATGTGGAGGACAGTTTTTGGGTTCGAACAATGATGCGAGTGTAATCCTGGGACGACGGTGGCATAGAGAGTAGAGCGGATCGTCTTGCGATCAGAGGATCAGCGGTTCGAATCCTGTGTCTGCGTACACTGGAGTGTGAATGGGTGACTGGTTCCTTAAAGCACTTTGAGTGCCTAAAGCAGGTAGAAAGGTGCTATATAACAGAACATTAAAACATGGTTTAAACCAAAAAATATATATAATAATAACTGCATGATAGGTCCACTTTAATCCTTCTCTCAGATGTTAACGGTGCATTATGCAGCTGTATGAGTGGTCAGCAGGGCACCTTTACTTTCTCCGAAAGTCCGATCAATTGTTTGGAAGGTTTTCACTGCTGACAGACCCTCTCATCAGAAAACCTACAAAACAATTGATCCTGAAACACTGAAGAGACCACTGTGATCAAAAGCAAAGGCGCCTGACCACAAGAACAAATACAGTGCCTTGAAAAAGTACTAATACACCTTGAACTTTTGCACATTTTGTCATGTTTACAACCATAAACATAAATATTTTGAATTCTTTTACTGAAAGTTCACACACAAGTAACAGACAACTGTGAAGTGAAAGCAAAATGATACAAGATTCTGTCATTTTTCAAAAAATAGAAAAGTCGGGCGTCCATAAGTATTCATACAGCATTTTCTGAGTGCATTAAATTGCCTTTATAACATTCCTAATGACTGCAGAAAGTTCACACCTTGCCCTAACCATTAAATAGAGGCCACCTGTGTGTAATCTACTCTCGGTATAATTCCAGCTGTGCTGTGAGTGCCTCAGAGCTATGGTCAGAGTGTATTGGTCACTAAACAACATCATGAAGGCCAAGGAGCTCACCAGAGAGGTCAGGGATAAAGCTGTGGAGAAGTTTAAAACAGCGTTAAGTTATACAAAGATTTCCCAAGATTTGAACATCTCACGGAGCACTGTTCAATCCATCCATCCATCCATCCACTTCCGCTTTATCCGGGGCTGGGTCGCGGGGGCAGCAGTCTCAGCAGAGATGCCCAGACTTCCCGATCCACGCACACCTCCTCCAGCTGTTCTGGGTGGACCCCGAGACGACACCAGGCCAGCTCGGAGACACAAGCGTGTCCTGGGCCTTCCACGAGGCCTCCTCCCAGTGGGACATGCCTGGAGCACCTCCCGAGGGAGGCGACCAGGAGGCATCCGGAACAGATGCCCTAGCCACCTCAGCTGGCTCCTTTCGACGTGGAGGAGCAGCGACTCTACTCCGAGCTCCTCCTGGGTAACTGAGCTCCTCACCCGATCTCGGAGGGTGCACCCAGCCACCCTGCGAAGGAAACTCATTTCGGCCGATTGTATTCGCGATCTTGTCCTTTCGGTCATTACCCAAATCTCATGACCATAGGTGAGGGTGGGAACGTAGATCGATCGGTAAATCGAGAGCTTTGCCCCCTGACTCAGCTCCCTCTTCACCACAACGACTGTTCAATCCATCATTCGGAAATGGAAAGAGTATAGCACCACTGCGAACTTACCAAGACATGGCCGTCCACCTAAACTAACAGACCGAACAAGGAGAGCACTGGTCAGAAATGCAACCAAGTGCCCCAAGATAACTCTGGAGGAGCTGGGACGTCCTGCCGCTGAGCTGGGGGAATCTGTACATGGGACAACTATAAGTCGTACTCTACACAAATCTGGCCTTCATGGATGAGTGGCAAGAAGAAAGCCATTATTGAAAGGAGGCCATGAGAAATCCTGTTTGAAGTTTGCTAGAAGTCATATGGAGGACACAGCTACCATGTGGAAGAAGGTGCTTTGGTCAAAAATTTAACTTTTTGGCCCAAATGCAAAACGTTATGTATGGAGCAAACCTAACACTGCTCATCGTCCTGAGTGCACCATCCCCAGTGTCAAATATGGTGGGGGAGCATCATGCTATGGGGCTGCTTTTCCTCAGCGGGGACTGGGAAGATTGTAAGAATAGTTGGGAAGATGGATGGAGCCAAATATAGAGACATTTTGGAGGAAAACCTGCTGGAGTCAGCAAGAGAATTGTGGCTGAGGCGGAGATTCACCTTCCAGCGGGACAATGACCCTAAACACAAAGCTACATCTACAATGGAACGGTTTAAAAACAAACATATTAATGTGTTAGAATGGCCCAGTCAAAGTCCTGACCTAAATCCTATTGAAAATCTGTGGAAAGACCTGAAAACTGCTGTTCACAAACGCTCTCCTTCTAATTTGACAGAGCTTGAGTTGTTTTGTAAAGAGGAATGGGCTAAAATGTCAGTCTCTAGATGTGCAAACCTTGTAGTCATAAACCAAAAGACTTTTCGGTTTTCTATTTTTTGAAATACAACAGAATCATGCATCATTTTGCTTTCACTTCACAGTTGTTTGTTACTTGTGTGTGAACTTTCAGTAAAAAAAAAAAAAATCAAATTAAAATCTTTATGTTTATGGTTGTAAACATGACAAAATGTGCAAAAGTTTAAGGTATATTAGTACTTTCGCAAGGCACTGTACGCACAAATATCTTTTTTTTGCATAAAAAGTTGCCTAGTGCATCTTGCCTGGACTAGTTTTAAATAGGCCTAAGCCCCTGTGACTTTTTTTTATATAATTTTTTATCTTATTGCAGTTAGACCAGTCAGAATTCTTTTTAAAGTCCTGGTTCCCCCTTTTTATTGAGTATAGCGGGTCAATACTTTACACTTCAAGGCAGAAGCTGTGGTGAATACGTGGCATAGGGAGAGTAAAAGATAAATTGTTGCCGACAGATGTTAACAGAACTTGCAATAACGCATTGCTTGCACATACAACGATCCACATCAAACTACATCACCAAGACACTTCATACATACGTACCTCTGATCAAGGCTTTGAGGTGGTCTGGCTTCAGTTTCTTAGCTGCCATAGCGTCTTTTAGTGCCGACCGCATGTTGCCTTGATGAACATATATATTGGCACTTTAAAATGCATTAAATAAAACACAAAGCTCCTATAGTTGATGTAAAAATGTGAGCGAACTTTACCCAGATAAAAATGTGCAGCAGCGCGGTTGGAGAAGATGACAGCATTAAAGTCTCCATCACCGCTTTTCACTGAGAGAGCCGCGGAGTAGGATACTATGGCCTTTTCGTACTTCTTCTCTTTAAAGTAGGAATTGCCCTCATTTTTAAGATCTTCAGCTTTTTCTAGAAATAAAGAGACAAGTGTTTATGTATTGTTCAGTGGTCAGAGGCCATGTACAGCATTATAGAGTTAGCGCTGGGCTTTGAAACTCCTATAAATTCATTATATTTAATAGCATAGTACACTAATTATCCTACAGTTGTACATAAACCACAAAGAAGTAACATTTCATAGGTTAATCAAGTATTACAAACCCTAATTGCAGTAAAGTCCCTAACTGGCAAGTAAAAGGATGACAATAAGCCAGTTGACTGTGACATTATGGGTGATACATTTTTGCACAATAAACTAAGGCTAGACCTTGTGGGGTTCTGTCTTCATCGTGGAGTATCGCCTGCAGAGTAGCAAGTTCGGGGTATTTCTGGGAGTCAAATTCGTCTGGTGGAGCCTCAGACATGAACATGGGAATTCTCTCAAACTCCTGGAAAACAGGGCAGTGTTAAAGTCAGCGTGTACTTTGTCACATGTAGAATATGGCACTATTGTCATCACACTGCAGCAGCTGCTTTGAACCTTGGCCAATACCAAGATGATGAACTTTGAATTCATACTCAGGAGAGCTTTACAAACTGAATGTTTTTCTATAAGCTATATATTCCTGTGAAATTAAATAACATATTGAGTTCACCTCCTCCCAGTTCTCCTCATTGAATGCATTATCATACTTCTCAGTCTTGAATTTGTCCATAAACGCGTCCATAAAGTCTTCATCGCTGTCATCCGCCATTTATTTTATTTTATTATTCTTACAAAGAAAACGTAAATGGTTGTTGAATCTGGTTGCAGGAAATTATCTTGTTAACTCGAATAAAATCCTGTCCAGTTTTGGTTTTGAAGCGCTACATACACACGTGAACGGCTGTAAGGGCTGCATGACAGTCCGTGCGGAAACAAAGTGAAACACAACGGTTCCGTCTTGAGGTTGCCATGTTGGTCCATTATGTGACAAAAAAAAATTCTTCATGATAAAAACAGAAATACATTATATGCAAATAAATGCATGAACAGTACTTTCATGTGTATATTTCTAAGAATGTGTATAGATTACCAGTAAATTACTACATACTTTAATTCCGTATTTTTTTTGTTTTTGTTTATTTTTTTAAGTAATATCAGACTCAAATCCTTCTGTGGCTACCCTCCCGTCGGAGAGAACTGTGTGCCCAGGCAAGTTCTCACCAAAATTTGGACCAGGCATTCATTTGTACCACAAGTAATTCTCCAACTAAATAAAATAAATAAAAACAGATTTTTCAAAGCATCTGAATTATTACATTATTATTTTACATCCGGGTGGATAATTCTGGTTCCTACGTATTCTTTGACAATATCTAAATCTTTGTGGGAAAATGCTGCCTTTGTGTATGTTATTACTCTCTGCACTTTAATACCCCACCCACCTACCCATACACTGAAGAAAATTCAACAGAAACTGAAAGGCATTATAATCAGCATTGCTTTTATTTCCCCCATTCCCAGTACACATGATCCAAATCCTTCATACAGTTTCAACAGTCCGCAGCAGATCCACCAGTCCATCTTTTCCAAGAAACATTGTCTCCTCTCTTTTTTGACAAATGACCTCAAATATGGGATGTTCCTCTAGCGCCCCCTGCCCTACTACAACAACATACGGATACCCCAGCCTTTTGGCATCCTTTAGCCTTTTCCCGATGGTCATGTGTGTGCGGTCATCCAGGACAACCTCCCCTTTCAGACAAGGGAGCGTTTTTCCAAGGCTGTGGGCGATATCTTCCGCTAGGTTTGACGCCTCTTCCGTTTTACTGCCCTTCTTAGGCGGCAGGACGCACACTTGGTAGGGCGCGAGAAGGTCCGGCCAGCGAATCTCCTCATCTTTTGACAGGACCTCAACGGCGGCAGCTAGAATACGAGTCACCCCAAGACCGTAGCAGCCCATCTCTGCAATAGTAGGCTTGTTTTGGCTGTTGCTAAATGCAGCATTGAATATGTGAGAGTACTTTTTACCAAGATAAAAAGTGTGGCCGACCTCTATACCCTTCGATTCTTCCAGTGTCCCCGTTTCGCATTTGGGGCAGTTCGTTTGATCAGACGGTAAAGTCTCTACGTTAGCAGAGAAGGAGCAAGTCCCACACACTAAAAGTCGGTCTTCGCCGATGTCGGCCGGGAGCTGGAACTCGTGAGACAGGGTGCCCCCGATGTTTCCCGCGTCGGCCTGTACTTGAACGCAGCGCAGGCCGAGGCGAGCGAACAGCCTGGTGTAGGCCTCGCACACCGACTCGTACGTCTGATAGGCCGCTTCCTCACTCACGTCGAACGAGTACATGTCCTTCATGTAGAACTCTCGCCCGCGCAGGAGACCAAACTTCGGCTTCGGCTCGTCTCGGAATTTGCGGGTTATCTGTTAAGACACAGATGATTTTCAATTTCCTTGGAAATTTCTAGTTTATTATAGTATTACGATAAATAAAATAAAAAATACACTACAGTGGGATGAAAATGTATGTGAACGCTTTGGAATTTCTCGCATTTCTGCCTAAATTGGTCATAAAATGTGGTCTGATCTTCATCAAAATCATAAGAATAAATAAACACTGTCTGCTTAAACTAATACCGCCCAAACATTTACATTTGATCATATTTTATTGGCCGTAACATGTAAACATTCACAGGACAGGGAGAAAAAGAAAGTGAACCCAGGAATCTCACTGAACTGCAGCAGTTTTGTAAAGAGGAATGGTCCAAGATTCATCCTGATCGTTGTGAGCGTCTTTCTGCCAAATATCTTTTTTTCTATTGATGATAGCACGTTGTCCAGGCCCTAAGGCAACAAAACAGCCCCACAGCATGATTTTTCCTGCCCCATACTTCAAAATGAGCATAGGGTGTTGATGTTAATGTACTGTTCCATTTGTCCTCCACACATGATGTTGTGTGTTCCTCCCAAACTATTTAACTTTGGTTTGAGAAAGAGCTCATGGATGCTCCACTGCACTAATATGCTGTGGACTGTTGGACCCAAAGTTTATTTATTTATTTATTTTATTTATTTATTAGAACAGGGACAGTGTACAATATACATTAGCCTTAGAAAGGAGAGATGCATTGTACCAGGTTATAACACTTGTGCTAATATCCACCTGCAGTCCCTGGGCCTATTGTACATGTTTTTAGTGGTAGGGGAAACCGGAGTACCCGGAGGAAACCTACAGTTCAGTGAGATTCTTGGGTTCACTTACTTTTTCCTCCCTGCCCTGTTACATGTTTGGGTGGTATTAGTTTAAGCAGACACTGTTTATTAATTCTTGTGATTTTGATGAAGATCAGACCACATTTTATGACCAATTTAGGCAGAAATGCGAGATATTGCAAAGCGTTCACATACATTTTCATCCCACTGTACATGCACGAATGTTCCATCTTTCCATGTTGCGATGAAATTATGCATGATTAGTGGGCAACAGAAATCACAGCTAAGTCGGCAACCATGAATAAACAACCAGTCGTCCCAAATTCACTTACATCAAAATGTAAGACCTAGGACACATTTTTGCCAAATTTTAGACTTATAAAACAAGTTTACAAAATCAAATTCAAAACATTTGAAGATGCGTAGGAACCCAGTGGATGTTAAAAATGGAAGAGGTTTTCTTATTTAATACTTTCTTGTTTGTCTAAATAAATGCATCCAAGTTGTTCTATTGTTATATTAACCTTGTGGAATTGTGAAGTAATATATAGATTTCAGTCATGCTGTTTCTTTACAATAAGTCACCTTCTGGGGTTAAAAGAAAAGGATATTAGACTTTTTCTATTAATTACGATAATTAATTACACAAGGTTTAGTGGGAAAAATATACCTCTAAAAAAAAAAAAAAACCTACACAAATGATGCTTAAATGCGGTTAATTAATTACAAAGGCAAAAGCTAACTTCCCACCACTAATTATAAATAAAGGTGAAACAAAACAAGCATTTTTAGTCCTGTTTGTTAAAAAAATGGGACGGCAGAGAATGTGATAATGCTATTAAGCAGTAAGCATACCCCACCACCACTGTAGCATTAAAGCAATAAAGTAATAAAACTGCTTTAACTTGAATCCTATACTTGTTCCAAACACTTGGGCTTTGCTGCCCTGTTCATGCATTGTCAACAACAATAATAATATTTGTGTTTATTTCAATAGTCTTCGCTCACATGAAACCTGCAGTACCTGATAGAGCAGCAGAGGGAGCTGCTTGTAGGACAGTGTGGTCTGATGGGCCACGAGTGTGGTGACTGCCTCCTCGTGTGTGGGGCCCAGGCAGTAGTCCGCTCCGTGTCGGTCTTTGAGTCGAAACAGCTCCTTCCCCATCAGCTCCCAGCGCTCACTGCTCCTCCACAGGTCAGCAGAGCACAGGCTGGGCATGTCCAGCTTCTGTCCACCGATCCCCTGCATCTCCTGGTCTATCACTCGCACCTGTGGGGCACATGGAAAAACATCCAAAGCACTCATCAATTATCAGACGTCACCTTTTTATTAGTTAAAGGTTAATCTTATTTGGCCACCTCGTCAAAATGCGTGTTATTAGCTTAGGTAGTTTCTGAAAAGTATCATGCTATCATAAAATCCTTAACTTTGTTATAATGCATTGAATTATGTTATTTTGATTCTAAAAATGTTGCAAATAATCAGCCAAAATTGGCTACAGATTTAATAGGCCTACATCCTTTCTTTTTCACTGTTATGTCTGACCTTTACCTCTTTAGCACTACTGTAGACATGCAAGATTAGTCCAGCAAAGCACTTCTCATGCCACTCAGAGAAACATCCAAATGTTGACACTGAGCCCAGGTACTTGATCCACCTTCCCTGTGTTATGACAAGCCATGACCCAAATTAAAATGATCATAAATTAAACTTCAACGCCGACAATCAAAAGCCTGCAATCCACCAAAAATGGACCCACGATGTTGTTTCTTTCTCAGGCATCATTCTCACCAGTTTCTCCATGGAGCGCACAGTGGCGGGGAGGTAGTAGTAGCATCCTGGGTTAGAGGGGTGGATGAGCCCCGCTTGCTGCATTAGCCTCTGACTCTTGCAGGTCTGTTCCCCCTGCAGGCGGCTGTCCGGCCCCACGTCCCGCAGGTTGGAGGGCTGGTAAAGGCGGGACACCAGTGGTACGGCCTTGGGGTGTTTCCCGTGGGCAGAGGCATGGCGTCCAGAGTTGTTCCTTTGGGTGAGAGTCAGAGGTCTGTGGAGACGCTGCCCCGCTCTGGGCCAGAATGAATGCAGGACAGGCTCCATGGTGGATCCAACACTGAAGAAAAGATCATAATGAGCAGAAAAATTAAAATTCAGAGCTTCAGAATTTTTGGTGCTATGATATGAGACACACAGAATGCATTATAAAAAGGCTCATTTTCTATATTGATTCACTTCTTGATTATAAAAGTTATACAGAAATCATTGGACGTCTTATTTAGGTAGATCAATGGAGATAAAATCCATTATTCAAAAGTGACTGCAAACGTCTTTACTTGACCATCGTGTCTTTACATATCTCACGAATACAGCACACTTTTGCACGTTTAATTGGTCTACTGCCCTTGGGGTCTAACAACAGTTGCGGCTCTTCAAAAGCGCAGATAAAATAGATATTCAAAATGCTCACCGCTCAGTCGAAAAGTGAAGCCGTGGTGTTTCTTTTATGAACGGGTTTAGTTGTAAATCCAGGACATTTTACACCAGCACAAGTTCATAACAGAGGGCGGATAAACCTGACGGACCGCGGCGCAGGCGCAGTCCGTCCGCTCCGATATGGGTTGCCAGATCAGAAATGCAATTTTCAATACCGTCTGTCAATGTCTCTATTTTATCATTTTAATTGTATAAAGTATAATGTAATTTATAGACTTTTATTTAGCGAAGAAATGGGGACTGCAATGCAAGGGGTCACCACAGGATGGCGATGAAGCTGCTTGTTTTGACTGTTGCTGTTTATACAGTGGGAGAAAAAGTGAGTACACCGTTAGGAATTTCTCACATTTCTGCCCAAATTGCTCATAAAATGTGGTCTGATCTTTATTAAAATCACAAGAATGAGTAAACAGTGTCTGCTTAAACTAATACCACCCAAACAATTACATGTTGTCATATTTTTATTGACGATATTATTGAGATTAACATGTAAACATTCACAGGACAGCGTGGAATAAGTGAGTACACCCTTGCATTCAAAATCTAGTTGACCCTCCTTTGGTAGCGATAACTTCGTTCAGACGTTTCCTGTAGTTGCAGATTAGACATGCACAACGATCAGGATGAATCTTGGCCCATTGCTGTTTACAAAACTGTTGCAGTTCAGCGGGTTTCCTGGGATGTCTGGTGTGAATGGCTTTCTTGAGGTCATGAACGCATATTTTATTGTTCCGAAACCATTCTGAAGTTGATTTGCTTTTGTGCTTTGGGTCATTGTCTGTGTACTCACTTTATCCTCCCACTGTATCCCCTGATTAAAAAATGTAAGTATGTACAGCGTTTACAACAACAAAAACGTTATTACCTGTCATAAAGTATGGGTTGGCATAGCCATCTCCATATTGATCCTTTTTTATAGATCTCATGAGTTCGCTATCATGTGTTATGTTGACATTATATTGAACTTCAGCTTGTGGTAATGTGCTCTTTCTGGCTTTTATAACAACAAATGTCAGCCATTTCAAACCATAATTCCCCGAAAAGGTCAATACCATGATACTTTGGTTGTTTGACACGGCGCAGATGACACACTGCCCTGCTCTTGTCTTACAGGATGACATCTGACTGTGCAGGTCCTAAATGGAGGTCAAGCCCACGCAGTAGCAGCAGCCCATGTTACAGGTAAAATTGTCCAGAGATATCAATAATAAAAGAAATGCTCTTTAGCCAAACCTTATCTTAACACACACTCTGGGACTCTGCTGGATTAACATCATCAGAGGTCTCTGGAAAATGCACATTAAACTATATTTAGCCTTTTTACACCATGCAACATCATTACTATTGATCTCGTGGTTCACTGTGCTCAACTGAAACAGGATTAACAGAAAATAGAGCGATATCTTTAAAATAAAAAGTCACAAAATATTGTTCAACTATTATTATTTTATCCTTCCATTTTTAAGATATTTGAATGAACCAAACAGGTTAGTATATAAAGTTCTGTTCAAAGATGCTAAAGATAGACGTTCAGCAAACTGTCATAACTGGGAATCATACTCATTACTTCAGTCTGTATCCTCTGGCCCCCAGAATATCTGTACATCTATTCATCTATTATTTGTCAAAGTTTTCAAAGTCTTTTGTGGGGAGGCTCAACTAAGGAAAATAAAACGGCACTCCATGTGTTTCTCAAACCTTTTCAGCACAAGGACCACTTTATCTTCCATTTTTTTTTCTGAGGACCACCTAACAGAATCCCACTCCAACACGCCCCCCAAAAACAACAAAATAGGAAGGATAAGCTAAATTTATGTTTGCTATGCAACTGTTTCAAGTCAAAAAATAATTATTCAAACACAAATGCAATTCTTATGTTAAATTCTTATATGAAATACATTTTATTTGAAAAAGTAGTTTAGTTTAGTTTATTTATTTATTTGAGCAGTATACATTCTGCTCAAAAGGAGTGGACTGAAGCAAAAAGCTTATGAGCGCCCACCCCCAAGTGCAATAAATAAAAAAAGTACATTTCTCACAATGGTACCGAAGGAACAAAACATCAAATTATCCAAAGAGAATTTGAAACATTTCAGCAGCTACATTAGCACAGACCAACTTACAAACTTACAAACAATATATGAACTGTTTATATAATTAATTGAAACAAAGCACAACTGCAACAACAATCTCATTTCATGTACGATGTCTAGCACAAAGTAAGTAAAAAAATGTGATCATTAATATATTTCTTTCAGATTGTTACCCGTGATTACCGAGAGTTACTTTTATGTTATAAAGGTACATTAATAGATATTATACTCCGAGATCTGGCTACTTCCCAGTTGTCATTACCATCCTCAGTATCATTTTAATTTGGGTTTAATTATCAAAATGAGCAAATTCAACGTTTTCAGCATTTTTTTCCACATTTTCTGCAATTTCTGCAGTTTGTGCATGTTCAGCTTCCACAACTTGTCCGTTTTCAGAAAAATCTGAGTTCTTCCGTTTTTCAGTTTTTTTCTACGGGCTTGGGAATTCTGCCATTCATTTGTATTGAGGATTCTGCCATTCATTTTAATAGGCCCATGCAATTTAATAGGACTTCAGGCACATTCAGGTCTTTCAGCCATTTCTACAGTTTATGCAATGTTAGAATGACATTAGGTGGTCCTTATAGGCTGTAACAGCCGATTTTTTCCCCACATGTTTGTTGTTTATATTAAGCTGCAGCTCATTTCACATTTACTTTTTTCAACTTTTTTTAAACCTTGTCCATGCACCACTCAGCATAGAAACATCATCTACAAAGTCAGCTGTTACAGTGCATCCGGAAAGTATTCACAGCGCTTCACTTTTTTCACATTTTGTTATGTTACAGCCTTATTCCAAAATTGATTCAATCCATTTTTTCCCTCAAAATTCTACACATAACACCCCATAATGACAACGTGAAAAAAAGATTTTTGCAAATTTATTAAAAATAAAAAACAAAAAAATCACATGTACATAAGTATTCACAGCCTTTGCCATGACGCTCAAACTTGAGCTCAGGTGCATCCTATTTCCACTGCTCATCCTTCAGATGGTTCTACAGCTTCATTGGAGTCCACCTGTGGTAAATGAAGTGGATTGGACATGATTTGGAAAGGCACACACCTGTCTATAGAAGGTCCCACAGTTGACAGTGCATGTCAGAGCACGAACCAAGCATGAAGTCAAAGGAATTGTCTGTAGACCTCCGAAACAGGATGGTCTCGAGGCACAAGTCTGGAGAAGGGTACAGAAAAATGTCTGCTGCTTTGAGGGTCCCAATGAGCACAGTGGCCTCCATCATCCGTGAATGGAAGAAGTTTGGAACCACCAGGACTCTTCCTAGAGCTGGCCGGCCATCTAAACTGAGCGATCGGGGGTGAAGGGCCTTAGTCAGGGAGGTGACTAAGAACCCGATGGTCACTCTGTCAGAGCTCCAGCGTTCCACTTTGGAGAGAGGAGAACCTTCCAGAAGGACAACCATCTCTGCAGCAATCCACAAATCAGGCCTGAATGGTAGAGTGGCCAGACGGAAGCCGCTCCTTAGTAAAAGGCACATGGCAGCCCGTCTGGAGTTTGCCAAAAGGCACCTGAAAGACTCTCAGACCATGAGTAAGAAAATTCTCTGGTCTGATGAGACAAAGATTGAACTCTTTGGCGTGAATGCCAGGCATTATGCTTGGAGGAAACCAGGCACTGCTCATCGCCTGGCCAATACCATCCCTACAGTGAAGCATGGTGGTGGCAGCATCATGCTGTGGGGCAGGAACTGGGAGACTAGTCAGGATAGAGGGAAAGATGAATGCAGCAATGTATAGAGACATCCTGGATGAAAACCTGTTCCAGAGCGCTCTTGACCTCAGACTGGGGCGACGGTTCATCTTTCAGCAGGACAACGACCCTAAGCACACAGCCAAGATGACAAAGAAGTGGCTTCAGGACAACTCTGTGAATGTCCTTGAGTGGCCCAGCCAGAGCCCAGACTTGAATCCGATTGAACATCTCTGGAGAGATCTGAAAATGGCTGTGCTCCCCACCCAACTTGATGGAGCTTGAGAGGTGCTGCAAAGAGGAATGGGCAAAACTGCCCAAAGATGGGTGTGCCAAGCTTGTGGCATCATATTCAAAAAGACTTGAGGCTGTAATTGCTGCCAAAGGTGCCTCAACAAAAGGCTGTGAATACATGTACATGTGATATTTTATTTTTTTGTTCTTGTAATGAATTGCAATAATCTCAACTTTTTTTCACGTTGTCATTATGGGGTGTTATGTGTAGAATTTTGAGGGAAAAATGGATTGAATCAATTTTGGAATAAGGCTGTAACATAACAAAATGTGAAAAAAGTGAAGCGCTGTGAATACTTTCCGGATGCACTGTAACAGCTGACTTTGTAGATGATGTTCTTATGCTGAGTGGTGCATTAAAGGACAAGGTTTAAAAAAAGTTGAAAAAAAAGTAAATGTGAAATTAGCTGCAGCTTAATATGAACAACAAACATGTGGGGAAAAAATTGGCTGTTACAGCCTATAAGGACCACCTAATGTCATTCTAAAGAGCCAATAGTTTAAAACTGAGGCTGTGGTAGGAAGTCTATGGTTGTAAACTATGGTAAACAATAAAATGCTGGGGGGGAAATGTTCCCCTTAATGTCCAATATCACTAATACTACTGGGAGTTTACACATGAAATAAAAACTATACATTACAAAACGAATAGATCTGTGGATTTTACATTTTGAGATTTCCATCAAAAACTCAACGTGAATGTTGAGACGAGCGGTGCTGCTGATCACACATCAGTTTCTGAATGTCTAGCTCTAAAGAGGAGAATTTCACCTTCACAGTTATACAGTATTGGGAAGGGCATGAGCACTTTGAGGGCAGACTCTGCAAGCTTTGTGTTAGGTAGCACATGCCGTGGAAAATAGGAGACATTTGGCTCTACAAAAGCGTTCTCTGGATCACAAGCAACAAAACGCTGCTTATCCAAACACCTGCTGTAAAGATGGTAGAAGGAGTTCTGGCTGCTTTCAGTGGACGCGCGTACGACGGCGGTGAACGGTGGCGCGCGGCAGCAGGCCGGGATTGCCCAATCCCGGGCATGGCTGCGGAGACCGCGGGGAAACCCGCTAATGCCCCCAGCCATGTGTGAAATCCAGCACATTTTACAATAGCTACATATTGACAAACAGGATGCGGAAACTTTACGCACGGTTCTGATTCGGTTCTGAGAAATGCCAGCCGTGCGCGTCCATGTGCATTCATAACACTTCCAGCTCTGTCCCTCAAAAAGGAAAGACGCCCTGGTCACACTATGCTGGTTATTCTTAAAGTTTGATCAAACGATAAGAGTTGGCCAAAATGGACCAACTCCCCGTACGACGTGCGCAGTGGATGGGTCGGGGGAAAAAGGGGTTCGCGGACCACTAGGGGGTGATGGCGGACCACCAGTGGTCCACACTTTAGACCATCAGCATATTTCCTAATGTCCTTTGAATCTGCGCTTTTACTTTACAGCAACACCAAAAAGAGGAGAGAAAAACGACCTTCTGCCCAGGGGGCCCACGACCTGTCCCTCGCCCAGGGTCTGAATACACACTACTGCCACCATGAGCGCCCATCAGCTCCTCACACTCCAGACACTCCAGAGAACCCTGCCACCTCTGGCCCTCCACTTCATCCTGGAGCATCTGGACTCACCAGGAACCTATGCCAGGATCCTGTTTGTGGACTTCAGCTCTGCCTTCAACACCATCCTCCCTGGATTGCTACGAGACAAGACGAGACTCCCTCTGCAGGTGGATCACTGACTTCCTGACGGACCGGAGACAGCAAGTGCGGCTGGGGAAGATCGTCTTGGACACTCGGACCACAAACACTGGAACTCCTCAGGGCTGTGTACTCTCCCCCTGGCCCTTCTCCCTGTACACAAACTGCTGCACCTCCAGTCACCAGTCTGTTAAACTGATAAAGTTTGCGGACAACACCACCCTCATCGGGCTCATCTCGGACGGTGATGAGTCTACAGGAGAGGTGGAACGGCTGGCGTCCTGGTGCAGCCACAACAACCTGGAGCTGAACGCCCAGAAGACAGTGGAGATGATCGTGGACTTTAGGAAAGACACAGCCCCACCATCCCCCCTCACCCTGACAGACTCTCCCACCCCCATTTCCATTGTGGACTCCTTCCGTTTCCTGGGCACCACCATCACCCAGGACCTCAAATGGGAGCCGACCATCTACTCCCTCATCAAGAAGGCCCAGCAGAGGATGTTCTTCCTGCGGCAACTGAGGAAACTTAAGCTGCCAACCAGGATGCTGGTGCAGTTCTACACGGCCATCATCGAGTCCATCCTCACCTCCTCCATCACCGTGTGGTTCCCCGGCGCTACAGAACGGGACAAGCACCGTCTGCAGCGCATTGTGCGTGCTGCAGAGAAGGTGATTGGCTGTGAGCTCCCATCTCTCCAGGACCTGTTCACCTCCAGGACCCGGAGGCGTGTGGGTCGGATCACAGCTGACCCTTCTCACCCTGGACACGGACTATTCACCCCTCTCCCCTCAGGCAGGAGGCTACAGTCTATCCAGACCCATACCTCCCGCCACTTGAACAGTTTTTTCCCCTCCGAGCTTAGTTACGAACTCATGGATGTATCTGCACTTTCACTGTGCGGTGTGTCCACACTTAGACCTGCTGCTATCACTCATCACTTTATAACACTTTATACCACTTTATACGCCTACACATCTGTAAATACCATCCCGCTGTTGTTCAATGTCAAATTGTTGTTGTCTTACCATATGTCACTTTTATTTTATCATATTTATTGTTTTATGCATGCCCCTATAGCTTATAGTTTAAAGTTTTGTACCTAGTTTGTAAACCCTGTTCTCAAACCATGGCAATAAAACCTATTCTGATTCTGAACATTTGGGAATCTAAGCTCCATGCAGTAAAATGCATGGTCTTGACTATGACACAATATACAATATAGCCTTCTACAGCTTCTTAACACTGACAGAATCACAAATTAAAGTAACATGTGTTTGTCGTAAATGCAGAATTGGGAGCCAAGGTAATATCTCAGTGCGCCATTTGCAGTTGGATAAGTGAATGAACGGCCTTCTGCTGATGCCGCTTGATAAACCAAACGTAAAACTCAACCCAGGGACCCCATACTATTAAAGACATGTATTAAAGGTGTACCATTATACATAAAGATATAGGCCCAAATGTCTATATGATCTTTGTGGTAGTTTATTACCTCATAGCTCGATGACTAATGTTGAATGAGTCCATATTTTGTCACTGAAAATGGCAGAATCTTGTGACTCATTTTGTAGTTCCACATGTTTTTTAAGCTTTGTTAATTTTAACAGTTGTGTCGGAAAGCGGGGAAGCACCCACTCTTTTAGCCAACAGAGTCAGGCTGTTTTGGTTAAAGCAAACACGTTCACCTGGACATTACAATTTCATAGTGTACATATATGGGCCTTGTGTATGAGGGGTGTAGTATCTCCTCACGCCATCAGCAGATCTGTAATGAGCGCAGTTTTACCGGGTCAACATTGACTCGGAGCAGGCTGTTGTAAAAGTGAAAGTCAATGGGCCATCAGCGGTGGTAAACACGTGTACTGGGGGTAAGACCTGGCAGCACTTTTATTACCCATGCAGTAGTAAGAGCGCGATGGTGGGTTTTACAAGAAAATGAGAAAGGTGGAATGAGCGGAAGCACACAAAAATGAGTAATGGCTGTGTATGCAGTGCTACCAGGCAATATTACATTACCTTATAAACATTTCATGGGGGAAGTTTGGGATTTCCTTGAAATGAAACAAATTGTACAAAGATGGACATACTGATTTAAGAAATGCTGTGGTTCCCAAAGTGGATTTCAAGTCCGTCTCTCACAATCACAAAATGTATAATATTTATATTGGTGGCATTATAAGACTTAATGCCACCAATACAAAAAACACAAAGCATGGTAATCCCAGTCAGTGCTTTTAGTAAAAGTATTTTACTAATCTTTTATTCAATACATGGACTGCAATGCTCCTGCAGCAAAAAGAACCCACATTCCTTCACAACATTTTCTGTAAGGAAATACTCATTATTCCCCGTAATTTTTCATGTACCAAACAATAATTGCATATACCACAAGGGAAACTGGCCTGGAGTAGTGGAACCATGTCCAGATCTTGAACAAGGGTTAACAGTTAAAGTTGTATTGACTCATTGTACAATTGTACAACTAGATCACATTCAGGTGTTGGATTAGTCCTGAGCCGCTGCGAAACCTGAGCACCCTGGAGGAAACCCGGCTGGCTGTGTTCAGTTCTCCTCTGATCCTCTGAAACAGTGCAGCTCCTCCTGGGGTTGTCCCCGTTTCAGAGCGTGGTGTCCCGCACTGGTCAGCTCCTTCACCTCCTCCTTCCTCTTCCTCCTGCGCAGCTCCCTCCGCCACACAACAGTCTTTCACTATGTTCTCCTCATTTGTCCCTTTTTTGTTTCCTGTAACCTCTTGTGACGCCTCCACTGTGCTGCAGGTGTGGGGGGCCTCTTATGCCTCTTCAGTGTTTCAGAAGAAGACATTTGTAGGTCTCAAATGTTTTTAACTAGCTGTTTACCATCAAAAACATGGGTCCTTCATGGCTAGTACGAACTCTTTGCAGTAAACTGAACCTCACAGAAACACAGCAGAGATGTACACAAGTATCCACTAAAACAATGTGGAACACAGAAACTAGAAAAACGCTTTGTAGAAAAGGCCAAAAACGCCGCTGTACCAAGAGAGGGGAAGGTTGCTGTTTGTTTAGTCACCTACCACTGGAAGATAATAATTTGTAATGACTGCTATTTGTAGTAGTTGTACTATTTTACAATACAAATCATAAACAATGAAGGATATTATGATCATGCGAAATCTAATGACAGTTTATAATGGGTAAAAACAAAAACAAATTATGTTTAAAAAAGGGTCTAAAAGGCGTCCAAAAATACTGAAAGCATTAGCGAACTAAATATGATTGAAGATACGAATGTGAGTGCATTGAGCCCAACAGCCAGAAAGAAAGGCTGGGGGAGGAGACAGCCCGCTCTGATGAGGAGAGGCCTTGATGTGAAGACTATATAAAGAGTCCAGTGGGCCGCCCTGCCTGAGAAGACTTCACTCCTGCGTCCGCGATGCGTGTGTCCACCCTGCTGCCCGCGCTGCTCCTGGCTGTGGCCCTCTGCGCTGTGGAGGTGCGCTCGGAGGTGAAGTCGGTGAAGCTGTGCGGCAGAGAGTTCCTGCGGGCCGTGGTCTACACCTGCGGGGGCTCGCGCTGGAGGCGAGCGCACGCCGACACAGAAGACGTGGATGGTGAGGGGACATCTTTTTTTCCCTTCGTTTCCCCCTCTGTTTCCTGGTAGTTTATGAGTGTCATTGTTGAGTCAAGACATATGTGGCCATTTGCTTTGACACTCAGGAAAGTTGAGGGTTCTGTTTAGAATGAAGAAGATAAAAGCTCGTATTCTCCATTCTGACTTTTATCCCTTGAGAAACTTTAAGATTTTCTATATTTAATGTATTCTTGCATGTATTTTTATATTTAATTGTTGTTTTTTTCCTTTTCATTTCCAAATGTCTCATGTTAAAACAAAATGATTTTCAGATAGAAAAATATATACATGTATTTTAGACTAACTAGAGACTAAAATCCATTTGACATTTCATGCTAAGTAATGCCATTGTTTAACCTCTTAAGCCCCCACCGGAATTACCCGAATCTAAAAGTTTCTGGAAAAAAGCATCAAAATATCGACAAAACCAAGATGAAAACGAGGATAAAAACGTAACAAAAAAGTGTCAAAAAGTGACCACAAAAAATTAGCAAGAATGTGACAAAAACTCAACTAAACAGTGGCAAATTGAGATGAAAAAGAATGTGAAAAAAAGTGACGACAACACGGCAACAACGCAAGGAAAGAGGTCAGTTTAGATCAGTTTTGTAGGTCTTAGCTTTCAAATGGGGCGTTACACTGGCCTATAGGCTGTGTGCTCCAGTCAAGAAGCATTTAGATTTGGGTAAAGTCGAACTGGAGAAAGTGCACTCGGTCAAGGCGGGTGGATATAAGAGCTTAATCTCAGTACAAGTATCACAGTAGTAAGGAGTAAATACTTACTAATGTGGACCTGTGTTTTCAGCGGGTTCCATTAGGACCATGAAACAAATATTCCAATCAATTGAATTAATCGTTTTTTCTCTTATTTAGAAACATTATGACCAGCAGTGTCGTCATAATCAGATTTCACGGTAGCCTACACAGCCTACTGCACTTACTAGAGACCGACCGCGCGCGTGGAGACAGATGCTCGTTCGCTAAGAAGCCCACATACTATCAAGACAAATCAGTGAAGACGTCTGCTCTCTCCCCCTCCCTCCTACGGGACAAACCATGTTAGTGTTCAGGTACAATCATTACTTAGAGCAGTGGCACTGTGCAAGACAAATGGCCCTGCCTTAATGTGCGCCGCTGATGTTCAAAGAGATCATCATGAGCCAGAATTAGACACAGGGCTGCAGGATGTGAGAAAAGAAAATTCAAATATTCGATAACGGTCTTGAATACTGTGAAAACTATTGTGTTTCAGCACAATGTGGATTCGGATCCCAAAGCAGACGCGTCGGAGAATAGTGTGCGAGACTTGACTGGCTTTCCTATGGCCCAATTTATAGTAAAACTTGATACTAACCTTGATTTAAGCGGGCCAAAGTATGAGCCCATGTGTAGATGGAGTCGTGTCTGGAAAAGGCAAAAGAGAAACACAAGAGGGAGACAAAGACCAAAACATACATACACCTTGGTCCGTACATCACAGTAACACAGGCAATCCCACTCAATTTAAGCCAAAAAAAAGTGTAAAAATAAGACAAAGGACAGGACAGAATCAGGTTAAAATTGAGCTAAATAGGAAAATCAGGGCTGGACCTGAACTTTTGAGCATTTCCATCTTACGCACAAGTTATAATCATGCATTAAAGAAGTGGGAAATCTTTTCATGTATTTGTTGAATCTTTTTTTGATATTTGCCATAGAGTCTTTGCTAAATGCTAATTGTTATTTTATGTCATTTAAAGCTGTCAGCTCATCTTTTGAATGGCATGAGTTATAATAATTTGGACCTTCGAGCCGATATGGGGGCTTTGGGGATAGTTAAGTCTGCACAATTCACCCCTGACCCGGCTTTTTTTGTGCCGTTTCCCCACAGAAGAGTCCCAAAGTGCGGAGAGCCTGGTGATCTGGGGTCCTGGGGTGGAGCTGAGGCGCCGGCGGGACATGAACAGCATCCTGACCTCTTTGTGCTGCACTATGGGCTGCAGGAAGAGCGACCTGTCCCTGCTCTGCTGAGGACCGTCCTCACGACCACACACATACACAATGTAGCATACTGTGCCACATCTACTTTTCTGTCATTATTTTTTGACCAAATGTTTTAAGGGATTAGGGGTTTCGTATGTCTTTGGATACTACTTAATGGGTGTCCAGGAACATGTTTGATGAAGCTATGCCTCCTATAAATGTATGCCACCGATTGCAGGGCGCCTCTTGTGGTGTTCAGAATGTAGCAGGCCTCGTGTTCTTTTCTTGGACTTTATCAAATGAGGTGTTAATAAATGTTATTGCCTAAACAAGGGCTAATTGTTATGACTGTCACGCAGGGGTTAGCCATTATGCTAATCATATCCCGGAAGGATTTATTGTTGCACAAATCGGAAAAAGGGTAAAACAATTTTATAAATGGTTTATTTAAACTTAAGAAATGGCAATAAAGAATGGAAAATGATACGTTTAGGTCTTAAAAAAACAGCAGTCATCTGTACTGGGATGTTTTAGGATTCGGGAGCACTTCCACTTCCGCGCAGTAATATCGCTTTACTGCGCGGATGTGGAAGTGCTCCTACGGTGTCATTACGCCTTACAATATAGTACCCCTTTTTATCCGCTTAGAAAATCTACATGTTTAATTTTGTGTTACTATACTTGTATCATGAAACTGCTCATGTAACCGTATCTAAATAGGAGAAACGTGAAAGAGCTTGGTCGCTTCTAACTTCACCCCCGTTTGGCCCCATAGAGGAGAGGAGAGGCTAAATGCGAACAACCACTTTGGTCTTTTTGCGTGACTGAGCGCACGCACAAAGACCAGACAGGTATGCATCCACTCGTCTAAGCTCAGGTAAGAACATATCTCAGTATGGGAGAACGGTGGCCTGTTCCTTTAAGGATTGCGGGCTGGTGCCTAATCTTAATACATCGATGTTCCCTCACTTCTATTGAGAGGGGAACATGGATGCTTCCCCTCGGTGTATGTACCAACGACTCTGATATTCACAATATAATAGAAGCTATTGGACTAGATAGTCGTTCTTTTTAGAATTAGGAATGGTACAGTCAATAACAGGTTAGCTCCTCTCTGCGATAAATACAACCTTCAGCTTAAAAGTCATTGGTTGCTAACAAAACCTATGGCGGCAAAACATCCTCAACGCTAAAAGAAACCCAGTACGGATGGTGGCTTGCAAACTACATGCGTTTCATTACTAATTTTAACTACTTAAAATGTAGTCTTTTATAAATCTCCATACAGATGTAGTGGCTCAGCTGGTTCAGTGGTCACAAGGGTGGTAATCCAATCCTCGCTCACTCGGGCAAGACACTTCACCCACATACCACAAATATGAAGCATTACGTTTGGCGACAAACTCTGTCGGAATATGAATGAATAATAAAACTTCTGTTTAAAATTTCACTTCAAACCCACCAATATCCTCGCACCTTTATGTCAAGCAGCGTACCTAAAGAGCCAGTCCAGAGCCACACTGTACATGTATCACCTTTATTGGTTTTTGGAAAGAAGCAAACTAATTTTCCAAGTTGGTCTTAGCATTGTTAGGTACTTTACAAATGGACTGCATGTGTGTACAGAACCAAACGCACACAGACACACAACACTGCCGACTCTGCATAGACTTAAATATCTGTAATCCTTCAGTGGGAATAATAACCGGTCCATGGCGTCAACAGCAGCACTGCCTAGAACCGAGATGCCCCATGTTACAACCACCAGCCAGAGACAGCCAGAAGTCCAAAGGTGCGTGGATAGGCTGCATCGTGGAGGGCATGTTGGTCGTAGATAACGCTGCGCCAACTGTTGTGCGTTAAACTGTTGAAGCAACCGATCACATCAAGGCAAATGGTTCTCAAAGCTCCTGTTTTGATGATGCCTCTTTGTGTAAAGCCAATTGGTACAAATGGGGCTGAAGTGGTTGCTTACGTCCTGGGAGTTAACAGTTTTAATTTTTTTATTTTGTTCTTCACGTTGACAGTCAAAGAGTTCAGGAAGTTGAAAATCATTTGCACAGTGTTTTCACAATAAATAGTTGAACGTTTTATTTTGTAGGCATTTAAAAATATTCAGCTTATTCTGCTAAACAACAGAGGACTGACTAGTCCCGGGAGCACACGTAAAATGGTAAATATAAAACAAAAGACGCTCTGGTTCACTTTGCATTCAACTCATGTCATCTCACAGAGACCAATATGAAACACAAGCGCTGGTTGAAAGAAGACAGTAAGGCCAGGATTCTGCTCAAATCAGTGAGGCCCGAAATTACTCACTACAGAGTGGTGTGTGTTAGTGAAGATGGAAGGTGCACAGGAAAGAGTTGTACATGAATTCAGAAAACAAGGCAACTTACAACCAATAAAGATGCTTAATGCCGGCCCATTTTTGTATTTAATAGTTATGATTGGTCAGTAGAGACAAGCATGGGCGGAAGACGCTTGAATGACCAGTAAGAAGAGCCATGACAGGATATCTTTATTCCATTACGCCTCACTGAGGTGAACAGTATCAGGCCTCACTTTGCTCAGAAGCATGAGGTGACCTACATAAAGTACAATAAATAGACAAATGTACAGCTTTGTCATTTGAATAAAATAAAAAGCTGGTTTTAGTAACAAACTATACGCTCCAGTGGTCGCACGGTCACCACACTTCATCACAGCTGTATGAGAAACATGGATATTGTCCATGGAATATAGCTAACTCTACAGTAACACTGCTTTCACAAAGCATTAACACAGCATCCAGAAAGATATTCTCTTTTTAAATTACCCCCCGCCCGCCCCATATATAGCTCAAATCTTCTGTTGCACTTGTTAAAAAATTATATCTGAAATAAATTCAAAAATTATACCTTATACTGTACACAGGTTACCAACTACACAGATAACAAAAAGTTCAAATATTTATACTTTAAGGGACTTGTGATACCGCTCAAACTCTATACATATACACAAACACGTTTATACAACAAGTCTTCATTGTCAATAAATAAAAATAGATGCGGTCATGTTCTCTGGAGGCTAATGCTGTTGTCATGGGAACAACAGGAGGTTATGGGACATTACGAGGAACATCAAACCCTTTACATACTATACCTACAGTAGTGATTCAAATGACACTTTGTACAATGTTTGTTCTGAAGGAAAGCAGCTCTGATCTCTGCAGAATTCAGTGCTGATCATTGCAGCTGCCCAACTGTAATACATGCAGTAATGTAATGTGTTTGAAGTCAACTATGTAGCAATGAGTGACCCTGTAGTACCAGACTCTAGAGACGCTAACCTACACCCCAAGCGCATTTACTGTTGGAAAAGGCCACCGTACTTAAAACCTCACGCATGGATTATCAGCGCGACTCTTAGTTTTTGAATGTGCAAGTGAGTTTTGATTCCAAATCTGGTCCTGCGTTCTATATTAATTATATATTAATTAATATTTATCAGAGACCGACTGTCGATTCACGGGAGTGTTTTTGAGCCAGGCAGCTGCAGTGAGACTCCTACAGGTACTACCACGTTTTGACCAGCAGATGGAGACAGAGGCACAGACTCCGGAAGAGGAAGGAAGAGCCCACTGATGCGTAGGATGAGTTCAAATACGATGGGGACGTGACCAAAGAAAAATAAAACGGGTGGTTTGATAATACTGCTGGCAGACTGCGGCGCTCGGATTCGTTCGTCGGCGGCCAGCCCAGTTCCCGGCTCGACAGTAGCCTTCAGTTGTCGGCCAAGTACTTTCCTGTAAGAAAGATCGACAACAGTAAGACCTCACTGGCACTGCCATGTTTCTTTTTAAGACTGCATCACTTAGAAATGGTGGAACATTCAAGGTTATGTGCTGAAACCAGACTGTTCCAAATGCTCACCCGCTAACTAAACAGCGCATACCGTTCCCAGCTAAGTGGCGTATTAGTAAAAGCCTCACTGACCTGCAGCAAACCTCTTCTTGATGAGGGAGAAGCGGTACCCCGGGCCGGCCAGTTCGATGTCGCAGCCCGACAGAGTGCTGCCTTCACTGGTGAACTGCACGGCCAGGGGAGCGGGCTTACTGGGACCCTCCGTCAGCTGGAAGCGCGCCAACAGCGAGCCCACACCTGAAAAAGCAGAAAGAAAAAAACCTTTTCAAATACGGATAAGGTCGAGCTCTGGCGGTCTCTGATTAGCTGTGTGCTACGTTTAAGTGTAATGCCTGGGATGGCCGGAGGGAGGCCTCATTGCTTTGAAGAGCATTGAACATCTTTGCCGTCATCTTCTAATGGATCAATTAAACAAGTATCTAGGCCCGTCTTCTCCTCAGAGGGCGCGCACACAGCCTGGTTCCATTTGGGCTTTCATTTGATCCGGAATGGCTCAGGCACAAGGCGGGATTACTTTGATAACCGTTTATAAATGAAAAAAAGATAAGGACCCCATTACCTCCATTTTCTGATTTGTGTGAGATTTCTGGGATCTTCCAAAGGATCCGATGTTGCTCTGCGTTCCTGCGAGAGACACGTGACATTCAAGAGATGTATTGAGAAAAAAACAACAACAAAACTCAACTACGCACAACTGCCCTAGCCGGATTTCCTACAGGTTCTATGAGAAACTATCCTTACCACGCAGCAGGAGGCAACACGGCCTGTAGTTTGGAGACCCCTCCATCCACGGGCACAAGAAACTGGACGTTGTGCAGTGCTGCGGGCGTGGACATGGCCTCGCCGTTGTACTTGTAGTCTATCCTCAGGTCAGTGCTGGTGGGGTCACACCTCCAGCTCACCGCCAGGTTTAGGGGAGTGGACTGAGAGCCTTGGACAGACACCTGCACAGAACAATGGTGCACAGTAAGTGAAAAGAAACAGAGATGGAGTTGTATTTCATCAACACTGACCACCAGGTCGGGAGCAGAAAGCTTTGAAACAGCTCTAAAGAAAGTTGCTTGCTTGCCCCAACTCAAATTAACGATGTCTCGTGCACATCCCACACGACCCCCACTTTGGGAACCCAAAGTGGGGGTCGTGTGGGATGCGTTTCCCTGCTCTTCATCCCCTTTCACCCAGAACTGTCCCGCCATAGGTTACGGAGTAATAAATTATAAAAAAAATTAGATGAATTAGATGGTTTTGCTCAAAGAAGTAGCTTTTTATGGAATGCATTCTGTTTCAAGATAATGACTAATGCAGTAAAGGTATCGAGAAAGTATCAAAGTACGGTTAAAGTATTTGTACTATCGGTTTTTCAAGTGTTCGCAAGTGCAATTTCAAAAATGTAAGTCTGGACCTGCAGTCCCCTTGAAAGTAACTGGAATGTCATACTGCATGTGCCATGTCGATTGTCGGCCGCCGTTACGAGCTTAGCATGTTTGTCTTGCGTCATCTGAGAGTACATGTACTTGAGTAAATGTAACTGAGTACTGCCCGCCTCTGGTCCTCTCACCTGATACTTGAGCATGTCCACGTTGTAGTAAGTGGCTTGTGGCTTCTGCTCCGCCACCTTCTTCAAATGCGTGATCAGGTTTGGCATGTTCACCCAGAAGTTCTTCGAATCGCCCTTGGCCTGTGTGGTGTTGTCACTGAGGAACAGGACAGCAGGTGTTTAGATAAGCCCTGCACTGTGTTCTGTAGTACAAGCTAATGTTGCCATGCAGCTTCAACGCGACGCTCGCGTTTGGTTTGACGGTTTTGTGCATGTCAGGACAAAGCACTTATACATGCAATTAATGCACATTTTGTTTGTCTTTAAAAAGTGCTAAAATAAAGTTAAAAGATAGAAAAGACGACCAACAGGCAGTGCAAAGTTCCCAGTTGATTTAAGCTCTTTCTCATGACTTCACGGTGAGTCACCAGCAGCTGACATTAAAACGGGTCTGACTCATCTGCTCTAACTCTAACTGCGCTACACTGGAGATTAGTATTTCTCTATAAAAATGACTTTGTTTTGGAAAAGTGAATATTGGCAGAACACTATCACAGACGGATTTGAATTAGGGCCCGACCGATATATTGGTATTATGGTATAAGGTTTATCGATATATCGATATACCTTATACCGATAAAATGCAAATATCTCCGAAACCAAAAGTGATTAAAAACTTCTCGTTGCACTGGAGAGCGCTCAGTCAGAGCTTTAAAATGAGCCTTCCCAATTTCCTAGGCCTCAGGAGAGCAGAGAAACATTGCGTTGAAAATAGGTCACAAGTTTGTGCACCTATTTTATACATTTTATGTTGTAGACTTTAGTTTATAATTTCGGAACCATACAAGATAGAGACTTACTGTTTTTTGTTTTGGAATCTACAGATTTTTGTCTTTCAAACGGTCTTCCTCTAAAGTACCTACTAAACATATACAGCACCCCCTCCAAACTAGCAAGTTTAGAAGCTTCATACACAGGATTATAAACAAGTCGAGTCCAAAAATATCAGCGGGGCATATCAGTATCGGCCAATCAAAATCCCAATAATCGCCAGCGGCTTTAGAATAAAAACATTATCGGTCGACCTCCATTAGATATATTTCTATGATTGGAACCTTTACTATATCAATAACTGTTTAGCTATAGGCTATTTGAGAGATTAAAAAAACAACATCATCAAATTAAATTACTTTAAATATTGGCCAATATCGGCTATCGACCAGGCCAACCCCCTTCATATCGGTATTGGTCTTCAACCCCAAAATTCCATATCGGGGCCTACACTCAACCAGATCAAGCCATTCATTTATAGACACTCTCTCCCACGTCTTTCTGTTGTTTTGGCCGTGCACCACAATGCACTGTTCCGTTTTATTCCTCAGGGGGAAAGGTTGAGCCTTATTGGAAAAAATATTTAACGGGACTATACAGAGTTTAAAACATTAAAACTAAGTATTTTCGTTCCAGCCATGTCCTGATGTGTAGAATGAGCCCAAACCTATCACAACAACTGCCTCTAAAATCCAGCACTGTCACTCAAAAAGGTGTTACTTCGGGTCCGAAGTGCCGTCACGCACGAGCTTAATATAGAGACTGCAGTTACACATAAGACCTGAGGTGGCAGTAGTGAGTATAAAATGACCAACCTGCATCTAGTCCTTTAAAGATGGACAACAAGGAACTTTAAATAAAAAAACATACTGGCTAAATGTACATTTTATTTTAGTATTCAATAATACTTATACCTTTGGCACACAGTGAAGTATTTATTATGTAATGTATTTTACATGTCAGTCATCCTCCATAAATAACACTTTTTATATTATTTTTAACGCAACTTGATAAATTCTATGTAGGCTTAAAACAGCAGAAAAAACAAGGTACTGCCCGTTTCATGAAATCTGAGCTTACAGTTATCGTGCGCAGCCCATTAAAGCAGGTCTGGGATTTAATTAGACAGTCGCATGTCAGTCAAACAATAGACTTAAATTGATCACACAGTGAAGCGTGAACCCGAGTGAGTACAGCGAGTACGGGGACTGTGTTACTGCTTCCGGGGCGGTGTGAGTCAGTCATTACCAGCACAGCAGCTGAGGGTTAGGCAGCACTTGCTCCAGTCGGCTGTAGTTGGTTATGCTGAAGGTTAGCACAGCGGGGGACTGGTTAGTGGCAAAGTGCCGCGTGATCCCCGCCGGAAACGACACCACCATCTCACCTATGACCTTTACCACGCACCTGAGAGAGAGGAGGGGAACATGTCACTCACGGCTAGCGGTCCATCGTAAATAATGAATGCAGCTACATCACTAGAGGTTGACTGATATAGGCTTGTTTGTAACTCATGTTTGTTGTGATTTGTAAAATGAAAGTTAATAACCAATGGAGACAGTTTTTTATAATTTTATTACTGTCCAACCGTTGCTGTTCATAATAAGAGAAAATCAGGACATATTCAAACCCCTCTATTTATTCCTATACTAGTATGATATGGTATAAGTAAAATGTTCACATTTTGGCTATTCTAAAAACATGGATCTATTCTGCAGTAGTTGTAGGTAGGTTTGTATACCTATGTTAACCTCAAATTGCATCTTATCCATAATTAAAGTCTTTTTTCAATTCTATAGATCTTAAGATTATGCCATCAAAACCACAAGAATTTCTGAGATTCCTGGCGTATTCCATAATTATATAAGTGACAGTCTGTAAGTTTGCAAAGTGAGGAGAGAACAATCAAATTACTCTCCTCTTTAACCAGAAAGCCCTTCTTGGTTTGCAAAACAAGGAGAGCAGGAACAGAATTTTCAAAAGTAAAAGATCAAGCTCCTCCCCCTCCCGACTGGACCTGACGGGCTGGTTCACAGGAAAAGCCCGTCTCATTGGTCAACGCGGGAGGATACTAGACTCTGATTACTTGGAAGGGGGGACTTCAAAAATATTACATATATATTATTACTTATTTACATCAAAATGCAAGTCCAAGTGTTTTTTTTGCACAATTTATAACATTTGTAAAACATTTAGACTTCCAGACTATCACTTTAACCAATTTAGATTAAAATGCAAAATACTGGTGTTGTCGTTCACACAAAGCATTGGGACACTACATTGTGATGTATTTACCATCAACAGAATCTATGGTTCTTTTATTTTTTTTACCCTAACATGATGGATTTCTACAGTAACTTTTAATTTATAACATTAATCCCAAACTCTATTTTGACGTACTTCTGGAGGATTTTTCTTTAAACCAAACGACAGGACTACCACATAATAAAATAAAAGGAATTATTATTACTTTATATGTTTTATATGAGCCTCACCATTTTACTATAGTACCAGCATAGCAAGAGGTAAAAAACAAAACAACTGTCCTACAGTCAGGTGGGAGGTGTGTGATGCAAACGGAAAAGTTGTGATTGTTATACGCACTTGCTGGGGTCGGCTCCTTTGAAGAAGGCGTTGACCGTCTCTGTGAAGGCAGCGGCCACAGGAAGTGTATCCTGGGCCCCCATGGTCAGAGGACTGGGGCCCCGGGAGCAGCCTGTTAACAGGGCACAGACACAAAGGCGGTCAGTGTCATCACAGGATTAAAAAACTGTATTGATTTTAGTTTCACATCTATAACGTCTTCCTAACAGAGTGCAGGTGGACAAAATGCAAAAGATGAAGTAATGAACACCTCAAAATGAAAGTAATGTTTGGACGGAAATGAGTTAGTGTGAGGTGAACAACATGACAGTGGGTTGGTGGTACTGAACACTCTTTCTCTCTGTGCGATGCCTGATAAAACTATATAGTACATCATTACATAAACGCGTTGTGATTCGTCAACTGAACATAAGTCAAAAATAGCACTAGACGAACTAAAAGTAGCAGGTTGCAATTCCAATCAACAGACCATAAATGGGATTTAATAATGCCATTATTTTTGTAACACTGAAGAGAACAAAAAACTCCCATTAACAGTAGTTAATTTGTGCTGAGTGAGAAGACCTTAAACTTTGTCTCCTCACTCAGTCTTTGTTTCATGTGGATATGCAGTAGGATATGCAGTAATTAGAGAGATGTATTAACCATAAACAATTTATATATATATATATATAATAAAAAGTAAACAATCAAGCTCCCTCTCCCTCCCCTTCTGATTGGACCTGACAGACCGGTTCTCAGGAAAGCTCGTCTTATTGGTCAAAGTGATGGCACCATGGATTCTTATTAGTTGCCGAGATCAGCAAAGGGAGGGACTTTAGAATAAGTATTGCATTAATGTCATAGAATGTGACGATGTCATCATTTCAGATGGAGGGCAGAGTACAATACAACTCTAAAAAAAAAAGGTCAAATATTGTACCTCATCATTATTTGGTCGTGATTGGATTCACACATCAACCAGATTATTTTTAGGGCTGAAAGGCCTTTCTTCTGGCCAACATCACGCTAATCTTTGTAAATATTGTCACCACTTTTGGGGAAAATAATTGGACCTTAGTTTATATGTGCAGACAGAGAAGACAAACTTTGAGAGACGACAGAGATATTTACCAAAATGTAAGAAATTTTTTTGCTGTTTGACAATTACCAAAGTTACCTTCATGGAATTTTCAGATGCTCTCCACCTCAATATTACCCTATAGTCCCTTTAGAATGTTGTGATGTCATGTGAACACAACCTATTGCAGGCCCAGGCGGTCAATTATACACATTCTATCAAATTCGTAAGACATTTAAACTTACAGACCATCACTTTAAAGGCTCCATAGTCATTTTTCCAGTGGTTGAAAGAAATGTTTATTTATTTTTTGCTTCACTGCCTTAAAGTAAAACGAGCAACTGAATAAACTTAAAAAAAAAAACAGGCCTTTAAACTATGGGCCCCTAGAAACATTATGAACGCAGCCTTTTGTACTGTAAGGTATTTGATCACAGTCAGTGTTGTCTACAAGGCTATACACCATTTTTCATACACCAAGCTCTAAGAAAAAAGAATGAAAAATTGAAAGAAGCCAGAGTAGACAAAAAGATGCATGCTAGCTTGGAACATCCTCTTTGCGCTGATTTGCAACATTCAAAGAAGAAAGATAAGAAAAGCCCAAACCGAAGACAAAGATTTTAGTAAAGAGTGATCGGTCAAAGAATGGAAGCCGGACCGGCGCAGACGAAGTGAGAAAAGAACAATGTCAGGAAGAAAGCTGCGCGTGAGAGGCCTCGGGTGAGGCCTTGGGTTTGCATGGTTTCAGCGGCGATGGAGGGGAAGGAAAGGAGTGTGGACGGGGGCTTAGAGCGGGAGCAAGGGGCAGGAGTGAAGCCAGCACAGATGAGCCCCACACAAGCCACTACTACCACTACAGCAGCAGCAGCCGTCCGCAAACTTACCTTCAAATGTTAAATAAAACTTCCCTCGGTCAAACCAAACCAGGGATGGCTGGTCATTCTCTGTGTGGGGGGAGGGTGGGGTGAGGATGGGGTGAGGAGAGGGTGAGGATGGGGGTGAGGAGGAGAGGGAGGAGAGGGAGAAGGAGGAGAGAAGTACAGCAGCGTGAGTCTCACATGGGCAGCTCGGTCACAGTGGAGTGGACACACACACACACACACACACCGGGGCAGGGCGCAGCAGAGGACAACCTCTAACAGCACGGGACATCGTGGGACATCATGGGACAATATGGGATGATATGGTGACTAGACGTCTTATCTGAGAGTATGCAGGAGCTGGGAATGTGGGTAGTAGGGGTGGGCGATGTCCCCTTAACTGGCAGTTGACGATGTTTACAGTGAACCATCGTGATGGACGAGGATATCATCCATCTCTCATTATAAGCATTTTTTAAAGACATTTACATTACATACATTTTATTTATGTTAGGAAAAATGTGAGTTTGCAGGATAAATGGATCTAAACTAAAGATGATCTGAACAGAGTCATGGAACACGAATTTTGCAACAGAAATGTGTTAAAACTCGTGTGTAAAGTCTCAGAGGAGAACGACTTATTCAGAGCGTTATCTGCTCCTCAATAACAAGGCTCTTATCACACTAATACAAATGTAAATCGGAGCTTATTATTTGCATTTGCTCAGTTTTAACTTAATGTTTAAGAAACAGCAGGTGAACGGGACAATATTTAGAAGTTTGCGTCGGAGCCTATGTTTTTGAAGCTGCTCCACGCACCGCCCGGTCCGTGTGCTCGTAGCCTCGTACCTCCTGCACTGCGCCTCTTTCTTTCCTCTCTCTCCTCTCTCGGCCCTTCGTGAGAACATCCAAACCCATGCACTCTCAGCTCCGATGTGAGATACATCGCGGCATTTTAAAACTGTTTAGTTTCCGTACGAAAAGCAAAGCGAAACCAGAAATAGAGCAGCGCTGCGACTTTATTTTAATAATTACGGCCAACACATCATGTCTTCGGGCTTCTGGTTTGTAGGTTTACAAGGCCCACAGAAGATCAGTGCGTGTTTCTGACAGGAGGGGGCGTGGCATCACGATGGTGGCTCTCCATCGTGATGTTCGTCATTGTGATGGACGATCGGCTCAACCCTAGTGGGTAGGGGTCTTCTTAGCTACTGTCATTTCTACAATTTCGGCAAAACCTCCACTGACACGGACAGCAAAAAATAGAAGCCTTGTTTGTAGCCTGCTGCAAATTCACTAACTGGGCCATTTTTGTTTTTCAGTACTATTTTAGGAATCGGACGTATAAATAATTAACTCTTTAGCTTGCAACAGCATGTTAACATGTCTGACGATGGAGGGGCATCACTGCTGAAGTCTAGGCATGGGCCGCACAGAGAACAAAAACTCATGATCCTGAACAAATTCGGCCATCACGTATTAAAGCCACAATGTGTAACATAAAACCCAGTGGTGGAAAGCAACGAAGTAAAAAGTACACATTTTAGGTACTTTTACTTTACTTTTAAAAAGTAAAGTAACTTATAAGAATATTGTCAATACTTACAATACAATACAATTACTTTTTACTTCTTAAGTATCTTTTTTTTTTACTTCTATTGCTATTGTATCTACACTGGGTTGCATAAGTATCGGCCCCCCCTTTAACTTTTCAACATTTTGCCATGCTATGGACCATAAACATAAATATATTTAATTGAAATGTTATGTGAAAGACACACAATAAGTACAACACAATCGTGAAGTGAAATGAACTGTATACATGATTTTGAACTGAAAAGTGGGATGTGCATAAGTACCAGCCCCCCTTTCCTTTTCCTTTTAGTGCAACCAATGGCCTTCAGAAGTTGGCTGATGATTACTGAATGATCACATGTTGATCTAATGACTAAATAGAGTCAGCCTGTGTGTAATCTAATGTCACTTCAAATACAGCTGCTCTGTGATAGTCTCAGAGGTCTGTTAAGAGACTATTGGGGATCAGACATCATCATGAAGTCCAAGAACACACCAGACAGGTCCGGGATAAAGTTATTGAAAAGTATAAAGCTGGGTTAGGTTATAAAAAGATTTCCAAAGTTTTAAACATCTTTCAGTGTACAGTTAAATACTCCATCCAGGAATGGAAAGAGTATGGCATCACTTCAAACCTACCAAGACCCGGGCGTCCTCCTAAACTTACTGACCGAACAAGGACAGCACTGACCACAGCTAAGGACAGCACTGACCACAGCTGTTACCAAGAAGCTTATGACCCTGGGTGAACTGCAGAGCTACAGCTCAGGTGGGGGAAACTGTGCACAGGACAACTATTAGTCGTACACTGCACAAATCTGAGCTGGTGTTAGTACAATATTTGCACGTAGCTTAGCTTCATAGTTGTATTTAGCTGTTTCTTTTCTGTTTTAATACAGCTTGGCACCTCTGAATGATTCCATAACTCCCACCAGATGACAGCATTTGTCCACATTTGTTCTCATCGCGGCTTACAAAACTTTTAATGACAATCTGTACAGCGTGCTCCTCTGTGCGGCGCCACCCACAACAAATGCGGGTGTGTGTGTGGTGAAAACAGAAAGGTCTGCGGGGTAGTGTTGATACGCGCACATAGATCGTGGCGTGCACGGTCGGATCGCGCTATGTGGAGCGACGGCTTTACTGACCGAACAAGGACAGCACTGACCAGAGCTGTTACCAAGAAGCCTAGGATGACCCTGGATGAACTGCAGAGCTACAGCTCAGGTCGGGGAAACTGTACACAGAACAACTATTAGTTGTACACCGCACAAATCTGGCCTTATGACAGAGTGGCTAGAACAAGCTTTCATCCAGTCTTTCCATTCATGGATGGTGTATTTAACCAGTGTTTCCCACAGATTTTAAGGAGACTGTGGTGGGAGAGAGCGCCACCTTGGGGGGGGCCCCCGCTTTTTTTAAAATTTAGATGCGTTTTCCTAGCCTGGTTTTACCCTCGTGCTCATTTGGTTTCGTACAGAGGGTCTGGAACTTCACAATTGAGCTCCGTTATCAGGTGGGAGGGGTGAAGTCCTTTGAAACGATTGGATCAGATTTTCGCTAGCGTTTGGTCGTGACGTATGTAATGCGCCCGTGTTGAGTGAAGCGTCATAACTCTTGGGAGCATTTCCTGCGCATTCTAAGGCTTCAGTTATCATTTCTGGATATTTGGGAGCCGAACCAGAAAGGATTGAAGAGCTTCCTTTACGTTCGTATCAGCCGCCATTGCCGAACTACAACCAACAAATGCGGCGCAAATGCTTAACGTTACCTACAACACCCGCCTCCCCCGCTCGCTGAATGGTAGGTTGAAATTCAACTGATGTAATGTGGCCACTGAGATCAATTCCAGACGTACATGTAGGAAAAGGTAATTGACCTGATTGAGGGCGAGACAGCGCAGACGCAGCTGCAGGACTGTCACGTCGGGTCTAAAGTTTGGATCCAAGTTTTGGGTTCGGTCGGGTTGGTGCGTGGGTCCAGAACCAGACTGAGGTCCGCCATTTCGTGACCTCTGGTTTAATTCATTATAGTGACAGCTGCATTAGCAGCGAAGTAAAGAGGTTTACTATGCAAATTAGCCATGTGGTCTTTCAGTTTATAAGCAAAATCAAAACTACGCGAAGCTGCCTTCATTTTTTGTAATAATAATAATAGGCTACTTAAACAGTGAGACATTGTTCACTGCTCCTTATTTGTCCTGTTAAACCTGCGCCTCTGCTGCAGATGTTGGTGTTGGGTGAGAGACAGAGAAAGAGAGGGGAGATTGAGACTGTGGTGGATAAAAATAGACTATGGCGGGCCGCCACAGACTAATGTATTAGTGGGAAACCCTGTTTAACTGTACTCTGAGAGATGTTCAAAGTTTTGGAATTTTTTTTATAACCTAACCCAGCTTTATACTTCTCAACTTTATCCCGGACCTGTCTGGTGTGTTCTTGAACTTCATGATGCTGTCTGCTCCCCAATAGTCTCTTAACAGACTTCTGAGACCATCACACAGCAGCTGTATTTGAAACTAACACTAAAAGGAAAGGGGGTACTTTTACACATCCCACTTTTCAGTTTTCTATTTATAAAAAAAATTCGAAATCAACTACAAATTTAATTTCACTTCACGATTGTGTGTCACTTAATGTGTGTCTTTTACATGAAATTTTAATAAAATATATTTATGTTTGTGGTCCATAGCATGGCAAAATGTCAAAAAGTTAAAGGGGGGCCGATACTTATGCAAGCAAGACAATTGAGTAACCCCCTTCCACCACTGATAAAACAAATTATTCCTCATTTATATCTATTTTGATGAAAAATATCAATATAAAAAAAACATGCCATGTATGGACTGAGGATTCAAGTTCAGCTCACGAGTGTTTAAACGGTTATGTCACGCTACTCCAGCCCGCTCTGAATACCAACCAGATGCTTTTGCCTAAACTCATCCTTGTTGTTATGCCCAGACTTAAACGCCCTCGAGTGGAGAGGGAGGGTGAGAAAGCAAAAAAAAATAAAAAATCCAGGGGCCACGTTTTTGAAAGATCAGATTGTCATCATTGAAAACACGGCACACAAACACTCAGAAGATACCCCCCCCCGGTGAAGGTATCTGGGGGGACAAGATGCACGCCACTCTCAGACAAGTGGTTGCCATGGTGACGGTTAAGGCAGCCATTGGCACACGAACAGAGAGAGGAGTGCGAGGATGAACCGATGGTAATGCCGATGTTGATATGGCGAGAAAGGGACATGTAGTGGCATAAAGGGGCAAACAGAAGAAAAAGGTTATGTGGAATGTCCCTGAGTCTCAAAATAGATGCGCATTAGGACAGTGACATCCATGAAGCCGGGTGTTTAACCGTTAATAACTCGCCAAACTAAATTCAATACAGGAAATTGTGCAAATGTTTCCTGTCATGTACATTTTGGGACCAAAGCTGGTATTTATTTATTTTTTAGTAGTGTAGTATAGACAAGTGTTTTTGATCAGAACAGTTTATTAAACAAATGTATAAATATAAATTCTAATTACATTCATAATTACTTATATCATGCCTTAGTAATAAGTTAAAGTGCATATGACAAGATAATCTTTTTATTTGTTTTTCGATCATACTTAAAGCAATTATATAAAATAACAAACAAATAAACTAGTTTGTCACATTACTTATCCAATATGGTGCGCGTAGATGTCATTTCAGTCACTTCCCTAATGCCCAACAGTGTGACTGCTGACAATCATCACACGATGCTCGCCTTTACCCTGAAGCAAAGCACTCTGGGTAAAGAGCGCAGACTTGCACAGCAAAAACAGCACTCCCCAAACCGCCCCCCCACCATCTCACTCCTGTTCCCTTGAGGGCATCTATACTCTACCTGCCAGCGCTTCAAAGTGTCTCTCAAAGGTGGGCAGCTTGTCTATAAAAGTATCGTCTTCTGACAAGCCAACGGACAATAACACACAGCGGACAAACGGCAAAACAAAGGACAAGAAAGCAAAAAAAGGAACGTGATCAAACTGAGGCAAGAATAAGCTCCACAATGTAACAAAATCAATATGATGTGGGGGGAAAAGTCATGCGTAATGCTGACATGCTCTTGTCTTGTGTCTACTGAATTTTGAACATCTAGTGTGTTTAGTTTTCATATTGTTTTAAACATTAGGGTAAACAGCAAAATCAGGACTCATTCTTCAGGCTATTTCAACGCTGCTCCTCCTCATTCAACTATTCTATACATTTGCCCTAAAGGACCAGGGGTTCACTCTTATTCACACCACCCACGCACAGTCTACAACTTTCATCAACATAAGGAAAGTATTTTGGAACAAGTGACTAGAAATGTACAAAGTATCTAAAGGAGGATTTTACCATCCAACCAGCATACATTTTAAAAGCGCAATTTCTCTATTATCAAATTGATCTTTCTGTACTTTTTATACTAATTAGTCAGATGACTAATTACAGCTAAACTGTACTAAAATACATCAATACAATGCATGAAAGTGTCAAACAAAAGAGAAATGTTTATCGCAAATGTGACGCAAAGCAAAGAAATAATACAAAAAAATTACAAATATAACACACATTTTGTTTTGCCATCCAAACACGTCAGACAGATTTATGGCAGACGGGGACCCACCTGACACGGACACCGAGAGCTCCTTGTTCACCGTCGGCGTGGTGGCCGCGGAGTTGGTGGAGGAGATGGAGGACGTGCTCTCGGCCCGGGCCAAAGGCGCCACCGGGGGAGGGCTGGCCGAGTGCACAGGGGGGCTGAACGGACGATTCTGCAGGGAGAGCATCAGTAAACTTGATTCGTGTTCTATTACACTGCCTGATCAAAAAAATAAAACAAACAATTTAAAAAACAGTTGGTGCGTGGATTTAACCAAGTGTTCTGATCTGGGGCTGCTGCAGTTGGTCAGGTCAAGGCTTTGCACAGTGGTCACATTCTCCCATCATCAATACAAGATCTTGGTGTAAAATGAATCTAACCCTGGATCTTTTGACATTATAGAAGCTTATTAAAACAATGCCAATGTGTGCTGTAATCAAAGCTAAATGTGCTGGAAGAAAATAAGGGAATGGAAACACCACACTGACAGTAATCAGAATTATTGTCATGGTCAAGGAACAGGTTCGCAAACTAGGAATTTGTATATTTGTGGACAAATGCATCAGGGACGTGCACAGATAGAGCCCAGGTGATGCTCAAACACCTGCCCCTTTGCCCTGTGCCTTTTAAGTACTATTATTTATTTTATTGTTCTTAAATATTTGCCCTACTAAGCCAACATGTGCTAAAAATACAGTTTTATTGCTCAACAAATTCAAATTCTGCTTAATTTCTCCTCCTCTGCCTCTCAAGCCACTGCGTGCTGATGTGCTCCTGATCAAAGAAGGGCAACTGCGCTGCCCCCGTGTTTACCCCGTTCGAGAAGATGGTACTACTACAGCCCGTCTCTGTAAGACGCGGGAGTAAAGTAAACTGAGTAAATTTGATAACTTTTATGTAGAGGTGCACCGATCTGATCGGTCACCGATCATGATCGGCCAATTACTGCCTAATTTTTGTGATCGGTGAAATTTGCCGATCAGACGCAGATTTCACAGTTTCACAGATTTCTGGTGAGATGCGCCGCTCTAAACCGAGTTTTAAATGTAAATCGTGGCTACATAACAGCTCTGGATGTACTGCTCGGCTGTATCCCTCTGCGCCTGGTGGCTCTCCTCGTTTCCAGACTGCAGTGTAACTAAACAAAACAATGACGGAGCTAGAGCTAACCCGCTACGCTTTAAGACAAAAGCATAATAAAGGTTCGTGACCATAAAATATCAGCGTATGGGACTTCTAACAGGAGGCGAAGGAGACGATGTGCCATGTGCTATTATTTACATGCAATTACCGCATGACTTCACATGTTTGTAGGCGATACAAACGGGATATTTATCACAAAACCGTGCTATCTGAAACACATGTGTAACTACAATCAGAGGCAGGGGTCATTGTTCTCTCTTATTTCGCTGAGAAAAAATGTGCTCTTTAGTGCTGAAGCGTAACTAAATGGCTGCTAGTCAAAAAGAGAAAGTAAAACGCGTATGTGTTTGGCACCGTCTCCTTGTGGAAGTTTTCTTCTCTTTCTTCAAATATTGTACAAAGTTACAGTCCAAAACCAAAATGATGCTCCTAATTCCCCCGTATTCAGGCTGAGAGCTCCACCGGCCTCCCCACTACCATCCATAACGCACATCTGATCTGAAGACACTACGAGTCCCAAAGTAAGACAGCGTTTGATTGGCCGAAATAACACGCACTATAAAAAATAGTTTACTGTAAACTATAAAAAAAGACGACCATGAGGGAAATTCTGTAAGTTATAAAATAATAGGCAGAAATAATAAATAATAATAATAAAGTTGGAGATTAAACAGGACAATATAGAGATGTATATTAAAAATATAAATATTCAAAATAAATTCACCCAATAAAACACACACATTTAGAAAAGTCCAGTATTTGTCACTGTTAAATTGATCGGCAATGATCGGTATCGGCCGATCAAAATTTTAGTGATCGGTTTCAAAAATCCTCTACTTTTATGTACGAACCAGCGCGACATGACTGGATTATTAAGGGGAATGGAAACAAAAGGGCCGACAGGGCGAGGATGTCAGCACCGCGTGTGTCTAGACGTCCGGACAAAGTCAGCGGTAAGAAGTCAGTAACTTTAGCGGTTCTGTTTGTCGCGCTATAACATGGTCTTAAAATGAGCTCTATTACTCAGACTAAGTCATGGCTGGGTGTAGACCAGGGCCAGAGCAGTGTGAGCTGAGCTAAGGGAGACAGAAGGGTGAGGAGGAGACAGAAGGTTGAGGAGGAGAGGGAAGGGTGAGGAGAAGAGGAGCTTGGGCTCTGGACACTGTTCCTCTGTGGGAGGAGCACAGGAACATGAACAGCCCAGTGGATTATTGTTATTTAAGATATTTTAGATATGGACAAAGCATGGCATGGACAAACCAGATGTTTTAAGTGTAGTACCGTTGCATTATTTATTTGTATGTGTGCTAATTCTAAGTGTAGAGCCTTGTGATAGTCCTACATTGTTCTCTAAAGTCTAAATCTAGTTTATTATTAGGTCCACATCATTGTACATTGTATGTTGCTGTATAAATCAATGGTATGTTAGTGTTACTAGATACAGAAAAAAAACAATTTCTATTTTTTTTTTTTTCGGAGGGGTTGCCCTTTTGTCTTGGTTGAGAGCACCTGCCCCTCAAAATGTCTGTGCACGTCACTGAAATGCATGTTATGTTTTTTATTATTTGTTGTATACTTACCACATCCCCAACAGTGGGTTTCCCTGGAGGAAGTTTTGGTCGTGATGGGGGCCGTGGTGGAGGTGGCGGGGGAGTGGGGTTTACTGATGTGGGTGTACTTGGTCTCACGGGTGAAGAGGAGCCTGCACAAAACGCCCAGCAATGGAGAAAAAAGATAAATAAACATTCACAGACAGCATCTCTTAATATATGAACAAACTGCAGTTCGATAATGTAATGTCTTATATGGAGGGCTAAGATATTCCAGCCTCAAAATCCAGAATGTGTTTAACATGTCCACAGTGTAATTAATCTTATTAATTACAAAGGTTCAATAATATTACACAAAAATCGACTTTTCTGAGCATTTAACCATGTTATAATTTTATATCCTCATCAAAAACATGCCAGCAGTGGTGTTTTTCTTAAAGGGCCTATATCATGCAAAATCGACTTTTTGGAGCTTTTAACCATGTGGTTATGCTATTTCCTTGTCACAAACACCCCCAGAGTGGTTTTTGGCTTCATTCATGCAGTTCTAAGTAATCCTCTGCTGCTCCGCTGCTCCGCCCTCTCCTTGAAAACGACTGACTTGTTCCATTGTGTCGTCAGAGTGGAACGGAGGTGCTCGAAGTCTGTAATGTCATGCATTACGGCCTGATTTAAATTTGTAAAACAGCTTTTTCATTATTTCTGTTGCAAGAAATAAAAAATAAAAAAATAAAAGAAGGAAGTACCTGACGCGTCCTCGCTGCCCCTGCAGGTAAAACAAACGCACCCCCTGAGCGTCTGAACAGATGTCGTGTTTGCACCGAATGTTGTGAAGAAGGAGCTTTTTCTAACCTACTCTGGAGTCTGGACACCTGTCCTTTTTTCTTACCTAATGATAATGTCACGGAGAAAAGCGTGTTTGGCTGCGAAAGGTACAGGACTTTATTCAATCTTCCGAAAGAAGAGGCCACTCGCCAGAAGTTGGAATTTCTCTCTGGGATTCAGCGACTGTCAGCCGGAATAGTGTTTGTCTGTGACTCTCACTGATGGATGTTTGGTGAACCTGGGCCAGAATCAAAGTGGATTAACTTTTATAACCAACACGAGTCCCATAATAAAAACAACCGATGGACCAGAATCAGCGGCGTCGGAAGCGTTTGGAAGGTGGGGGGGACACATTTCAAAAATAGGGGGGGGGGTCGACTTCATAAAATTAGGAATTACAGGGCAAAAACAGGGCAATGTTAGGGCTTTAGCGGGACTACATCCAAATCGGGCGCTACTTCAGGAAAACATGAGACTCGATCAGCTCAGCAGCACCTCCTCTTCGCAGCTGGGTGGACATATAGGGCGGATAACACAACACCCGTGGAGCCGCTGTTCGCCTGTACAATCCTGGCTTTATGACGCTTTGTGAAAAAACTCAGTGAATTAAGCTCTTATGAGATTGCGCGCTCGTGTTTGCATCCTCATTTATTCAGATTCAGCCACACCCGTTAACTCCTGCCATCGCAAAAAAAAAATACAAAAAAAACCTCAACGCCTGTATCTTCATATTTCCCACAAACACAGATAAAATTGAGTCAAGGGGTAAAGGAAGCAAACATTTATCCGTCAAAGGAATAATTCAGATATTATTTGGTTAAGTTAGACTCCAGACAGCGAGGTTTAACGGGCGTATTGACCGGTTGAACACTCGTGCTAGCCCGGTGCAGTTTCCCCAAACTCACGCTAAACTGAAGCTTCATCACCCGCTTTGTAAACGCATCAAAACTGATGTTCCTCACCTTAAAGTTACTGGTCAGGCCCTTTGTACCGATGAAGACACGCTGTCCACCTGCCGAGGACCGCGAAAAGTCCTGCTCCTCCATGTGAGAAACTCCGAAGACACGATGCACGTGTGTCCTTGTGCTTCGGTTTGGTCAAATCTGTCCGTCCAACGATAATCCTTCAGTATTCTCACTTTAGCCGTTTTTCAGCGGTTTACAGAGACATGTTCACATTTCAGCCGCTCTGAGGTGATGTAGCGGACCTGCATAGACCCAGCTACGCAAAGCGGAGCGTATGCGCCGCGGAGCGACGCGATACTGGCGCGGATAATACCAAAAAATATTGTTTTTTATGGAAAATAAGGCGCGAGTCATATTTAATTGTTTACCATCGGGGAGCCTATTGAAAAGGTCCAGTTTAAACTAGTAAATGTAAAGTCAATGAAAATTCACGTTGTGAAAGTGGAGGGGACCAAACAACCACTTTTCAAAAGTGGGGGGGGACACGTCCCCCTCACAATGAATGGTTCCGACGCCCATGACCAGAATGGTGAGTCAATCAAAACGCACGTTGGCGTGTGTGTTAACTATTTATGAAGCTGTGTTGCACATGTCAACACCTTATAACTGCATCATGAAGTAAGTTCACTTTTCTACTACTGCTAAAGTTGTATGAGCGGAGAGAGGGGGCGGAGTTAACTGAATCCAAGCGTTTTGTCTTCCCGGTTGGAAAAATACCTCCAGAAAATACTTCTATTTATCATAAAACTTAGTGCTCCATAGTGGTAGTGGTACAATATATCATATAAATGCCTATACTTTACTTTGGAATGGCTAAAATAGCATGATACAGATCAGCGGCGTCGGAAGCGTTTGGAAAGTGGGGGGGACACATTTCAAAAATGGGGGGGTCGACTTCTTAACATTAAGAACTACAGTGGGACAAGGTCAGGACAATAACAGAGTAATGCTATTGCTTTAGCGGGACTACATCCAAATCGAGCGCTACTTCAAGAATACGCGAGAGACTCGCTCAGCTCAGCAGCGCGCCTCTTCGGAGCTGGGTGGACATATAGGGCGGATAACCAAACACCTGTGGAGCCGCTGTTCTCCTGTCCAGCCCTGGCTTTATGACACTTTGTGAAAAAGCTCAGTGAATTAAGCTCTTATGAGACGGCGCGCTCGTGTTTGTATCCACATTTATTCAGCTTCAGCCACACCCGTTAACTCCTGCCGTCGCAAACAAACATCTCAACGCTTGTATCTTCACATTTCCCACAAACGCACATAAAATTGAGTCAAGGGGTAAAGGAAGCAAACATTTATCCGTCAAAGGAATAATTCAGATATTATTTGGTTAAGTTAGACTCCAGACAGTGAGGTTTAACAGGCGTATTGACCGGTTGAACACTCGTGCTAGCCCGGTGCAGTTTCCCCAAACTCACGCTACACTCAAGCTTCATCATCCGCTTTGTAAACGCATCAAAACTGATGTTCCTCACCTTAAAGTTACTGGTCAGGCCCTTTGTACCGATGAAGACAGGGAAACACGCTGTCCACCTGCCGAGGACCGCGGAAAGTCCTGCTCCTCCATGTGATAATCCGTAAAAAACTCCGAAAACACGATGCACGAGTGTCCTTGTGCTTCGGTTTGGTCAAATCTGTCCGTCCAACGATCAGCCTCCAGTGTTCTCACTTTAGCCGTTTTTCAGCGGTTTACAGAGACGTGTTTACATTTCATCCGCTCTGAGGGGATGATATAGGACCTACATAAACACAGCTACGCAAAGCGGAGCGTATGCGCCGCGATACTGGCGTGGATAATGCCACTAAATATTTTTTAAATGTATGGAAAATAAGGCTCGAGTCATATTTAATTGTTTGGCCTCGGGGAGCCTATTGAAAAGGTCCAGTCTAAACTAGTAAATGTAAAGTCAATAAAAATTCACATTGGTCCCCCCCACTTTCACAAACAACCACTTTTCAAAAGTGGGGGGGACACGTCCCCCTCACAATGAATGGTTCCGACGCCCATGATACAGATCCTTTAATTCATCTATTTCTCCTGCGCAGATTAGCAGGTTTGCCCGTTGCTTTTGTTGACATTATCATCAATTTGCACCAACTGCCTTTTCACTGCAGGAGATGTAAATACATTGCGCCTGCTGGTGTATTTTAATCACTACATTTGATCATATCCAATGAGACAGGGGCATATGCTTTTTAGGAGCCATTACGTCCTAAACAAGCTTAAAAAGTCTGTATAAAGCCAAATACTGTAATAACATAAGGACATTTTTTGTAAAGAAACTTCTTCTCACCACTATTTGTGCCTGGCGTGGGTCCTGGAGATGACACCATCGCCCTGTACGTGGGGGGAGGCGGCGGGGGCGGCGTGCTCCTGTTCCCGTCCTGCGCTGAGTCTTTGGGCGAGGCGACAGCTTCCACGATGTCCTCTTTGGATTGGGGTGCTTCTGGACTTTTGGGCCGCTCTTCTGGAGACGGAGCCGTAGGAGGTGGCGGCGGCGGAGGGGTGGAGCGCGTCGTGGGTGGTAGCTCTGTCGGCGGGGTTGCAATTCGGGGAGGGGAGCTGGTAGGCACCGGGGGGGACGTAGCAGGGGGCGATGCCAGGTCTTTAGGTGGAGGAGACGAGGATAATGTTAAAGACGGGGCACGCGGGATGGAGGGCTCTTTGGAGGGGGGCGGGGAGGTGGATAAGCGGGGCAGCGAGTCCTCTTTCGCGGGTGGGGAGATGTGAGGAGGGGGAGCGGGCTCCTCTGGCCGGGGTGGAGGTGTAGGGGCAGGTGGAGACGGGGAGGACAGCGGCGGAGGGGCTGAGGTGGGTAAGGGCGGGGTACGGTCCTTTTGTGGCCGGTCTGGTCTGTCTTCGCTGAAGCACACCCAGGAGTCATTGGTCTCTTCACCAGCAGGGGGCGTCTGCTCGGGGCCAAAAAGGTTGTCTAGGTCTGCTATGGAGGGCTTCCTGCTGGAGCTGTCCGCCTCCGTCGATGAATCTGGAACAGAGCGGCATTAACCAGGCGGGGAAAAGGCCGTGCTAGGGGAGACGACAGGAATTGATTTATGTGCAGAGGTAATGCTCTTAAAAGTCACATTTTATATAGGCGTTATCTAGAGTCTTCCCAATATCCAGCTTTAGTGCATTTGGAAGTAGATCCAGTTTGCGAAGGACACTTAATAGCAGCTGTTTTGTTTAAACAATTATAAAACCTAAAATAAGATTCTGGATTAATTTAAAACCAAAAATATGAATTAAAATGTAGCTAAAACAGAAAAGTCATAAAGCATAGGTGACAAGAGATCATTATTACCAGGATTCTCTGTGGGGCCGGCAGTCGGAGGTGTAGTTGGGACATTCTTGGGAGGAAGAGGTGGTGGAGCTGAAATTTAAAGAAAAAGTGCAAAAAAAAACAATTACAAAAAGGACTTTGATATACATGTGCTTCCAATGACATCACACATAGTTCTGGCCACCATTTTGAATACTGAAGTAGAATTATGCAGTAACAATATCTCTACTCAGGATGAAAATAAACAACTGATCGACAGTGGCTATTTTATGTTCTCGTAATCATTGCTCAAAAAGATAACAGCCCCAGAGATGCACGTTCATGTGAAGAAACCAGTACAGACATAGCATCTCTGTCTGTCGAGCTACAGCAGGATTTACTAAAGATCTGCTTCACTCCTCAGACTAAATCAACACATCAAAGAGGAAACAGAAGACCTTTCTCTGTGATTTTTACAGTTTGTCATGTCAACAGAGTCTCAGTCTGAGTCAGGGTTTAAGCTGCTCAAGATGTTAGCATGCTACCGGTTAGCAACTGTCAACCATTGACAGTTGATTCAATCAACTGTTAATGGCTTCAACACGATAAACACACGTGTGGCTCACATCTATGAACACTGAAGAAACACTACAGTAACAGCTCGGCTCTGACCTCTGTCACATGTTGTATCCAAGGCTAGATGTTTGGAGTGTGGTTCAGGGCTTTCTCTTGGAGAGGTCAGGGCTGAGCTGTTGAAGCTAAATGTTAACCGGTAGCATGCTAACGTTTTAAGCAGCTTAAACACCGACTTACTGGTTTCTTCACATAAACATACGTCTCTAGGGCTGTGTTTTTACTGTTATCTTCTTGAGCAATGATTACGAGTACATAAAAATGCCACTGTCAATCATTTGTCTTTCATTATCATCCTTGAGAGTTGAGATATTGTAGTACTGCATAATTCTACTTCGGTATTCAAAATGGCCACCATAACAACAAAGGTCACGTGACTGAAAGGCATGTATACAATAACGTAATATATTTCAGATAACTCCATTCCCAAGAAAATTTTTAAATAATAGTTTGATTTAACTTGCTGATAAAAACTAAAGTCAAATGCAAGCTGATACTCAGGGCCATTTCTTGCAATTCAGGGCCCTACACCCAATGAATAAAATAAAAACAGTCGCGCCTCCTGGATTGTGCCGGAAGTCAACATTTTATTTTATTTTATCCAAATAAAACAAAAAAGTCTAGAGATTTTCAATGGAATTTTTTCTTCCGGCACCAGCAGGAGGTGAGACTGCAGAGCTCCATTCGAGTGGGAAATGGTGCCACCAGACATTTGCCTAAAATGAATAAATAAATAAATTACATGATCAAGCAAAATGAATGAAAAAGAAAGAGAAGACCATTTACCAAGATGATAAAATGAAGTTAGATGAAATGTTGTGGATGTAATCGGTGTTTATGGCAAAAAATGGCTCTATGGACATTGTCACATTTACCGAAAATTAATTATTACAACATATTCTCAATCATGCATCACAATACAGGCAGTCAACATGCCAGATGCAAGGATGGGGGGCCCATGTTGAACCCCTCCATGTCTGATCCAACCAAACGCTTTGGTCGTGAGATGGCGGATGACAGGGTTAGTGCCGTCCTGAATGGTTTGTCAGCATGGCCAGTGCGGGGCTAACCAGGCGATGAGTGGGTTCATGAGGTGAGCTGGAGGGGGGGCGGCGGGGCACTCATTCCGTGGGAGTGGGGTCATGTGACACCGGTCAAGTGACTTACTTCCAGTCGGGAAGGATCTGCTCAAAGAGGAATTGGACTCTGACAGAGGAACTCCCCACACGTCAGACTCTGATAGAGCCCCTGGTGTTCAGGGAGGACAGAACAAGTCAATCATAGTGCCACCGTTTGTGTCTCAACGGGGTAAATGTTATAAAATCACTGGTAACACTTTAGATTACAGCCCGCAAGGTCCATGTGTAGGTACAGGTAACAAGATAATTGTTACACATGTAAGTACAGGAAATTACAAGATTACAAGATTTAATAAAAGGTGTACAACATGTGCACGTGTAACAAAGGGGTACAAGGTGTAATAAAGAGAAACATAGCGTCTCACTTTAGAGCCGTGGTTCCCAACCTTTAATGTCTCGCGTACCCCTTGAGTGTTTCATTCAAACTCCGAGTACCCCCTCCCTCGAGGATCTTGCCAATATTATTACAAAGTGACCAACTAAACCAAGATTATTCATTATTTAGTAGTGTGTTGTGTGAAAAATTAAGCTAAATTACTCTTAAAATTATACCTTTAACTGAAAAACATAATTGTGATTTGGTAATACTTTGGTAACAGAAAACAAACTGTTACCAAAGTGTTACCAAATCACTTTAGGGAAAAAGACTGTTGACATTATGAAAAGTGACTTGAATATGCCTAAAATCAAGCAAGTAATACAAATGAAAAATAAAAACTAAGAAACATCTTATAATCTTCACAAAAACTACCCTGGGTGCCACTATTTTGCTCCAAATGTACCCCTGTCTATTAGTCCTGATGGTATTCAGACAACTCAATACCTCATGGCTTGGAACTTGGTGTGGATACAATCACTGCCTAACATCTTGTAGAATTTGTCAACAAAAATTAATCCCCTCAGGAGCATATTCATACCTGTGAGTCATGTGCCATGCTGCTGCTTTTCAATGGAGTGATGCATGAATTTGTGTCAGCATGTTGTTAGCTACGCCTGACATGACAGTTGCGTAACAGCTAAGAGCCTCACTGCAGCCTGCAGCGCTAAACCTTACAGGATTGGGTAAAAGTAGGTGACAGCGGAATCTGCATATTAATAAGGGGCGCTGCGGCGATTAGCAGAGGCCTTTGGGTGCTACCGTCAACAAAAGATGCAGTAGTTGTAATTGCGCCTTTAAAAAGTACAATACAACTAAACTAGCATACCTTCAGTTTTCTGTTCTCCAAAAGCTGTGTCCAACGGCGGCCCGAATAAGGCGGTAGTGTCTTCAGAGACTGGAGACTGACGGCTGAAAAGGGTGGACAAAAGTTGTAATTATAAAATTAATAATAAAGGAATCACTTTACAATAATATTACAGTGATAGCAATTAATACAAAACTACAAGGTGCAAGTGTTTGCAAGCAAAGACTAGATGATACTTATTTACAAACGCACGTTAATTATGAACTAAAAATCCAACCTGGGAGGCTTAGGCGCAGAAGCTGGTGACGCCGCCACAACAGGTGCAACAGGGACAACGCGCCTAGGTCGGACAATGTCTTCATCATCTATCAAAAAAAGAAATAAAATAAGAATAATGTCTAATTATTTTTTATAAATGTTAGCAATGTTGGTCATAACTGGTGATAAAATAATATCCAGGCATACTTACTGGAAGTGTTTCTTTTCAAACCCTGTGATAGAAAATAGACAAAGGAGTGTAAGGTGTTAATGCTCTCACAACTGCACTTTCTTTTTACCCATTTATATCCCACATTTGGTTTGCTAAGCTTACATCGCATGAATAACACCAACTCACAAAATGTTGTCCAAAAATATGTTCTTTATGCCTTTAATGTCATATTACAGCATATTCAAATTAAAGTGATAGTCTGTACGTTTGCAACGTGAGGAGGGATAGAGTGACATTTTTAAGTAAACTATTAAATTCCTTCCCTTGTTTGCAAAATGAAGATAGCAGAGGGCTGTTTCATAAAGCTGGCTTACTCTGTAAACTAGGCTTATTTGGTCGTCTTTTCAGTTTCATAAACCAGGCTCACTCTGAGTCTGGCTCAGTTACTATGGAAATATAGTCAGAGAACTTAGCCTGGTCCGGACCAGGCTAAGAGCAGACTGAGCACAAGCTATGTTTCTTCTTCGTGGAATCCAACGCCAATGGGCAATATAAATGACACAAACAAGGTATTAGCGCCATCATCTGGCCAAAATGTATGTTGGCCTCAAAAATGTGAAAAAGAAAACATGACAATTACTTTATGCAATAAATCATAAATATACACCAACATTGTCTTTATCTCTCATCTGTGAAATACAAAGTTGTGCGACATATTAATTACATTATGTGTCATCAAAAAGCTTGTCCAATACAAGGAACCTTAGCCCACAGGACCCACCCTCATGACCTGTGTCAACAGTGTTTTCTTTTTTCTATCATGTGTTTAAATTCCTGGGGGAAAAAAGAAAAGTGTTTAAATTCATAAGAGCCGATATATGTTCTTCCCAGTGGGTGCCCGGTCCAAAAAAAAAAAAAAAAAGTCGAGGCTAGTTCAATCACTGTAAGACAATGAAAAGCTGTGGGTTGTCCGACTGTGTTGTGTAATGTCAGTTAGCATTAGCCAATTTTCAATAAACCATCTAAAAATCAATCCTTTGATACGCAATTGTTACTACATTCTTGCCTGGACCACCACTTATATCTAAACAAATCCTACCTAAACGAACACTGACATCGAATATAAAAATAACATTTCAAAAAGAAAGGAAAACTGGAAAACAGGGAGCCCAAAAACTCAACCAAAGACATTAGTGAATGAAGCCATTAAGAAACAGGCCACATCAGTGAAGACTGATATTGGACCAGACAAGCAGATGAAACAACACTGCGGGGAGGTGAGACTTCAAAGAGCCAGCTGTCAAAAGTGCAAATGAGACCTAGACACGCCACGTGAAAACCTTACACGAGTAGCATAGAAGACAGGCTGACGGATATAGCGTCTTGTATTTTGAATGATAATCCAGAGCTCGAATTAGGTAACCATTTGAAACCATCACTTCTGCTTTTAAACCCAAGAAAAGACATTTAAAAGGGAAGCGAAAGAGAAGAAGAGTGTGATGTAGTATTAGGGGGGAGAAATGGCACTCACCGGGCTGCGTCTCTGTGACCAGCAAAAAGGAAGAGAGAAGAGACACCTGGTCAGAGAGTCACAAATCAGTCATTACAAATACACTACTGTACACAACTGTGGGCTAGGAGACGGCGTCGCCACTCTCACAATGTCTGTCAATCGAGCCTACGGGTGCTCTTGTCGTCCTCATTCACAAAAAGTGGGTGCGAAAGGAAAATCTTAAAAAGAATTGTAAATACATACGGTCTAGCTATAACAACCTGAACAGAAGGCAAAAGAGAGGTATGTGGTGTCCAGGAAATAAGAAAAATGTCAAAAACAACCTAAAAAGCAATGGTAGCAATAGTGAAACGTGGCTGAAAACAGTGTTGGGAAACGATTGGACGACGGACATGATTAGAACGATTTGGTGAAACAGTACAGGCTAGTGACGGGTTAAATGAACAAGGTACCGACACATTTATCAAGCACAGAAAGCAACACCTCAGTCGAGTTGTGTAACTGTGCGGGTCATAAGAAAGGTCACTTTCATTGTGTCATTTTGTATCAAATTGTGCCACACGCAGAGAGCAGCATGGTTTGGTTGTTTGACTGGACATTCACTGGGGGAAAAACCCAAAACATGAGTTGGCGCATATATACTTTATCACATATATACTTGATCTCAAGCAGAATTATTATTATTTTTTTCAATCTTGGTCATTGACTTCATTTTGAGATCGCTGCAATGCCGATACTTTATTGTAGTCTCTCATTCATTTGATTCAGCGCAGATCCCCGCTTACTGAATTATCGCTCTCAAGTGCATTCATGACGATTTGTTTCACATTTCTGAACAAGAGTTAATGAGATCAGCCAGTGTTGCGTTCACACATTTTTTCAGGCTCACTGCTATATTATTACACTTTTCACCACCAGATGGCGCTTATACAGTGTAGCTGTCTGATACAGCGCGATACAATCAAAGAAGGAAGCGTGTATCATCTGCCTATCACTAGTACAGACTTTACAAACACAAAGGAGTTTCATGTGTTACATACAGTAGTTCTGACATGTATCGGAGTAGGCATGCGCTTTGGGGGCAGTCGGACTGAACATAAAGGATTACGGGGAAAATGCGCCAATTAAACAAACCAGGTGTGTTTGATGAATGTACTATGTAAAAGGGCAAAAAAGCTTATCTTGTATAATGTATAGAGTTTACAGATCCATTAGAAACCTATAAATGACTTGCTCGTCATGGAACAAAAACAGACTTTAATTTAGAAGTTTGAGCTAAAAAAAAATCTTCACCAAAATGACTCAAATGTGGCAGTGTGTCCCTTTTGATGCTGCACTAATAACAGAATAATAATTCTCCACATAAATATTACAATCTGCATTGTAATTCTCTGGCGTATCATTTGGCCTCCTAGCCGTGCGTCTGCTAATATCTGCAGGCATTACAGGCCTCCATGACTCCCTGACTGTAGCTCATGTTCCAGTTGGGCAGTGAGCCGTGGATGATTACAGTGACGCAATATGGGGCGGGTCAAGCTCGATAGAAGACAGACCATGTCATTTGATTGGATGGATTGTGTGTGATGTAATGTCTGTAAACAGGAACTAAAAAAACAAAACAAACAGGCATTGGAGCAAGCTAGAGATTTTTTTGAGCTGTAAAAAAATTGCACTTTAAAGTAATTATCTCTAAGTGTTTAGCACATGTCATTTTCTGAATAGTCAAATTCAATTTGGACAAATAGACAACAACTACAAGCAAAGCAAGCCTTACCGGACTCTTCTACAGGTTAGCAGGGTTAGCGACAGCAAGAGAATGACAGATCAAAAACAAACACAGAGAATAGTATTGTTAGACAAGGGCATTAGACAAGGGCATTAGAGTATGTTAAGATTTACAAAGTAGTACAAAAAACCCCCATATGTGTTTACATGCTAATTATTCATGGTACAAACAGTATCTTCAAGAAACCGATGACATTTATCATATTCCTGCAGTGTGTGGGCTGCTATCAAAAGCAAAGTCAGTATAGTTTTGTCTAGAGATGGCAGATTTCGTGGAGAAAACCTTTAGGGAAAATGTGCCGCTTGCTCTAGGAGGCCTGGGAACATTAGTCGTCTTTTCTCTTTTTCATCTGAGAGTTTTACTAGCGGTCCGCAGCTGAGGTTGCTTAGCATCTAAAGCGAGTGGCCTAGGAGGAGTAACCGTGTGAATGGTAAGATTTATGAGAGGGACTGGACATGCTTATTATTACCAAAGCGTTTACCTTGAAACTGACTTAATGTTAACATTTTTAAAAAGGGCACGACGTACCCAGGGTTTGACATTGCCTTATTTTCCCCTCAGAGATTTATAGAGAAATTCAAACTTCCTAGTTTGCAGCAGTCCATCGCCGCAAACTTGCATTTATTCACCACGGCCAAGTTCCTCTGCATAACTTTGTACAGTAAAGAATTCAAAGAAACAAAAGCATGCAGATTCTGACCATTGGACACAACTCGTATGGGTAGGTTAGCATAGCCAGTGGTTGAACGCACAGCCACCGGACTGAATTATTGAGGCCAGGGGCTCGAATGACCACAAGCAACCTCGCAACGTGCGGCCGGCTGACACACGACTATTGTGCCCACTTTCCTACGTGAATTATTTACGGAGGACACCCAAGCTTAAGGCTCCTCGCTAGAGAATAGAGGAATCGGGAGAAGGACGCGAAGGATAGGCGCGTTCTCTCCCCCATTGTTGTCGAGGACAGCCTGGATTCGGACTTCTCAATGGAGCCGCGTCACTTTAAGCAGAGCTTCACACCCTGCTATTTGGCTCAGGCCCACTTGTCAGATGGGTTGCGCGTCATGGTGGGACATCTGCCTCGTGTTAAAAAACCGGCGAGGACAAAGACCACCTTAAAATACTGAAATCGTACTGGGCTTTAAACGAATTAGTGTCTGGAAATGAAGGATATTATAATTGCACATTTGTTTTCACAGTGATTTCCAAGACTGTCAACACTGAATTACAAACACCTAAGCCTATGCCCATTGTTTTGTCGCAGCAGCACAGTAAGAGCAGAGGGAGTTACATAGACCATGATCCTCGGCTCTGTTTCAGTTAAGTCTACTTAAAGAAATGACGGTCACTTTCAAAAACGTTATTAAATCTATGGAATTTGACGCTAGGCTCCCTTAAAACAGTACCACAATCAGAGATGGTTGAAGTAGTCAAAGACTTGACTCAAGTAAAAGTAACATAACCTTTTTACATTTACTTAATATTACTCAAGTAGAAGTAAAAAAAAAAAAAAAGCCATCTAAATATTCACACAATAAGAGTACAAAAAATTTACATGGTTAAAGTGATAGTCTGGAAGTCTAAATGTATTACAAATGTTATAAATTGTCCAAAATCAAGCACCTGGTCTTGCATTTTGATGTAAAGCAAGTCATAATATATACAGTATAAATATTCTTCCCGGATCTATTCAGAGTCTAGTATCCTCCCGCGTTGACCAATGAGAAGGGCTTTTCCTGTGAACCAACCTATCCGGTCCAATCAGGAGGGGGAGGAGCTTGATCGTTTACTGTTGAAAAATCTGTTGCTGCTCTCCTCATCTTGCAAACTAAGAAGAGCTTTCTGGTTAAAGAGGGGAGGAATTTGATTGTTTACTTTCACCTTTTACTCTGTCTCTCCTCACTCCTAACTTTCAGACTATCACTTTAAATACTACAAACGTACTAGGCAACTGTTAGAGCGCAACAGTCTGATGTAAAAAAGTACAAATGTTTTATTTTCTGAAGCTAGAGTATTAATATTTAAAAATAATTTCCCAAAAGAGGAAGCAATGCATAGATACAGACGGCATCTAGTCATAGAAGGGGGTGTGGCTTCGCTGAGGGGGAAAATAGAATCTTTTAGGAAATACAATTTTCTACTCGTTTTACTAGCTTTTAGCCATTTTCTGGTGGAATATGAACTTATTTATCACACATAAATAAAGTCAAGTCTAAATCGGGTCCATATGGATATTTTGCAGATGGTTCAGTAGAAGCGAAAAAAACTGCAGTCGTAGCAAATGCTAGCTAGCGTTAGCATGTAGCATGTTGCTAACATGAAGCATCATGTTAGCATCCTCCGTTATTTATGTGATTATGGGCTGTTGAACCACTTTGCTCCTCTCCAAGTCTTTGTATCTTTATTGGGTACAAAACTATATCAATAATTCTGCATTTGTTGAAGTAGTTTTTGAATAATTGAAGAAAGTTAAGATTTTTCTCTTCTTTGTCTTCTCCCATAACTGTTTCAAACATGACCACATATGGGAGATTCCAGAGATGCCAGTTACGCCATGTCCCGCTCCCTTATTGTTCTAACTCTAACCAAATCACTTTTCCTAACCCTAACCTTAACCCTAACCTTAATTCTTAACCTTGAAACATTTGTTAAATGACAAAATCGGAATACTATGAGAGCACCGTGGCAATAAATATTGTCCAGTAGTAACTTTATAACGATAAGCTCCTCTGTTCGACCTGTTTAAATTATGAATGTTTCCGTATTGTTCTTGCTGCGTGATGCTAAAAAGGCTGTAGTTATTGACTTCAGAGTTAAAACAGAACACAGTGGAAAACATGCAAAGCCCCGTAACTGGGCAAAAAAACGCAAAGTAGCCTGTTAGTAAGATGCCACACAGTCGAAGCAGAACACAAGAGTACGGTGTTACTAACCACAAGCGACGGGGACAAAGCTATGTTGCCTATGGAGGCTTTGAGCTCGTCCACAGTGGGCGCCGCAATCACGCAGTCCGGTGGGAGTGGCTTGATCTTGATTTTGAACTTTCGCCTCTGCTCCTCTTCCCCCTCCGACTCATCTGAGGAGAAGAAGTGCGCCTTCTTGGGGACGAGTAGGACCGCTGGGTTAAGGCAAGTATTCGAAATACTAAAGTTGAAAGGCAAATTTAACCAGGAAGACTAAGTTTTGTCTCCTCCAACCTGCTGTTTCATCTCCGATCGGCCACCTCAGACTCTCTTTCCTCTCTATCACCTTCTCTTCCATCTGTGTCTAAGCTAAAGAAAAACAACAACAGATTCCTATACTTACTGACTAGTTAATTATAGTCCTCTGTCATTGTGCAGGTGCAAAGTTAATCCAGTACTCTTTTCAGGTTCATCCCTCCTGTTCGGGGAGAGACGAACCTGAATCAAAAGTGAAGGATATCTCCCTCTTCAGATTCTTCATCGGGTCTTATGCTGTAGCCCTCGTCGTCTATCTCTGGAGAGTTCTGGAAATAACAGAACAAACGATTTTTAAACATAGGGTTTTACATTGTCAATACATCGTTATAGTTGTCTTTGTCAACTATAACGTTATAGTTGACGAAAAAAACAACACTGCATTCACTTACATATCTGTCCCAGTCGATATCCTCGTAGAAGCCATTTTGGGCTCCATTCGCCTTCCTCTGAGACTAAAAATTAAGAAAAATATTTAGTGCCGGTAGCCGTTTTTAAGCTATAAAGACTGCTGTTTTCATCACTACCACAACTAAAATGGTCACACTGATATAGTGCTTTTCTACCTCCACGACCGCTTTACATCAAGGAGCCACTCACTCATTCAAACTCTCACTCGTGTACACAGGAGGGAAGGTGGGTTCACTGTCGCAACAACTTATACTACTGCTACTGCAATATTGTTCATTTATTGCACATGAGCAGACATCTAGGCAAATTGGCTACTTCCTTGGTATTCTGTAATAGTCTAGGGGCTGAATAATGCACACGAAAATCTAAAGTGACGGTCAATGCAAGCAGGGCAGACTTCTAATCTAAAATCTATTCTCGTTAAGGGGTCTCTCTCCTGTACCGATTCCGCCTCTAGAGGCTCCTGGCGGATCGCGTGGAAAGAAGGTAAAATTGTCAGGTTTTCGTAATGAATGAATTGGATGATGAATTGAAATAATTTTGTGCGACTTACTCCATCTCTGTCTGGGGACCCCCTGTGAGAAAGAGAGAGGGGAATTAGAACATGTTAGCGTGTCATTTAAGCAAAGTGCTCGGCTAATTACTCAGGGAAAAGGATTTTAAAAAACACTCGTTAAAAAGCTATTAAATATTTAAATAGACCATTCACTCAAAATGATGGGGAAATGAATGTATCTTTCGATTGGCAAAACAAAAATAAAATGCAGACATAATGAACTGGTAATAAAAAGTCATTACCACATACTCCTGTGGTAGTTCTGAAATGTTTGTGCTAGGGCTTGAACTAAGAAGTATTATCAGTTTAAAACCTAATGTACTTTGAAAATGTAGTTTCGACCTGGTTAGGAAAGGCGTATAAGGTTTTTATTCAATTTGCACTGCGAGCTGGAATGAATTTTCTGTCTCACAAAAACACATATTGAAAGGCCAGTGTTGATAAGTCCAGGCTCAAATCGACTGGCCGGACAAATCGTGAGGCAGTACAGCTCTTAGAACTCTTTTCGTCAACAAAACTAAGTTTGTTGATTTATGTTTTTAAAATGAGCTTCCTCTGAAGTATCTACTAAACATGAATGTCCTGAAAAAATCAGCCCTAATAAAGCGCCCATTGCTGTGGCAGGCAACAATGACACATTTTACAATTTGGAAGCATCATACATGGGATTATAGACGAGACATTTTTATATTAAATATCGGCGGTGCATATCGGCATTGGCCAATCAAAAACAAACAGCATCGGCCTGAGAAAAACCTACATCGGTCGACCTTTACTTTTGAGGCGAAATGTGATTGGCTAAAACGAGGTGCGCTTGATCCAAACAGCAGCTAACATCTCCATACAAGATTTGTATGACTGTGCTCATGATATCTGCAGTTTATAGAGCATACTGTAATGCACAACAAAGTATGTCTAAATTTGGCCAAACGGTGGTGTCTATCAGATACACGCCAGCCCATGTCGGGAAGTGTGGCAACAATTCAACTTTTAAAAAGTTCACAAACATTGTGTGAAGCTAATCAGTCATGCACTCACATGTAGATTCTCCTCTTTACTAATTTTTGCAAAGTCATTCATCATCATCATCATCAAATCTTTATTGTAGACACGAGGTCCAGTTAAAGAAACAAAACTAAAAACACAAAAAACAAACACACAACAAACAAAACAATAACACACAACATGCCTATCGCGTGAAAAGTTGGAGAATCACAGCCTTAACACGTGCACATTCACTGCAAGCTTTACTCACGTGGAGTCATTGTCCTTCTCTTTCTTCCGTATCCCGAAGGCCTTCCTTGTACGTTTTTTCAATCCTAGGGGCAAAAGTGCAAGGAAACGATCAATTACTGCCATTGGTAACGGGACAAAAGTACTTTGTTAGAGGTGTGAGACACAGTGGTGCAGTAAAGGTTAGATCGGCAGCTGTCCGGTATCATCCAAGAGATAAAAGCATGGCCATCGTGAATTATTGAACAGCTATAGCTCCGCATTGATTGTGGTGCCAAAAACGCTTCGAAGCTAAAACTGCGCTCACGGACGCGACAGTGGATTGCCTTGTAAAACTCCAGACACCTTTTTTGAGATACATTAGTGAAGGATCAATGAAGCATAAATAAACAATAACTTTAGACAACTATGGATTGGACCTAATATAGCCACTGATTAGATTGTCATTCGGCCATTTCTTTACTTTATGCAGTAACAGTAGTTTTTGTTAACTTTTCAAAGTGTTAAATACAAGCTTAATGAATATTTCTACAGACAATAACATGTTTTAGATCAGACAGTGTTTGTGACAATGTTTCTGATCAGAAATGTACTGCAGCTTTTGCTCACCGACTGCAAGTCAACACTCAAGGCACGACAGCGTTAAAACCAGAATTCAATACATTTACTTTTAAACCAGTTCAAATACAGTGCCTTGCGAAAGTATTCGGCCCCCTTGAACTTTGACCTTTTGCCACATTTCAGGCTTCAAACATAAAGAAATAAAACTGTAATTTTTTGTGAAGAACCAACAACAAGTGGGACACAATCATGAAGTGAAACGAAATTTATTGGATACTAAAAAAATTGGGCGTGCAAAATTATTCAGCCCCTTTACTTTCAGTGCAGCAAACTCTCTCCAGAAGTTCAGTGAGGATCTCTGAATGATCCAATGTTGACCTAAATGACTAATGATGATAAATAGAATCCACCTGTGTGTAAACAAGTCTCCGTATAAATGCACCTGCTCTGTGATAGTCTCAGAGGTCAGTTTAAAGCGCAGAGAGCATCATGAAGAACAAGGAACACACCAGGCAGGTCCGAGATACTGTTGTGGAGAAGTTTAAAGCCGGATTTGGATACAAAAAGTTTCCCCAAGCTTTAAACATCCCAAGGAGCACTGTGCAAGCGATAATATTGAAATGGAAGGAATATCAGACCACTGCAAATCTACAAAGACCCGGCCGTCCCTCTAAACTTTCAGCTCATACAAGGAGAAAACTGATCAGAGATGCTGCCAAGAGGCCCATGATCACTCTGGATGAACTGCAGAAATGTACAGCTGAGGTGGGAGACTCTGTCCATAGGACAACAATCAGTCGTATACTGCACAACTCTGGCCTTTATGGAAGAGTGGCAAGAAGAAAGCCATTTGTTAAAGATATCCATAAAAAGTGTTGTTTAAAGTTTGCCACAAGCCACCTGGGAGACACACCAAACATGTGGAAGAAGGTGCTCTGGTCAGATGAAACCAAAATCGAACTTTTTGGCAACAATGCAAAACGTTATGTTTGGTGTAAAAGCAACACAGCTCATCACCCTGAACACACCATCCCCACTGTCAAACATAGTGGTGGCAGCATGATGGTTTGGGCCTGCTTTTCTTCAGCAGGGACAGGGAAGATGGTTAAAATGGATGGGAAGATGGATGGAGCCAAAATTGTATTTAATACAGGACCATTCTGGAAGAAAACCTGATGGAGTCTGCAAAAGACCTGAGACTGGGACGGAGATTTGTCTTCCAACAAGACAATGATCCAAAACATAAAGCAAAATCTACAATAGAGTGGTTCACAAATAAACATATCCAGGTGTTAGAATGGCCAAGTCAAAGTCCAGACCTGAATCCAATCGAGAATCTGTGGAAAGAACTGAAAACTGCTGTTCACAAACGCTGTCCATCCAACTTCACTGAGCTCGAGCTGTTTTGCAAGGAGGAATGGGCAAATATGTCAGTCTCTCAATGTGCAAAACTGATAGAGACAAACCCCAAGGACTTACAGCAGTAATCGCAGCAAAAGGTGGCGCTACAAAGTATTAACTTAAGGGGGCTGAATAATTGTGCACGCCCAATTTTTCAGTTTTTTATTTGTTAAATATGTTTGAAATAGCCAATACATTTTGTTTCACTTCATGATTGTGTCCCACTTGTTGTTGGTTCTTCACAAAAAATTACAGTTTTATATCTTTATGTTTGAAGCCTGAAATGTGGCAAAAGGTCGAAAAGTTCAAGGGGGCCGAATACTTTCGCAAGGCACTGTATGTAGTAGAGTAGGAAGTACATATTATCTTCTCTAAAATGTAGTGAAGTAGAAGTAATAAAAAGAAATCTAAATCTGTACTTGTGTAGGAGTTAGAAAAAGCCTTTAATGTCCCCAAGTAGAAATACATCTCCGATATCGAAGGGTCCGTATATAGCCCAAGCCAAATTACAACAAAATCATTTACAATAGCACCGCAACAAAATTCATCATAGTCCATTCTCCCATTCCCTAAAAGATAGACTCATATTTCAATAAAAGAAAGCCATTGCACACATACTCCATTGATTTCACAAGTGCGGGAAAGCTACTGCGCCGAATAAGGAACTGCGCACGATCCCTAAATAGCCTTGAAGTGCAATTAATATTTGCAACTTTCCATGGAACAAAAAGACGCACACGCAATGTCCAAGTGTGGTACATTTTACTCTTTCTCTTTTTACCAAAGTTTGCAATCATCCACGACCACACAAGCGAAGAAAACTTGGATAGTTTTGTTTGGTAGATTGTTAAAACTGACAGTGCAGCTTAAATCCAACAGAAACTAAAGCAAGGTTTACAACAAAACCGGAAAGGCAAGATTAATAGATGTGCAATTTAGAGACTCATAAATATTGCATTAGAGAACAAAAAGGGCTGCCATTGTGAGAACTATGCATCACAATCTAGACCGCAGAACTGACAGCGAAAGCTATATTCGGATCAAAATACTCACAAAAATAAAGAACATCTTACCCACAATGAAAGCCCAGTTGTCTCCCTCCATGTCCTCTGCGATATGTCTTTAACTCTCATACTTCCCCTGTGCCTGGTCACACGCTCGCCACATCCTGCCACAGCCAACTGAGCTCATCTCAGCAGTTTTGAGAGAGGCAACCTGATGCTAGCGGCAGCCCGGTCGGCTAGCGCACACGCATCCTCATACACGCACAAGTGTCTACGTCCCAGGGCTACAACGTGCGTCTCAAGTTCAACACCCGTATTGAGCCGTGAGTTAGGGACATGGCAGATGCCATCATAGAAGCCGGCAGATCAAAGTTTGAAAACACTTTTGGATTTAAATAGTGTGATATTTTAATGACTGTCATCTCTCTCTTGCCATGCCAAAAAAATATATTTTTTAAATTCATTACGTGTATGTCGCCTTCTGGTGGCAACTGCTAGGATGAAGCCTATTGAAACGACAAATTAGCAGCACAGCTATTAGAAAAGTAACGATAGCAATGCTTAATAACAAAAATACGCAAGCAAAAAAGTACACTAACATGGACTTTAACGACAGTTTAGAGGAGGAGAAAAAACTTGGAACACAAGACTAAAAATATTTATCCTAAATGCTACATCTATTATATGAGTGTATTGGAGGCCGTATTAAATTATGAATCAATTCAAAAGATTTACAAAGATTTCAAGTATGACTAGAAAATGTACACAATGTATGCCACTGAAAGTGAAAAGACATCATTCTAACATCACTATTTTCACTATATTGGGCCCATTAAAATGGAGCAAGTGTCTTCTTGTTAGATTTTGTCACTGTCCTGGCCTCCGCAGAAGCAAAGCGCTTGCATAATCGCAGCAGAAACACAAAGGCCTGTCCTTGTACAGGCTAGAGCTGCATTCAGGTCTGCGGCGGTGTTACAAGCTCATAAACGCACCTCATTACGGCAAAAGAATCCTCATCGTCATGCGCTTCCTGGTTATTGTGATTGAAAGCCATACAGATGTTGTCCATCTTCAATGAAGGTACTTGAGTCATCTTCTGTACTCAGTAGATGAAGTCTTCGAACTTTTCGCCTCTCATCCGAAAGGCTTAATCAGCGGACTAAAGTCCCGCTCAACTTAGATAAAGAGTAGCTGTGATTAGAGGGGAGGAGCCGGGACAACCCAAACTCCTCCTTGTGGTCTTTATCTAAGCTGCGGGCTGAGCGAGACGTTTCTCCACTGACGAAGCCTTTCGGATGAGAGGTGAAACGTTTGAAGACTTCAACTAATGAGTACAGAGGATGACTCAAGTACCTTCATTGAAAAAGTGTATTAAAATGTTATCTTGTCCAATAAATTACCAACAACACGCCATACCAATCTATATTCCCGTTGAAACTGTTGAGTCATGGGCTTTGAAAACTTACAGGCTCTGACTATTGCACAACAAAATCCAGGAAATATAGATTTCCTGGATTTTTTCTTTTGTCAAAGAAAAAATGACCAAAGTAAACTGGATTACTCAACAACAACAAAAAATGCAAATGAATCAAAAACAACGCTGCAATGTTTTTGAAGAAGCAACATTACAAGCTCAAAAAAGTAGATTTAGCATGATGACCCTTTTATTTCAACTCTAGGAACATTCATGGCATAAAATATGTTGAGCCAGACTTCTGTATAATGTTTCTTTGATGCACGGACAGAAGTGTTGCCCGCGTTATCTTCTTTTCAACACTCTTTTGAGCAAACACCAACACATCACAGGCCGAAATGTCACGTCTTCTTTTGGTATTTCAGTCCACTCTAGTTGTGCCCGGAGGCTTTTTCCTTTTGCTGTAAATCCACCTCCGTCCTCATGTCAGCCCTCGTCACCTTTACTATGGCGCCAATGAAACAGTGGGTTTTATGCGTTTCTTACACACATGCAACGCTGTGTTGTCTTTAACCAACATTCTTCTTGTACTTCACACTTTGTACAGATATTAAATATTTTATTTCCCGTTTCCCCGATTTTTAGTATAAGCCCAATGTTTTCCTTAGACACACATCCGTGAAGTGAAAACGTCTGCCACGGCATTGATAAGGCAATATCAAGGCAATAAAACCTGGGCTACAATTCTGAATAAAATTACAGGGGATAATTTACCAGGACAGGTGCTAAATAGCGAAAATCACATGTAGCTTATTTTTAGGCATGCAGCACCTAATTTACCAATTGGATGTGCATGTATTACAGTATTAGGGCCCTGATTCAGATTTGTAAATGAGAGAAGAGGAAGTAAAAAATGTCCAAATGACTTGGCAGGCATTTACCAAGCGTTGGCTCAAGTGCAAAACGAGTAGCACATTTTAAAGTGGATTCTCTCATTTGCATATCAGATTTGGGACTCTAATACAGTAACACACTAATTGTAATTTAAATGCAACGTGCCCACAAATGGGTATATGCAATTTTTCAGCTTGCACTTGCCATTTACTCCTCGTGGAACCGCCCCCTTAAGGGTGGAGGGGTTTGAGCATCCAAATGATCCTGGAGCTCTGTTGTCGGGGACTTCGTGCCCCTGGTAGGGTCTCCCATGGCAAACAAAACATGGCAGACAAAGAGCAGTTCAGAAGCCCCTTATGAGAGACCAACGGTTAGAATTGGTTCTGGACACACAGACAAAAAAAAATCGAGTTGGTAAATCGTTTTTTTTTTTTTTTATAAATAATCTTAAAAAACTACACACTGCCTTTTCATGTTTTTTTGTGATTTTTTTTTTTTTTTTTTTTTTTACAGTGATTGCCTTTGCTATTTTTGGGTTTGTTTATGCACTTAAACAAAAAAAATACATATATAGTAGACCATTCTTAGTCTCCATAATTTTTGGTTGGCAATCAGCTGTTTGGAACTCCATTCACCGCTATAAAGTGCCTGTTATTATGTTTTTATTCAATTTTTCCATTGTCAACCAAATGTCACATGACTGAGAATGGTCCAGATTAGTGGTGGGACTTGTTAATTACGGCCTTTGTAATCAATTAGTCACAATTAATGGCATTTATTCATTTTTCAGACGTATATTATAGATGCTACATTTGAAGTTATCTGAAGTGGAGATGTGAGGCTTGTGTGATCATTTCAAACACTTCAAAGACAATAGCTTTTTAAATAAGTTTAATAAGTTTATGTCGGCTTAACTGAGTGAATAAACAAGTTTGACAGAAACCATTTTTGGCTTTACGCAGTGTTCGTCCCTAAGCAATGTCTTAACGGAAAAAGGAAACTGAAAAAGTGTGATTAATTTTGATTAATATTTTTAATTGCACTAAACCTCATGTAATCAATTAATCGTAATTAACCTAAAAATCTAACTGAATCGTGAATCAAGTTTTTATAAGAAAATTGAAGATTTTTTTAATCAGGAAAAATCACCCAGCTCTAGCAAGAATTGTAAGGCCCTCCTGGACTCACCACCTATAGGAGGAGCCATAGGGGGCTGGTGCAATGTGATTTGCACAGCTTAGACGGCGGCCCTCACGACCCGGCAACGGACAAGTGGAAGAAAATGGATGGATAGATGGATGGCACTTGCCATTTAGAACCTGTCTTGATAAATGACCCCCTTGGTACAAAACCCTTACTGTATTTGAGTAAGTAACCACATGTTCCTCTGAGCTGGAAATATCCACCATCCAGATGCCAATAATATTAAATGCATTCTGATCACTAAAATTCAACTATAGGTGTAAGGTTAAGAGCAACAGACATTGTTTGTAGTATCGCTACACATGGAAGTAGTTAATTAGTGGCAAAATAAAGGAGCAAATGATGCTCCACACTGTTTAATGACTTAATGGCTTCCGTTCAGAGCACAGAGGATGCTAGCCCAAGTGCTAACAACATTAGCGGCTTCTCCTCAAGACACAGTAATGTAATTGTACTAAGCAGGAAAAACAGGAGGACATAAAGCCAGGCAGCATGGCAACCGTAGCCAAATACAAGGTGACCTAAGGCGAGTGTGCAAGGAGCAATAATGTCCACATAACATTATTGTATGTGGGGGGAAAAGGTTTAGCATTTTCAATTACAGCAATATTCAACAATCCTGCTGCTAACCCTGTTCAGATCTCCACATCAGTTTTGAATGAAATATTTTGCATTAGCTTAGCGTCCTTAAATAAGAATGCTTCTGGTCGTCTGAGTCTTGATTAATACGACTTCAAGTGTCCAATAGATGGAAATAGCATGCAAGGGCTAGTTCCCATTCTAATTTGTTCTTCAAAAAAAAATAAAAAATAAAGATTCACTAATGTGTTTTATTGAGGTCAAAACGTGCTATATATATATAAAATACTTTTCTTAATTTATCATACCACATACTTAACCTCAATATATGCTAAAAAGGATATTTCTGCACCTTATTTCAGAGTCATTCTAAATTTAGACAGTCTACCAGTGAAAACATTCTCCCAACAGGAAAATTACCAGTCGGAGTGTGTTATGATAAAAGCTGGGTTTGGTCCACCACGCGGTCTGCCCCAAACATGGCCCTGGCAAACACAACCAACTTCAGAACACTGTAATTATACATGCCATTATTAAATCCCATGCGAATGCTCCAACCCCCGCCGTGCCCTGGGATAAAGTGCGCATTGGGCTGGAGGGTCAGAAGCGTCTCAGCGTGGAGTTTCCCAGTCTCACTGTGTTAGTGACGTTTTTGCGTTACTGTATTAAAACATTCGTACTGTTTTTTCAAGCTTTTAAACCTTTGTATGTCATGCAGTATAACTTAAAATATGAGTTCATAAATACTTTCAGGATAACGTTATGGTGAATTAGAATTTCATTTAGAAAACATTCCAAAACAAAGCTAACAACAAAGGCAGCTACCGCAAGACATGCTAAACTGAGACATTTTGACCACAGACAGAATCCTAACAAGTGTAAAGGTGTACAGACACACAGAGGGACACCAACAATGAATGTTTTAAATGTAAATAGTCAAAATCAATAAAATATTGTCCACTATAGAATTAAGTATGTTTCAATCTGCACCCAAAGCGCTACAAACTAATTTCAGGAACATGTACAGTATGTAACCAAATACTGCATCTTAAAAGTGCATGTTCAGTGTGCTCTTGCTGGTTTAGAAAAGCTTCTACAATCACAACAACCTGGGTGCCCTTAAGCGGTCCAGTTTGTGGACAAGGACATACCAAACCTCAAGATCAGAATCTCTGGAATTCACTGACTTAACTACTGCAGGCCTCCACGAGCACTAAATAGAACTTGACCGGGACAGATGCTCGGGGTTTGGTAGTAAGAGCAAATCCGTTTATGTATTTTTCGTATCAGGTAAACCTAAGTGTGGAGGGTTCATCGGGTTAACGGAAAAGACAATCGTCTCAAGACCCAAAACAAAAACATTTAAACATATAACTACATATTCTCTATCTTTAAGGCTAATTTGTATGATCTGTAATCACATACAAACATTCACTGACACACTCATTCATACACCTGCATTTATTGACACTTTGAGGCAGTTGAAGCGGGTTGCCCAAGGACATGTCACTGGAATGAAACCGCCATCCAAGCTTCACATTAGTGGGCAGATGCTGTCCTCACATGTTGACATAAGCATCTGGCTTAAAAACTCATCAAACTGCTAGGAAGTACTGGGTCAATCAAGTTTCTTTTACTGACCCCTATTGGTTGGAGTAACTAGTTTCGTCCTGTATTGTAAATAAAAATTAAAAGAAATATGACATTAACAGGTCCCATTCAATAATAAAGCCACCATCTTAGCCTAACATGCTGCTTAAACCCCAGCACTGTTCCAACTTTGGGAGTTCCTGTGTACATTACTTTTTTCCCTGGAGCCTCTTTATTGATTTTCAGTCAGTGTAAACGCAAACACGTGTATGTACACATACATAGCCTACAACAGTGCACTACAGCGGGCCACCCAGCTAGGCCTCGTTTAAGTCTGATCTCCAGGCTGCGGGTTCTGGAGGCTTTCCAACCAATGTGTTTAAAAGGAGTCGAGATGAAGAGGCCAACCTCAGCCAGCCGGGCCCAGACACTCAGCGCCTGAATGGGGGACATGTGCTGCCCTGCATAGTAAGCAGAGGCAAGGGATGTCTTTTTGTCTGGCATGAGATTAAAAAAATATTAAAAAAAATAAGAAAAGAATGTTGTGTCACGAGACAGGACTCACTAGAAAAAAAATAAAGGATCTTCCTCTCCCACAAAAAGGAAATAACAAAAATCCTTGTATTATTGTTTCAGCGAGAAAAAACACGGAGCAGTCGATAAGCAATGCAATTACTTTTTAACAGTTTGTACAATAAACGTCCCTCAAGACTTTTCCAACCGTTTGCAATGACAATTTCTTGCACAGAATTGCTTATTTTTGCGTCACGTTTGACAGAGCATGGCAGGGCGGTTGTGGATGTGCATATGGCAGGCCGACAGGTTTGGTTTGCACAGGAGGCCACAGCTAATGAGGGGCGCAGGGTCGTGACAAAAACAGCAGCCAGAATAAAAACGATACTTCGGGGTAGACAAACCAGACAAAGAGTGAGACAGACCAGTATTATCTCGAGAGAAAGTAAGGTAGGACTACAGCGCAAACAAGAGCCAGAGTTAGCTTTGTTTCAACAAAGTTTAGGTCATTGATCACATTTGGAAGAAGTAACTTTATGAATGAAAGGAGACTTAATTTCACAATTTCAGTGTTTAGTTTACGCTTATCCTTAAAGATCAGTAGTTCCAAGTTGACCCAAAAGTGCATTGTGGAACCATTTTCCGCGGGTCGCGAGCCTTTCCTAGAAAATATTCATCCAAATTTATCAGCTGAAAAAAATTGAGAAATAACTACTAGAGTTAGAATTACGGTTATCGAGATGTTTTGATCATAATTTCAGCTTTAAAGGCTAAAAGTTAAATTGTATTGTATTTTCCGTACTATAAGTCGCACCGGAGTATAAGTCGCACCAGCCATGGCAACTACCTGGGCATGGTAACTGCACCGTTTTACAGGTAGCCCATTGTTCAAGCTCTCATTCACAAACTCGTTCCTCTAGCTGTGGCCATCAAGCTTTTAGCCTGCGATTAGATATTTTTGTTTTCTTCATTGCAGTAACCTCCGCTTTTCGCCAGTCCCTCATCGATTACCGGTCTTTAAATCTTCAGTGGTACAGGAGTAGTAGATACTGGTAGACAAGTCTAGAGCGCCCTCTAGCGGCTGTCAGTGTGAAAATAACAAACATGTTAAATTAAATATTCTGATATTAAGCCAAACCTTGAAAAAAAGTGTCACTTATAGTCCTGAAAATACGGTAATCATTTGTGGCAAAAATACAGTATTTCGCATTGTACGTTACAAATATGTTTTTATTTGGGTCATGCATGGGCGTCTGAACCATTCATTGTGAGAGGGACGTGTCCCCCCCCTCTTTTGAAAAGTGGTCGTTTGGTCCCCTCCACTTTCACAATGTGAATTTTCATTGACTTTACATTTAGACTGGACCTTTTCAATAGGCTCCCCGAGGCCAAACAATTAAATATGACCCGCGCTTTATTTTCCATAAAAAAACAATATTTATTGGCATTATCCGCGCCAGTATTGTGTTGCCCGGCGGGGCATACGCTCCGCTTTGCGTAGTTGTGTTTATGCATGTCCGATACCATCACCTCAGAGCGGATGAAATGTAAACACGTCTCTGTAAACCACTGAAAAACGGCTAAAGTGAGAATACTGAGGCTTATCGTTGGACGGACAGATTTGACCAAACCGAATCACAAGGACACTCGTGCATCGTGTCTTCGGAGTTTCTCACGGATTATCACATGGAGGAGCAGGACTTTTCGCGGTCCTCGGCAGGTGGACAGCGTGTCATCGGTACAAAGGGCCTGACCAGTAACTTTAAGGTGAGGAACATCAGTTTTGATGCGTTTACAAAGCGGATGATGAAGCTTGAGTGTAGCGTGAGTTTGGGGAAACTGCACCGGGCTAGCACGAGTGTTCAACCGGTCAATACGCCTGTTAAACCTCGCTGTCTGGAGTCTAACTTAACCAAATAATATCTGAATAATTCATTTGACGGATAAATGTTTGCTTCCTTTACCCCTTGACTCAATTTTATCTGCGTTTGTGATCAAGTCACGCAAGAGAGACTTTTTGGGACTGGATGGTTTGCGTTCATTTGGATGCAGAGGGGCGCTCTATGCATCATGACTTAACAGATTTTTCTTGCACAGTGCTGGGCTGTGCAAGTAATGGAATCATGATCACAATTTGAATGGTTGCATTTATTTAGGGAGCACAATCTCCTGAGAAACAGTGGTCTCGAATCATTTTTTATACTTTTCTTTTCTCCCATCCAAGTACCCATCTCTTTTCACTTAGCTCAAAATGGAGATGCTTTGTCCCAAACCTGTTTGGGACAAAGCACTTAATGTGGAAATGTCCTCTGACTCATCAAATGGCAGCACTGATAGAAACCAAGAGGCTGTGGCAAGAGAAACGTGTAGGAAAACCTTGAAAATACCCCGCGTCAGACATTACCTGTACTGTATTGCGTGTGTCTGTTAGCGTGGCACAAAAAAAGACTAAAGAGGCCATGTCAGCTTCTGCTTGCAGCTAAATTTAGACCCTCGCCGATTCTGTCCAGGTGTACTGTTTTGCATCAACGGCAAATTCAGCAATTCAGCCTGCGAGCATGGCATGTGTCCGGAGATACGAGGAGCGAAAAGCGCCAAAGCATCTAAAGAGGGGAAGCGTTTGGTCCGCATGCATGAGATTGAAAAAGACAGTTCAGCGGCGTGACGTCAGCAGCGGGAGAAAGTGGGTCAGAGCCAGATATCATAATGCAGTGGATGGGCTGCTGCTGGGATGAATAGAAGAGGATGGACAATGTCAGAGTGACGCCATGAATAGGCTTCCTGTCAATCTAGCCGCCCCATACTGCAACATTACGCACATGAAATGTTTTAACGGATCCTTCAACGAATATTTTACCTGCAGCTTCTCGGGCCTGTTGTAGCATTAGTCAGCGTTTTTTGGTAGAGATTAGCCAACTGGGTAAATCTCTTAACATAGTCCTGAAATTGTCCTGAGGAGGGCTTATGTGTGAATCTGACTTTTGGGAAAGACACTACAAAACCCATGTATCCTACCTACACTTACGAAAGAACGAGTGAAGATGACAAAATCATTTTCCAACCCCTGTTTTTAAGCGATATCTTTCAAACTGCCAAACCAAAAACCAAACCAGCTGGTGAAAACGCGGCAGCCGTCTATTGCGGGCAGACTTATTTTACAGCTCTCGTCTCTTCCACTCCATTTCCTCCCAGTCATTCCCATCTTGTGTCAATAGTCACCTCTTATAGCCCCCCCCAATCCTCAGGCTGCAAATAGCACATACAAGGACTATGCTGTCAATGGACCTGCAAAAAATCCAAAAGAAGGAGTTAACAGCAGTAACTCCACAAAGAAGATTTTTAACAGCCCCATATCCATATATTGACCGACTGTTCAAGGGCTCCACTAAAGGAGATTGACAAAAACACTCCAATAGCATCACTGTCATGATCCTCTAAATAAAAATGTGTCTGTGTGTCTTCTCTTGAGATTTGATTGGTAAGGATAAACTACAACATTACATTTTATATCATGTTAAACCTCTTGGACATCACTTAACCCTCGCGTGGTCCTTCAATTTTGCACCCTTTAAAGATCCTAATGTCAAAAAATGTACACTTCAAAAAAGAGCCTGAAAATTACCACACATTCATATTTTCTTATGCTTCTTTTTATAAAAATCCTTCAGTGGCTTTTGGGTCAAAATGACCCAAGGACCACACGAGGGTTAAGTTTATATGCGAGTCAAGGCAGGCGGCCATATACTTTTGGAAATCTAGTGTTCATCCCAAATCTTCACAAGCATGGATTTTTAAGCTCCTTTCACAATTTGGATGGAAAAAGTCTTAGCTTTACTGTCACAGAAATGTCAACAAGTAGATAGACTGCAGTTTCACAGTCGATAAAAAGGCTTTGTAATTGGATGCACTGCACACAAAGAAAATTTTAGCTAGGGCTGAACTATACAGAACCAACTTGCTATGCAATACTGTGATAACGATATTATTGCAAAATTTTACAAAACTATTTCAACACCACTCTAAATCAAACACAAATAGCAAGTCTTTTAGCAAATTGTGTCAAAAAAAGACGTCAAACACTAGATCAGGACCAAAACAAGACTAAATTTGAACCAAATTAGGACATGTTCAACTAAAACTGAACTTCCACAAAAAATGTTTTTGTCCATCTCAGTCAGATGAAGACTTTTTGATGTTGCGATATTTAATTCAATTCAATTCAAGTTTATTTGTATAGCACATTTAAAACAACTGCGGTTGCAGTAATAGCAGGTCACATAGAAATAAAATACAAGATACACTCAACTAGCTCGTATTGAAGGCCAGGGAGAAGAGGTGTTTTCTCAGCCTGGATTTGAACTGTTCCACAGACTGAGAGGACCTGATAGACAAAGGAAGACCATTCCGTATCGTAAGACGATATATTGTGGCGTCTTACGATACGGGGATATTGAATCCACTAATATCGCGATATGGTATTTTTTGCAATATATTGTGCAGCCCTACTTTTAATAAAATTTTTAAATATACTGATATACTGAATAAAACAAATTTCCTTCTACTTCTAAAGAAAATGGGTGTGCACCTTAAACACAATGAAAGGATATGTTTTTGCGAAATACAAGAACAAGTAATTAAAACATACATTTTGATAAAGCTCCGATTTATTTCAAAACATGAAATTGTTATTCTTTGTTTCACAACGGCTCTGAAAAAGAACCATGCATTGTTCATGAAGGCTGAGCCCCGAAAAGCAGTGTCACTGAAGAACGTTTGAACAAAAGGTGGATGAGAAGGAAAAGAAGCAGATCATTGTCTAACGGGGGCGTTCACCTCTCAACACCTCGATGTTTGTGGCGGGCGAAACATCCCAGACTCCTACAATAGTAAATATGCTGAGTCATTAGACTATACACCTCATAACGTGGATTATGTTTGCCGTGTGGATAAGGCTTAAGACGTATCAATAAAGTCCGTCCTAAAACACTAACTTATAATGCATCTTTCAGGCATCTTTGTACATGAAGAAAATCATCCCTTAGGCTGGGTACCTTTAAATGATTCCAGTGTGGTATCGGAATAAAAGTTGAGGAACCACTGGTATCGAAAAAATGAAAGTATTAAAAGCAGGTACCTTTAGATCCAAGTTTAATGATGTTGGTCCAGGGACAACCCACTCAATTAATGATTTTTTTTTTTGCCAATGTTTGCCCCGTATTCCCAATTTTTTCCCAGGTTTTATTACTAATATTTTTGCCCAATTTTCCGGTTTTACATGACAAATATTTTAGTATCATTCAGGTATTGGTATTGAAAACCAAGTGTCGTTAAAGTACAGATATCGGAAAAATATATATACACGCACACACCGGTACCCAGCCCTAATCATGCCTGCTTGACCACTGAGCCAGATGGAACCTACAAAAGCTAATCAAGCCTTCCAGTATTAGAGCCAGAGTATTATGTCAGCTGCCCTTGTAAGAAGCACCGTATGCCGTTTGTGAAACAGAAGATTGATATCAGTTGTTCATACGCAGCCTGGCAACATCTTCCAACCCTGCTCCCGGGGGAAAAACGGGAAATGACTTTGTTTGTCGAAATGAACAATTATGAAAACGGAGACGGGCAAGGGGGAGGACGAGACGCCAGAAGATAAAGACCAACTCCGAGACAAAGACGATTCTACTTAGTGGCTTTTCATTTAGACGGGATCTTAAAAAGCTGTCCCAAATTCTTGTGGATTAGGTCTCTCCCCGACTCCCTCCCGCTCCGTGGCATCTAATCTCAGTCTGGTTTAGGCCCGGGCCACCCCTCCCTTGTTCACACCCAGATTACAGGTCTCGGGGCAATTTTAGCTTTTACAAAGACTGAATCCTCCATACAATTACGATGTAAATCTCCATAGCCTCTCCTCCCGCCCGCTGCACTGTGAACATGCAAAGGTTAAGTGCGGTTGGTGTCGGGAGTGAATTAAAAAGCAGGCATGTGAGGCGAGGTGACGGGAAGAGGGTACAGTGCACCGGGAAATGGTGAGAAAACCGCGATGAACAAGATATGGAAGCACTTTGAGGGAACCGATCAAAATTCCAATGTCACCCTCTAGAACATTCTTCCATGACGAGCCACTTTTGGGTAAATTACAGACCACCCCAATACCGACACAAGTAATCCCGGGCGGCTACAACTCAGGCGGATTCCGAAACCGTTAAAATGGTAAGAGGTCTAACGCCAAACCGGATATAAGTCAGCGTCCGCCATGACAAGAAGCGCCTGAATTGGGCTGTCAGTTAGGAAGGAGCTTCAATGCTAACTATCATAGCCACTTTAGCATAGGGATCTCTGACGCTACCTCACTGGCGATTAGGAGGCATGTGCCATCCCATAAACCACCGCACCGACCCCTCGAGTGATTCTTCATCATAGACTGTTAAAAAGAATAGACAGCTCCTCCTCACTCCTCCCCGTTTACCAAAATGACCACGTTCGTGGGGGAAATCATGGCGGATTTACAGGCTCCTCCTCTCCAGCTCTGACAAAGCATGTTCCTAAAAAGGGCATAAGGGAGGGATCTTGACTGTAGACCCGGCCCCGCTTGGCCCTCGCGGGGCGTGTAATGGGCGTGTATTTCTGTTGTAATCGCGCCCATGGCCAGGCAGTGACGTAAACGGCCTGTCAATCAAAGTCAGGCTCTCATTAATTATGCAAGATTTCAAAAATGTATACTACGATAACCAGCCCGGTGCCCCATATTGTTTTTAACCCAGCGTAATCACAGGAGGAATATCTAGCTCTAGCCACTTCTAAACCATTAGGCACCGGGCATTAAAGTTGTTTTTAACGTGTCTAAAGTCCAATGCATTGCAATGGGGGAATAGCGGCCATATGGAGGTACTACAGCAAAGGTGGAGCAATGGCAGCCTCCAGTGTCGTAGTCAAAAAGCAGAGCAGTAACTTCATGCGCAACCACTGTTGATTGACAGGTGCACAATTAATGAAAAAATATATATAAAAGATTCTGCACAAGCCAAACTTTTATAAAAGTGCCAAAATACATGTTAGAGTCACATGTCAGTGTTTTAAAGAGCTGCCTCTTTAAATGTTCTAAATGTAGGCAGTTTGTGCTTTTGTTTTAATTTAGTGGAAATGTAAGCCACATGGCTAATTTGCATACTGTAGCTTTATGAAACAGCTGTTGAGATAAAATAAGCTAAAGGAAAATGTGAAGGATCATTTGGATTTTTCTTCTTTTTTTTTCTCCTTAATGTCTTTTTGCATATGCAACACTATGTTGTTGCATATGCAATACAGTAGGTGGCGGCATGCGCTTTTGTTTGCCTGCCAATAACCTTAAAGAAGAACAGCAGCTGTTGGTGATGTCACTTCCCTTTCCCCTGGGTAAGGACGGTCCAATACAAAAGTTCACCAACTGCATAGAGAACTAACAGTTGATCCCATGAAAGGTTAAGGATTAGTTGCTAGTGTTAGTACTTAGAGGCTATAATTTACCGGTTTTGGAATCAGCCTCACTCTTTTATAGACTACGCACAAAAGTTACGTCTGATATCCTGACGCTAGAACAGAAGACCAGGGAAACTTATCGAAACTCGCACGCTTGTGAAGAATGTCTGTGAAAAGATGGCAAGTCCAAGAGTACGTAGTTCATTACACTCATTGGCCCTCATTTATCAACATTGCGTAAAAAAAATGGTGTATGCGTAGGTGTATTTATGAAATACGCCAGAAGGTGCGTGACATTTATGAACCTGTGCTTTCCGCTCAGATCTTATCGTACGCAAGCGCAGCTGATGGTAAAAGGAGAAATCCTAGCGTCATTTGAATGAAACGCCCAAAAATATTCACGTATGAGGAGGCCTCACCCATGGGTTTTACGGCATGCACGCAGGAAACACGGCAAAAAAGAACATTTCTCCAACCAGGAAATGATAAATAGTTGTTTTTAACATATCAAATGTGAATTTTTGCGCATGAAAAAGATAAAAAACAGGTGCAGGAGAGCTGACAGCCAACCAGAACCTAACGAACCCGTCCGGACCGAAGACAGCCCTACGAGACGTGCTTCGATCATTCCCCTGACGAGAGGAGAGCGCGCGGTCAGCAGACCCTGTGCGCCGCTCAAACCCGGACTTTACAAACCCGTCCGGACCGAGGAAAGCTGTGGAGCCGTCGAAGGATTTGTTTGACGCCCGGGATACTCGCGAGCACGGAATACGGTCCACAGACTTAAACCAACCAGAACACGGAGCATGGCCTCGCGCAGACCCAGGTGAGGCCCGGTGTCCCGGTACACGGCAGCGGGTGTGAGGCGGGGAATCCACACAGAAATTGCGCATGCAGCGGTACTTTGTTAAAAAAAAAAAACGAAACATAAATATAAAAAACATCGTAAGCGTCTCTGTGGCTGCAGTCCAGGTTCTAGTGTCTCTGGTTCGGGCTCGTGTCGGTGCAGCTCAAGTCCATAAACATTAACGCTGTCGCCTTGTTTCATGTTTAAATCACTAATGAGGATAATACACGATGTGGCAATGCGATTCATGCTGTTAAAAACTGTTTTCCTGCGCCGTTTAGTGTTTAGTTAAATTGGTGTATCATGTACCACCTCCTGACTTGGTGTACGGTACGCTCAGATTGATAAATGCCTAAACATGCGGTGATTTTTCGTACGACCCACATACGCTCTGATTTCACCGTACGCAAGTTTGATAAATGAGGGCCATTGTGCCTGACAAATGTATATATAGTCTGTAGGCTAAACACAAGCCTGTCCACATGCATCTCCTCTGCTGATGGGTGCATGAGTCATGGAGCATTGTTCTTCTCTGTGGTGCCAGCTCAAGCATTTCGTGACTTTATCTGGTAGTACACTCATGTCATAAGCAAACTCGCTGCGAAGATTAAGTGCGTGTGTTGTTTAAGCTCCACAAAAAGGTGCCTAAACGAATGCATTGTTCTCTGCGTTACATAATGCAGGGGGACAGCAGCTAAAGAGGAGCCAATGGCCTCGTTTGGCAAAGCAAAATCTAAGAAGAGGGGAAACTCGCAAGGAGAAAGGATGGACATGGACGTAAAAACTGTTCATAGAAAGTGTCCTGCTGAGATCAACCAAGCCAATTCAAGCTATGAAGAATCGGTTAATTTAGGCTTGCATGGAGAAACGGTCAAGAAATTGTCAGCTGAGCAAACCGAACCCTCGGCAAATCGAGTTCGCAAATATACCATTATTACGAAATAGGGTTTCAACATAACACTATACAAATAAGTGATGATTGCATAAGTTTGGGCCGACTGCAAAGTCAACTGTTAATTCCATTGCTTCCTAGTTTTAAGGGCAAACAGAGATGTGCGCGACAAAAACATTTGCAAAAAGCCTTATGACAAAAACAAACTTGTGATAGTTTTGTAAACAGCCCTCATCCTGTGTACAGAGGAGCCCGTCAGACAGCGCGTGTTCCTTCAGAGCACATTAGCACTGGCCCCAGAGAATGTCAAGATAAGCTCAGTTGGATCAAGCTTGAGAAACCGGTCTTTTTTAGAAACTGACGAACGGGAAGTATTCAAATTGGTGCGCAATTTCACAAATTACAGTGGTTACCTACACTACATTTAGAAAAGGACTTCCTGTACTACAACTTGTAGGTCCAAACTGCAAGGGGTTCCAATGTCCTGTTGTTGTTTTGTCTCGGAAATGGGTGTCTGAATATTCACATAATTCAGCACACTTTTTACCGGTAGTCAATGGTCAGAAAAGGCAGCTACAGACCAGATACAATTAGGGAAGGGTTTCTGATATGCTGCATTTCCCCCAGTCCAATTCCAAAGGGCAAATGGGTGGTAAGTGTTGACGACATGTAGCGGGGTCTATCACAAACACAGTACATTACAATATTGCCAACTCCAAACAAATCACAGACAAACGGGAGGTCCTGCCTCTCCACTGCAGTCTCCGTTTAGTACATTACTGACTAAAAGTGCTTTCCAGAGAGGTACCAGAGGGATGACAGCTGCTCTGGGCCTCGAGGTTTAAGTTTTTACTGATGTGCACTTTCCCCTCATCTTCTGCGTGCCTCGAGCTCCCGTATAGATGGTTCCTTCCTCCCCGCTCTTGGGTCTCCGGTTGTGCGTTTCCCTGCTGCTTGGGCTGAAATCAATGGCAGCTCTATCTGATATCAGCTAATGAAATCCCATCCGCCATGACTCACCGGTTCAGAGCCGCTATGGGACAGGGCCCTTCTTCAGCATCTTTTGCAACCAACCACAAAACAGTTATGCAACAAAGGAAGCTATTCGAGCGGTGGAATATACAAATAGCGCAATTGTTTTTGGAAAGCACTTAAAAATGGGTAAAGAAAACTTAGTTGTTTTGCCCCCGAGGTTCTGTAGGGGCTTGCAGACAGAAATATAGACTCATGTTCAGGACACCTTAATTTCTCACACCGTAGTGCTAGCAAAGGGTTAAAACTCAATATGAGGCCGCTGAATAAGAATGTTATTTTGTCTGCCTCTCCAAACATGTCCCAACACAAACCGTCGTAAGCCCGTCGTAAACATTTTTCAACCACAGCCGCCTCTGAACCCTCCCACCCGTCCATGAATCACCGCAGTCCGGTCCCTCCTTGTGCCAACGCGGCCGGCATCATCAAGCTAGACGCCGCTAATCTCTTCCCCGGCATCACTGCATCCTCCGCTGATTCGAGCGGACAGCTGTTTGCACTGCCCTGGATCCCGGCCACGCAGGGGCATGAATACACGTGAGGAGCTTAGGCTATAGGGAAAAGCAGAAAGCTAGTCACAGGTGTTTCAAATGGAGAGGTACAAAGTGGTTCTCAAACTTTCCTCATAACAAGCTACAATCTGTTAATTTGATGTGGGAGAGGTTGTACGTTGGGCAGCGTGATATGGCCTAAGATCTATATACGATATAAAAAATAAATATCACAATAAGATATATTTGACAGTGATATTTTATTCTTTTTCCTAACGGCATACTGTAAGTAAGGGCATGTTAATGGTATACTTTCCTCGCAAATACGATCTACTCAAGCAGTTTACATCTTCCATTTCATTTCACTTTTTAAGCACATGTCTCCTTGTTCTATAGTCAGGGTTTATGCTGCTCTGATGGAGCTGAGCATGACATAAATGATATCGTGTCCACATCAATATAAAAAAATTACAACCATATCAAGATATATCGCGATAACGATATGTGATACGATTGGGTCAGTTATACAAATTTGAATGTAGGAGTGAGGAGACTTGCAGAGGAGCAATACATAGTCTAAGAATATATAACATTTTTTAGAGGAAATGAAAATGTAGACTATCGAGTATGTGTTCAATGTCAATAAGCCAACAAAATGTTATATATATATATATATATATATTATTATTTTTTCCCCCCGTGTTTTTGGAGTTTCTTCAAGTCAATTATATTTTTGAGTAACACATCAATCTAAATGTATGTTAACTAGGACATCTTTGCATATTTCTGATGGTTTACAAAGATTTCACTTAAAATAGTCAAAAATATTGACATTATTGTTAATCGAGATCGCCCACCCCTACTTACAGACACTACCGTGTTCAGAAAAAAAAAAAGTAGGAATGACGAGCTCACCGGCTACAAACTCTAACAAATATACTTCCCCATTATAGGTAAATCTTTAAATAATATTCATCAAAAATGCCTCTAGACTTAATGTTTAAAAGAGGCTATTATCTGCAGCCACATCAGACCATTTTGACATTTTCTTTTTAATCTGCCTTTTCTATTCGTACTGCATGGACCTAACCTAATTCATGCGATTGGTCAAAGTGATCTACAGACTTTTTTCCACTAAACAATGTACAAAAATGAATCCAAGCATTAACAGCCGTCTTGGGAATCAATGCATTGTATATCATCAATATTATATACCACCATAGAACGTCCAACTTCCCTGAGGGCTTGATGTACCCAGATCTCCTCTGGTAATAGAGCAGAGTCAAGAGGAAAGCTGTGAAAAGCTCAACGTAGATGCTGCAGAATTTCTTTATTTCACATCTTGCAGGTGAAGCAATACTATAATTTCAAACTTTCATATTTTCTTGATGAAACGAATGCTTGTATTTTCTTTGGTAGGTCACATCAATTGCCCACTCTAGTCACAGTAATGTGTTACTGGCAGGAGTTTGTTTGGTGAAATGCATTACACTTTTCATTAACATGCACCATTAACATCCAATTGACCTCTAATGGTAAAAAGAAATTTCCTCTAAGGGTCGGGGAAATGAATCGCTATCGAAATTGCGATTCTAAAGCTTTAGCTTAGACCTCTGCAACATGTTTTGAAATGCATAAAATTCTTGAAATAGTTTGGTAGTTCATACTTCAGTTGATCTCTCAAACATTAAGGCTTTAGAACATGTTTAAATGTGCACTATGAACCGTATTTTCCCCAAATTGTGCAGCCCTACTTCCTCCTCTCAATGCCATTCAGAAAATCAGGCTTGACCACTCGGTGTAATCCAGTAGCCTCCGGGAAATAACAAGCCTTCACAACAAACATGTGGGTTTATCTGCCGCTGTATCTCTGGCATCATTGCATAAGCTTATGAGTAGAGTTTAAAAGACCTAGGTTGCAGTGAAGCCCCTGTGCCTCGACATATCACTAAGGGCAAACACCACATGCAAAGTAAACAGACCATTTATGGACTTCCTTTAACTCTGTGTTCATTGGTTTGTGTGTTTTGGCACGTTCCGTTCAGTCATCTTGACAAACTTGCATTCAAGCGTGTCCACAAAGCTTCCATCCCATTGTGCAAAGCGTAACCAAAAATCAGCATAGGCATTTTATATATAGGTTAGCACACAAGCTTTGACATTGCAGTCCATCGTCGAGTCAGCCTACATGCACACATTATGATGATGATGCTAGAGAGGAAAGCTATGACTCATGCTTCACACACAAGCGTTGCCTGTCAGCTCCTCTTTCTTTGTCTTGAATAAATATGAGATGATAAGTAGCAGGGCTAAAAGATTAACTGCAACTCAATAAAACTGCAATTTGATTGGCACAATTAGCAAAACCTTCAGTTATTCTTTAGACCAAGGGTTTGTTTTGTGGCGGGACAATTTTATTCCCTGTCAAAACATCAAGGGCCGAACCTCCCAGTGGTAGCCCACAATACAAATCCCATTCAATACATCCTATTCACCCCAACCTTTTGGAGGTTCACCCCCAGGAAATTTCAAAGGTATTTACAATATTTTCAGCAGTTTTAAGGGTAGTTTAAAAGGTATTTGCCCACTGATGTGTGCAATAATATTCTCTAAATCATCTTGGGAGAGTTTCTGTGCTGGAAGGCCACATTTTGCCTTGACGTTGCCTTACCTGATTTAGACTGTGCAATGTCCACTGCAAACAACAAAATACAATAGCTAGTCTCCACTGGGGTCATGGTCTGGTTAAAAGCCGCTCGCCCTGTGGCAAGACCTACATTTTCAGCAAATGCATGCAATTTAGGGCTGCACAATACGAGACAAAGTCCGATATTCGCCTTGAATATTGTGATAACAATATTAGACCGATATTAAACAGAATCATTTCAACAATGTGTGTGAAAGGTGTCAAAACAAGGCTTTTGTATATTTTTAAGTTTCAACATGATTTTCTCTTAGGCTGAGTAAGTGTATATTGTGACCTTCTGTAATAATGATAATTCAGCACTCATAATTCAGCAATTACTGCACTGAAGCGATTCTAGCAGTTCAGCTCAGAGCTTATAGTTAAAACACAGGCACAAACACACAAGATTGCAGGTATAGCAGCTCCACCTCCGGAAAGACAATCTGCTCAGAAGATCCGTAAGTCCTTGAACAGCATGTACAGAGGAGGAAATGCATTTATGAAAAGCGCCTGGACAGAAAGAGAAAGAACCTATTTATGCAGGAATAAAGAATATTGCAGCCGGGGCACTCTCCAGCTTCAGGGGTCAACACTGGCATGACTCAAGCACACGCTTGTTACCCGGGAAACCATATGGTGGTGCAGCCCATCTGGGAGTTGAGCTGGTGCATGCAATAGTTTTCAGTTTATCAGCACTAGGCTTCAATTTGTTACAAATACTGGACCAATCTGCAGTCATGACGCAAACCTTGCTAAACCACTGTGTGTCCTTGGGCAAGGCACTTCAGCCACATTGCAAGTGTGGAATCACTTTCTATGCAAAGTTCTATTGTGGAAAGTATTGGACTTACTAATTAGAGCGCAGTCTTTATACTCTACTACATGGACACATTTTTTCTTCTTGTGGCAATTTCAATAGAACATTTGTGCAGACAGACATGTTAAGATTCCATATTTTCACCACAAAACTATTTAAAAAGGCAAAGCAAGCAAATTTTGCTCAAAATACTCCCCAAGGATTGTAGTGTACTCATGAATTATATTCTCCTTTAATTACAAAATGCCACAGTCTAGACATGACATAGAAACAGAAAACACACAAAATGCTCCACAGGAATTGACATTTCAGTATCTAAATTGTATACATACTTAGAGTAAATATTCTTTGAATTGAGCATGATTTTTATTTGAGTCAAATGTCAATCCATCTTTTCTTCCACTTCTCTGGGGCCGGGTCACAGAGGCAGCAGTCTGAGCAGAGATGCCCAGACTTTCATAGCCACGCATACCTCCTCTATTGTTGTTCTGGGGGGACCCCAAGGCGACACCGGGCCAGCTCAGAGACATAGTCCCTCCAGCTTGTCCTGGGTCTTCCCAGGGGCCTCCTCCCAATAGGACATGCCTGGAACACCTCCTCAGGGTTGTGACCAGGCGGCATCCAGAACAGATGCCCGAGCCACCTCAGATGGCTCCTCTTGACGTCAAGGAGCAGCAGCTCAACTCCGAGCTTCTCCCGGGTTACTGAGGTTCTCACCCCATCTCTAGGGGTGCACCCAGCCATTCTTGTGAAGGAAACTCATTTCGGCCGCCTGTATCCGCAATCTTGTCCTGCTCCCCACAGGTTGTGAGTCAGGTATGAAAACAGGCGAGCCCACTCACAGTAATCATGCTTTGTTTTAGGTATTGTCCACCAATATCATCAAAAAAGCTTGTATTTTTTTTCTATTTCTTGGGTGTATTGCTTACAGCATGGCTTGATTTTAGACATCCTTTCTCTTTCTAGTTTCTTTGGTCTGTTTGATGTGAGGAGAGTAATTACAGCATGTTACCAAGAAAAGACACCCACACCGTCCACAGCGCGGAAGCTTCTAAAAGCAGTGCTCACCAGGATTAGAGTCCAATTTTAACACCTGCCAGTAATCCTGGCCTCACACAGCCCGTGCTAAGCCTGGGCTAGCCATGCTAATGCAGACAGACATTGTTTTCCACCTTTGCCACAACATTGCACTATCTATCACGGTTAGGAATGTATCAAACAGCCCACTTTCAGGTATTTTATCAATTCTTTCAGCAATGTGCAAGTAGCCTGTATACAATATTCAGTTTCAAACCTGAAAGACAATATTTTATACGCACATGCCTCCCAATAAGCCAAGAATTTTAAAAGACCGAAGGCAAAAAAAGGTCACCAACTACGATTGAGTAATAATTGAGTAATTGCAAAGTTGTCGGCTTCTGTACAATCAACAACAGCACAATCAAGAGGAAATGGGTTTCTTTCTTGGCAGCAGACAAACTGGCATCAGCTTGTTTCCTAAATGCTCCAGAATAAACATAATTAACATTCAGGATTCCACAAATTAACTACCTTAATATGAGAAATGTCACTGAGCTTCATGTTGTGTGAGAACAGATTATGTTTTTTGTTGCAACTTTGCTAGCTTGACATGAATCTTATTGCTGCTCAATGTGTCTTCAAAAGAAAGAAAACATTCCTCTTTAAAAGGCAATAGCCCACAGTACAAGAAAAAAAGAAGAAAAAAATCAGGTAGGTTTGTTGAATTTCGAACTGAACAGGGCTGAACCAGACTTGGTTATTGTTCCGGTCTGAAGTTTAGTATGCACACGTTTAGACACTGACACGCAGCTTGTAAAATCTTTCCTTCATTCCTAATCGCTCTACTTCAACCATGCAATCCATCTGCACAAACACCTGCCAAACTGCGAGAAAAACGAAAGGTCAAACGAAGTCAGTGCGAACAAATCGGGGGGAAAAGAGTTGCTCCGAAGCTGCAGCTGCAAATCCGAGGAGAGTCATCGCTCCATCACTGGCCTCGTCCTGCTGATGTCATCAATTAAAGGGACAACCACTAGACAATTGCTTTTCCTATTCCCGTATCACTTTACATGGAGGTGCATCGGCCCAATCCTTAGCCTCAGCAGCCACCAAACCATAGGGGGGGGGGCATGTCATCCATATGTGAACGCTGGGTGTTTTGGCAATCCCGCCGTGAGCACGCACATAGCAATGTCAAGTGTGCTTATGCGTTTTTAAATACACAGTCAATTGATACAAGCGAGCCAGCTGGGCACATAAGCCCTAGTGCACAATAAATCCAAATAATCCTTGGGGGGGGGAGTGGGAAAAGAAGAAGGTGAAGGGGGGTGTGCGGACAGGGCCACAAAGGTACACTTCAATTAGCTTCGCCTTTGGAGCTCTGTGGGAGACGTCAAGTGACCGCCGGGGCCCTCCTCTGCCTTGCTCTCCTTCGTTTTCTTTTTCCCACAACTCGCAAGTCACCAGAATGTAAAGCCCTCAAAATAGCAATGCGGCTTATGACTCTTGAACCCCCCCACATGTGCGCACGAGCCGCCGTCTAATCCACCCCGTTACAGCAAGGACAAAAAGAGGGATTATGCCGAATAAAAAATAAATACAAAAAAAGGTGGGGAGACATCCAGAATCAGTCATCTTACCTTCCATCATGGTTGCGGCTTTGCATTCCTCTGTCTCCGAGGAGCCTGGAATAAAAAAAAAGAAGAAAAAAAAAAAGATGTAGCGAGGGTGGATGGGGGGGTGAAGAAGACAAAAATTAAGCAGCCTCCGGTGAGACAGAACCGCTGGGTATATTAGAGCGTGCCTGTACGGCTAACGCCCTGGCTAACAGTGCCCCCCGTGTGAGTGTGACACCCCCCAGACGTCGCCTGTCAACCGGCCCAGGAGAGGTACAGATGGAAGAAGGGCAAGAAGGGGGAGTAACGGGGGGGCTATGTTGTAGCCACCGACCGATGTCCAAACTGCAGGGGCTTAAGCCATGGATGCTCCCTGGCCTGCCACCGACGCTGCTGCTGCGGCTCCAAGCGAGGTCCACATACAGCTGGGGATGCTGAGGAGAGGTGGTAGTGGCGGAGGGGAGGGGAGGGAAGAAATCAAATAAATAAATAACAGAAAAGCCAGAGGGGATGGGAGAGTGGGGAGGGGAGGGGAAAGGGGCGGAGGCCGTCTGATGAGGTCACACGGGGGCTTAGCCAACCGGAGCGGGCCGGGGCAGAGTCACATGGCATGCAGCTTGAAATCTCCTGACACCATTGCCTGGGAGACACACTAGAAAAGCATGCTCGGGTTCGGGCGAATGATTGTGCGCGCGTAGACTTACCAGGCAGGTTCCAGCGCTCGGCCAGACGGGGCGTGGGATAGGCTAAATGACAAACAGGACATGGGCTTTTTGAAACGTACCTTAAGTCAGTGCAGGGCCGGCGTAGGGGTTGATGACATTAGTAAATCCCTTGAGGAAGAAAAATCCTGCAGAAGTCCTGGGCCATTTTTTATTTATTATTTTTTGCTTGTGCAGGAGTGTCTGCGCGCTCTCCTCCACACACACACAGACTATTTCTGTATAGTGGCCGCTGCCTTCTCTGAGCCTGCACTCTGAGCTCCGCCCCCTCTGCCTCGGTCCCCACCCCCCACCCCTGTCCCTGTGCTTTCTCGCTGCGATTGACTGCCGTGACGTCGTGGTCCCAGATCTGCACCCGCCCCGGCTCCCACGCGCACACACACACACACACACACACACACAGGACAAGACAGGGACGGAGGCAGCGGCGGGACCAGCCCCCGACAGGAGGGTGGTGCTGGGGTCCTTTTCAAGAGAGGCTGGCCAGGCAGGCACAGAGCAGTGGGTGACAATTTATGTGGGCAAAACAAAGCCCTGAGAGGAATATTAATGAAGGGGAAGATGCCAAAACAAGTAGTGATGAGGTGGGCAAATACAAACATTATGCTATGGGGACCAAATAAATTGTATCGGTTCTTATGGTAAGAAAAGTAAGAATGGTCACTTTTGTTTTGGTTTTGGATAAGTTGCTGCTCTATGTGGCTAATACTTTCTTCAAATGACAACATGGAGCAGTTAGTTGAAATTGAAACTAAACCCCAAGGTAAACATTTAAACTGCGGTCACATTCAGACGGATCAAGAGTGCTTGTTAATACTATAAACAATCATTTGTTTTGGATATTGGAGAAAACAATGGACTGAAATAGTTGAATTAGCTTAGTAACAAACTAAATCGACAAAATCATGGTCAATTTGGTGTCTATGTGTTTATCACACACACACAAAAAACATGCATCTGTCCTAAAAGGTGTGGGAAAACTGCTTGGTGTGCTAATGTGTTTTTCATGCTTTAAAAGGCCGACAGTTGTCCGTCCTTGGTGCCCTATTACTCCTTTAGATTGACCCTAAAAGCCGTGCCGTGGTGACTCCCCTGCTGAATGAGTTCTTCATTTATCACATGGTCCCCTGCTCGGGCTGTACTGCAGTGTTTTGTTGCTCAGTCTCCATGTGGCTGCTTCGGTCACGGGCCTCCTCCCTCTTTTCATGCTCATGTCGTTTTACTCCCACACTTACACTCAGCAGATGCTCCAGAAAGAGGCTCTGACCCGCACCCTCCACCTCTGACTGCACTCCCCCAGCCCGAGCCCCCTGCCCTGCCCGTTTTATGACTTTAAAGACCCTCCCCATGCCAGCCTTTCATCTCTCATGGCACTCGATGCGCTGCTCTATGTGCTACACCTGCTCATGCTGCTTGGTCTTATCTAACTAACATTTCTACGCAAACCTCATGTTCTCCTGCACTGCCCTCTAGTGTACCTCGCTCGTGGTACAGCTTTAGAGAACTATTCAGTCCACACTCATTGGAAATTGATTTTTATAGGTCGTTAGCTTTTGGAATGGTCATTGAGGACAACAAAGCTCGGATCGGTCCACACTCATATCTTCTGGCCATAGTTGTAGTCTTCATTTATTTATGTTATTTTCAGTTTTTTTTTGGTTGAAAGAAATATTCCATTGACCAGAACTATTACGACATATCAGTACAGTTACGGTCCCTTTCACAATGTCAAAAGTAAAGCAAGGTTGAGGAAAAATATCACATACCTGCAACAATGTGAAACCCTCCCGTGGGCCACGTCCTGAATCTTCAGCCATGCAATGAAAGCCCATGAGAGGAGCAAGGGTCCAAACAGGGACAGGGGTTTTTATTCCTGCTGAAAAAATGAGGACAATGTGTGAATGCAGAGGAAGGGCAACTTTTCAGGAAGCCACATTAAGCGTGTGTGCAGACGAGAGCATGGCAGAAGCTGAGGAGTAAGGTGTAGGAGTGACCCCAGTGAATGGAGAGCCTGGGCATGGCCTTTTGGTTAATGCAGATCTGACTTGCCTGAAGTGATTTAATACTGATGTTTGCTGCTCACTTTTAGAAAGCCATTGTGATTCAAGTTGCTGGATCTCTTTTAGGAAAATGTGCAGGCTTTTCACTTGGCAAAAGCAACATTGAGGCCCAAGTAGAAAGTCACAATTAACTGTATTCATCGGGAAAGTTTGCACTGCTGTCCACCACTGCTCCTGACAGGTTTGGTTTAGGCGCTTGTTTAAGGATGGGACAAATGCAGAACATTTCCATATAGGCCCCACATGTTGATAGAAGACCAATGAATACACAGGATGTTGGCGCCATCTACTGTTAATTTTGATTAGTGCACAGAAGGTTTGTGCTTGCTGGTTTGTGCAGGGAAAGTTTTTTTTTTTCTTTGATATAACATGTACCCTTTATTAATTATGAAAATGCCACAATACTATTATACTATTTGTGCCAAGCCTCGTTTCAGAGCACTGACTAAAGCGGATTAGGCCCATAACCCTTGTTTCCAAGAAAAAACCTTGCATGTCCTCCCTGAGTTACCTTTGTTCCGTCTATTGTCTAAATACATGTATGCATTTTAATGAAAACTACCTGTAGCTGAACTAATCATGTAATATGATTTTGTGGGCCATCTGGAAACCACTGATTGAACCATATTTATTTACGATAGATGATAAAATGTACATTTATATCATTTAAAAAATAAAAGCAAAAAAGACATACACATGACTTGACCTGTAATGTTTTCATGCCCCTAGAGGCCATTAGCGCCACTGCAGGTGTCGTAGCATGTTGCGGTTTTTTACTAATTAATTATCTGTGAGAGTAAATACTACGCCAACAGAAAAGACAAAGGGAGAGAGGGATATTATACATAATTACACAATGGAGATCTTTTTTCACTCAAACTTGGCTGTAAATACTGTTTAAGTGGCGCTAGCCCGCAGTTAGCTTTGCCCATTAGCCTGTTAGCTTCTTCTTCATTACTGACTTCATTAGTGTGTATTGGTGCTCCGACCCGGTGGCAGGGAAGTTGCAATTGTGGTTTTCTGGCCAGAGACACCGGGGGAGATTAAAGACCCCCCCAATCATCCCATTAACACCCCCAGAAGGACTATGAAAAGGATTTATTAAGGTAAACAAGTTACTTAGTACTGCTTTAACAGTCATAAGTGAAGCACTGGTTAGCCTCTGTAACCTTTATTAGCTACAGGCTACAATGTTCTTCCATATAACAGCCATTCACCGCAGGTTTGATTTAATGTGTGTCAAGAGAGAAAGAATCCACATTTGATTGCTCTGCCTCAACACATTCCTTAAAAAGCCTTAATTATGCTTTAATCAATCGCTGCGACAGAAGTATTTGCTGACTGATACTTCACAAGAACTCTAGCTCATCACTCAAGAACAGTCTCCACTCTCCCACCTCCTCCCTGAGCACTTCTGTCTGACCTAGTTTCTCCACACGACTTTCTCTCCAGCAGGTGGCGCTCCGGCTCTGATCAACATCTGCTAAAAAGCGTTCCTGTGCCTGCCAACAGCAGGTCCATTAAAGTGGGGCATCCTTCAGAGAACGGCATTCATCTACAAGGTGACTGCGCTGGCAGCTCCGGAGCCACTGGGAGCGCGGGGTGAGCTATGGATAGGCCATTTTTGGCTCCGGAATCACTCAACATTTATCAAATGTGTTCTAGTTTCATCCTCCCTTCTTCCACAACAAATATAGCAACGTTGCACAAATGCACTGGGTAGGGCACTGGATATAGCTGAGGTACAAAACTGAACTGCTGGCAAGTGCTGCAGGTACATTGGTTGGAAATGGTATTGGTTTAACCAAATGGCTGATGGTTTGTTTTTTGTTTAGCTTTGAATTCATGATCAATATCAAAGAATGTTACGATTCAGTCTCATTTCAGAAGTTGTTTACCAGTTCAGGACATCAAAGTTATAGCTTAAGCAAAACAGCCGTGACGGCGACGCCTGGACAGAGTCGTAGTTAAGATGACGTCATTCTAATGTGTGGCTTTTCCCAATGTATATTAAGTAAGTAAGTAAGTAAGTGCTTTATTGTCATTGTACAACTGTACAACAAAATAGTGTTCAGGTGTTAGTCCTGAGCTGCTGCGGCTGAGCCGCGCTGCCACTGTGTGTTAACCTGACCCACATGACCTTGGAGGTCGGGGAAACTGTAGCACTCGGAAGAACGTTATATATTAAACCTCCCTCCTCGCCTTCTGCACGTCCTGATGAGGGACACTGATTACCTTGCCATTAACTTTAGCCTTGCAATCATCCACCCACCGATTAGGGAGAACGTTATATATTAAAAGTATATAATGCATTGACAACCTTTCCTCCTACTGCTGTACTAAATATGACTGTAAACAACTGGCAATTGCTGCATCTGAGCCCTGTTTGTTTGTTTGTGTGTCTGTTTAATTTGAAAATCTAAATAAAATATACAAAAAAAAAAAAAAAGTATATAATGCATGCTTCCTTTATAGGAACAGGCCACGTTTTTTCCATACTGAGATATGTTCTTACCTGAGCTTAGACGAGTTGACGTACCTGTCTGGTCTTTGTGCGTGCCCGTGGAAGAGCGTGGAAGCTTCCAACTTCACCTTCATCTTTGGTCGTTTTGCGTGACCGAGCGCACGCACAAAGACCAGACAGGGCAGGGCCGGACTGGGACAATAATTCAGCCCTGGCATTTTTTTTTTTTGGATCGGCCCACGCATAGCGGCTGGGGGTGAGTGTTGTTTCGGGAGTTGCCACCGCTGATGTGCTGCTGATCATGCGTGCGGCACGGGCTGCACAGAAAATAAAAATATAATCCAACGCACCAGTCCATTTTGGTAACCACCGGCCCATTTTGGTACCGGCCCACCGGTCAAATGCCCGGTAAAATATATGGCCAGTCCGGGCCTGCAGGTACATATCAACTTGGTATGCTCAGGTAAGATGTGTTCAGGTAAGAACACATCTCAGTATGTAAAAACGGTGGCCTGTTCCTTTAAAGAACAGCAAGTATATGGATTTTTAGGCTGTTGTATTAACAAGGACATTTAGGCAAACACACAAAATACTAGCTTTCAATAACCAAGAGACTAAACTAAACTGTGGGTTGCCCCAGCTATAAGCAAAGAAATTATTTTTGGTATTAGTAATGGCTTAACTATATGCACTCAGAATAAAACAACTAACAATGGACAAACTAGGAGACAGTTGCTTCATTAACCTCTTTACCCTCGCCTGAACCTGAGCCTCATCATCGTGGCAAATATCCGATGACAACACCGCAAGGAAAAATATCCATTTGGATCAGTTTGTAGGTGTTAGTTTTCAAAAGAGGCGTTAGACTGGCCTAAAGGTTGTAAGCTTTTAGATTTGGGTAAAACTGAACTGGAGAAAATGCGCTCGGTTAAGGTGGGTGGGGTAAGAGATTAACAGAAAAAAAGTATCATGATGTAGCTGATGTGGCTCATGTAGCTGAGGTGTTGGTACAGAGAAACGTTCTTTTTTAATAAGAAAACAGCCAAAATGAACAATCTTTTTTGGGTGTCTAGAAGCAGAGCAGTGGCACCATTTTAGCTTGACAAATGTGCACAGGTTTTTGCCATTTACATCAAGAAGAATTTAGGGCAGAAAGAAGCTCGGGATGCCTGGGCGCACGCGAGAAGCTAATTTTAATCTATCGAGGCATTTCCCGTCGGAAACAAGTGTCCTCAAACTATATGGCTACGTACCTTAAAGTCGTTTTTGTTTTGTTTTCTAGAAGAAAGAAAGAATGGTACCCACATGTTGGTTGTCGGCGTTTTGAGTGTATGCAAGTGCGAAATGATGAAAGCAATACGGCCGATAGCTACTATTTGGTGCGTTTAAATGTGATCAAGGAGTTCATCGAGATCTGGAAATGTGGCCACTGGACTGGGGGCATATCGACTTTTTCCTCCAAAATCTCATGAAATCAACTGACCAGACGCATCATCAGCAATATCACGTTTTGTTTACACTTCTGTGCAAATGTCAGGTCATTGCCCATAAATGGGACGGCTACTTTCCTGCATCAGTAACAGAAAGTAAAGAAACCCCCTGCCCCTTACCGCCATAACCTCCCTCCCTCCTCGCCTTCTGCACGTCCTGATGAGGGACACTGATTACCTTGCCATTAACTTTAGCCTTGCAATCATCCACCCACCGATTAGGGAGAACGCAGGCCAGACCAAAACAAAATTCCACTCAGACGCGGAGGGCGGGGCTATGGCGGCGTGCCCGGTCCAGTGCCTACGTGACAGTCAGCCACTCATGATGCCCTAAGTCTAAAAAGCGAGCCATCGTTATATCTGGGACAGCTCAGCTCATCGGGGGCACACTCGAAGATAGGAAAACACCGTCTGGCTGAAGCAGCGGTGTGATCTGACCCCTGCTGCTGATTACTAGGCCTTTAGATTTGCTACACCACACTCTCGGAATGAACTACAGAAGGAGTTTCAGTTAAAAGAACATGTGCAAACTTTCAAATCACTATTGACAAATCCAGAAACAAAGTCCTTGACAGCGTTTTTTTTTTCAATGTATTATCTGGATTTAATTATGCAATGTTTATTTGTTATTTGTGTAAAAATGTAGCTTGCGTGTGCTGTTCCCCCGCATCTTGGACAGGACACTCTTGAAAAAGAATGTTTTAATCTTAATGAGTTTTTTTTTATCAGTTTGAAAAGCTCTAACCCACAGCCTGAAGTAAAGCCGCCTTAGGAGAAACACTGCTGTGGGAAGTACGGTACACTGAGCGCTAGCCTCTTGTTCTACTTACTGCAAACTTTGTCTGATACAATATTTATTTTATCTGTCTGTTCATTACTATCATAGATCGAACGGAGGAACCCAGCTGAACCCGGCCTACTGGATTGACAACGAGGACTGGACGGTCTGCGATCTTGGTTCGTCTGCTGAAGGGACTCCATCGGCCCTGGGTCTCTAGCCTGTCCGTCCATGGGAGTCCATGATCCTTCTGTGGTTCTCCTCAAGGTTTCTCTTTCCTCCCCCTGGGCTTTTGAGTTTTTCCTCGCCGTGCTGGAGAGCCTAAGGACAGGGGACGCCCGCGCCGCTCGTCGCCACCCACTGCTGACGCTTATTTGGACATTATGTTTGCCTGGATAATTCACCTGAACTTTACATTGTCCACGGTATATGCGACTTTGCGTTACCTCTGCTCCCTCCTGCACAGCACAGAGAGACAGAGGGAGAGAGAGGGACTTTTTCCAAGGGAATTAACAGGAATTTATTTGAATTCACGGGAACATATGGAAATAAACAGGGAATTAACACACCTGAACATTGCTTCCTTACAGACACATAAACTGAAGCGTAACATTTTTTCTTTAACAGTTATACAGTGCCTTGCGAAAGTATTTGGCCCCCTTGAACTTTGACCTTTTGCCACATTTCAGGCTTCAAACAAAGATATAAACAACAAGTGGGACACAATCATGAAGTGAAACAAAATTTATTGGATATTTCAAACATTTTTAACAAATAAAAAACTGAAAAATTGGGCGTGCAAAATTATTCAGCCCCCTGAAGTTAATACTTTGTAGCGCCACCTTTTGCTGCGATTACTGCTTTAAGTCGCTTGGGGTATGTCTCTATCAGTTTTGCACATTGAGAGACTGAAATATTTGCCCATTCCTCCTTGCAAAACAGCTCGAGCTCAGTGAAGTTGGATGGACAGCGTTTGTGAACAGCAGTTTTCAGTTCTTTCCACAGATTCTCGATTGGATTCAAGTCTGGACTTTGACTTGGCCATTCTAACACCTGGATATGTTTTTTTTGTGAACCACTCTATTGTAGATTTTGCTTTATGTTTTGGATCATTGTCTTGATTGAAGACAAATCTCCGTCCCAGTCTCAGGTCTTTTGCAGACTCCATCAGGTTTTCTTCCAGAATGGTCCTGTATTTGGCTCCATCCATCTTCCCATCCATTTTAACCATCTTCCCTGTCCCTGCTGAAGAAAAGCAGACCCAAACCATGATGCTGCCACCACTATGTTTGACAGTGGGGATGGTGTGTTCAGGGTGATGAGCTGTGTTGCTTTTACGCCAAACATAACATTTTGCATTGTTGCCAAAAGGTTCGATTTTGGTTTCATCTGACCAGAGCACCTTCTTCCACATGTTTGGTGTGTCTCCCAGGTGGCTTGTGGCAAACTTTAAACAACACTTTTTATGGATATCTTTAAAAAATGGCTTTCTTCTTGCCACTCTTCCATAAAGGCCAGAGTTGTGCAGTATACGACTGATTGTTGTCCTATGGACAGAGTCTCCCACCTCAGCTGTACATTTCTGCAGTTCATCCAGAGTGATCATGGGCCTCTTGGCAGCATCTCTGATCAGTTTTCTCCTTGTATGAGCTGAAAGTTTAGAGGGACGGCCGGGTCTTTGTAGATTTGCAGTGGTCTGATATTCCTTCCATTTCAATATTATCACTTGCACAGTGCTCCTTGGGATGTTTAAAGCTTGGGAAATCTTTTTGTATCCAAATCCGGCTTTAAACTTCTCCACAACAGTATCTCGGACCTGCCTGGTGTGTTCCTTGTTCTTCATGATGCTCTCTGCGCTCTAAACTGACCTCTGAGACTATCACAGAGCAGGTGCATTTATACGGAGACTTGTTTACACACAGGTGGATTCTATTTATCATCATTAGTCATTTAGGTCAACATTGGATCATTCAGAGATCCTCACTGAACTTCTGGAGAGAGTTTGCTGCACTGAATGTAAAGGGGCTGAATAATTTTGCACGCCCAATTTTTCAGTTGTTTATTTGTTAAAAATGTTTGAAATATCCAATACATTTCGTTTCACTTCATGATTGTGTCCCACTTGTTGTTGGTTCTTCACAAAAAATTACAGTTTTATATCTTTATGTTTGAAGCCTGAAATGTGGTCGAAAAGTTCAAGGGGACCGAATACTTTCGCAAGGCACTGTACATGAAATATTTCTCAGGGCTGAGATGAAAAATCTAAGAAATCATCTTTGCCTTGTCTGAGCACCAGAGTTTGAAGAGGACAGCGTTTTAGGTTGTGGCCAACACAAAGAAGTGCTTTTGGAAACGGAACAGACTCATTCCATGTTTGTTTCCTTCTTACATATATTCATAAAGTGTGTGCGGTATTACAATATTATTGTTTTAAAAAGGTCTGTTCTGTTTAATGCAGCTCTGTGTCAAAAACAGGCCCCTCCCACTCCTCATACAGTAATGATCTGCATTAATCATGATCCAAGTTAGAGACAGAATTTAACCAATCACAGCACCGTAAAAAAAAATATATATATATATATCATTATATAAAACTCTGTTTGTCCCAGAACTCTATAGAAAGAGAATTCAGCAGAATGTAGGTTTAGGAAAGTTCTGTTTTGACATGCCAATATGGTCCTCACACTTGTATGGGTCGGGGTGTGACAAAGGCCTGTTTTATGGTTCAGAAATATAAAAAAAATGGGTAGCCAATATTGCCCTACAAAAGGAAAAAATGCTGTAACTGCACTCTTAACTGCATATGGGTATAAAACACAAACTGTAAATTTACTCTAGTCCCCAAAACATGGGTCATTACAGTGTATGTATATGTATATTAAGTACCTAATTTTTATAAGAACCCAAACAATTTTGACTTGAATCAAATTTATTTTAACAAACAAATCTAATTTGAACTTAAATGTTAAACTTTCTACAAAACTATTATATAAAAACGAAATATATAAAAATATTCAATGAACCATGATTAAACCTTTCCATGGATAGTTCGCTTTTTTGAGCATTCAAAATACACCGCAGTGAAGGCTGATGAAGCCAAGACGGGTTTGCTGGAGAGGAGTCCTGGTTGCCACGGCAACCTTAGTGGAATGCGCAGCAAATTAAATTATGGATAATCTTTAAAACGGAATAGTTTTGAAACAAACCACTTTGGTACAAGATAGTACAGATGAGAAGAAGTTCAAATCTGCTCTTAACTCAATTTTGACAAACTATGCAGTTACTGTGTTTTTCCTTTGTAGGGCAGAATAGTCCACCAATGGGTGATTCAACATAAACAAAATATAAAAATATCATGTTCATGACAGTTTCCGGAAATATATTAGTAATTTTTCGAGGGAAAAAAAGAAAATAATGTTTTGCCCCTTTGCAACCCTAGTCAATCAGTACATAAACTAGATTTAGTTGCATTTGGGGTTACAGAGTTTTAGCACTTAACCTTTGTGGGAAACAATCAGAAATACTTTAATTCACACGGTAGTACAGCGGTTAGAGCTCGTGCTTACATACATGAGTCTCATGCATGTAACAAGCCACACCGGATTATATTTACATCCGTCGTCCCCCATGCGCACTCTTAAACACACTCACATTCATCCTGGCCTATTGTACATGTTTTTAGTCGTAGGGGAAACCGGATTACCCGGAGGAAACCTACGCAGACACGGGGAGAACATGCAAACTCCACTCCCGACCAAATAAATAAATAAATAAATAAAATAAAAAATTATAACCAATTCTCCACACACACACTGAACCTATCCTGGGCAATATCGCTACAAATTTGGCTTTCTGCAGGTAGAACGCCTCCACGAGAGTGAGAGAGTCTGACCACTTACGTGAAGAAGAGTCAGACAATGAGCATACTCTGATCACTCTATGTAAACATACTGAGTGATATGACCCACTCATAGCTTGAGAGTTTGAGACCAGTGATAAGAGATTCATTCAGAGGATGTTCTTCCTGCGGCAGCTGAGGAAACTCAAGCTGCCAACCAGGATGCTGGTGCAGTTCTACACGGCCATCATCGAGTCCATCCTCACCTCCTCCATCACCGTGTGGTTCCCCGGCGCTACAGAACGGGACAAGCACCGACTGCAGCGCATTGTGCGTGCTGCAGAGAAGGTGATTGGATGTGAGCTCCCATCTCTCCAGGACCTGTTCTCCTCCAGGACCCGGAGGCTTGTGGGTCGGATCACAGCTGACCCTTCTCACCCTGGACACGGACTATTCACCCCTCTCCCCTCAGGCAGGAGGCTACAGTCTATCCAGACCCACACCTCCCGCCACTTGAACTGTTTTTTCCCCTCTGTCATCAGACTCATGAACAATAACAAGACCCAATAACTTAGTCACAGACTCATGGATGTATCTGCTCGTTTGCACTGTGTGGTGTTTCCACACTTAGACCCGCTGCTGTCACTTATCACTTTACGTTTTACTCATACTCATCTGTAAATATAATCCCACTGTTGTCATCTTACTATATTTTACTTTTTACTTTTTGTATCTTATTTATTAATATTCCTTATGCATGCCCCCTAAAGCCTTATAGTTTAAAGCCTTATAGTTTAAAGTTGTATAGCTTAATTTTATCTAAATTCTGTGTTATACGTTTTATGTCGCACGTCCGCATCAAGAAAAATTCCTAGCTTGTGAACCTGTTCTCAATCAATGGCGAATAAAATCTATTCTGATTCTGATATTTCTTCAACTTATTTGTTTATTTAGCAGCGACTTCAACCCCAAATCACCAGGGGCCTACACCTCAACCATGTGAAAAAGATGAGCTCACTCCTCTGAGCCTGGCCTGCTCGAACTATGGCTTCCTAATGGTCTTCTGGATGTCAACACCAGTCCAATCTACCCCCCTTTCTCACACCAATTACCATTTCCACACAGGGCACAGGCCTAGATAGACACTCCCAAAGCTACACACACAGCTATCGGCTCCCATCTACAAACAGAGAGGCAGCTTAAATTAGGCCACTCCCAGGAGGACTGCACGTAGCTCGGACAGCCAGGCCGAGATGACAGAATGGAGCCAGATGAGCTCACTGCTGGGACGTCCAAAGCAGCAGTTTAAAGACACTAAAATAGCACTTGCATAAATACGTCTCTTTATGTTGAAGCTCTCTTGACATAAATTGAACAAATATACTGTACCCCCCAGAACTAGCACTGCTCCTTCAACCAGGACTACTTTTTCACTACAAGGCATGTAACTACCAAGACGATAGTACAAACAAAAGACAAAAGTGACCCCTCAAGTTGGACTCATCCCTGTGAAGAATTGGGATGTTACAACTGTGATAAGAAAGTTGAGAATGAGTTTGAACACAATGAAAGCAAATTAACACACACAAAACCTGGTATAGGGCCTTCAAATAGGTTCAATGTTTGGTCAGCGTCTTCCAAATATTAATTTGAGAAACCTACTGTAAAATGTAAATAAAATAAACCAACTACACGTTCTAAGCATATTTTCTGTTTATGTTGGCTCATATCGTCAAAAAACAAAAAAATTGCCAAAGGAAGAGGCCAAACCTTGCTTGTTTTTGGCCTAAATGCCAGTAAGGAGGCATGCCCACGGCTGCTCACTTGCTCACTTCAGTAGCTGGACACCCACAACACTGTTGCTAATATAGGTTACGTGTGTGAGCGCTGTGACGTGCTGGTGGGAGCCCGGAAAGGACTCCCTGTGACGCATTTTAATACTATACCCATAATTCATGAGGCTCAAAATAGGAGAGCAGACTTTTGGTTTGGGGCTTGAAAAGATGGCAGCACTTTGGAGTAGTCTGAACAATGAAACCCTCCAATGCGGTGACATAAGTCGTGAGTCAAGAACAACAGGAAGTGATAGGCAGCGAGTGAAGTGTGTACGTCTCAGTGTGACTGTGATTCAAGCCAGTTAGTAATGGTTATCCTGTCCTTCGACTGGCCACTTTTCAATACACGCTCCACTTTTAAAAGCATTTTGGAGCTGCTTTAGAACGAGGATGAGTAGGGGTAGCTCTGTCAGCAGACAACAAATCATGTAATTAAATCATCATATAAAGCCCCCCGCACAGTACGAGGGCCCAGATAGATGTAAAAGGCTTGTGAGTATTTTTGGACATTCTGACAAAGAATGGAGCTCATATGAACCTTCATGTTATTATATTTATAGCTCAATATACCTTTAAGGATCAGTCCTTACTTGGTTTATTTTATTATTAATATATGGTTTTAACTTCACTTGTCCCACTGGGATTTCAGAGTTTCTTTTTCAGGGAAAGCGGAAAACAGAGCATCCGAAGAAAAACCTACACAAAACACTGTCTGACGAGCGCTCTAACCGCTGTGCCACCATGCCTCCCAAATGCCTCCACTAGCTCTCTCCAGGAAAAAAAAATAAACATTTCCATGCAACCATGCATCTCAACAACGAAAGCCAAAGTCTCTCGTCAACATATCCACACAATCCAGCTCAAATGTCAGTTTCAGACATGACACCTCGTTGCTTAGTTCCAAGCAAGAGGTAACTGGTATCTTTCCCACTTGAAAATCACGACCTCAGAGCGTTCCATGTGATTAAACTCGTATGTAAACAAAACGGCTAACGCTACAACAGTTAGCTCATACGATGCTAACGTTAAATGAATGTTTCTCCAAAACAGATCAAATTAAAAACATGCAGCGTAGCGTTATGTTGACAGCTGTGATCAAAAGTAATGTCCACATCACAGATGCAGTGGTTTTGTTACAGTTTTATCATTAGCTGCTCCTCCACTGGGGGCCGCCATTATGGTCTTCATCTCGTATTCGAACTTGTAGCAGTCTGGACGTCGCCGAGTTTATAAGTTGTAATTACCACTTTGACTGGTGTTCCATGGCCATTTTGTGTATCCAATTTAAGGGAAAAAAGGTGTTCTATATATTGCCAATATGTTCAGTGGCAGACTCTCTCTCTTAACAAAAGACAGCCTCCATCGCCCCCCTCTCCTCAAACCATCCTTTCTCCTTGGCTTATTCTGATTTCAGTACCACAACATATGTGTCTCCTCGAGATATCTGAGCAAGTTTGGATTAGATTTGACTATTAAAAAAATTAACGACTGGCTCTGTATGTTTCTCACCGGTTTTAAAGGCGTCAAATATGAGAGCGCAAGGTACCGCTTCTTTCCCCTCGGCTCACCCACGCCGACACAGCTCATCCGAATCCTACCCGCGCTGAAGCTTCTGGAAAACTCCCAATCTGAAAAGAGCAGAGAGGGAACACTGCAGTGGTAGTCCATGAGAAAGGAAAAGGAGAAGAAAGGAGGGCAGTGTATTTCTTCATGATTTAACTTTTTTTGATATGATTTCGAATGTGAATTATTGGCAAAAATAAGCAAACATAAATAAATATCTGTCGTAAAAGACCTTTGTGTTCTCAACTTCTTGTTCTTGTATACCATGCAAGCTGATAAGCTGGAGGGACACTGTTTGGCTTCATAATTCGGAAACTGCAAAATGACTGATAGAAATGGAAATGAGCCTTCATCAGAAAAGGCAAACACCGCAATTGCAGAACGTAACATATATATTTCCCCCCATATGGTGCAGGCCCAGTGGATGATTACTCAGGAGTGGACAGGTGGAGAGGTGGGAGCATGTTTGGTGTTTTTTATTTTTTTACCTCATGCAGACAGGAAACTCTGCGCTCGTCCGCACACGCTCGGCTTCCCCTGTGTACAGTACAAGCAGCGAGTGAGTCACGGCCTTCCCAGCAACGGCTACACTCTTGGTATTCCACCAGGCACGACCACGCTACTGGGCCATTTATAGTTTTTGTACATGTTTTTGTCCTTCTTTTCTCTTCCCGAAACACTTATTACAGGCTGTTCCGGGCAAAGTAAACAAGTTTTGCGCTTAGTGAGTTATATAAAAAGGTTTTCACAAATTGATACGATTTTTTTTTTTTTCTGTGCTTGCTTGCATGGAGTGGCTAGTGTTTTATTAACATGTTGACGCCCAAGCAAGGCCACACACACATTCGTGCCCATAGTGTTTCCCACATACTGTACATCTAATGGGAACTTCTCATCCAGCGTAAAAAAAAACTCTGAGATATAGATGTCAAGTTTTAAATAGTTCAGCCTCTTAACGGAGCACATTTATCTCCAGTTTGACTTTACCCAAATCTAAATGCTTCTCGTCTGGAGCTTACAGCCTATTGGCCAGTGTAACGCCTTGATTGGAAGCGATGACCTACTAAAAACATTTTTTCCTCACGTTCTTGCCGTAGTCACTTTTTGTTGTTGTTTGACACTTTTTTGTCACGTTTTTGATGCTTTATCAATTTTTTTGTCACCTGTTTTGCCATGTTTTTTTAGTTGCTTTTTGTTGCTCTTTTGCTGATTTTGCATCACTTGTCCTATCGCCTGTTTTGTTGCGTTTTTTGCTGCGTTTTCATCCACATTTATGTCTCTTTTTTTTTTTATCGTAATTTTTACGCTTTTAGGTTTGGGCAAAGCCGAACTGGAGAAAATGTGCTCAGTAAAGGCGTGACACTGTACAGTCCAAATAAGATACACGTTTTATGTGAATGACGACACAATCCCAAACGTTTAAATATGAATCTGGCCTAGTTGGTTTACAGTTTAGGGGATTCATATTACATGTGCTGTGTAATACTGGGATGCAGGTGACATCACAGCATTCTAAAAAGCCTATAATATGATATAGAGGTAAAATTATTTATTTTTTGAGGTCTTGTACAGAGAGATCATGGACCCAGTGACTGACATTAATTATCATTTTTGTTAATAGGAAAAACTGGGTCCTGTGACATCATCACACCTGAAACCCAGCAATTATTGTGCAAACTATCCAGTGTAATTTATTTAATCAATTTGTTTTCCAAATTTAGGAAAAGTTGCACTTCCTGTTCAAACCCGCTGCTATCGGGCACAGAACTTATTTATAGATAAGAAGTGGTGTCTTGTGTTGTGTGTGTGTTGTAGCTTGACTTAGGGGAAAGTTTGATTTCACGGATGTGCCCCTCTCTTCCTGCTCGCGTCTCCATGGTAACGGGGACGTTGGTAAATTCCAGCGTAGACAGGATAGATCCGAGAATAACACGATCGTGATAAATAAAGCATCGTATGTGGCAGGTGTTTTTTTTTTTTCTGCTTTTTTTTCAAGGCCAGGTGAAAATAGACATATCACCTCCGCAGGCCTAGTCATGTGGTTTAGAGGAGTTTAAAAAAAAAGCAGAATCTGGTCAAGAAACAGCAAGTTTATAAATTCGCGAACCTCGTGTGTGGGAAAACGAGCTACAGACTGTCATGTCATTGCGTTGGCTGCACGGACAAAACAAAACTTAAAACAAACTTACCATTTCTCCGTAAGTATGGTGTTATTTGAAGCAGTTTGCTTGAAACTGTCGGGAAAGATAAGCCAGGCTGCTTGTTGTTCAGTTTTGGGTGAGGCGACCGGAAGTGACGTGTACACTTAATTGACCGGGTTAAGTAGAGGTCATGTGTTGACTAGTTTTATGTCAGCGTATTTATCTTTGGAAAGTTTGTATTAGGTTCGGCAAGAAATAGGCTATATGTGGCAATTTGTGTATTTGACATTATTTAAACCTATTCATTATCAAGTAGACGTCAGGCCCGGGGGCCAAAACCGGCCTTCCATTATAGAACCTGTGGCCCATAAGGTGATTTTGAGGAATATTATTACACAAATCACAGATGAAATGCCTGTTTAAGTAGGTTACTCCAGAAATTTGAGAAGTACAGTCAATTGAAAGCAGAACAACCATTTCGGTCAGGGATGCCCTGAGACAGTTTTTGGTGGCGCTCGGGCTTCTTGTTGATTTGGCACACACCGGAGATGGTACTTTTCACTGCGAGTTCAATAATTCCACTTGTTTAAAGCAGTACTAACTCATGCCCCTAGAGGCCATAAGCGCCACTGCAGGTGTCGTAGCATGTTGCGTTTTTTGTTTTGTTTGTTTACTAATTCATTGTCCGTGAGAGTAAATACTACGCTGACAGAAAAGACAAAGGGAGAGAGGGATACTGTACATCCAATTACATAATGGAAATATTTTTTTTTTCACTCAAACTTGGCTGTAAATACTGTTTAAGTGGGGCTAGCCCACAGTTAGCTTTGCCCGTTAGCCTGTTAGCTTCTTCTTCGTGATTCCATTAGTGTGTATTGGTGGCTCCTACCCGGTGGCAGGCAAGTTGCAATTGTGGTTTTCTGGCCAGAGACACCAGGGGGAGATGAAAGACCCCCCAATCATCCCATTAACACTTGTATTACCCCCATAGGGACTACGAAAAGGATTTATTAAGGTAAACAAGTAACTTAATACTGCTTTAAAACCTCAAAAACATTATATAGTGTATTATAGGGTTCTAAATAAAGAAGTGGAGGACAATTTCAGACTCTCTTAAATGCACACGGTTTATTATTTTAATATTGGATTATTATCAATTATGCTCGTGCAGTGAATATGGTATTCACTGCACGAGCCTATACAGTTGTTCGGGTTTGGACACATTCTGGACATTCTGTGTAACCCAGAACCATATTTCTTTATCATGGCTGAAATAGACCACATGGGGCCACTCCATTAGTCTTTTGCATTGTCTCTGTAGGACGCTTTTTTGGCTATAGGGTTCTTTGGCTATAGGGTCACATGTCTCCTTTTGGTTTGTTTTGTGTTCAAGTTTTATTGACCTCAGCCATTTTCAGATGTGTGTGTGGCCCCCATCACGTTCTCTACCAGCATGAGGGTTTGTTTAGACTACACTTCGCAGGTTACTGTTTTGGGCGACTGCATGATTTCAAGCGTGTACTCCCCCACTTCTGAAGCCCTTGTGTGTTTGGTGTCAGGTACGCCTTTTTTTTGTTTTTGTTTATTTCTTAATTCAAAGTCAGGATTCATTCAACCTTAGGTAAAATGCCTTGTTATTTGAAAGTTTTCATGACTTGTTTTTCTTGTATATCACTGGACTTTTTTAACGAGCCTCACAACTAACTTGGCCAGCACATGTTGTTTTCCTCACAGTTGACCCCTGCTACGTGAGCCATAGCTGCATGTCAGTTAAGATGTTACACAGTACCGAGAAATGCCTCAGGAACGTGTCTCCACTTTGCCGCCGTTACCAGGGAAACCACATTGACGGAGGGCTCGGTGGTCCCTCTGATGCCATGTGAGAGAAGACTTAGTTGAACTTCTAATTTATCTCTTTGCTGGCTTCTTCTGCACGTGTAGCCCTGCACACGCTCACATGCACCGCCACTTTGTTCAAAGACAGTCCACCTGAGCGCCTAATTGCATTCAGAGAGTTCGATATCTACAAGAAAACAGGTTGTTTTTAGTTCTTTACTTACTAAAAAGCACACACGCATTTTTGACTTTGCTGAGGAAATCGATTGCGTGTAGGTTGCAGTGGGGGGGGGGTGTCTCAGAATAGAGATCACGTGAAAGATGGGGGCAATATCGATTTTTGTCAGACTGAACATGAGTGCAGCCATGTGTTTCGCACCTGTTACAGCACCGCACTGTTAAAAATATGCTCTAATGATATAACCACACAACCTAAAGAGGTCATATAGTGTTGCAATAGGTTGCGTTCGCGTAACATCGCGCTGTTGGAAGTAACCGTCAAGGTGCTGAATTTTTGACTTCTTTTATGGATAATGCCTCCTATCCACATGAAACAAAAACGTTCACAAAGTTTGAAATCAAATTACTGTATTATAAAGGTGTCCAAAAGTGGTGACTATATAAAAAAGTACTGTATGTGCTTGATGTTGGTCCGATAGAAGGACTTTCAGCCAAAAGAAGAATGTGGCAGGTTTGTCAGTCCAGTCACTTCCAAATAATTATCAGGGAAAACCTTTGTGGATTTTCTGTTTGGAGACAAAACGGTGTCTCTCCCATTGAGTTGAATAGGGCCCTGCTTCAACAGCTTAAAGCTTCCAGCTTAAAGAAAAATATTCATATTTAGATTAACTGTGTAGTCCATATTGTGACTATGTGCTGCTGACTCATAGTGGTCTTTTGACTCTTTCATTATTTTTAATTAATCAGGCCCATACCACCACTAGCTCTGACTCTCACATCAGTCAGGTGTCTTGCCCATGAACTCAAACGCAATACAAGTCTGTCCACCATCTAACTTTAGGTACCGCGGACAATTGCAATAACCACTGAGTAGGGCAGAATTTTTTAAAGATGCACTGTGCAACTTTTTATGCAAAAAAGAAATAAATAAATAAGTTGATATTAATACGTATTTGACCTTTCAGTGACCCAGCGGATGCTTGGATGGTTAGCATAGCGCCTTTTACTTACCATCCCGATTGGCCTGTAGGACGCTCCAGGGTCAATCGTTTTTTTTTAGGTTTTCACTGCTGAGTGAACCGTATCCATGGTTACATCATGAAAAAGTTCATTTATTTCTGTAATTCTAATGAATTATTCTGTAATTCTAATTAATAATTCTAATTAATTCTAAGTAACTTAAAATGTGAAACTAATATATGATATAGACTCATTACATGCAAGGCGACATATGTCAAGCCTTTGTAATAATTTTGATGATTATGGCTACCAGTCATGGCTTACATTTTCAAAATATTCTAATTTTATAAGATTTTTAATTTGTGGTGTTTACAAGCTGAGCCATAATCATCACAATTAGAACAATGTCACTTTGCATGTAATGAGTTTATCATATATTAGTTTCACAGTTTAAGTTGAATAACAGAAGTGAATGCACTTTTTCATGATATTCTAATTATATGACGAGCACCTGTACAATCAATTCTGAAAACCTACCAGATGGAAAGTAAAGGTCACTGAAAGGTCTAATACGCACTAATAACTTTTTTTCTTACATACAAAGTTGCATAGTGCACCTTTAAAAAAACAACAACTTGAATTGACAATGTTGGACTTGTTACGATTTGATTTGCGATTTGTGTTTTCAAATCAATATTCAGTAGCACATTCAAACTTGTCCACGAGCATTGACATGTGAGAGAAGGCCAAAATGACTAAAATAATCACACACTTCGGAACATGAGGCCTATGCCCAAAAGGAACAGGATAATTTGTTACATTATGTTGCATAAATAATTACAGTCTTTGCCAATGCAGCCATTCAAAATCTTGATTGGATTGCTATTAATTGCGCACCCCTAGAGCCCTCTTCGCCCTGTAATAGCTACAAATCCCATCACTACACTTTATGAATGACGTACGTGCGAAACAGGTTGTGCAAGGCTTTTCACTTTACCCTCTAATTCATTATCTCTTCTAATTGGTCGGGGGGGGATAAAAATAGCCTTGCATTTCCATCGCGGGGCTGATTTGTTCCAAGGTTAATGCGTCCACGGGCCACACTCTCCCTCCTGACAGGCGGACATGCGATTTTGCCACAATATTCCACTTTATGGTAAAAAAATAAAAATAAAAAATAAAAAAAGTCTGAGATTGATTGCGTTTGGCGAGCATGTACGACAAGCTATTTAGCGCCTCTGAAAGGCTAGTAAAGATCAATCGGCCTTCGTGTCATTTTCTGCTGTGGCCAGTTGACCCTAGCGCGGCCGTAAAACTAGTGACGTGACCAAGCACGGCTTTAGCACTGATGAGGGGGTTTTACGCTCTGAATGCTAATTCCTCTACCTTTATGTATTTATGTATCCTGTACAAACACTCCCTTGTCTAAGTTCGTTATGTGTTACTGAAAAACTATAAACTCAGCTGCTTCAACAGTCCTAATTGTCTCAACAACGAAAACAGCAATGCAAATTCCGGACATTATCTTCAGTGCTGTCTTGTGTAATCTTAGCCTTTTTACCATCCCCGGGGAACATGAAGACTAAATTACTGCTGATGCACACACTCTTATGCAATGGCTGCGTCAACACCCAAAGTTTGATTCAAGCGACTGGGCTCCGGTTGCAACAAACACCGAACCTGCAGCGGGCGCCATCCTCAATAACAATAACAGAGAGAGCGTTCCAAGAACTCTTTTTATGTGAAAGCTTGGAAATAAGACATGAGCCGGAGAGCCGGAGAATTCAATTACTCAACTTCTCAATGAGCGTCTGGCCCATTCAGCTCTGTATTGAGGCAGTTAAATATCAGCGGCTTCTTTGTGCCTCACTTCTCCAAAGCACTTTGTCCATAGTCATTTTCAGATTCTTCGTTAAATGGGAGACTTTAGCTATAGACCTATTTTTTTGTGGCTGGAGAAATTGGAACCGTCGGTCAACACCTACTGGGCATTGAACTCTGGACCTTCTTACTGTCATTCTTTTGTTTTCCTATATGGATCCATTGCCGTTCTAACTTGCCCATTCATTTGAGGTTCCATTCATAGAAATAAAAAGGAGAAGCAGCGTTTGATCTTAATGTATGCAGACAGTTAGCAAGCAGGCTAGTCCGGGATACTTTTCAGAGTCCAGTAGCCTGCTCAATGTGCTTTTCCTGCAGCCGTTAGCATCAGCCACCATGATGCCACCATGATGAACGATCCAGATGTTTTCAGCTGTCAACCCATGGACCACATATACAGTGAGGTCAAAGCCTAGTTGGAAATCATGAATATGCAGACCTTTTAAGATTTGACTTTAGATACAAAGTAGCATACACAAGTGTCCTCTGAGCAAAATGCTAACTAAGTTTCCTGCTTTTTGTGGGGTCGGATACACACCCAATGGCCACTAAACATCATCACTCTAATATGTTAATGATAAAGAAACCACAGAAATTATGAAAATGGCATGAAAAGGACAAAAACACCGTTGTCTCGGCCTACGGGCCCAACATCGGTGCAGAGTACCTGACCTACTTGGAGTCCCTGGGAGGGGTACTAGATGGTGCTCCGGCTGAGGACTCCATTGTTCTACTGGGGGACTTCAACGCCCACGTGGGTAACGACAGTGAGACCTGGGTGGGGGTGATGGGGAAGAACGGCTTGTCCGAAAGGACAAGATCGCGAATACAAGCGGCCGAAATGAGTTTCCTTCGCAGGGTGGCTGGGCGCACCCTCCGAGATCGGGTGAGGCGCTCAGTTACCCGGGAAGAGCTCGGACTCGAGTCGCTACTCTAGGTGGCTAGGGCATCTGTTCCGGATGCCTCCTGGTCGCCTCCCTCGGGAGGTGCTCCAGGCATGCCCTATTGGGAGGAGGCCTCGTGGAAGGCCCAGGACACGCTGGTGGGACTATGTCTCTGAGCTGGCCTGGTGTCGCCTCGGGGTCCCCCCAGAACAGCTGGAGGAGGTGTGCGTGGATCGTGAAGTCTGGGCATCTTTGCTGAGACTGCTGCCCCCGCGACCCGGCCCCGGATAAAGCGGAAGAAAATGGATGGATGGATTAAACCGGCTCCGGGATTCGACGGCTAACAAAATGTGCGCATTTGTAGGAACAGGCTCAGATGGCTAAAGGCCTTTCTGTGATTTCTATGGTTCCAGTTATATTTATATTTAAATAGAAATAGAATCTGCATAACCTCTGTGGCTGCGTTAACTGTCTGACTTCTTGCATAAGCTGCAACCTTTTTATTTGTATGTAGGCAAATACATTTTCATCCATGTCATTTACTCTATGTATTTAACAGAACATAAAAAGTAGTGTGTCTTGCTATGTCAGCGCAAATTCAGACGGAGAATGACAGTCACTGCTCAGTGCTTACTATGACACGGTCAGGTTATGGGTTCAGTTTTGACTCAGTTTTAGTCCTTGTTTTAGACAATGCATGGCCTGGATAGATTTTAATTCAGTTACTCAGCCTCTCAATGAGGTCTTGTCCCTGTCAGCTCTGTTGAGGTTGTTTCATAAGCCGCTGCCTTTGTTCCTCCTCTCCAAAAGATTTCTGTTGAAAGTGATTCAAGAAGAGGTAATTGTGCTAATTCCCCAACTCAGTGAGCAGTTTTCCTCGTTATTTTAACACATTTGCAACGATCTCCAAGTCTTAATTTTGTTAATATCAAGTGGTGTCACCAGGGTCATTTGTTTCTACATGCTGTTAGTGTTTAGGTAACTTTAGAGTGATTCTGCTTCAAATGCACAAACGTCCTTCAATGTGTTTAGGAGGGGGGGGGAAAAAAAATCCTAAACAGATTCATATTTTAAATCTCAATGCACCTAATAGGTCGAAAACCCTCTCCGGTTCCAGAAGTCGAATGTGTGTACGAGGATAATTCATGGATTTTGAAGTGGGCAGGACTGATCCATTGCAACTGCGATTGGGCTTAAGGAAATTGGGATTGCATCACGTTTTAGTTAGTGTAATGTTACACCAATGGATATATATATCTATTACCTATCTATGATGTTCAATTCATAACATTGTATCCGAGACTATTGTCAGAGTTTGCCAACCTTGAATTTGTGCATAGTCCTATAGCTGAAAAAATGGTCTTGGTGTCACCTTGCTTGCCTGGATTTTAACTCTATTTGATAACTTTGCACTGCTCTGCAAAATAATGTGTCGAGGGAGCATTACTGTCCTGGATTCAAATCTCTCGGTATCAGTGTTGGTTTCATACTGTCGTCATTGGGCCATCAAATCTCCCGTGCGTGTTACAGTGGTTTCAGAGGCAGGAGGCAGGACAGGGGAGACTTCCGCTGAAGGGAATATGAGCGCGAGGAGGAAGCGGTGTGTTGGTCGTGAAGGATGAATAGAAGGAGTCAAGGAGAGGTGGAGGTCAATGTTCTATGAAGCTCTGAAGTGAGGCAGAACTGGTTATGTACACTGCCTGACCAAAAAGAAACGTTGGTTTTAACCAACTGTTCTGATCCGGGGTTGCTGCAGTTGGTCAGGTCTAGGTTCAGCAATATGTGTTCAAAGAATGAGATCATCTGAACATTCCGAATGACCAGGTTATTTCCTTCATGGATTTCACATGGATTAGCCACCATAGAGTCCAGATCATAACCCTATTGAGAATCTTTGAGGTGTGTTGGAGAAGGCTTTTCGCAGTGACCACACACTCCCATCATCGATAAACAAGATCTTGGTAAAAAAAAACACACACACAAAAAAACACTGCAACACTGGATCTTTTGACATTGGAGAGGCTTTTTAACAGGGGTCATGAGAAAGACATTCTGCAGCCTGGGTGAATGAATGAATGAATTTACAAGGGATTTACAAGTCAGTCATTGCTAATATCTCTTTACCAAATACGGGAGTCCATGATTCACTCGGAATAAAGAATGAAAAATATCAATTGGAACATTTTCAAAGGCAGATGGCGATGTGATAACATATACAAAGGCTGGATTTGATACTTCCAGTGCCAGCTGTGAACTGAAATGTATTTATTGAAGGACTACTACATGGTGCGGGTCAGTGACCTCTATTCATTATATTGAGAGTGTTGTGTAACTATTGAATTATGTGTCCCATATAACTAAGGTATTTCACATTCATGATTAGAGTTTTTTTGATTGGACACAAGGAGGTCATGGGATAAATTAGAGGTTTATTCAGAATATTGCCAACAAATAAGGCAAAGCACGACATTATTATGAAATTTGATCAATGCTTGTTTTTGCTTTTTTTGTCTCCACACCTACGTGTCCTTTACGACCACACACATTTGGAGGCCCAGGAAGGACATGCTGCTCTGTATTAAACAACTCAAACACAATGTGGTAGATCAGCCTCAAAAAACGAAGGGCTTTTCTTTGGGCAGTTGTGGGAAACAGGAAGTTTTTGAGTAATAGAGCGGCCTTCCACTGGGACTGTAGAGCATGAGATTTCCAAGAAAAGAAAAGTTGTTTATATGTCACTGCACACTTGCGGAAAAATGAAAAACATTGGAGACCTTTAGTCAACCTTTAAGATCAAAGTTTAGGGGAAGTTTCATGCCATCGCTGACAATGTGTAGATTCTTTTCATTTGCTTACTGGCCATAGCAGCGTCTCATGCCACAGTTTTGTAATCGTAAGATACTCCCGACCATTTCTCGCTCAGGATCGCTCCATCTCTTGGAGACTACTTACCAACTAAGCTATTTCTGCCCCACATACTGTAAAATGGCCGTCGAGCTTCAGCTTCAAAAAGCATAAGTATGGTTGACCCTGGTGACATAAATGCTTTTGTTACAGTGTGTGTGATTGGAGTCGGTGCAAGGGCAGACAGCCCCCAAGCCTGTTATTAAACTAGATAATCAAAGGCCATGGTGGGTTATTACACAAGTCTCTTAGTCGTGTTATTTTGGGGGGCGAAGAATACAAAAAAGATCTCCTTAGAAGTAGAAGTGGACATTATTTCTTAAGGGTCACTTTGACAGAGTGGATCTGAGGTTAGACATCAGACGAACTGATTGTGGGATCCGCCATCATAGTTGTTTTTCTGAACAATCTCTTTTCACTCTATCTAATACCTGTGACGTCTTGGCAGGCTTTTTTTTTTAAGGCTTGTCAACCTGTAAAAGGCCAGTAACCCAGAGCACACTCCTCTAACTTCTCCAGGACATTTCCATAGGTATAGTTAAATCGAGAGTCCCAGCGGGAGCATTCTTGGTGACTGGTTTAATAGAAAAAATCCTGAGAACTTCATTTAGGCATGTTTCTTGGCATCCTGGCTGTGAGCCGTCCCACACGTTTAATAACCAGAGGTAATAATGCTCCAATAAAACGCTGGGAGCTCAGCGGCTATATCCGCTGTAGTTAGCGAAACAAGGGAAATGGCCACAGGAGGTGTGCCAGGCAAAACACTGGATACCTAAGAGCAAGGTTACATTATACATTATAGAACTTTTATCAATGTCTTGTAAAGTAAACTAAACCAGGTCTGATCCCTTTAAAACAAACTCATACTGTCTTTATGCGGCCTGTGATGGCCTAAAAGACAGCCAAGACACACTGCTCTCTTTAAACAAACAAGAATGGGTGCACTAATGAGCCTGAAAACTGTGTGTGCTTTACAGTTTGCTTACTCTGCATGAGCTCTTGTGGGAACCAAAACAGGAAGTTTTTGAGCAATAAAACAAATCCATGGGGATCTTTGGAGTTTTAATACAAATATTATTCCTTGGGGAATGAGGTCCTCCATTAAGGTTATGTCACAACGGGACAGTCCTGTCAGCTCATGTGTGGGCTGCTGCACCACTGAGCCCATGTTACACTGCGTTCCCTTCTCAGCAGAACAAAGCAGGAGCTGCGATGATGCATGCCTGGTCATGACCAACAGTACTCTATATTCACCCAGGTGACTCACTGTGGTGCAGTGGATACACACATTTTGTTAAAAGAAAAAAGGAAAAGAAAAATCCAAGACATTCTTCCTGTATAAATATTGTATCTGTATTTTCAAGTCAATATAAAAGCTTAAAAAAAACATAGCATGATGGTTTTCCCACACATACATTGGTTAAACATATGCCTTTCACATGGAGTGAAATCCAGCTCTTCCTTTCACATTTAATAGGAAAAAGGGAACACTGATTTGGAGATGCAGGACCTGAGGGAGTGGCTTCACAATTTAATTACATCACACCCAAAACCAAAATAATTGTGATAATGATAATAAAATTACATTGGATCAAAAGAAAGAAAACTCCACTTTAATATTTTATGTTCCTGTATATGCTAATGAAAATTGTGTTCACAAAAACGTTTTCTTCCAGGCCGGGTCACATTGCACCAGGCCCCTATGGCTCCTCCTGCAGGTGGTGGGTCCACAGAAGGACGGCCTCATGGTTCCAAATGGGCCTGTAGGGCTCTCATAGGGGGCTTCACCCATTCACACTCTCATTCATACACCAGTGTACGCAGACACTGGAGGCAAGGAAGGTGAAGTGTCTTGCCCAAGGACACAACAACAATGTGCACCTTCAGGAGGCGGGATTCGAACCCCCGACCATCTGATCATGAGACAACCCGCTCTACCATCTGCACCACCGTCGCCCCGTCCTTTCCAGTTGTGAAGTGGAAATTACGAGTGCATTGTGTTTAAGTGCTTTTGTGTCATAGCAAAGTCAAATACCACACTGAAATGTTGTTTCATATGACGATAAGTGGAAAAAGAGACAATATTAAAATTGAGTAGCTAAATGCATAGTGTATTGGCTTCATAACAAAGTCATGGAAACGTCTTATCGCTGTTCTCTGTTGTAATGGGAAGTCAAAGGCTATCTCATCTCGGGAACTCGGCATCAAAATTTGTTCCCAGTTTCCCAGTGGAAAATACAAGATGAGGTGGCGTCCATGTGCAGTTTTCTACTCTGTAAATGGTACCATAATTATGAGACCACAGGAAGGCAGAATAAAAAGGACTCTGAAAAAGTATCACAAGAAGCATATTTTGCAAGAAAACTTTCTATAATTTGCAAAATGATCGTAATATAGGAACAATACATTTGTGAGGACGTCACTGCAGTGGCACCAAATGACATTCAATCATTGATCAATATTACCTCAGTGACCATCAAACTTTCCAGGGTCGAGGCAAACACATGAATGCAGTTCTCATGGCAACAGCCCATTTAACTAACCCATCCATCAGGCGAATTATCATCGATTAAAAGAAGTGCACTCGCTGCGCCTGAGCATAACCAAGTCTTTTAAGTCCTTTTGTCTGCTGCTGAGTCACTGTGACCGATTGGTTGCAGTGATATCTTTACAGATGACCCTGTTGGCTCTTTTGCCCACACAGCAGCATATAGCCATATTGGTTTACAAATGTAGTTTAGCCACAATGACATATGGAGATGCTGTATAGTTTTACTGATTATGCAGAAAAAATAAAGAAAGTGCAATAGCCAACACATTGGTAAGAGGGGTTCCACAAGTATCAGCTTTGGACTCATACTGTTTACCTGGTTTACACATTTTCTTGTTGTGTTTTGTGAGCCCTGTTTGAAAACCACACAGTTCAATACAATTTAAATAACACACGTTTAGATGTTTATTTTGACAAAAAGACCCTGAAACGCAACCAAATCTTATGACTATTTAGCTGCTTAATGAACAAAAATAAAGTTAATTGTGACACTGCACTGTAATTGTTAAATGATGAGACAAGTGCCAGAAGATGAAGCACGCTGACCCAGTTTTCTTGTTTAACCAAGCGTTATGAAAAGAAAAGGCTAAAACACAGAAGTATATTCATGCTTTTAATCACTTCATAGAAAAAGTATTTCAGATTTATTTTGGACACAATATACAATATATTTACCATACATTGTGTGAAACATTGAAGAACCCACCTGGCGGATTTGAACATATTATTGACAATAAAAACCCCATCTTTCATGCAGATAGTGCTAAATTGGGCTAACCAATTGGACACAACTAGGACCGAAAAAAGCTTAAACATAGATAAACAATGATAATACTGACAAATTTGAATTTCAAAACTGCTAACAAGTTTGGTCAGACAGTTCACACAGTAGCACAATCAGATACATACGATTTAGTTGTTCATTCACGTTAGTGCCGGGTGCATTGTAGCATGCTACCAACACGCCGCTGTGTTGACTACTTTTACATGAAGTGCCTTAAGTGAAGGATGTGTCTGTAGAACTGTGTCTGGCCTCGTATATTAGCAATCTGCAATCAAACTGTTGGATGAGGAAGCTTAGGTTGTGACAAAATAAACTACGTAAGTGTAATACTAGGCAGAAAGCTTTAAACATCTGCACTGAGTTCTATCCAAGTCTATGCAATTTAACATGTCCTCTATGTTGCCTCTGGGTTACCACGGCGCTGCTGTCACATCCACACTCTGGAGCTCCAAAAGAAGAATTGGTCCACTGAAGTAAATACGCTGCAAAACTTTGGCAATTAGCTCAAATGTCCATATCAATAAATAATGTTTCTTAACATAGTAGGGTTTTGGTTTACATACACAGAGGTAAGTGTACAGATAAAGAGATGACAACTTGAAGTTTTTGGAGCAAGTGTTGACATGACAGCAGCACAGTGTTTAGCTGCTGCTCTGCTGGGCAATCAAAAATATTGTGTGAATATACTTAGAATTATATATTTATATATAAAAACAATATATAATACATATATAAAAAGACTCATTTAGAGTCTTCTACACATTAGACACCACCACTTCCAGGTAATGCAAGTGCATATAAATTAAAATAGATCTTACACTGAACCAGTATTTCTTATTTACAAGCTTAAAGTATAGAATAAATACACACTGTTATAAACAGCAAAAAGGACCAACTTGAGCTCCTAGCGACAAACAGTAGAGACAAGAGGTGGAGTAATGGGTAAGGCTGAAACATCAGACACACTGAACACGCAGATGACAGCATTCACATGGTAATAAGACTGAAGCATGCGGATTTGAACTATGGAGTACCTTAGAGTTACCCAGTAAACCAACATGAACAAGACCAGCTGTGAGGTCTGCACACCATTTCAAACACTTTTCTTTTCACTCTCAAATTAATTCTGCTTTAGATTAGTGCAACATTTTTGTAACATACGGGTCAAAATGTGCTGAATGCAGCATGTTGTGTATTTTTGTGCCTGATCCCAAAAACCCGACTGTCCTGGAAACCTGATACTGATGAGCGGAGGAGGGGAACTTCTATTGACGTCATCGAGCAAGAGCAGCACTTGAGGGATTTTTCTGCTGTGGAAGAAATAGCTGTCCTGATTGTCTTGGGGTTGGTGTGTGCGGGGCCCGGGGGGTCTGTAAACCATGTGGGCTTCACAGATGAGGGCCGCAGCCGCACGCACACAGCAGCTGGAAGAGCACCTCTCATTGCAGGGCCCTACACCTAACAGGATTATTCAAAGTGCAGCATATACGTGTGGGCTAAAAATACTCGCTCATCTCGTGTGCCTTTGACCTTCAGGCCTCAGCGGTGATTTGGGTTAAAGCTCGGATGCTCTTCACAGCTACACATACTATATATTAACATTTGGTTTGAAAAGTAAATGTTTGAAATGGCCTTCCCCCCGTTTCACACCAAAAGGAAAGAAAATTCACATTCACTTTCGGTTTGTTCTATGCAGCAGATATACAAAAACATGGTGCTGAAGTTATGGATTATTACTTTGCTCTGAAGTTTGCATCAAAGATTGAGTTTCGGTGTGAAAAGGCTGGAAGCACCAGTGGTTGCAGACCTTATAACAAAAACTACTACATGAGGTTCAGAGGAAAGTGAACTCCGTGACTGCAGTTCATCTACCACAAAAACACTGTGCTCGACTGAAAACATACGATGACACACATGCCGATGGTTTTCTGTTCAATGGATTTGTCCTAACGTTGTTTGTCGATGTTGTTTGGATTTCTCTATTGCCCAATACATGGAAGACTGGTATTTAACATACAAAAAGATTCTGCTCTCTCGGATAAGAAAAGAAAACATTTCACAGACAAACTAGAGTGTTCAATAAATAAAAAACTATTATAAAGACAATAGTAAAAAAGGCACACAAAAGTCCTTTGACAAATGGTACAGGAAAAAGTAAACGCTTCTCTTGCTATACAAACTTCTCCATCAGTAGATCTTACTATATGCTACTTCTAGATCATATTGTGTCCGTACAAAAGTCTTAAAGTACAAAACATCTCTCAGTAGTGTCAATGTCCATTAATGCCAGTCCAGAAAAGTAAAATAACCATTTCCCAAACTGGGCAAAATCCTTCAATTTCACCTTCAGTCTCCTGTCCACCCAGACCAAATGTTCGCAGTAAGTATTTCCTGAGAACTCTGAAGCCGCCATTCTAGGACAGTCCGTTCCAATCCGGCTCCAAACACCCAAGTGCAAGACGACCCCGTGTGGGCTAAAACTAAGGCCTTGCCTTTGTGGGCTTGTTAAAAGCTCAACTGCAAGAGGATCCACCCTCTTTTTCTAAAACTTTTCAGAGCCACGAGGAAGCTGTGGGCCCTATGTGTCGGTGGGAGACGCCTCGTGTGTCACGATCTCTATTGCAGTGGTAGGCTCCATGTTATCCTCCTGCTCCTGACTGTCCAGATAGTCCAGAGGAGGAGAGCGGGACAGGCTGTCCTCTTCCTCCTCAGGCTCCCCGTCCTTATCCATCCCATCCAAGTCCTCTTCCTCCAGTGTCAGCTCAAACTGGAACTTCTCACCCCCTCCCTGTACCCCCTGGGGCAGTCCGTGTGAGCCCTGATCATAGAAGGGCGGGGATGGGCTCTGCGGGATCATGCTTTGGTACCAATTCCTGTTGTCCTCCAGCGTGTCTAGGATGTCCTGGGCATCAGGGTGCACCAGGTCGGCCCATGTCTCCCACAGCGGGTGCACGATATAGTCGATGAAGCCCACCTGGAATAGAACAAGGTCACACAGTGTGTTAGCTGTTTTTAGTCACAAACCAACCATATGTGCAGTATATTTGGCCACGTCATCCATCTCTGTGCCAGCTGAAGGAGGCTGTGCATACCTGGCTCTTTTCCACAGAAGCTGTGTGCTTGTCACACATGGGGCTGATCTCCATTCCCCTCTCCCTCTCTCGGTCGCCCTGGTGGAAGAACTCCTCCATGATGCGGTCTGTCCACTGTCGGTACAGCTCCAGGGATTTGGTGGGGTTGCTCAGATCTGCGCAGTGCACCATGTTTCGAAGCACCTTGAAAAACATATATGTCTTTAAATACAGCTGATGGGGCTTACATGCAGCTAGTGTCTACCCATGGTGATAGTTTTGGTCCATGTAGAATGTGATGGATGAGGTGATGGGAAACAGTGGCAGGAGAGCAGAGGTCATTCATGTCGGAGGAAGAGGGCTGATGACCTTTGCCCTTCAACAGCCATCAACAGTATTGATCACATCGTTGCGCATACCTGTATTCTGTCCGTGTAGTTATCCAGAAGCAGCACACCCGAACTCGTCACCTTCTTTGTTTCCACCATTGTCTTCAGATCGGCCAGCAGACTCATATGTTTGGACATGTCAGTGGCTAAAACCTAAAGAAAATAAAAATATAAAACAATTTAGAAGCCGCCAAATAATAATAATACTTATGAAAATCAAGTAAAGCGTTTGATATCGCACCATATCAATGACCATTTTCCTCAGCGACTGCCTTTGCTTTTTGGTCAGATTTTGGAAGATATCGCAGTTGTCTTCTTGTAGCAGCTTGAAACCCACAGCTAAGTGGTGGTTCTCCAGCACCGATTCGTCATTGTACATCAACGCCAGCTCGGAATCTGCGGAGGAAGCAGCAGACGTACGGTTTAAGCACGGGCCGGAGCCGGGCAGACAAACCGAAGCTCATCGGGGCAAAGCGTGCGTGCATATCTTTGACTCACTGGTATTGATCAGGAATTGGTTTGATACTCCAGGATGGTCGACATCGTGGATCGCTGCGGCGAAGATGGCTGCCAAAATCTCTAAATCTGTGAAGACGGCCTGTGCGGAGAAGAAAGTGGAGCGGTTAATCCATGCCAGCTAATTTTAGACGGCCAAGAATCCAAGAATTGTGAAACATGCCGCAGTTTTCCAACTCGATTCATTGGACTGCGCAGGTAATTAGCAAATCGAAAAGACTGCGTTTTCTTTTTAAGGCAGTACTGCTAACCCCGTAGTTTAGACATAATTGTTTTATTTAACTCTAGTCAAATTTGCAACACATGAAGTAAACGGCAAGAGGAAAATCTAATAAATGGTAAAATGGCAAAGATATCAAGACATTTCGTCACGCAAACGGGAGACGGAATGTGGAAAATTCTATGGAAGATCCGTTACAATCCAGGAAATCATTTAACAACCGGAATTATAGTTTCCCCCAATCGCCCGTTCCCCTTACTAAGGTTTAACAGCTTCAACGGTGAGATGCTTACGTCTAGGGCTGGGGTGGAGAGGAGGATGTGCGTGGACTGGGCTACATCAGCGGCGTGGAGGCTGTTATGGTAAGCCACATCTGCGTGGTAGTGATCTTCTAACGTCATCATGTAGGCCACAAACGTGTCCGTCGGGATCTTGAAGGTCTTTAGCAAGTCTCGTTCCTAAAAAAAAAACAAAGGTTCGAGTTTATGATGTAGGTAGTGTGTTTAGTAGGATGGTGTGACACTGCATGTGGGAGGTAGTAGGAGGCAGTGAGTAGAGTTGGCTGTACAATGTGTAGCATGAAAGTACACGAGATGAAGGAGGTAGTATGTAGGATCTGGCAAAGTAGGTCCATGTGTTGTTAGAAAAGGTAGACATGTGTATAAGATGCCGCCAGTAGGATGCATGATTCAAACTGTATTTTTCTTTTTTTCCCACCAAGTACCTCCTTAGAAAACGTAGTTACAATCTGTGAGACTGTGAGATTCAAAACATGACAAAAATACTGCGAGATTTTACTAAACCATTTCAACGCACTACATTCGACTAAATGTCAAGCTAACATTGTAAGCGAACGGCTCTGTGCAGGGAATGTTTTTGGCTAACTTCCTGTTGGCCGGTGTAGGGTAGCGGCTACTTCCTGTCCAAATTTGAACGTGATTCCTAAATAAAACTTAAATAAACATCAAGCCAAATGTGTGCCATAAAAAAAAAGGATTCAGACAGTGGGGCTATTTTTGCGTTAAATTAACGTTAGCCTTTAGCTTCGAGGCTACAACACTCCATCCTGACTAAACTTTGCAATACAAAAGCTAAAGGTTTTCTGCCACATACTCTTTGAATATACATTTAACTAAGCGAGACAAGGCTAACTCTCCAGAGGAATAAACAAAGAGAGGAAACAGTCGTTACCCTAGAAAGTTAGCATCATGTTGCTATGGAACATTCTGTAGACCAGAGTCTATTGGGTCAAACAAAATAAAAACTATATCAGGACCGATTTAAGGCTAAAGCTGAACTAACTTCCGAAAATCATGATCTTTTTTAAGTTACCATTCAATCAATTTTGTTTTACGCTGTTAGCCAAAACGAGTTCATCTCAGTCAGTAATTTTGTGACCTGTTGCGCCTTCCTTATATAGCGCTACAGATATAAAATTGCCGATGCACTGCGCAGCCGTCGTGACCACAGACACACGTAACTGGCAGTTTGTGTGTAGGACGGGCACAGGAAATGAAATCCCACGTTTCTTTTTACCTGGAAGATGGCGTACATGATGCAGGTGAGCGGCCGGCTGTGGGAGTACTCCGACACGGTGAAGATGTTCAGGCCCCACTTGTTGAGGTCCTCCAGCTCTTTGGACAGCAGCTCCTCCTTGTCCGTCTTGACCCCGAAGCGCGCGATGCTGCTGCTGGACAGGGACGGCCCGTGGGAGACCTTTTTCACCCCGCTGATCTGGGTCATCAGCTGCTGCTTCTGCTGCTGCTGCTGCTTCTTCTTCTCCCGCGTTTTGGAGGTCGGCGACGGGATCTCCACCTCATTCTGTTTGTCTGCCGGGGGGGGGGGAGAGGGGGGTATAAGTATATTAGAGGCTGTTATAAAAGAGTCGAAACAAACAAACATGTGTGTTTAAATAGGTGCTTGTAAAAGGCCGGATCCCAGGTGGACCGTAAAAATGAAGCGTAGCTCTGAGGAAGAGCAACAGTCCATTCATCATGCTCGCGTGTTTGCGAGCTTTCATTCATTCGCCCTCCCTCCAATGTCTGCTATCATTTCTTGCGCTCAGCTGGTGGCACATTTAGAGACCTAATGTGCAGCTGTGACCGCCAGACCTTCAAAACCCAAACAAAGCAGCCATTTTTCCACCAAGTTTTTGCCGTTTTTGCAGACTAAGATGTGTGTCGACCCGTGCCCAAGGACACACAACAACAGGGATTTGAACCGGAAATTCTCTGGTTGGAATAGGAAACACTTAAACCACTGCGCCCCAGGCCCCCCTTGACCACGCACAGTGAACGACAATAAATGGGAGGCCTACTATATATTGTGCAGAACCTTTCGCTAATACTTTTCACTCTTTGGAGGTTGCGCTCATTTTGTCTCCAGTCTCTGCGCTCACTCAGCTGTGCCCTGCCCTTTCATCCTCCTCCATATGGCCTCTTGTTGTGTGATGCAGATGCGCTGCCGGAGAAGAATGGTTTATTTCCCATTTTATAATTTTTTTCTGCTGCTGCTGCTACTGGCCCATCAAAGACAATTATAGCCGGATTATGCAGGGCCGTCAGACACAAGAGAAAAAGGCCATCTTCGGTCAAAACAGCATCTTTTTGTTAAGATTGTGGACAACTGTTCTTTCCGATTACTAGCTTAATAAACCTTTCATGGTAGCAACATGATGCCAAAAAGTTGGGGCATGGGATATAACATTTATTATATATTGTTTGGATATTTGTTTAATTGTTTTGGGGTCTTTTGCAGACTTATTAAGCCTGGGGTTAAAGGCAAATTGCTAAATATGTTTTAAAAAATGCTTCTTCCAATTATGTTCTCATGAGGAGTACCCGCCATAGCCTCTTTTGTTACATTTGACCCCACACTTTGCTCTTCCTGCCTAAGACCCCCCTGGACTTCTCCGTCCTACACTATCTGTATATCCAACACTTAACCCCGGGCTTATCTCTGCGATGTCTATCAGTGGTTCCCGGGGTTTGCCTTTTCACGGGGAAAAAAGGGAAGGGGGGGTAACTCCGCGGTATCCCTGCTTGATAGAGAAACATTAAGATTGGGATGACTCACCCGCTCTGTTAAGCTGCCAGAGCCAAAAAAAAAAAAGAAAAAAAGGGGGGGTTCCTCCATACCTCGCATCTCTCTTACCCAACCCCCTTTAAAAAAACTGTCCCCTCTCCGAGATGCGACAGACAAGCGATCGGCGACAACCAGGAGCAGGGTGGCCCATCGATCCCAGGGGCCTTAAAATAGACTGTTGCTTTGTACCTGCACGTCTCCCACTGGGTTCGTCAGCCTGGGATCTCGTCTCAAGTTTAGAGGGGGGTGGGGGCATTAACCTTCAAGAGGATACCCCACATTTGCACCAATTATCGTCCCAGCTGGAACACTTTGGTGGATTGTCCAGTTTTTATTTATTTTTTTACAATGCCTCATGCCACAGAATCATAAAAATAACAGATTAGCCAATACATGGACGTGGAAAAAGAGCTCTTCAAGAACTCAATGTCGGCAGCACTGTCCCGAGCCACTCCTCCGATTCTGGATAACTAACTCGCCTGTCAATCACGTCCGCAAAACAAACAGCATTTATATCACAACTTTTTGGAAACATTTACAAACATATATATTTGATCTTTACATTTTGTTCGCATTTGGACCATCCACCTGCTCAGCCTTTCGCCTGGAGCTTCTCGAAAGAGCTCGATGGCGCAGTACTTTACGGTACGCCCCCACACCAACGGGAGCGACTCGCACGGCAATGCGAAAAATGGAACCCCAACATCCAACTCGGCGCATGTTACTTTATATCCAAGATCGAATTTTGGATTATTTGCAGTGTGTCGTGCAAGTGCAACAGTGGGATTGTTTTTTTTTTTATGCGTGCTCGTACATGTGACTCGGTTGCGTCTTTACCTAGGAAGGTGTTGGAGATGAATTCGGAGACCTGGTTTCCCGACCGACTCATCTCCGAGAGGTGCGTCAACTCCCGGTTCAACATTCTCTTGAACTGTAAGACACAAGCGGGAGGTGGGGAAGGGGGGGGGGGGGGGGGGGAGAAGAGGGGGGGAGACACGGCCGTCAGTTTGGACCTGGGAGACATTACGTGACCACGTTTCATGGAAAATACAAGAGTGCGCAGCCAGTATTTCCATAATTACAACACAGAGTCAGTGGGGGAGGGGGGGCGCCCTCCATTGCGCCCCATTAAACCCATTAGCGTGCGTAATTATTTGTGTTAACATTGGGGAGACTGTCACCTTTTGCACACATACACTGCACTCCCCTCTTTACAACCATTTAAACAGCACAATGAGCCGAACATTCGGCCCTGGTTAGGTTGCGTCATAGAAAAAAATAAATAAATAACAGAAAGAAACGAAACCCCCTGAAATTTGTCACTGCTCACGCTCCGTCCCGACATTATGCATTCTCTCTGACGCCCATGGCCATACGTAGGAGGGGATTTGAAAGAGACTTGAAGGAACCAGATGCATTTGACAGTGCACAGTGGACCAGACATTGCAGCATCTGTTTATGACTGGGGTGCGAGCGCGTGCACATACGCACACCCAGAGTGCTCATGCGGAGGGCTCAAGATGGAGACCAAACGACAAAACACTACCCCCGTACCCCATCATCATCATCATTACCAAGACCGAGATAACACGGTAATGAAAGGGCTAGATAGCAAGATAGATAGATAAATAGATAAGTGGGATGGGGTGCGAACGGGATCCCGAAATAGGACAGAGATGTACCTTGATGTAGCCCCACGAAACGGACAGCAGGTAATTTGCTTCAGGCATTTTGGACCCCGTTCGTTGATTCCTAACCAAAGCCAGAACTGTAATCCAATGAGGTCAAAAAACCGCAGCCAAACGAGAAAAAAAAAAAAAAAGAGATTCTTCAACGGCAAAAGACAAAATGATAAATAAATAAAAAACGTCCCCTCTTCAGCAGTGAACGGAGCGATCGCGTGCCATCGGCTGCATCGCCGCGCTGGGGGATAAACTGGAATTGTGTCTTTGAAGCTTCATGGCTGTTTCTTCTTCTTCTTCGGGGGTCGTCTCCTGCCCCGGTGGCGGAAGGTGACGGGTCGGGTGGTCCGGGCCAGCGGCGGCTTTCGGCTCGGTGGATAGGGGCCGAGGAAGCGGCAGCTGGACTGGAGCTGTGGCAGACTCGGAGCGCACTGATGAAAAATGGAGAAAGCCAGAGACAGGCAGAGAAGAGGAGGAGGAGGAGGAGGAGGAGAGACAGAGGGGAGGGCAGTGATGTTTATCTGCAGGGGGGGTTCCTCAAGCTCCGCTGCCGCACCAGCCTGAACCCAATACATTCGACAGGGTTTCTCTGCTTTCTCTGCTGCCGGTGTTTTGGAATTTTCGGGGGGTTTAGTTCACCATTTGGCATGCTTTAAATTGGCTTTAGAAGGACACAAGGGGGAAACTGCACATGTTCAATTTTCAGATCTTCGACCCGTTTTACCTAGCGTGATTTAATGGGCTTAGAACCACACAAAAAAACAAAAACAAGGTGAAAGTTACGATTTTTATGGATATTTTCAATAACAATTACCTATTCAAAAACTAAACAAGATATCCAAAATAACACCTTAAACTCAAACGTGGCTCTATTCATTATTTGGATTTTGTCTGCAAAATATAAGCAATTAGGCACATATTTTGATATGAAAACAACAAATGAAGCAAACTTGCAATACATTTCCCCCCTCATGTTTATGATAGTAATCTACAGCAAAAGTTTCACATTGATATCTCTGAATTTGATGTATTGTCAATCATTTCAGTATATTTTTTTACATTCTTTTTTACATTCTTTCGACAAAAACTGTTTTTTTTCCCTGGATAGTTTCCACATTACAGTAAGAATGCTGGAATGCTCGATGTTGTTTGCGAATAAGCTGTCTGCTCAAACGATCAACCGTTTACGCATTTCCCTAACCTTCCGCAGCTGCTCTGGCAACACGTTGATGGCGTGATGCATCAAAGTGAGAACGCTTGCATATGGCCTCGGATCGCATTGCGCTGCAGGTAGGAAATATCATGTGAATGCATTACGCAAATTGGGATGACAGTTTTTGTATAATATACAAAAACTGTCATCCCAATCCCAAATATAGTTGTTCCCTCATGTTGCGCAGCCCTGATTCCTCTCAAAATTGATTAGCTTTCTTATGCGTCCAAAATGAACTAGATTTGGGGGCTTCTTTGCATTATGTTGGGCTATGCTTAAGTGGGATTTACTGTCAAGCATATGGCACTCGAATGAAAAGCAGGTTACATATAACACTACGCTGACTGCTCCGAAAAGGGGATTCCTCCGCTTGCATGTACAGCCCATCAAACCATAATCTACTTTTATTTCGACTGCAACGTCTCCCAGCTTTGCCTTCATTTCCACCGCTGCTTCTTCTTCTTTAACCCCTCGTCTTTTTTATGCACCATTGTGGCGGAATGCTATCGAGCCGTGCAGCTCCTCTCCCCTCCATAAAACAATAGCGGGGCGGGCGTAACGGGGAGACCATTTGGAGCAGCGCGCCTGCTCCGAAGCGGCATTTTTATCGCCATTATATCTATTACCCGTCCGCCCCTCGCCGCCTTCGCTCCCGCGCTCCCCCTCCCCAGAGCCTTCTATTGCCTTCCATTGCGGAGGGAACTCATAAGCCTGTTCATTATCTTCTTCCCACAACAATATTAGAGGCTGTCAGGGTGTCTGCGCAGGGCTATTTTTAAACGCCAAGACACACATACACGGGGCATGGGAGGGAGGGAAAAGAGAAGAAGCAAGAATGAAAGGCGGAGAAAGACTTTGGAGATAATTGTGTTCATTGTTTTTTTTTTTTCTTCAATCGAAGTGAGAGAGAGCGCGAGAGGGGTATACGAGTTGCTCGGTGTACCTCGCACCGGGCGCCATAGCAACAGCACCAGTCTTGTGCGGTATAGTTATGGTCACATCGAATGGGAATCCTGCCAATTCATCGGGCAGTAAGAATAAAACATGCACAATAAGCGAATGTGCTGAGAGATCGTGATCTCTCGTGCGTGCCACAGAGAAGGTGATTGGCTGTGAGCTCCCATCTCTCCAGGACCTGTTCACCTCCAGGACCCAGAGGCGTGTGGGTCGGATCACAGCTGACCCTTCTCACCCTGGACACGGACTATTCACCCCTCTCCCCTCAGGCAGGAGGCTACGGTCTATCCAGACCCATACCTCCCGCCACTGGAACAGTTTTTTCCCCTCCGCCATCAGACTCATGAACAAGAACAAGTCTCTGTAGCTTAGTTACAGACTCATGGATGTTTCTGCACTTGCAGTGTGCGGTGTGTCCACACTTAGACCTGCTGCTATCACTCATCACTTTATAACACTTAATATCACTTTATATGCCAAAACATCTGTATATACAATCCCGCTGTTGTTCATTGTCAAATTGTTGTTGTCTTAACATATGTCACTTTATTTTATCTTATTTATTTAATATTTTTTATGCATGCCCCTATAGCCTTATAGTTTAAAGTTCTTATTTTTTATCTTAATTCTGTGTTATATGTTCTATGTCGCACGTTTGCACCGAGAAAAATTCCTAGTTTTGTGAACCCTGTTCTGAAACAATGGCAATAAAACCTATTCTGATTCTGATTCTGATCTGGAGATGGGTCCGCTCCTGACAGGCTGCACCATTTCTGACTCTGTGGCCCCCAAACAGTCAAAAACTTAAGTAGCATGACACCCCTAAACCAGAATACCCTAAACAAAACCCTCAATGCTCTGGACTCATTTCGTTTCGGCCTACCTTTAGTTAGGAGTCGAATGGGTTCTTAAATGAGATAAAAGTTGCCAAATGTTCTTGTATTTAATCATATGAAAGGCCTATGCAATATTTATTTTCATTCACAAACAAGGGGCAAACAGGGATGGGAAATGTTTTATTGTTTGTGTAACACTTAATTATAACTCCTTATTTAGCCTTAATAAGTTAACACTTAATTCATCATCAACAATTCATCAACAATTCATTAGTTAACTGTGACTAACACTTAATAACTACTTAACAGTGAATAAGTGAAAATATGTGAAGAACTGTTCATGATGAGTTAGACACTAACTGTAGTAGTTAAGTATTTATTATTAGTTATGTTAGTCACACTTAACTAATGAATTGTTCATGATGCGTTAAGTGTTAATTCATTATGTATTAAGGTTAAATAAGGTGTAGTTATTATAAAGTTGTTTGTTGTTACCATCAATAAAAAGGCTATACTAATTAGATGCATGACAAATGTTTTTTAAATGTTATTTATTCCATCACATTGAAAAATCAGGTACAGGGCCTTCAAATGAAACGGTCCTGAAGTATTGGCAAGCAGAATCCATTGCATCCTCTGTAAACATGTATCCAACAGCTGCAGCTTGAAGTGAGCAAAGCGGCATCCCCCTCTGTTGTTCCCAGGCAGACATGTGCCGTGGGTCGCCCGCGCTGTCACGAGGATGCGCCACACTTCGCCACCACCGCTCGCATCGGCCCAGTGCTGCAGTCGCCTCCCCCGCCTTGTCCCCCCTTCGCTTCCCTGCCACCCACCCTCCCTCCTCTCCTCTCCCTGCCACTTACATGTCAATTTCTCCCCCGACCGCTATACTCGCCGACACTGTCATCAATTGCCCTGCCTGTCTGCGAGCGCGGCTACGATCAATGGGTCGTCCTTGAGGCGGCACAAGGCTCGACCGACCTGACGGCGCTGTAAGGTAGCCCCGCTGTGCGAGTACAGTCAGTGGGATGCACGCCGCCTGATGCTCGGGCAGCGCAGTCACGACGCAGGTTTGGTGGGATCCCCCCCCCCCCCCCCCCTGCGAGGAAACATGAGCAATGCCAGACAATGCGGCTCAACGATGAAAACGGCCTAGGTGTGTAATGGTTTGAAGAGATACTGTATAAGACGACTGTGGGGTAGGACTGTTACATTACATTGCAGCAAGAAAAAAGGTTAAAGTAAGTTACAGGGAAGAAAAAATTAATAAAAAATTGGTAAAAATGACCAACACAGTAGATAATTACAAATCCTGATTATCTTATTGACAGTGCGAGTAAAATCCTATTCCAACTAAATATGGTTTGCATGTTGACTGCAAAAAGTAATCCAGGAATAAATGATTTTTTCACATTTACACTTAAATTAAGATTAAACAACTGATTTCAAGAACATTTTGTATTCTTTTAATCTGATAATTGGAATAATATCTTTTTCGTACTTTAAGTGTAAAAATCTTGCCCTATGGACAGATTTCTGGAATTAGTTGCTCAAATCAAGGACACATTGACTTATTTCAAAAGGACTTTTGCAGCGTTTGCACCATGTACGACGCAAACAAACTGGTCAGTTAAAGCCATACTGTGTAACATTTCAAAAATATAAACACTTTCCAGACAGGTGCTTCTATTGGTGAAATGCATCTAAAAATCATGCTCCTTCACTGTGTGTGGGCCCGCCTCCTCTCAGACTGGGCTCGTTCATTTGCCGGGAGCGGGACGTCACCCGCTCATCTCCGTGGAGACGTTGCTGCTTTGCTTTGACCCCAGGCGGCCAAACATTAGAACCCAGTCCAAAAAACAAACAAACAGACCAACCCAAAAAAAAAAAAAAAAACATTATGTTTTGAGTTTTGCATATATTCCGCATAACTTGGAATGTTGCGCAGTGTGGCTTTAAGTCCCAAACCCGGCAATGTTTGAGGAAGTCTCTCATTTAAGCAGAGTGTAAAATATAGATATGTAGGCTCATGGGCTCTGCATTGCTGGTTACGTAGCACTGTCCATACGTGTCCCGTACCACAGTAAATTTAGCAAAGATATCCGACTGTGAGCTGTGTCTTCAAAAGCCCGTATGTTTACCATGCTCGGCTCACGCGGACGACAAATAGCAACACAAATTCACTCAGTGGGCGTGAGCTCAAACCACCTAACGCGCAAAATCCGCAGTGGCATCCATGGGAAACTGTAAACATCATGCAGCTCTATGGGGGAACCAATGATTCTCCCTCTCTTTCTCTTTCTTTTTTTTCCAAACGTGGGGAGGGCAAACGTCAGAGGATCCTCTCACAAGAAGGAACAAGGCAGAAGATGGGAAGTTCGAGGAGACATGGAGAGAGGCGGGGTTTTATATAAGAGTTAGCTGCATAAAACATGCAGAAGAAAAAAAAAGAAAACCTGACGGCAGCGGGGGATGTCTGGTGGTAGAGAGGTTCCCCAGAGGCGGGAGAAATGGCTCACATGCAGCACTAGCATCGGCGGCAGCAGCGGGAGGAGGAGGAGAAGAAGAGGGCTTTTCTGACACAAGCACAAGCAGGCACATCTGCACACTGAGGAAACGCTGATGACTGAGTGATGAACACAGTTTGAGCGTCTAAGTAAATACGATGAAGTGGCTTGGTTACTAACTGTCAAGAAAGTAGTTCACCTAAGCATCCTCTCCTTGCCATAATATCACCTACAAGTTTTCCTGTTTATTCATTGATAGAGCACCCTCATTGATTGACTGCGGAACTTTCCGCAGTCAATAATTGTTTCCCATGTTCTTTATTGATTGACTGCGGAACTTTCCGCAGTCAATAATTGGTTTTCATGTTCTTTATTATTATTATATTTTTTTCCAGTTTTTCGGTAACTTTCACAGCTTTCACAGTTTCAACAATTTCAACAAGTTATACATCAAAATGTTCAGCATGTTCAAGAGATTATTGCTATTACTTTTGGGACTTCAGCGATTTCCGGTTTTTCCGCAATCGGACAAAAATCGGTCGATTTTTCCCATTGACTTATAATGGGGCTTCAACAAATTCATAGTTTTCAGCATTTTTTTCAACATTTTCAACAATTTCTGCAGTTTGTGCATGTTCAGCTTCCACAACTTGTCAGTTTTCAGAAAAAAATACAGTTCTGCAGTTTTCCAGTTTTTTTCTACGGGCTTGGGAATTCTGCCATTAATTTGCATTGAGAATTCTGCCATGCATTTTAATAGGCCCATGCATTTTAATAGGACTTCAGGTCTTTCAGACATTTCAACAGTTTCAAGGATTCAACAGTTTCAAGGATTCAACAGTTTCAAGGTTTCAACAGTTTCAAGGATTCAACAGTTTCAAGGACTTCAACAGTTTCAAGGACTTCAACAGTTTCAAGGATTCAACAGTTTCAAGGACTTCAACAGTTTCAAGGATTCAACAGTTTCAAGGTTTCAACAGTTTCAAGGATTCAACAGTTTCAAGGACTTCAACAGTTTCAAGGACTTCAACAGTTTCAAGGATTCAACAGTTTCAAGGACTTCAACAGTTTCAAGGATTCAACAGTTTCAAGGTTTCAACAGTTTCAAGGATTCAACAGTTTCAAGGACTTCAACAGTTTCAAGGACTTCAACAGTTTCAAGGTTTCAACAGTTTCAAGGTTTCAACAGTTTCAAGGATTTCAGTGTAATCATGCAACTTAATAGGGGTTTTTACATGTAAACCAGTATAATGCAACCTAATAGGGGTTTTTACATGTAAACCAGTATAATGCAACTTAATAGGGATTTTTCCATGTAAACCAGTATAATGCAACTTAATAGGGTTTTTTACATGTAAACCAGTATAATGCAACTTAATAGGGTTTTTTACATGTAAACCAGTATAATGCAACTTAATAGGGTTTTTTACATGTAAACCAGTATAATGCAACTTAATAGGGGTTTTTACATGTAAACCAGTATAATGCAACTTAATAGGGTTTTTTACATGTAAACCAGTATAATGCAACTTAATAGGGTTTTTTACATGTAAACCAGTATAATGCAACTTAATAGGGTTTTTTACATGTAAACCAGTATAATGCAACTTAATAGGGGTTTTTACATGTAAACCAGTATAATGCAACTTAATAGGGGTTTTTACATGTAAACCAGTATAATGCAACTTAATAGGGATTTTTCCATGTAAACCAGTATAATGCAACTTAATAGGGTTTTTTACATGTAAACCAGTATAATGCAACTTAATAGGGGTTTTTACATGTAAACCAGTATAATGCAACTTAATAGGGGTTTTTACATGTAAACCAGTATAATGCAACTTTATAGGGTTTTTTACATGTAAACCAGTATAATGCAACTTTATAGGGTTTTTTACATGTAAACCAGTATAATGCAACTTAATAGGGTTTTTTACATGTAAACCAGTATAATGCAACTTAATAGGGGTTTTTACATGTAAACCAGTATAATGCAACTTAATAGGGGTTTTTACATGTAAACCAGTATAATGCAACTTAATAGGGGTTTGTACATGTAAACCAGTATAATGCAACTTAATAGGGGTTTTTACATGTAAACCAGTATAATGCAACAGTTTCAAGGATTCAACAGTTTCAAGGACTTCAACAGTTTCAAGGATTCAACAGTTTCAAGGACTTCAACAGTTTCAAGGTTTCAACAGTTTCAAGGACTTCAGCAGTTTTAAGGATTTCAACAGTTTCAAGGACTTACACAGTTTCAAGGTTTCAACAGTTTCAAGGACTTCAGCAGTTTCAAGGATTTAACAGTTTCAAGGACTTCAACAGTTTCAATGTTTCAACAGTTTCAAGGACTTATGGAGTTTCAAATATCTATCAAGTATTTTAACAGTTTCAAGGCCTTTTCAAGGATTTCAAGCATTTTTCAGCTAAATTCCACATTAGATCTGTTCCGCAGTCAATCGCAATGGCTTCAGCCATTGCAAGTTTCTAGTCTTTTATTATTAAACTATTTTTTTCCTGATTTTCGACACGTTTCACAGCTTTCAGAGTTTCAGCAATTTCCACAAGTTATACATTTAAACGTTCCACATGTTTGAGAGATTATTGCTATTACTTTTGGGAATTCATCAATTTACGGTTTTTCCACAATCAGCCGATCTTCGGCCGATTTTTCCCATTGACTTATAATGGGGCTTCCACAAATTCATAGTTTTCAGCATTTTTTTCCACATTTTCTGCAATTTCTGCAGTTTGTGCATGTTCAGCTTCCACAACTTGTGGGTTTTCAGAAAAAATTCGAGTTCTGCAGTTTTCCATTTTTTTTATACGGGCTTGGGAATTCTGCCATTAATTTGCATTGAGAATTCTGCCATGCATTTTAATAGGCCCATGCATTTTAATAGGACTTCAGGTCTTTCAGACATTTCAAGTTTCAAGGACTTCAACAGTTTCAAGGACTTCAACAGTTTCAAGGACTTCAACAGTTTCAAGGATTCAACAGTTTCAAGGACTTCAGCCATTTCAAGGACTTCAACAGTTTCAAGGACTTCAACAGTTTCAAGGATTCAACAGTTTCAAGGATTCAACAGTTTCAAGGACTTCAACAGTTTCAAGGATTCAACAGTTTCAAGGATTCAACAGTTTCAAGGACTTCAGCAGTTTCAAGGATTCAACAGTTTCAAGGATTCAACAGTTTCAAGGATTCAACAGTTTCAAGGATTCAACAGTTTCAAGGACTTCAACCGTTTCAAGGACTCAACAGTTTCAAGGACTTCAGCAGTTTCATAGATTCAACAGTTTCAAGGTTTTCAGGAGTTTCAAGGACTTCATCAGTTTTAAGGACAGTCAATCTCCATGGCGTCAGCCATGGAGATTGACCTTCAGCAGTTTCAAGATTTCAACAGTTTCAAGTTTTCCAGGAGTTTCAAGGTTTCCAGGAGTTTCAAGGACTTCAGTGCAATAATGCAACTTAATAGGGTTTTTTACATGTAAACCAGTATAATGCAACTTAATAGGGATGTTTACATGTAAACCAGTATAAACCAGTATAATGCAACCTAATAGGGTTTTTTACATGTAAACCAGTATAATGCAACTTAATGGGGATGTTTACATGTAAACCAGTATAAACCAGTATAATGCAACCTAATAGGGGTTTTTACACGTAAACCAGTATAATGCAACTTAATAGGGATTTTTACATGTAAACCAGTATAAACCAGTATAATGGAACCTAATAGAGTTTTTTACATGTAAACCAGTATAATGCAACTTAATAGGGATGTTTACATGTAAACCAGTATAAACCAGTATAATGCAACCTAATAGGGTTTTTTACATGTAAACCAGTATAATGCAACTTAATAGGGATGTTTACATGTAAACCAGTATAATGCAACCTAATAGGGATGTTTACATGTAAACCAGTATAAACCAGTATAATGGAACCTAATAGGGATTTTTACATGTAAACCAGTATAAACCAGTATAATGGAACCTAATAGGGTTTTTTACATGTAAACCAGTATAATGCAACTTAATAGGGATGTTTACATGTAAACCAGTATAAACCAGTATAATGCAACCTAATAGGGATGTTTACATGTAAACCAGTATAAACCAGTATAATGCAACTTAATAGGGTTTTTTACATGTAAACCAGTATAATGCAACTTAATAGGGATGTTTACATGTAAACCAGTATAATGCAACTTAATAGTGATTTGTACATGTAAACCAGTATAAACCAGTATAATGCAACCTAATAGGGATTTTTATATGTAAACCAGTATAATGCAACTTCATAGGGATTTTTACATGTAAACCAGTATAAACCAGTATAATGCAACCTAATAGGGTTTTTTACATGTAAACCAGTATAATGCAACTTAATAGGGATTTTTACATGTAAACCAGTATAATGCAACTTAATAGGGATGTTTACATGTAAACCAGTATAAACCAGTATAATGCAACTTAATAGGGATTTCTACATGTAAACCAGTATAATGCAACTTAATAGGGATTTTTACATGTACACCAGTATAATGCAACGTATAATGCAACTTAATAGGGATTTTTACATGTAAACCAGTATAAACCAGTATAATGCAACTTAATAGGGATTTTTACATGTAAACCAGTATAAACCAGTATAATGCAACCTAATAGGGATTTTTACATGTAAACCAGTATAATACAACAGTTTCAAAGACTTCAACAGTTTCAAGGTTTCAACAGTTTCAAGGACTTCAACAGTTTCAAGGTTTCAACAGTTTCAAGGACTTCAACAGTTTCAAGGATTCAACAGTTTCAAGCACTTCAACAGTTTCAAGGATTTAAAAGTTTCAAGCACTTCAACAGTTTCAAGGATTTAAAAGTTTCAAGGACTTCAACAGTTTCAAGGATTCAACAGTTTCAAGGACTTCAACAGTTTCAAGGACTTCAACAGTTTCAAGGATTTAACAGTTTCAAGTATTTTAACAGTTTCAAGGCCTTTTCAAGGATTTCAAGGATTTTTCAGGTAAATTCCACATTAGATCTGTTCCGCAGTCAATCGCAATGGCTTCAGCCATTGCAAGTTTCTAGTTATTATTATTTTTCAGCTGGAGCCTTCCCAAGCTAATTCAGTTACATCACGGGACTGAATCCTGAAAGACTGGAGCATATGACGCTTGAGATATCACACATGCAAAAATAGAAACATGCCTGTGCAGAAATGCGGAGGTAGGTGAAAGCTTAATGCTGCGTTGGGGCCACTAGTGGGCGCTCCCTGCTCAGTCGCTCGCTCGGAGACTGCAGGGCTGACCCGCTTAACCCCGACTCTGAGCGCAAAACTGGAACTGGATTCGCTTTGTCCCACGCATGTACATTTCCAAATAAATAGCCACAGCTGCCAGCTACATGACTCTTGATTTTTTGCATTTTACTGTACTCTTTGAAAAAACTTTTCTCAGGCAACAAAAACGACACAAAATAAGGAGCATCAGCAAATTATCAAAGAAATAACACAAAATTAATAAAATACATTTGAGTTGAGGTTTTTGACAAAGTTATCTAATGATATGTTGGACTATATTTCAGGAAGCAATTTTCTATTCAAATTGGGTTGCGAGAGAATGAATGAAACAAGTTCTCTGCCACTGCCAACCCTGTCAAACCTTTGCACCGGGGATACTGAGTACCTAAACAAGCTTCTTCTATACTTTTTCCCTATACATTGTTCCCCGCGCTCAAATTAAGTGCATATCTTGTGCACGTTTCGTCTGCAGCTGGCGTTCCCGTCCGAGCTCACCATCGTGACGTACCTCGTCAGTAATGCCGGGGCCTTGAATGACACGGCCGGGTAGAGATCTGGAAACTTGCGCATGCATGTTGCGTATGTCGGCCGACTCTTTATACTGACACGACATTAGACAACCGTGACTCACACGCGGCCCATCTGTGCGCCTTCACCTCTGCAATAAGGCAAAGCGAAAAGAAAAAAAGAAGAGCGCGCTCATGTTTCTGTACAGTATGATTCATACCTAAGGGCCTGTAGGCTGGTGTTGTTCTACAGCTTTCTCTTTTTTTTTTAATTAAGATCGGCAGTTGGTTACCCAGTGAAGAAAAAGAAAAGCTTGCTCTGAACGGGCAATTAATTGTTTAAAGTTTTACAAACCCAAGAGAATTCAGACCACTCTTTGCACTGTTACTCCCAAAAGACAAAATACTGCCGGCATTCATTTTAAGTGAAACATTGGAAATCTAAGTAAATTAAATGCAAAAATACAGTTGAAAACGTTTTGCCAAAAGGTTCCTGGAAACGACAGACTTTGCACACAAGACAATTTCCTACAGTATACCCTCGAAATGACAAATCCAACAATCAGTTTCCCCAGTTTCAACTCATCGAAGTTGAGTGGTTCAAAGCATGGTCACAATATGCAAAAAGCAAGTCCTCGAAATCGCTATTAAAGTGCTTCAAAGTTCCAACAAAGTTTACCCTGTTGAAAAGTTTGACTGTCCCGCTAAAGTTTAGTTAGTCCATAGAGACACTTCAAATCCCAAATACAAAAGGCATGTTCAAATACAGTAATTGTCACAACTTTTCCCAATACCGAATGCTTTCCGCAAACTAGAGCAAGTTCTGGGATCGTTTCGCCAATTCACCAAACTGCACAATAAGCACATGGCAAAATAATATAAAAATATATAGGATAACATTTCAAACCTACCTTCCTCCAGCCATTGAGCTTCCCTAGTTTCCTCTCTTTCTTGTCAAAACAGCAGGCTCCCATGTTGGAAAAAAAGTTCAAACCTCTTATCACCACATGGGTCTGAAAAACCACAAAGCCCGGACCAGTGCTAGAGCCACACTGACTAACTCCGTCCCCTGCGCTTTGACTTGTGAGCAAGGGAGGCGGTCCAAAAGAAACAGGCCTCGTGGGGGTAAGCTCCGCCCTCCCCTCAGTGATGGGACGCCCGCCTGTTGCACGTCTGTGTGTGTGTGTGCACTGTCAATAGTTCGTTTGCAGAGACGCTGGTACTCCGTGGATCGCGGTGCGTAACTGCGGAGGGTTTTCCAGGCGGGAGGTTGAGGTGAAATAGAAAGGATCTGGGTGGAGGTTTAGGCGTGACAAAAGAAGCAGATCGATTGTGCGAGCGGTGTTGCTTCACAGTGGCTGATAATGCTGTACCTTTTGGTATCAAGGCCAGACGAGTGGAATTAACCACAGACTTGACATTGATGAAAAAAGTATATAGAAGAATATACCAACTGTAAGAATATTTTATCTGTAGACCTTAAACTAGCAGGCCAGTTATTGTTAGCGTTACTGTGACAGTAAAGCACCACTTTGCTGCCTTAAAGTTTAAAACATGCTCATGGAGAATTGGGATAAGTTTCAACCGCAACAAACTTTTACCTTCACAAAAATAATTGGATACTGAGCCTTTAAAGTGTTAGCACAGCTATGACCGAGAGCAATGAAATGGATCCGCAATATGTGTATGTGATCTGAACATGAATGTAAAAATTGTCATTTGCCTTTTTCATATTTTAAGAATGGCGTTTTCATGTTCTAAAAGCGCGTTGTGACCACGTCTGTGAAAGGCGCTATACAAATAAAGTATTTTTCCTTTCCACATGCGACTCATGTTTGGTGGCCATCAGACTTCTTGTTCAATTGGCGCACATCTCCGGAGATGGTACTTTTTACTGCAAGTTTCATAATTCCACATGATTAAAACCTCTAAAAACGATCATTCTATTGTGAAACCGAGTTGGGATTAAGGTTCCACGCCTAAATAAAGGAGCGGGCCTCAGTTTAAACCTCTATCAAATGCACCCGGGTGTTTCACCGCACTGACCACCGATCTTTGGCCCTCCATGCTGTAAACACTTCGATATGCTGCACTCAATGAAAAACACCCCTGCTTTAGATAGACTTATGAATGTGGTCCTTTAAATGACTAGCCAAATGTGAACTTTATAGGCAAAAATGGGAGCCAGAGATTTTTTCTGCTTTCTACTTTAGAGAAAATGACTTAAAGGGCCTGTACCTGATTTTTTAATTGTTAGTTGTGGTCAAAACTCATTAATATTTTTTTATGTATTCTAACATACAAGTTCTTCACAAGGATTAGGTTTTCAGTATGATTCGTGATCAGTGTTGTTGGGAGTACGCCATACAACGGATATACTATATTGTGTTTACTAAAAATCGATTACTAAAATTGTTGACAACTATTTCAAAAATCGATTAGTTGTCAATTAATCGATTAGTTGTTTCAGCCTCTGACAAAGTGAGTTTTACACTCCACTTGTCCCTTAGTTTTCACACACACCTGCAATAGTCTAAAAAGCTACACGTGCACGTCCCGGGTTTTGTTTGTGTTTGTCTTATTGGTCCAATTCTTATCATTCCACATATATACCTCCTGTACAGAAAAAACACGAAGGTTATCCAAGTTAAGTGTATTGTTTTGGTTCATTGGTTAAGGTTGTTTTGTGTTAGTTACCTTTTCCTTTGTTTCTACCTGGGAGGTGTTTGGGGAGAGGCCGCCCAAACATTTCCTCCATTTATGCTTTTCTGTGGTGATGTCACTGGTGATGTCATCAACACATCATCAGCCTGTACCATTTTCAAATTTATGTTTAAGTAAGTCATGTGACTTATCTGGTTATTGTTGTGAATTTGTTAAACAATGTTAAGTTGCCTATTACTGTGCAGTTGTGTGTGTGAGTCACGGCCAGAAGATATGTCCAGTGAGGTGGAATGGGCCAACTGATCAGCCATTGTTTTAGGCCGCACTCACACCAAGCGGAAAAAAACGCCTTCCGTCGCTCAGCTTGCTCTATTTCCTGCCCACCTCCAGCAGCTGAAGTGCATGAGCCAATTACGCACAGGTGTCTGTCAGATCATGTTCTGTGGTCGCCACTGGAAAAGGCTCTGTGTTTGCATAGCGTTGAAAAAATGTCAACGCTATGCAAACACAGAGCCGCTGCGGCCGCCCGTATCGTGCCGCTCTCCGGTGGATTTCCAGAGGCTTCTTTCCGGTCGCCAGGCAGCATAGGGAATGAATGGAAGCTCGCCGCTCTCTTCTCTTCCGCCGCTCTAGGTGTGAGTGCGGCCTCAGGCAGGTGTGTGCTGCTTATGGGAGAAAAAAAAGCCTACCCAGTGAGAGAGCCATGATGTGATGGGAAACCTGTAAAACGTCTGGGGACACTGTAAATACATTTCCACCAAGGAAAATGAATTTTGTCTTCTGACGTTTCCTTTCGAAAGCCACGTTTTGGCCACTCACCGTTATACTACCTTACACAGCCCTATTTGCTTTAGACGATTACTCAACATATTGCCTGTAATTCCAAACCTCAGAGCTAGATTTTACTGCACCTTAAAAGTTTAGAGAGGGCAGAGAGGCCCATCAAGGCTTTATAAAGTCTAAAGCTGCAACTTGGAAAACTGCTTTAGCAAAAAAAAGGAAAAATCCTCCCTCACATTTCTATTTGCAGAAAACATCACAAGCCAAACATGCATTTCTAAAATATCCTCCAGCACGTGCTCTTCCCCTCTATTCCTTCAAAATTGTTTTCTCTGTCATCGTCAATTAATTTGATATTATCCAGTTGCTTCTCACAGTCCAGAACGTAGTGCATGTGTGGCTAGCTAGTGCGCACCTCTCACTTGCTTTGACCATTACCTTGACATCAAAGATGGTAGCGCCTACCAACTCCCCATGACGCCCTTCAGACAGACATAATACAGTACAAGGCACAGTCACAAACACTTAGTCCTTTTTTGAGTCCTTTTGCCCCGGACTTGACCTGGAAGGCACAGAGTTTCTCTTTACAGGCCCCGGTGCTCTGGTTTCATAGCCTGCCACAGATTGAGTTACTGGTGTTTCCATCCCAAACAGTGGCGGTAGTCACTCGGCACGTTAGCGGTCGAGGGGTAGGTCAGCACTTTTATCTTGGAAAGTGTCGCCAAATCGGATTGTTGTTACTGACTGGCGTTTACCAGAGCTAACATAAAATATCGTAATAATGAATCTTCAGTTAGTGTTACAGCACTGGTCAGGTATCATCAGGTGGGACGTGTGGCGTTCATGGTCATTATTCAACTCATGGAAACATTTTCCCGAGGTTCTGAGGACCACACGAACGCGCCATATGAAAGACAGATGTCCAAGAGCTCCCTGTACAGCTGGTGTTCAGACTTTCTCACTGCCTTCTCCCATCTTCTGTCGCTTCAGTAAATAACTTCTCTCTACACATTTCATTGCAAATGTTGATGCTTTATTAGACAGGACTGTTCCGGGTGAAAAGGGGCAAAGAACTGTAAGAGACATTCAGCAAATAGTCAGAGCTTGTGAGGAGCAACCTTATCAACTAGGTTATTGGGGCACACTGGAAATGTTACATTTTTGTGTCTTACTTATGATGGTGATAAAATACTTGACTCCTTGACTTTACTCATTCATGGAGAAAATCTCTCAATGTAAGATCTTACCTTAAAGTGATAGTCTGTAAGTTTGCAAAGTGAAGAGAGACGGAGTGAAATTTGAACTATCAAATTCCCCCCTTCTTTAACCAGAAAGCCCTTCTTAGTTTGCAAAATGAGGAGAGCAGGAACAGAATTTTTAAAAGTAAACGAGCCTCCCCCTCCCTCCTGATTGGACGTGACAGGCTGGTTCACAGGAAAAGCTCGTCTCATTGGTCAACGCGGGAGGATACTAGACTCTGATTAGTTGCTGAGATCCGGGAAGGAGGGACTTTACAAAAAAAACATATAAATATATGATTACTTACTTCAAACATCAAAATGCAAGACCAGGTGGTCGATTTGGCTTATTTTATACAATTTATAAAACATCTAGACTTCCACACTATCACTTTAACCTCTTAACCCCCACCTTAACCACGCTCATTTTCTCCAGTTTGGCTTTACCCAAACTTGAAAGAAAGAGTAAAATAGTGGTGAAAACAAGATGTAAACAAGGATGAAAACGCCACCCAAAAACGCAACAAGAAAGCATTATAGCGCGACCAAAAAGTTCCAAAAACTAGACAAAAACGTGACAAAAAAAAAACTAAAAAGTGACCACAACATGGCAAAATGCAAGGAAAAATCTTAACTCAGTTTTGTAGGTCTTAGCGTTAAACTGGTCTATAGGCTGTAAGCTCTCCAGTCAAGAAGCTTTTAGATTTGGGTAAGTTAAAGCGGTTAAAGTGGGGTATATAACCTTTTGATTTTATTTTAAATAAACTGACTCTGTTATATAAAAAAATAATGTAATTAAGTAAGTAAGCACTTTATTTGTCATTGAACAACCGTTCAACGAAATCGTGTTCAGGTGTTAGTCCTGATCCGCTGCGACTGAGCCGCGCTACCACTGTGGGTCAACCTGACCAGCATGTTTTTGGAGGTCGGGAAACCTGTCTGCCTTCAGTCTCCTCTGATCCTCTGAAACGGTTCAGCGCCTCCTGAGTTTGTCCTTGTTTCAGAGCGTGGTGTCCTGCACTGCACTGCTCCCTCCGCTCCACAACAGTCTTTCACCATCTTCTGGGAAGAGCTTAGCTGTTCTCCTGTTTTATACTCCAGTGAACGTCCATTAGCCAGAACAATAGAGCCCTCTGTGTGGCTTGTCCGGATACCTCCTCGTCTGTCCCTTTTTTGTTTCCAGTAGTTCCTCTTGTGACGCCTCCCCGATGCTGCAGGTGTGGGGGGCTCTTGGTGCCTCTTTAGTGTCACAGAAGGAGGAATGTGTTGGTCTCAAATGGGTTTAGCGCATAAGCAAGGTGTTTACTTTAAAAAGCGGCTTTCTTTAAGACCATTATGGACTCTTTGCAGTAAAAGAAATCCACCGATCACCACACAACAGAAGTATCCAGTAAAGGCAAGGCAACTTTATTTATACCGCGCATTTCGTACACAAGGCAACTCAATGCGCCTTACAAAAGAATGCGCCTAAAACAATGTGGAACACAGAAACCACAAATGCAGTTCGCAGAAAAAGGCAAAAAAAATGCAGCTGTTCCAAAAGAGGGCGAGGTTGCAGTAACAATCTATTCTAGAGCTTCTAAAACGGGGTCAAAAGGGTGTACCTGAAACCATATGCTTAAAAAAGTCACCGAGCCAAACTTCCTCCCAAGTAACTGATTACACGCTCGACTGTTCTTTACATTGAAATCACTGCATGTGATTTCCTTGGCAGCAGACGAGACTCATTTTATGGCAGAAATGTTCCTGGCACGAGGGCCAAACACATCTTTCACATCCTTTATTAGGCTAAGATTTGGGACATTCTCCCCCTCCTAATATCAGTCTGAACGTTTTACTCTGCCAACTTCGCAGGGATTGCAAAAGTGCTAAAGAAGCGCCGCGTAAACCCGGGATGAATGTGTCATGAATCTGAGCTTTTATGGCTGTTAGGAGCAGGGCTACAAATGTTGTGACATTTCTCACCTCGTGAACAAGAGCTGACGCACCGAGCTCTCGCCTCTTCAGCCGCAGCACGACATTTTGATCAAAGCGCACCTTTAATCGAGCGACTGTGCGGAGATACAGTACTTAAGCATGTAGCATTTAAGGGAGAATCGTGTGGGTAGAAGCACTGTTACTGGTATTTGAGGTAGTGTATGTAGAAGCACAAGCAGCGATGAATTGCTTTAAACATTGAGCTAACATTTGAGCCAGAATGGACGCAGCGACAAATGATCAAATAAAAAACAATACTGTACTTTATCATCATTTTGTTGTTGTTTTTTTCTTACTATTTATTGTTTTTTAGGTTTTAGTGTATTCTTCAAATGTTACTTGTTTTATCTTGAATGTTTTATTTCTTTTTAGTGGTGGAGCTAATTTGTATTGCATTTGTTGACTGTTTTTTTTATGATCTTATGTGCAGCACCTTGGAAACATTTTTGTTGTTTAAATGCGCCATAAAGTGGATAGGATCCTCGAATAATTATAAGAATAAACAATTTTACGGCTCTTTACAATTTTTTCACTTTGCTGTGAAATGGGACGAAGTGCCTCCTTTTGATGTTGAACGTTGCAGACCGTTGGTATAGTATAAATAATGTGATCATGTAAACTCAATTTGAAAACTCATGGAATAAAGTTAGAGTAGTAGACTAGTTGAATTCTAAACAATTCAAAATTAGTAGTAGTCTAGTAGTTGTAACAAGACTTTTTTTGTTTGTTTTTTACATCCACGTGTGTGTTTTTTTTTTTAAATGCGAAGAGAATATTTCTCCTGACATTTTCACCATGGGTCTGTGAGGCCCGGATGACGACAGCAGTGGTGATAAATAATCAGGAGAGCGGGCCACGCTGACAGCCATGGTTGTGTAGCGGTCAGGAGGGAGGCAGGAAGAGGCCGACGCACTGGACGCTCCAAAAACAACACTCCTTGGTTTATTGTCCTTGAGTTAGTGCGGGAGCTCTCACATCCTGTTGTCCACTTTTATGACCAATAACGATCCAGCGAAAAACACTCACGGTGACTGTTGCAACGGTGTAACTCACTGTCCGGTCATTTTCCCGAGATTTTCCGTATTTTTTTCAAAATGACAGCGTTTGCGATTTTATGTTATGACAGTACATGGGGTCACTTAGTCGACAAGCGGAACTCGGTAGCGTGGAACGCAGAGGAACTTTTCAGGTTAAACGTTACATGTAAAATTCACAAAAACAATATTGGCTGAACTGATTCCTGTGAAATCCAGGCTTAAGTGATGTCATTTCAAAGCAGGTTCCAACAGCTGATGCAACATGCTTTCTCGCTTCCTGGTTTCTTTCACTATAAGAAGGAGGAACTGAACCCTACACAATATGGACTGCACTAATGTCTACCATAACAAAAGGAGGTACGGGCAAACTTTTTTTGTTTTTTTGTTTAGATATGATTAAAGATGCTAATGCCAATGGAACAAGCTTAAATCCCACTTGAAATCAGGAAAATTAACTTTTCCATTTAGGAATATTTATTATTCAGGAAAAAATTTGCCTGTTCCATTGGTAAGTTTATCTCATCTAAGACTAGACTCAAACGTTAGATTGAATCCCTTAATTCAAGTAAATTTGTGTAATTTCTACTGTGCGATGATCATTCTTTCTCCAGTATTGCGGTATGGAGTTCTCAAAAAGACTTTCATCACTTAAACACATACACGCATCAACAAGATGGCAGCAGTTTATGTTGTAGTGAAAATATTGGCGTTGTTCACCCTTGTCAGCCAATGCGCTTGTTTGCGGGCCGGATAGAAGGGCTTAGACGGGCCTTAGTTTGCCCATCAGACCCCAACAGGAAAAAATAAATAAAAATCAGGTGTCCTAACTAGATCAACTTAAGTAGGTCCACGTTAAGAATACAGGACTAAGCAAGGTCCAAATTGGGCCTAAAAAAAGTCTGCGCTACAGACTAAGCAAGCACTATTCCAATGACTTAAGTAGCCAGTTCTCAATCAGGACAAAATAGTCACAAGTGAAGCCTGGGGAAAATCTGTGGCGTTTACATTATAATCCATCACATTCATAAATATTGAAAACAGGGCAATTCCTTTGATTTTCACTGTTGATCTCCTGCACAAAAAGCCCCAAGGAATGACTCACATACCCGAATTTGGCCTTGCACTTCTCGCATATTTGTGAGCAACACGGCCGAGGGCTGATTTATATAAACACCTATGAACCGAACTCATCAGCGCAGATGAGTAACCCGCCCCACGGAGCGCACAAAGCGGGCTTCTCACACGGTCAGCGCGACGGTCAGAGTAAGTTCACGCTGCACCGTACACGCCGACTCAGTATACTCACGAGGACTTTAACAGGTATTTAGAGATCCATCTTTTCACAGATGGATTTAAAGAGTACTCAAAGATGCGCAAGCGGCTCAAAACACAACTCAAGGTATGTTTTTGACGAGAGAACGACATTGCAACAAGGTAAAAAGTTCTAAAATGTCATTTGCATACCACCTCTTTGACTTTATATATAAAACGTATTATGTAAATTGCGTCAGAAACAAGATTGTAATTAAGGACACAATGGAAAAAATCTGGAAAACTGCTGCCTGCACAAAGCATCTTTTTGGCTATAGATAGCAGCATTTTTGGAAGCCTGAGTTGCTTTCACGTGTTTTAACAAAAAAATACTGTACACTGTCACTTTAAAATATGCATAATGTTTATTGTCCCACTGTGTTTTGGTGCGGCCCACTGGGCAAAAAAACAAACCAGTGCTCCAGGATAGTGTTGCCCGTGTCCCTCTTCTGCCGCCTCTCCGCTGTCACTTTTCACTTTTTCTCTCACACGGAATCAACTACGTTCTAGCTCTCTGGGGACTGAAAGCAAGTACAGAGAGGAGGGCAGGACAAGCGGGGGAGAAGAGAGGGGAGAGGACAGACCAACAGCTGGGACACCCCGCGACCCCATGTGATGTTTCTTGAGACACAGGTCAACGCGTATACACTGAGCATTGCCTCCCAAAAAAAGTCAAAACCTAGGAAGTGGAAATAAGCCACTATATTGCCGTCGTAATCTGTAGTAGTTAAAGCCCTAATGCATAATGGAAAATGCTACAGGTAATGCATCGAAAAATGATCTAAAAGCCCAAAATATGCACGACTTAGAGGACCTTTAGGCTAAGTGCAGAGGCATGCATATATTACAGCAGTTTGAAAATGTTTCACACGCCGTATGAAGTACAAAATAAAATGTGGATGTTCCAAGAACTACCAGGACAAGATCAAGACCAAGCCCCAAAACGAACCAGGTCTAAGCAGGACTAAAGTACGGCTGAACCCAAACTAAAACCAGGACAAGCGCCGCCAATAAATTGTAGCCGCGCCGCAATTTGAGAACCATTTCTTCACGCAACATAGAAATATAGCATAAAAATAGCACAGAGCCCATCCTCAAGGCTCGATATGACATGCTAACATTCAAATTACCGTGTGCTTGAACTCAAACTGGTGCAAACTGGTTATCTCAGTTCTGGGGTAAATGCTTGATGAACGAAGTGGCATTATTATCACTTCTGTCCTACACCAAGGAAAACCCACTGATTTCTAACTGTATTATGCAAAACCCAAACACTGCGCTTCACCATTCACCCCCAGATTTCTCAGAAGAGTTCACAGCGCAGAGAAAAGCATGGGCGGAAAGTATCTGTGAGTATATATTTCTCTTACCTTGTTGGAGGCCATGTCGCTGACAGAGCGGTAGGTCTGGATGGTCTCCAGCTGGTCCAGACACCAGTCCAGCTCCTCCATGGTCTCCATCGCCAACTTCTGGTACGCCTCATCTGTCAGAGCACAGCCAGGACACACAGAAAGAGGCAAACAAGTTAGACTAGGGTGCATGAAGGCCACAAGTCAGCCTAAACAGGCGGCAATGAAAACGGTTGGTTACAGTCATCATAATTATCGTGATCAGAGTAGTTTTGGTTTAGATACAAGGTCTACAGTCGTGGCTTGACTTAAAGAGCACTTAATATTTTAATTGGCTTTTATGAGCTTTAAACTATATATTATAGTTCTGTGAAAAACATAGCTGGATTTGTGTTTTGCAACAGGCATGCTTGTTTGCGTAATCCCACACATTCAGTCCATCCCCTCTAAAGATCTTAAAACCCATAGCCCCCGCCTGCTGATGTCATGGCGAGTACTCCTCTGTGTTTTCAAAGTTCAGACAGCTTCCTCAGACTCATCCTGATCATTTCAACACTCAAATGGCCTCCAAATCAGAAGCCTGTCTTTCCAGTAGCTTGATTTAGGCATTTTGTTTGTTCTGAAAATGAAAAGGCTGATAAAGTCCTGTCGCAAATACACAAAGCAGAAACAAATACTGTGGGCTACTGAATAAAGAGGTAAGAGGATGTCACTAATTCATTTAACTTACCCCAAGAGGTCAATGATGCTGAAATGATAGTCAAATATAATCCAAGCAATATTGATACTAGTCATTTCATATAGACATTCCTGTTTTGCATTGAGTGAAACGTCTTAGACAAGACACCTACAGAGTCGGGTGTTATTGTGGTTAAGGTAGCTGTACGGTGGTCCTGGTAGTAGGCTGACAGCTGACGCACATGACATGCCCTCAAAACGTGTGCAGTGCACCCCCCGCTCCAAGTCTGAGCCAGCATTTGCATTGCTTCATTCCCAACGCGAGAAACCAGAGCCATCCGCCCCCCGGAGCAATGCCGCCCGACGCATTTTGACAGATATACACTTTAGCCTACATCAGAGCAGGCAAATGACACTCTCCCACCTCTCTCCACAAGTCTACGCCAGATATAAGACACTCTTGTAGCAGTATATGGTGGCTAAAGGGAAATTCAGCATTGCATCAATCATCTTTATAGCCTATACAGTGTAATGCTGGTGCTTAGAAGAAAGTACACAGTAGACAGTAGATAGAAGAAGACGAAAAAGAAGAAAAACAGAGAACAAAATTAGCAACTATGTGGTCCAATTTTTTTTATTAATTAATAAGTAAGCATTAGCAAGACATTATTACAATGTCAGTCCAATGTAAAGCTAATGCTAAGACAATAGACATTAGCATTAGCAAGTTGCAAGCTAAATTTCTTATCTCATGTTATTTATATTTCTCTCTTAGCTTGTCCATCTGCAAAAAATATCTTCAGTTTGTATTTTTCATCTAGAATAGCTTGTGATTAGTTTCATAACATTTTGTCAATATTTACCTTGTTTTTCATCAAAAACAGAACGATGCTGAACAATATTGTAATAGATAAACAAACTATTACTATTATGCATCAATCCAAGTATATGGGCTTGTAGGTCAAAACAACATGGCCAACCAAGCATAGCATATTGACTACTCCACTGCACAAAGCTAATAAGTCAGATCCCACACAGGCCTTTGAAAAACAAACTCCGAACACAAAATTAGTATAACTATCAGTCTCCTGGGGGCATCCTGTTTAGGTCCGTGGATGTTATGATCAAACATAATTGAGTCCACAGAGTCTGCGAAGCATTTCTCATTCTGCTCGTGTGCAGATATGATGCATCTGTTTCGGAAGCACGTGTCTCGACTCTTATCTCCAGTGCATGCACAAGCCTGACCACATTACAGGAAGCAGATTTTTTATTTTTTTTTACACATTGTGCAAACATACATTGCATTTAAAGGGTCCACAACATTCTGTACTGACTTTATAATAAATACCAAAGTCCACGGCTCCTTAATAGGTTTAGTAACAAAGTTCAAATGTTGATGCTTTAGTCTTAGTTTTGCAGATAAGTTGGAGTAAAAGTTGCATCTCATTAAAATTCCACAATATGAAACCAAAAACCCCAAATTGCTACTTTTCAGATGTGATTATTGTGTTGTCTGTACAGTAGGAATGCAAAAAACACAAGAGGTCATTGTGCGCGATGTATAAATGGACGGCTCCTTTTGCTGTACCCGTGTGATTGTCAGCTCCCTTGGTTTTGGGAGATCTTCTCCACACCTCAGCTATGGCTCACTCAGAAGCATTTTCTATTGAAAAGCGTTGCAAACAGGCGATTACGAAACCACAGCCAAAAACAATCTTTTAGAAGCCGAACATATTGACTTACTGTGAACTAAATGACATGTTCAAAAACATAAAGATTTGAGTCAGCTGCCACCCTCAAACCACCTCTTCACGTTCTAGAACAACAACCATTGAGGTGTGGTGTGGAAGGATTTGTATTTAAGTCCATGAGGACAAACCGTACGCACAACCACCAGACCCATGTATTACTGGGAAATCCTCTGCTCTTAAGCAAAAAGCTCAGACACACTGTAGAGTCAAGAAAGAGCTTAACGTTTGGACTCGGGTGTTAAAAAACGTGCGAAAAAATTTTGTTACATTTTACAGCAAAATGAGAACCATAGATACGTATATTCTCTCTCTCTTTCACTGAGAATTGACATCACGACCTTCTTGTTATAGCCACCTCCCTCATACAGACAATTCAAAATTCAAAGTCATGTATTTGAAGTTCAAGTCAGAAGCAGCACATGTTGGAGGGGCGTCTGCAATGTGCGTGCGGTTGGATGCCCTTACAGTGTATATGCGCGCGTTTCTGGGCAACGGGGCACAACACCGGGCCGCGCACACCGGCGCCCCTAGCGCAGCCGCGTAGAATGTGGACACGCTCTCAACTGTCGCCATCAAACACATCTGACAGGACAACCCCCCACCTGCCCGTCGAATTCTCCTGAACCAGCACCTCGAATACGGGAGCGATCTTAGAAAATATGGAGCAAAGTTTATGGAAAACAAAAAGTTGAAAAACAGACATGTGGCCCTTGTATGGATTTTCCGAAAAGCCTCACAGTGGACCAAGAGCAGGGCCAAGGACAGCGTCAAGCAACAGCGAAACATGACCAAATTAGGACCAATGCCGTCTCCATTTCCATTTCATTTGGACATTTCAAGTTGAAGCCTTCTCTTGAAACGCTATTATTTAAAGCGCAATGGCCCAAGACTGCGGTTCAGACGTCCGGTTAAGACGCTTGAGATAAATATATAATGCAATCAAACGCTTTCTAAATGCAGCAATTCGCGAGCCAACATATTTCTGCAGAACATCGCCGAGATCTCGACCAAACCATGTCAAACGCACTTAAATTTCAAGGTCACGCTGAGCTCACCTGTCATCTTAATAAAACAGTGTAGCCCATGGGTAAAAAAAGACATGCACAAAAAGGGAAAATGGTAAAATTTTGTTTTTCAGTGGTTGGTTAGTGGGCATGGAGAAATAGTTTGGAAGAACTTCCTATTCTGGGTTTGACTCAGATGTTACCGAGCGGGCACAACTTGACATGAAAGGTTCACAAAAACACCGTTGCTAACATTAACATTGGAGTGAATATGAAGTTCACATCGTCGCGTTTTTACTTGAATTGGAATTGTATTTTAGTGAACCCATCACACTGACCTACAGGGTTGGGTACTATATACTATGAAACTACAATACAATACGGCGGCACGGTAGCACAGCGGTTAGCGCTCGTGCTCCACAGCTAGAAGGTCCGGGTTCGATTCCCACCTGGACGGGGCCTTTCTGTGTGGAGTTTGCATGTTCTCCACGTGTCTGCGTAGGTTTCCTCCGGGTACTCCGGTTTCCCCTACCACTAAAAACATGTACAATAGGCCCAGGGACTGCAGGTGGAAATTAGCACAAGTGCTATAACCTGGTACAATGCATCTCTCCTTTCTGAGGCTAATGTATATTGTACACTGTCCCTGTTCAAAAATAAAAAATAGAATACAACTTTTTATTTCTATTTTGTCAGAATGTTGTTGTATAGCATGCATTGAATTAACTTGAACGATAGCAATGGTAAACCACAGAAATTCAGCATGTAAACAACCAACACCGACCGTTTCTAAATAAAAATATGACTCTGTATGAATTGCATTTGTAAACCTCACTGCCAGTTCATTTGACCCACACTCCAACCCGCAACATGGGGGAGCCTGTCAGGGGGATGAGGGGTGGGTAGTGGGGCTGTAAACTGGACAGGAGTGCCTATCTAGAGGATTACCCTGCTGAGCATGTTGTAGGTTGATGTGGCACAGTGCCCGGACGAATACCTACCACGCGAATCAAACCCGGACCAGGTAACGCTGCTCAATGGATAAATACATCGATTCCAAGCCACTACTGGATCACGACTCCGCCATCTTCTCTGCCCTCAACTCTTAAATGTCAAACACCAGCGAGACTGCTCACAGTCCTTGTAGAGCAGAGGGGGGATTTCCCAACCACTATCCGCAGCCAACAACAGGAGCTCTGTGATCCAACCGGACAGGAAAAAACTGTCTGATAAGGGCCCAGACACACTGCACAATAACAGGCCAAATCTCACACTACCGACCGATAAATATCTACCCAAGTTCCTGAGCAGACAGGAGTTAGCCATGGGCGAAGAGGATCTGAGGTCAGCTGACCCTGTAACCAAATCCAATATCCCATCACTGTGTGCACAACATTAAACAGACATTGACTGTAATAATGAACATTCTGGCTGAGCATTTGTCCTGTTATGCAACGGGAGGAATATCCGTGTCAACAATGACCTCAACAAATGTGTACACTAGTGTTCTCTCAGGGGACAACACACATTTCCTCTTCATTAGCCACCACATACAGATTTACAAACGCACAAACAAAAAGCTTTACACAATATTCTATTTAAATTACATGATACATTTTTTGTCAGAAACCTCATTGCCCAAGTCACTGTTTGGCCAAATCGCACTGTTCATACTTCACTGCATCTTTAGTGTCAGCCTTAGCATTGTCTTGGAACGCACACCTTGTTATGAAAGTGCTTTGTTCTTATTTCCCCAAAGACCCTTAAGTCGTATCTTTGCTACATTTGGTGTAATAAAATATGTATTTGGGGTGTAAGCTATCAGTGGGTCACAGGCACAGGTTACCACCTCGTTTACATGATTACAATGACTCCAATACGTTTTACCATTAACCTCTTACCCCCCGACCTGAACCAAACGCATTTAATCCAGGTCGGCTTGACCCAAATCTAAAAGTTAAGACCTACTAAAGTGATGATAACATTTTTGTCACGTTGTCGCCGCGTTTTTGTCTTGATTTTGTGTAGTGTTTTTTTTTCATCACTTTTTTTCATCGCTTTTTTTAAGCGTTCTATCATGTTTTTGACTCTTTTTTTTGTCATGTTCATGTTGGTTTTTGTTTCTTTCCCTTTGCTTTTTTCAATTGCTTTTTGTTGTGTTTTTATCACAATTTTGTTGCGTTTTCATCCTCTTTTTTGTCGCTATTTTGACTCTTTTTTTAAGCTTTTAGATTTGGGTAAAGCCAAACTGGAGAAAATGTGCTCGGTTCAGGTGGAGGTGAAGCTTAAATCAAAGCTAAACTTTCAATCCAAAGTAAGGACTCTGCGTTGTCATACAGTATCATACTCGCCTAACATGCCCTTCTGCTCTGCTCCTGCGTCATTTTGTCAAGTTTACAGGCAGCGTTCACACCGGCGTGTCTGCAGCAGTGTCTGCTGTGTACAGCTCAGCTGTATGTGTGGGTTCAGGCTAGGTCAGAGAGAGGGAGAGAAAGTAATAGGAAAAAAAGGGAGGGAGAAAGGTTAGACAGAAGGATGCTCGGCTGCAAGAGACTGAACTAAGACAGAATTACAAACCAGCCAGAGAAGAAGACACGGTGAAAATTCCTCAAAAATATCTGACTGGACAATGTTTTCTTTTCATTCTAAACATCTGCCTGTTCACTAAAAAGGTGACAATTAATTAATCTAACCTACACCAACACCAACATGAACTTAAACTTCTGCTGCTGTTGTCACGTCATTAAGTTCATCTTGGGTCAGAGCCTTCCTGTATATTTTACACTGTTGTTGCTGTCAATCAACATTAATCACATTTTTGAATTTCGTTTAATCACAATTCTAGGCTGCCACAAAACATTCTAATTTAAAGTATTTGCTCACATGACATTAACAAACGAATCTTCATTTGTAAACCAAGTGCTCTGTCTTTCGCGATACAGGGCTGTTCGGTCAAAACTATTTGCAATGAATCCATAGTTAATTAGTTCATTATCTTTTGCAGATCGAGAGTTGAAGCTTTGACTGCCCACATGTATAGAACGCTGTCACAGAAACTAACAAAACAACATCTAATTGCACAGGTCTGGCCGACAGTTGCCTTAAATTACGTTAGTTATATTTATTTCCTGTGGTTTTGGAAGAGATAGACATTGCATCACAAATACAATTGGAAAGTGGGTGACCAACAAAGTCACAAAAATTTCATTACAAGCAACATCCCAAAGAATTCCTTCCGCCAAACTCTGAGGCAGTTCCAGTTATCCACATGCTTTAACCTCTCTGATTCTGACGCTTCGCTTTTCCAGCAAACCGACTCACACACACACAGAAGGCCACATGCTTCCTCAAGGCGACTCCAGCTCACGCCGACCGGACAACAATGACACAATGATGGCGAGTTCTTTTGCTACTCATCAACTGATTTATGGGAAACGGGCGAGTGTGACTATGCAACGCTACCCAACATCCAGATTAGGTGCTACAGATAAGCACAGACGCGGCACACGTTTCCCGTTTTCAATGTTAATGTTGGCTGCCCCAAATCGTTCCCAGCTATTGCAATACCTAGCGCAGGGAAACTCAAAGGAACACATCTGTTAGTTTGTAAGTAGAAGAAAGAGACTGCAGCATATTTGGTCAGTGGTACGGTTTGTGGTTTAGGAGCTCGTAATCCAGGTCAAAAGAGTTCTTCTAAACGAATACATAGTTGGCTTCTGTGAAATGACAAAGTGACTTAATGATATGGAGGAAGTGGGTATGTCCCAATGATGTGGGCAGCTCGCGGTTCAAAGACAAACGGGTGTCGAGGCTACGATTGAAGCAATGTTGGGCTTTCAAAATCAGTTTTAGGTGACGCGCGCAAATTATTAAGTGAATGCAATTCATGTGGTCGTCATTTACAAAACAAGATGACGGGTTTTGGCGACTGACTCATGGAAGAACTATGCAGCTGGGTTGTTGTGCTAGTCATTCAGACAGTCATTCCAAGAGGTCAGTCGATGGAAGAATTAGAGTTAACCATCAAGCACCGAAATGAGATTAAATTAATGTTTCGGCGACTCACGACCTCTCAGACACATAATCTTTTTATTAATGAATTCTCAGACTTTTAATCTATTTTACACAGCTCCTTTAATATGATCATTTCAACCGGTGATTTTAATCTACACATAGACAACGTTTTGTCCCATTTCTGCAGAGAATGGCAGAAATTAATGTTCTTAATTATATGGATTGTACCCAACACGTCACGCAGCCAACTCATGAGAAAGGACACAGTCTGGACCTGGTCCTCACGTATGGCCTGTCCACTACTGTGTCCTCTGTTATCGACCTGGCCGTCTCTGACCATTACTGTGTGTTTTTTAATGTCACAACAATGTTTACAACAAATTCCTCCTGTGATTTTACCTGCTAACTGCGATCTTATTGTTGACAATTTTAACAGTAAACTACTTATCGCCCTCGATGCAGTTGCACCATTCAAACTTAAAAAGATTAATCCCAAACCCCTTCCCCCTTGGAGAAACAAGGAGCTAAAGCAACTCAAGAGAAATTGCAGGAAGACCGAGAGGAGATGGAGGAAATTCAAAATAACAATACATTTTCAAATTTTCCGTGCTCAACAAAAGACCTACAGTACAGCAATAAGAAATGCAAGAAATAAATTCTTATCCACAATAATCACCAACCACAAAAATAACCCAAAAGTCCTATTCTCAACAATAGAAAATGTTTTAAATCCTGATTTTAACAGACCTCCTTTAAACCCCACAGACGCTCTCTGTGAGGCGTTTGCAGACCACTTCAGGGGAAAGATAGACACATCAGATGTAATATTTTATCTAACCAAAGTAACACGGCTTTAAATACATCTGGTTGTCTACTTGTTCCAAAAGAAACACTACACAGTTTTGTCCAGGTTAATGCTGAGATGCTTGATAAAGTTTTCTCTTCCGTGAGGCCCACCACATGTCTTATAGACCCGGTTCCAACGCTGTTTTTGAAAACATTCTATGGATCCTTTAAAGACGAACTTTTACACATGATGAATTGCTCTCTTCAGACGGGGGTCTTCGCCGGTTTTATTGGTTTTTAAATGTCTTAATGGTCTTGGTCCTTCTTATCTTTCAGAACTGCTTTTACTTTATGAACCTTCACGGCCCCTTCGCTCCTCCGGCAGGGGTCTCCTAGTTATTCCTAAAGTCAACAGAAAGACTCACGGCGAGGCGTCTTTCCAATATTATGGCCCTCGACTCTGGAACGACCTGAGGAGGAGCTCAGGACCACAGAGAACTTTCATGTGTGCGTGCGTCTGTGTATATATATATATATGGATGTATGATGCGGGGCGTATTGTTTTAAATGTGTAAAGCACTTTGTGATACCTTTCGGTATGAACAGCGCTTTATAAATAAAGTTTGATTGATTGATTGTAATATAAACCATTTTGAAAATTGTAATTGACTGACAAAAGTAAAAGTTAAGTCTGGTTTTCAGTGAGGAAAAAAATGCATATGTGTCTTTGTATAAACTGTATGTAAACATCTGGTTCCCCTATATATGAATAGCTCTGGACACAAGGAAGCACCAAACTAATTTGATTGACTAATTTCAAACAAACAATGATTACTATAAATCATTGCTCTTACCGGAGAGTTCCAGACAATCTTGACATAATTATACTCACAGATGAGTTGCTCCTACCCCCTTTATATATGAAATAAAATAGAGCCTATGAGGTTTTGAAATGAGTATTCGGTAACACAAAGCCAGCCAAAACAACCCAATTAGTCACTTTCCGTAACCACTTTGACAGACGCAGTCCAGAGGGGAGCATGCACCATTTCGCCCATGCACGCCGCCTGGCTCAAGTCTTTGAACCTCGAAGCTGCGATTTGTTTGCACAGATGTAAACTTAGCAAATGCACTCATAGTGAACTGAAACGTCAACAGTCAGTGCGGCGGTCACTAAACAGACTAGTTCATTTACTGTGGGATCTTCGCGTGTCCTCATTGTGACCCAAACACAGCGCACACCGGGGCTGGAGAGTACGGGGAGGCCAAGGCGCTTGACCATGCAAGGGACTGTTCAAACACGAACCCTGTCCAAGAAGTCAGTGAAGTAGGAAAGTAACTGATGCATTGGGTCATATGGAGAAATGAAGTAAGTGCAAGCCAAAATCCGTAAAACAGTTGACGTTCATTTATTTAATTGATCGTAGAACCTAGACAAGTGGAGTAAATTGTGTACATTTTGTGAAGTTTACGTGTTTAGCCTTTCTCCTTTCACGTGACAGAGTATGTTTTCATGCTAAAGCCGGATCTACGGAGCTCCTCTTGATCTTCGACTCCGCATTCCCCGGACACAGTGTTCCCTGTCCTCCCCGTAATGCACACATTCCAGTCTGATTTACTATACGGCCCCAGTGAGAAGGCAACAGGGAAAGGCATGAATCTAAATCCAAAGGGATACAGGATAATACTAACGAAACTAACACTAAAATAGTAGTGTATAGCAAATGGAGGATTTGGGATAAAGTTGTTGAGCTGGTTATACTGATTCGCCTATGTTTTCATTTAGGTCTTTAAGAAGAACCTAATTTCAACATATTATACTTTAGAAATGCACTGAACACATTCTAAAAACAGGGCTCCACAAACTGAAATCATGAAACTGAAGAGTAGATCCACTTGTGGTCAGCGCAGAGGAGAGAAAGGAGGCAAGGCAAGTCATTTATACCGCGCATTTCGTACACAAGGCAACCTGCGCACAATGCGTCTTACAAAAGAAGATATGCGAAATTACAATAAGGTTAAGTTGAGGCAAAGCACATATAGAAGCACCAAGTCATGGGAAATACACACATTGACCGGGGGGCGGGGCTGAGGAAACGTCTTGAGGCAGATGCAGAACGATGGGGGCGTGGTTAGGGAGGGGGTATGTGTGTGCGGTTATTTGCATGTTGTCTTTGCTTTGGCCTGGCACCAAGTTGCCTGTTAAGTTTTGGGAACGTTACTGTATCGTTTTAGGTTGCAAGTATTCAGTCTTCTTACCGGGTTCCACAGGGAGCGTGTCTTTAAGTCCTTTTTCCGTCTCTAAGAAATCTTCTCCCATAGTAAACGAATTTCTTGTTGATACATCCAGATATGTCTCCAAGCACCAAGATATCTCTTTACACTTGGCACAGTTTTTCTCTCCATCTTTGTTTTGACTTCTTGTTCTCTGTTTTTCTCTGACTTTCTCTGTTCGTTATACTCGTGGTAAAAATGCACCTGGAATAAAGTTAAGTCTGAAAGTCAGTGTTTTGCAAAATATGACCCAGAGAGCTCAGTCCTTATCGGGTTTAGCTCCGTGGCTTGGCCTTGAAGGGAAGTGTTGACAGTGTAGGAGAAATAAGCGGTCCAGCTGCTTCAAACCTCCTCTCTCAGGAGGAAGAGAATTATTCCTGAATAGTTTATTTATTCATTCATTCATTCCTCCCAAAATATAGTCCATCTATTGTCCGTCTCCACAGCGAGCGGCCAGGTCGTACATAACAGTTCATCGTTGTGCGTTACTTTCCGGTGTAATTCCATCACTCGGTCACTCTTTGCTCCAAAGTGCTCATTAATTTTAGCGGACAGCAGCGTGGTCCGATTGCAAACTTCTGTCATTCCAAATTTCCGATAATCCAGGGCAGGTACCCTGTTATCAAGAGTCCAAATAAGGAAATATCTTTGATGTCTGAGACCGACAGGATTGCTAAGCAAACGACATCCATCGCAAACAGAGCTGACAATCCAGTCAGGGAAGACGACCTCCTCCGTGGCCTCACTTTGTGAAAAAACTTGAGATTCCAGTTCATTAATTCCATAGTTTAGCGGTTCGGGAGGACAGCAAGCAGGTGGTCCAAGAGGAAAAATAAGTCAGGCAAGACACTCGCAGAGGCAGGAAAAAAAAAGCACGAAAGCCAGGAGAAATGAGAAAACACGTCCGCACTCGACAGAGAAAGGAAGAAGAGGAGCGAGTCAGCACCTTTTTCCATAACTGTTATAAACTTGAAACGCTAATTTAAACAAATTACCCATTGTGCTCTGCCGTGAACCGACTGGCTCATGAAGATAATCTTGTAGTAAGTGAGCAAATCCAAACTAGGGCCATCTTCTCCGTCTACCCCTCCCCTCTCTCTATACAGCACAGTGCCATAATATGTGCATGTTGTTCACACAGCGCGGTGATGGACTGGTGGCAGTTGAGTGTGAGCAGCCTAGAGTCACAATGACATAGTCTAACCAGGGTTCACTGCAGACGAACCTGTGTTCTAACACATTGGATTATTTTTTTATGAACAGCTGAAATGGTTTACTACTTCGTAAAGCATGTAGAAATGTTACGTTTCCAGTCTGGTGGTCAGGTAATCTGAGGTTATCAACTTCAACACTGCGCAATGTTTTGACTGCAAAATGCCAGTCATTCGCAGTATAATATTGATAATGAAGGCTCAAACCTAGGAGAGATGGGTTTTAAAGAACATTATTACATTCTTCTCCAACAACGTGTAAAGTCACATAGTAAAAGATAAGTCGTATTTATTGTCCGTGGCAAACGTCAATGTTCGTGTATAGGCTTGGTTTGAGAGACAGAAGTACAGATCTCGGAGAAAGACATCTATTTCAGGGGTATATGCTTTATGCTTTCAACCACATACAGTTTCCTTATGACTAACTTGCCAGTGTATCCAAAAACAAGCTCGTCTCAGTCAGCTTTTGTCCTGACGTTATTCCATATTACATTCCAAAAACACTGTACTGACAACTAGACATCATTAAGCATTTGCGACACATTGATAAACACTTCGTCATTCATACAAACATTCAAAGCTTTCCTAATCATTTGGTATATTTTTTTCAAAGCTGAGTGATGAACGTAACTGCTCAGACCATGAAACACAACTGACAAACACTTTTCCTAACTTTAACCATTCCTGACTTTGCCTTCACCAAACAAAGGGGTCTTAGTATTACCAGGGCAACATATAGGCCTACTGCATCTTATAATATATTAATACATGCTTAGGAAAGCTTTGCAAATTCTCATGAATAAAGTATTTACCAGCACATGTAAACACGCCACACCAGACTGATAGTCTAATTTGCATCCGCAAAGCTAATGGGCACATTCCATTCGCGATATTTGCTAGCTCAAACAAACTCCAAAAAGAGAGCTTTGTGAACTGTTAGCATGCCTTTCTGGGGGCACCCCACCCCATAAACATGTCCTTGAAATCTTCCCTCCTCTCGGTCTCATCTGTTTTGACTACTGCTTTCTAAATGTTTCTCTGACCCTCCATTTCCACTGTGGTAAACATGCATGCTAGCAGACAACAGCCTAGCTAGCCTTTGTCGAAACCTGCCGTGAACTCTCACTCGGAGGGCCCTATAAAGAATGAAAGGGACTCTTTGTAACCGGTGGCTGCCGTTAGTCCCTCTAGACTAGTTGATTAGCATTGGAGACACAGCTAGCCAAAATCCTGTCAATTCCTCTCTCGCGCGCTGGAGTGACCAGAAGAATTTGATTACAAAGGTGACTTAGGGGAAGAGGGAAATGGTTTAGCCGTGAGATCATAACACAAACCGTCGTCTGCGAGGTTAGTATGCCTACAGATGTGACGAATGAAGGTTGGTATTTATGAGGGAAAGTTTGTAAACAAATTGCAGGTGTCAGCAGGCGAATGGTTGTGGGAACACACCAAAAGAATGTTATGTAATTCTAAGTGCATTGATGTTTCCCTGCGGTGCACTCTGAAAGGTCGGTGTTGCTTTTTCATGAGAGTTTACATTAAACTATTAAACACAGAGCAGGCTGCAACAGGATAAAAAGGTCAAAACCACTGGATAAATGGACAAGCAGGAACCATTTATAGGTCATTTCAGATTCAAATATTACCATCAGCGCTAATGATGTGTGTTTCATCTTACAGTAAGCACTTTTATAACAATCAATCAGCAGCTAACATTCACTCTTCTTGCTATTCCCACAGTAATGAGTCTTTCAGATTTTTGGGTTGACGTAGAGGTATATTATCTTGAAAATAAAATCAACTTTTTGGAGCATTTAAACCATGTTCTAATGTTGTTTCCTTGTTAAAAACATTCCTGGTGAAGTATTTAACATCATTCATTTCCTTCGGTCATTTCCTTTTCTACAGCTGAAGCGCTCCGAACTTATGCATTACAATGTGTCATCAATGAAAGACAAAACCCATAATGCATCACTGGACCTGTTCTGAGCAGCAGGAAGTGTTCCTCATAATATCCGGTAGCTGTAGTTTGCTCCATTCCGTCCAAAAGTACTGTAAAGCTAACACCGCCTATCTTGACTTGCCCCATATTAAACATGTCGTGGCTGAGGCTGTGTGACATTATGTCACTGTTGCTTCACTCCGCATGTTACCACATTCTGCCTATGTTCTGGTTCACACAGCAGGTCAAAAGGCCAGGGGTCCCCAAGGGTCCAGCCATAAGACCCCTTGCACAGGCACGGGCAGACGGAGCGCACGTTCCAGCCCTAGCACGGGCTACGCCAGAGGATTGCGTCATGGTTTTGTTCATCAAGCGTAATCAGTGTTGTTTTGATCATGGAATTGGATGGCTATTTAAAAATACTTCATGTAATTCTACATGTGAAAACGGGACTGGTATTATTGGCTAAGCTTAAAATGCGTCACTGCGCTTTACAAGACTGACAAACTTTTGAAAGCCCTTTCACTCAGCCCTGTCACTCAAACAGCACATTCCCATCATCGGTTTCACTCTGGATAATTTCTCTCTGTCATTTTGACGTACAATAAAGTAGTTTCTGAATTACTACAATCAATATAACTGCTGCTACAACATCTACTGGCTGTCATGTCCTCATTGGATTGTTGTCAAGTATTGCTGTGGATGAATGTGCTGTATTTTATTTTGCATCGACTTGCTTAATGCCACCAACAGTGTTGGGTAACAGATTACAATAATCGGGCGGCATGGTGGTTAGCGCTCATGCTTCACAGCTAGAAGGTCCCGAGCTCAATTCCCAGGCCGGACAGAGCCTTTCTGTGTTTCTATGTTACTAAAACACAATTTCAGTATATTCTCCCCAACACTGGCCACCAATATTACCCCCACTACCCCTTTAGTTTTCTACTTTAGTTTATTTAATTTTTTCGACAGGGACCATATACAGGAGCATTAATCAGCAAATGAAAAGACACTTTGTACCAGACTTTAGCTCGTGGAGCGAATTTCCATCTGCAGTCTGGGATTGTTGAACTAACATAAAGCTTTTATAGAAACTGAAACACTTGTGGTTTTAAAATCTAAAGGACACTTTATTGTCGAAGTAAATCGACAAGTTTTCCATCTGCAGTTGAAGTTTGGGGAAAAGAAAACAGTAAGGCCTTGCAGACATGATAGCAGCTGCGATTGGTGTGCGGAAGAAGAAGAGCCAAGGGAATCGGGCGAGGAAACAACCGCGGTGAGATGACGAAGGAGACAGACAATCGCGTCTCCACAAACATGTGAAGAACAGCTGTAGACCGCCTCAGTGAACCTCTCTGCAGTATGGGATGAGTGTGGTGGTAGTAGTGGCAGTGGTAGAAGTAGCAGTAGTATACAGTATGTGTAGCGCACGTTTATCTGTAGACCTACAGACATAAAGACTGTTCAGGATTTTAGCTGCATAAAACTCAATACTTAAACATACTTGACACTTCAAAATATTGCTGAATGCATATATATTTTATAACCATAACCCCATGCGGATTTAGCAATTAAGAGTCAGCGGGTGGAGTGTTTTGGGGACATGGGCGGCGGTGTTGAAAGGGAGGACTGGCCTAAATGCTTCCAAATGCTGTGCACACAAAAGGCTGATCTGTCTACGGAGTCCTCTGTTGAGAGAGAAAGCGGCACTGGGCTGCTGGCAAGAGAATACAGCAGGGGAAGGCCAGTCGGCTCCTTTATGAGCGCGCTGACGTCAATGGCATTATTCACATAGTTGCACAGCGCTCGCTTCCAGCTCTCTGAACCTGCTTTCTCTCTGCGAGCCGGCCGGTGACGCGGAAAACCAGGCGTGGATTTCAGGATCGGGGTGGTGGATGGCGATGGAGGGCAATCATTATCACGCTGTACGGGAGAGGCCAAGTTTGACTGCAGAACAATGTAAACAAATTTCACCTAATCACAATTTTAACATAATATCTTCTTTTCCTTCATACAGGTTTGCGCTATTGTATTTATGGTAAGTGTACGCTTTTCAGACAATTGATGAATATCACTTTTAGGTTAACTGATCAAGTTACGACACATTAAAAAGCGGCTTGTGACACTTGATAAAGACTAGCCACACTGTGTGACAAGGTGCATGTGAAGTCCCGGTAACGCAGTGCAACAACGCAATCAACTGGACTGGAGCTGTGCAGAGCGAGCAGCAGTTCACAGAAGAAAGCACATGGAAATGATTTTGCAGCGACTTTGCCCTGACAGGATCTGTGGAAATGTGTGCTAATGCGTCTGCGTTTCCAGGGAGAGACTTGAGGAGAGTTCACGGGAAGAGCAGCTCCCCTAAACAAGAACTATACGAATGTGAAAACAGAAGTAAGAAAGAAGGAATGCTAGTAATAAAACTAGCTGCGTTGTGTTGCATATGTCCCATAGCTCGAGACGTAACCCTTATGTCATCCTGTGTACATTTTTGTACATTTTGCAAGATTTTTTTTTTTCTCATTTGATGACCATGTGTTACAGCTTGAGAAGTGGGTTTCTGCAGAAAATGTTCTTTTGAGCCAAATTTTCTGAATCCAGTGTTTGTTTTTCTCTCACGTCTTTTATATTTGAGATCTGCCTTTTCTATATATTCGCCACCCTAGTGTACAAAAATGTACACGCTTTTCAAACTGCTATAAAAACCACATACTTTGATCTTTAAAAAAAAAAAAATTCCATAAATCTCAAGAATCACTTCTCCCCATCTCAAAACTACCAAACATGTATTTATTTGGGGATTTTAACCCTTTGTTTGCCAGTTTCAAAACAAAAACTTTGAAGTTTGTGTTACAAAACAATATAAAACCCTCATTATCTTTATAATCATGAATAGTACAGAAATTGGACTTTTGTGGATTTTACGGCCTTAGATGTGTCACAGATGAGCAAAAATGGATTTGACTGCATTTGTAGTTTTCATACTTTCCATACGTTCGCCGCCCTAGTGTACAAAATTGTACACGCCTAAAAACAGCTCAAAAATATACATTTTTCAATATTATTTATTTGAAAATGGCAGCGGCTGAAACAGCCCCTTTGACTTCCATATAAACACATGTTTTTCTTTGCTCTTCCAGAGCTGTTTAAAACTTCACTTTTTACAATGTCAGCATTTCATTTGGAAGAAAAATAATGAATTTGAACATTTTTACTGATTTTAAACAGATTGGACCTCATTCCCATTGTCGGCGCATGAATAAAATCACAGTATTTTTTCCTATTGAATATTATGGAAATAAGGCATTTCCAATGGATTTTTACCCTGAAAACTTCCATTTTGAAATACGGCATAAACTCACTCAATCTGTGATATCAGGGTTTCATTTGGAAGAAGATTAGTAAAATAAAAATGTTGACAGTTGGCTATGCCAGTGGTGTTGCCATATTCTACAGTTTGTAAACTCTGTGTTTATGTGATAACCAGACGGAGCACATTAATTAGCAGCTGAAAGTGACCTCAACACACAAAATAACTTGGATCAAGAGCTGCAGTCTGGATTTATTCACGTGTTTCCCTACAGAAAAACTACTAATGCAGTCAAATCAATATTAGTCCTAACTTTGACACATTCAAGGCTCTAAACACCACCAAAGCCTCAGCTCTCTAAGACATTTTCCACAGTTTACAAAATAAAGCTGGTATTTAACGGGTTCAAATCCATAAAATTATTGAATGTTTGGTAGTTTTGGAAAGTCATCAAGTAGTTCAAGAGATGCAAAAAAAGTAGAAAAAAATATGAATGTATGGTGACTTTATGGCTGTTTTTAGGCGTGTACTTGCTTCCTGTCTCTGTCGAGTGTTTTCTCACTTGTCCTGGCTTTCATGCTTTTTTTCAAGCCTCTGCGAGTGTCTTGTCTGACTTATTTTTCCTCTTGGACCACCTGCTTGCTGTCCTCCCGAACTGCTAAACTATGGAATTGATAAACTGGAATCTCAGCGCATGGAGACCACGGAGGAGGTCGTCTTCCCTGACTGGATTGTCAGCTCTGTTTGCGATGGATGTCATTTGCCTAGCGGTCCTGTCGGTCACAGACATCAAAGATATTCCTTATTTGGACTCTTGATAACAGGGTACCTGCTTATTGGATGGACTGCCCTGGATTATCGGAAATTTGGAATGACAGCAGTTTGCAATCGGACCACGCTGGTGTCCGTTAAAATTAATGAGCACTTTGGAGTAGTGCGAAACACTGACTTTTAGCCTGTAGGTAAAAATGCACCTGGAATAGAGTTAACAAAAAGATTTTTACCACGAGTACAACGAACAGAGAAAGTCAGAGAAAAACAGAACAAGAAGTCAAAACAAAGATGGAGAGAAAAACTGTGCCAAGCGTCAAGGCCAGAGATACCCTGGTGCTTGGAGACGGAGCCATATCCGGATGTATCAACAAGAAGAAATTCGCTTACTACGGGACAAGATTTCTTATAGACGGAAAAAGGACTTAGTGACACGCTCCCTGTGGGACCCGGTAAGAAGACTGGAAAAACTGATACTTGCAACCTAAAGCGAAACGATACAGTAACGTTCCCAAAACTTAACAGGCAACTTGGTGCCAGGCCAAAGCAAAGACAACATGCAAATAACCGCACACACATACCTCCTCCCAATTTTGCATATCTTCTTTTGTACGGCACATTGAGTGGCCTTGTGTACGAAATGTGCGGTATAAATTAAGTTGCCTTTCCTACATTTTTGTACACTAGGGTGGCGTACGTATGAAAAGTTGTAAATCTCACTACAGAAAAACTACAAATGCAGTCAAATCAATTTGTGTCTCAACTTTGACACATCCAAGGCCCTAAGCCCTTGTACACTAGGGTGGCGAACGTAAGACAATTGAAGGATGACATAAGGGTTAACAGGACAACAAAAGTCATCTACATTTAATGAGGACTTCCTGGACCGTTTCTCCTAGACAGTGTATGTGAATGATGCCGTCAGCCTGAATGACCTTACTGTTAGCTGGCCTGGATGAGTAACGATGACAGAATTGGAAGTAACTCGCTCTAGTTGGACAAATCAGCTGTAAAGGATATTGGTTGTGTTGATGGTCACGTTTAGAAGTGTTAATACTTGTAAATAGACTGCAGAAATGACAAGGAAGGTTTTGCAGATGTCCACAGAAGGCAAAATATTTGTAGCAGTAAGAGGCAGGATAGGGAGTTCTGTGAAGAGACATCGCTCCGATAATAGCAACAACTCCTGACGACAGTGTACATTGTGAAATCAAGCCAGTAGGCCGAGCAAAGAGTGATCCAAACGTTCCTTTTTCTAGTTGCGACATATACAAAATCCATGATGTAGTCAGAGTGAGCTCATCGCCAGCACTAGTCATCATCGGTGGTCATTTGAAATATTGGATGTAACCAGAACAACAACAGTACATGACAGTGCCTCTGTAAATTGATTTATTTGTAATAACCTGATTATTTGGTATCAGGATATTTCGTTTATAATTCATGAATAAGAATGTCTCATTTAATGCTGTTATTTAGTTTCATAATTTGCTAAAAAGTTAAAATATGCACTTTGAATAATGTTTAAAAGTTCATAAATACAGATAAAACAATGTAGTTTCTCAGTCATCCAGGTACTTAAATGCAATGGCGACGCTCGCAGAAGATTTGTGCTTGCTAAAAACACTAAAAAGTGCTTAAAGCTGTGCTTCTGTCGCCCTGGACAAGTTGTTTAATACGTATTATTTCTGGGAAGACTCATTGTAATAATTTTGATGGTGAGGATTATGCTTTGACATACAGTGGGAGGAAAAAGTGAGTACACCGTTTGGAATTTCTCACATTACTGCCTAAACTGGTCATAAAATGTGGTCGGATATTTATTCAAATCACAAGAATGATTAAACAGTGTCTGCTTGAACTAATACCACCCAAACATTTACATTTTGTCATATTGTCAATGGCCATAACATGTAAACAATCACAGGACAGGGAAGAAAAAGTAAGTGAACCTAGGAATCTCGCTGAACTGCAACAGTTTTGTAAAGAGGAATGGTCCAAGATTCATCCTGATCGTTGTGAACGCCTAATCTGCAACTATAGAAAAGCACTTATTGCTGCAAAAGAAGGATCAGCCAGATATTTAATACAGGGGTGTACTCACTTATTCACATGCTGTTGTAAAAGTCAAAATATCTTGATAAACTTGTGAATACATTTTTCTATTGATAATATCCCATTGTCCAGGCCCTGAGGCAACAACACAGCCTCACACCATGATTGTCCCTGCACCGTACTTCACATTGAGGATAGGGTGTGCTGTGTGGCACACCAGCACACACATGACGTTGTGTGTTCCTCCCAAAGTATAGAACTCCCACTGTAGTTCTATACATTGGAATGTCTCTTTAACCATATAGTAATATAACCTTAACCCTAACCAAATGTATAACAAAACATAAATACAACTGTGACAGAACAGAGCCTGAGTACCCCCCAGTCTGAGGACACCTTGGTAACCATTATAGCAATAATGATACCATTGGAATAGAGTGTTCAAAACCTTTTTCTAAATAACTAGCAACCTCCATCTGATCCAAGCATATACCCTGCACCTCCCACTCCCCAAGTGTCAGCAGGGCCTGTTCCAAATCTGGCCTGGATCTCCCCACTTGGCTCGTGGGGATGTCCCAGTGCCAGCGGCGGCGAGGTCTACTGCACTGTCAGCTAAAGACTTGGCACGGGCTCTTGTTAATGACATTAGAAACTCGTAGAGCGATTCCTGGCGAGCTATCAACACACAACAGCTTATTTTTCAAGTGTGAACTCACTAAAACCACTGAGATTGATCTACGTCTCCTTGGAAATGTGGGGTTACGGAGTATAATCACTTAGCCACACTTTGAAGAGGAGGGAGGTGGAAGCAAGAGGCTTTCATTCAAACGCGCATTTCAAAAGGATTGATTTGGGAAATGTCTGGCTGTTGCTACGCAGTTAGATCTTTTTTTTTTTTTACTTATTCAGCCTATTATTTAACCAAATTGAATCATAACAGATAAACCACAAGTCAACTTCAACAAGCTTAGAACCTCCACACAGCTGTACCTAATAGAAGCCTGCAGAAGCACGGACTAGGGACTGGGACATGGATGTTGGTATAGGCCAGACGTGGGCAAACTAAGGTAGCCCGTAAATCTGGCCCGCAAAACATGACCAAGCCCTATGGCCTAAAGGGTGAACCACACCTATACGGTGTATTCTGCTGCCTTTTTATGCGTTTAAGACAATTAAATCTTCTTTGAGAATTATTTGAAACGTTCGAAACCAGTAGGGCCCTCCTGGCATGCTATAATTATGTGATCATCCTACAGTAGCAGTGTTGACATAAAAACAGTTTGGAGAAAGGTGACATCTAACAAGGACCTTAAGACTGAGTTTTAATAACTACAGTGCCTTGCAAAAGTATTCGGCCCCTTTGAACTTTCCGACCTTTTGCCACATTTAATTTCAAACATAAATATATAAAACTGTAATTTTTTGTGAAGAACCAACAACAAGTGGGACACATTCATGAAGTGAAACAAAATTTATTGGATATTTCAAAACATTTTAACAAATAAACAACTGAAAAATTGGGCGTGCAAAATTATTCAGCCCCCTTAAGCTAATAGTTTGTAGTAGGGCTGGGCGATATGGACCAAAAGTCATATCCCGATATATTTAGGTTGAATATCGATATACGATATATATCCCGATATTTTTTCCACAAAGTGAGAGCTGTGAAATGAAATATTAAGTCAAAGTCACTGCCAAATAGTAGTGTTTTAATATTTAATATTGCTATTTTTATTTTATTTATTTATTTTCTTCTACCCCATTTTCTGTTAATAACTTTATGTTGCATATAACTAAACTAAAGCCTAAACAGAGACAATGAAATATGACTTATTAAAGTATTACTTACTTTTTAGTCCTTAATAATCATGAAATATAATAAAAAAAATAAATAGCCCAAATCATTTCTTGATATTTGCTCTTGATTTAACTGTGTTTTAGTCAGTGGTTTTGAGATAAGTTCTTATCTTTATCCAAAGCATTCCCAAACATAAGCTCCTAAACTGAGCCACAAACGACTCTTGACTCTCTACAAGCAGCACAGGCTCACCATCTCTGCTCATCATCAGAGCGGGTATCAGCGAGGGACTGGACTGATTAGCGTAGCAATAGTCCTTCGCAGTGGCAGCATTACAAACGCTGATATTTTCACAGTACATCCACGTTCTACCGCAAACCTTAATTAGACTGAGAAGTAAACAAAAGCACGTGGCCCAGCGCACGGCGCCACCATATCTCGCCGCTACATTCACTTCTATCCAAACCATCTCCAAATGATTGAGCCACTCGTTTTTGTTTTACCAACCAAGGGGCTCTCCTCATTGAAGTAAATATAAGGCACTCCTCCGCACGCTTCACAGACATTGTTGCTTTCTTCATGTTTGTTGAAGAGTGCCGGCTGCCCCTCCCCCTCTCCGCATGAAAGACGAGGGGCGGGGCCGGGGCGCTGGGAGCAGTGCAGAGCTCCGCTCAGCGGCGTGCCTGAAGCAAGTATTACAGCGCAAATTTGGACTATATCGATATATACGATATGGTCTAATTCCATATCTCTTTTTAAAATATATCGACATATCGCCCAGCCCTACTTTGTAGCGCCACCTTTTGCTGCGATTACAGTTTTGCACATTGAGAGACATATTTGCCCATTCCTCCTTGCAAAGCAGCTCAAGCTCAGTGAAGTTGGATGGACAGCGTTTGTGAACAGCAGTTTTAAGTTCTTTCCACAGATTCTCCATTGGATTCAGGTCTGGACTTTGACTTGGCCATTCTAACTTCTGGATATGTTTATTTGTGAACCACTCTATTGTTTAGTTTAGTTTAGTTTATTTGTTTATTTGAGCAATACACATTGTGCTCAAAAGGAGTGGGCTGAAGCAAAAAGCTTATGAGCCCCCACCCCCAAGTGCAATAAATAAAAAAAGAACATTTCAAAACATTTCAAGCAGCTACATTCATACAGACCAACTTACATCAAACAACAAAAAATATATTAACTGTTTATATAATTAATTGGAACAACGCACAGCTACAACAACAATCTAGTTTCATATACGATGTCTAATACAAAGCAAGTCAAAAAAAATGTGTTACTTAATATATTGCTTGCAGATTTTTACCCGTGATTACAGAGTTACTTTTTATGGTATAAAGGTACATTAATAGATATTATAATCTGAGATCTTGATACTTTCCAGTTGTCATTACCATTCTCAGTATAATTTTAATTTGGGTTTAATTATCATCATGATTATTATATAATTTATTTAATTGAGTTATATGTGAAGTATGATGAAAGCCCTGCACAGTGTGGTGCATTAAAAAGCCAGAGAGTGAGCCAGTTGAAGAGGGCAGTAACTCCCCTTCAACAAACCCCCACACAGCTGCCCTAACAGCTGATTTGTAGATTATGTTCCTATGCTGAGTGGTGCATTAACAGACAAGGTTTTGAGCCCGTTGGGAGGATTCCTCTCAACAGATCCATAACCTGCCAACCCTAATTCTCCATTTGTGAATTTGAGCAATAGAATGACAACCGTTCCAAGCAGCAACACTCTTCCTTGAATATAGAGGAAAAATACACATAATTGATCCTACTGCTCCCCCTAGTGGCAACACATTTCTTCTTGTCTGTACATTTCAAAAGTCTTGTTTGTATTTATATTTGAACAGGTTGAGGTTTGGACATCGTTTCAATTCCATCTCCAGTTTATTCCACAATTGTACACCATTAACTGTTGGACTAAAACTTTCAAAGTTGTGCTATGTTTCTGAATCCTAAAGTTTAATTCATCACGTAATTCATAACGACCAGTACGTTCTTGGAACCTTCTTTGTATTTGGCTTGGTAACAATTTATACCTTGCTTTGAATAACATTTGTACAGTTTGGAACTCGACAATGTCACAAAACTTCATGATCTTTGATTTTAAAAATAATGAGTTTGTGTGGTCCAAAAACCCAACTTTATGAATTACTCGGATAGCTCTTTTTTGCAACAATACTATTGGTTTAACTGTGTTTTATAAGTACTACCCCAAACCACAGTAAAATAATATAAGTAGGGCAAAATCAGAGAACAGTATAAGGTATGTAGAGCTTTGATGTTTAAAATGTGCTTTGCTTTTGCAATTACTGAAATGCTTCTAGAAATTTTCGTAGATATATATTTAATGTGAGATTTCCAAGTAATTCTGTCATCAATAATCACACCAAGGAATTTGATTTCATGGACTCGCTCGATAACAACACCCTCTATCTGAATTGCTTCCTGAGCATTGCAATTACAGTTGCCAAATATCATCATTTTGCTTTTACTCAGGTTTAGAGATAATTTATTTTGTTTGAACCACTTGTTGACACTTTTGAGTTCCAAGTTAACAACCCGACACAGCTGTTGCAAGTCGTCTCCTGATGCAAAAATATTTGTATCGTCAGCAAACAAGATAAATTTAAGTACTTCAGATGTGTTACAAATATCATTAATATACATATTAAACAATTTTGGGCCCAGAATAGAACCTTGAGGTAAACCACAGACAATTTGTCGACAACTCGACTGATAATCACCGATTTTCACACATTGTTTTCTATTTTTTAAGTAACTGGTAACCCACTGTAGAGCTACCCCCCTAATCCCATAATGTTCTAGTTTATTAATTAATATATCATAGTTTATTGTATCAAACGCTTTACTCAGGTCAATAAATAATCCGATTGCATATTTCTTGTCATCTACAGCATTAGTTATTTCTTCAGTTATATCAAAGAGCGCGTGTGAGGTTGAGTGATTGTTCCTAAAACCAAACTGATTGTCCGAGAGTAAATTACACTTTTCGATAAAGCTGTCGAGTCTAGAGTTAAAAACCTTTTCTAAGATTTTAGAGAATTGCGGTAAAAGGGAAACAGGCCTATAGTTTGTAAAGAGATGTTTATCTCCTGCTTTGAACAGAGGAATCACTTTTGCTACTTTCATACTATCAGGAAAAGTTCCAGTTTGCAACGATAAGTTACAGATGTAAGTTAACGGCTTAGAGATACTTTCAATAACAGTTTTTAAAGTTTTCATGTCCATGTCATGGTAATCGGTCGAAGTTTTATTTTTACACCCTTTAACAATGTCCAGTATCTCCTTTTCCTCCACAGGTTTGAGGAACAGGGACATAGGATTTGCTTCTATCAGATCACAATTATAATTCTCAACGTTTGCAATTTTTGCAGCAAGGTTCGGTCCAACATCTACAAAGAATGTATTAAATGTTTCGAAGACTTCATTCATATTATTTAACGTGTTATCCTCATCTTTGAAATATTTTGGATAATTAATCGTTCTTGGTTTGTTTCTAATTATACTATTTAAGATATTCCATAAACCTTTAATATTATTCTTATTACTATCCAACATTTTGTATACATATTGTAGATTTTGCTTTATGTTTTGGATCATTGTCTTGTTGGAAGACAAATCTCCGTCCCAGTCTCAGGTCTCCATCAGGTTTTCTTCCAGAATGGTCCTGTATTTGGCTCCATCCATCTTCCCATCAATTTGAACCATCTTCCCTGTCCCTGCTGAAGAAAAGCAGGCCTAAACCATGATGCTGCCACCACCATGTTTGACAGTGGGGATGGTGTGTTCAGGGTGAGGAGCTGTGTTGCTTTTACGCCAAACATAACGTTTTGCATTGTTGCCAAAAAATTTGATTTTGGTTTCATCTGACCAGAGCACCTTCTTCCACATGTTTGGTGTGTCTCCCAGGTGGCTTGTGGCAAACTTTAAAACGACACTTTTTATGATACCTTTAAGAAATGGCTTTCTTCTTGCCACTCTTCCATAAAGGCCAGAGTTGTGCAGTATACGACTGGTTGTTGTCCTATGGACAGAGTCTCCCACCTCAGCTGTACATTTCTGCAGTTCATCCAGAGTGATCATGGGCCTCTTGGCAGCATCTCTGATCAGTTTTCTCCTTGTATGAGCTGAAAGTTTAGCGGGACGGCCGGGTCTTTGTAGATTTGCAGTGGTCTGATATTCCTTCCATTTCAATATTATCGCTTGCACAGTGCTCCTTGGGATGTTTAAAGCTTGGGAAATCTTTTTGTATCCAAATCCGGCTTTAAACTTCTCCACAACAGTATCTCGGACCTGCCTGGTGTGTTCCTTGTTCTTTATGATGCTCTCTGCGCTCTAAACTGACCTCTGAGACTATCACAGAGCAGGTGCATTTATACGGAGACTAGTTTACACATAGGTGGATTCTATTTATCATCATTAGTCATTTAGGTCAACATTGGATCATTCAGAGATCCTCACTGCTGCACTGAAAGTAAAGGGGCTGAATAATTTTGCACGCCCAGTTTTTCAGTTGTTTGTTAAAAATGTTTGAAATATCCAATAAATTTCGTTTCACTTCATGATTGTGTCCCACTTGTTGTTGGTTCTTCACAAAAAATTACAGTTTTATATCTTTATGTTTGAAGCCTGAAATGTGGCAAAAGGTCGAAAAGTTCAAGGGGGCCGAATACTTTTGCAAGGCACTGTAAGTGCAAATAGACATATGCACAGGTGATGGCTTAACAAAGATCCAACCAGGACAAAAACGCACAGTATGTCCATGAACACATGTTGCTTTATGAAGTTGTAACGTAACAAAAAAAATACTGTATATATATATCAAAGCCGTATGCAGGAGGGATCAGGGGGTTAAAACATTTGCCGCTGAGCCAAATGGTGAAGAAGGCCGTGTATTAAACCCATGTGTCCTAACAGTGACGCTGCATCTTTCTGTATCACGGACGGACAATGAACGGAATTGACCGCAGATTAAAACGTTTATGAATGTTAAAAAAACATCACTAGTATAATAGCGTCTTTCACAGTAGCTAAAAACAGATGGCTGCAAAGCATCATGGGTTGTAGAGCTTGCCAAACAAGCGCTCATTTTGCATGGGAGTCTATGGCCTGAGTCGCCTCAATAGTCAGTCTTCGAAAGTTTTCTGCTACAAAACATGTTCAAACGCCAAGGAACTAAGCACTATACAGTAGGCAGGGGCATGCGCCTTAGTTTGGCTATAGCGGTCCACCGTTAAGTTGAACGAAGAAGAAGAAAAAGTAGCAGCTAAAGCACTGCTGTTGGGGCTTGTGCAAATCTAGATATCCAAACCGGTTGCCGGAGGAAACATTTTCTATCCCATTTTTAAAGCCTGTGACCACACGACACAATTGGAAAGAGAATGGGTCAAACAAAAGACGGACAAGGCGTGTGGAGTAATCGAGGCAGTAACAACGATGTAAACGAAAGGCCCCAGCTGAATGTGTCGACCAAACAGCATGGCCACCCAAACAAAGGGTCAAAAAGGCTTTTAACAGATCTAAGCCACGGAGAAGGCTCATTATTACAAGATCCTGCAGCTCTGATAAGTGACAACAAAATAGTGTATGAGAGCACGTCACCTGAATGTAAGTCAGCACACACACGCGCACGTTTGTCTAGCTTTGTGACGTCAAGTGTAGATTATGACACAATGTAATTTTTTAAATATTTTTTAAAAACTTTTCATTTTTAATGTATTGTTGAAGGGTAATCAGTATATGACAGAATGCTTTTGGAATCAGACAGCTGCATAACGAAATAGAAAAGAGACCTGAACACTTATGCTGACTGTAGAAGGGACCAGTGGTGCAGAGGGCTAAACAATTGGCTATAAACTGAAGGGTAGCCAGTTCAATTACCGAGCTGCTGCTGTAACTCAAGGTAACAAAAGATTTAAAGCGTTGACCGCAAACCATCCTGCAACTGTTCCGATCTGTAAATAAACAACATAGCAAAACGAAGACCATAAAAAACACTGAATTTTTCATCCGAGAGACGGAGCATGACCACTCCGTGTAGCGATAACGAGTCTTATGCAACACATTCTGAGTGTACACATGTAGCTGGACTGAGCCACTGCTTGCCTCTGTGAAACTGCCATCCATCATCAAGTACAAAGAGAATGAGAGGAAGAAAGAATGAAGCAAATTCCTAGAAAAGAGCGCGACAGGGCTGTGAGTGCGCAGTGCTGAAGTGTTCAAATGGAAGGCAGAGGGAGAACTAAAGAGGCGGGGGCAGATGATATTACTACGAATCACACGGTTTCTTGAGAAATCTTAGAAAGCATTTATATGGAATTGAGAATTAACAATGGTTGGTTGGTTATCGCTCGGCAAACGACAAAGCCCATGTCAATGCGTAATCATTTAGTTCCATTTTACTGAAAGAGAAAATTCCTTGAGATATATTAATGACCTTGCTCCTCTAAGGTCCATAACATTACATGTGGTGTGCCCCAGGGTTCGATTTTAGGCCCAGTGCTTTTTAACCTGTATATGCTCCCTCTTGGTGCTGTCATCAGGAGACATGGAGTCAACTTTCATAGTTACGCTGATGATACACAGTTGTACATCTCCATGTCTCCTGATGACACCAGGCCAATGGATGCACTTTTTAGCTGCATTTTAGATATCAAATCCTGGATGGCAAAAAACTTTCTCCAGCTTAACCAGGACAAAACTGAAGTTTTAGTCATCAGTCCTAAGGCCCAGAGAGAGAAACTTTTACCCAAACTATAGTCATTGTCTTTTAATCCTTCCTCACAGGTGAAGAACCTGGGTGTGATTTTTGACTCTGAGCTGACTTTAATTCCACACATTAAGAATATCACAAAAATAGGTTTTTACCATCTAAAGAACATAGCCAGAGTCCGCCCCATTCTCTCTCGGGCCAACACGGAGACGCTAATGCATGCTTTAATCACCAGTCGTATCGACTACTGTAATGCCCTGCTTTCTGGTCTTCCCAAAAAGAGTATCTCAGGTTTACAACTTTTACAAAATTCAGCAGCTCGTGTCCTGACGAAGACCAGGAGGCGGGACCACATTACACCCGTTTTAGAGTCGCTGCATTGGCTCCCTGTGTGTTTCAAGTTCTTTAAATGTTTTTTAAATGTCTTAATGGTCTTGGTCCTTCTTATCTTTCAGAACTGCTTTTACCTTATGAACCTTCACAGCCCCTTTGCTCCTCCGGCGGGGGTCTCCTAGTTATTCCTAAAGTCAACAGAAAGAATCATGGCGAGGCGTCTTTCCAATATTATGGCCCTCGCCTCTGGAACGACCTGAGGAGGAGCTCAGGACCGCAGAGAATGTTCATGTTTTTAAGAGCAGGCTCAAGACCCACCTTTTTGCGCATGCACCTGTTTGTCTGTTTGTTATCTGTAAAGCACTTTGTGATACCTTTCGGTATGAAAAGCGCTTTATAAATAAAGTTTGATTTGATTTGAAGAGAAATGTGAGACTTAGACGTGTTCGATTTTGAGATTTTTGCCTAGAACGGCAAGTTTACAACTGCACAACTAATCGCAACCAAATCAAGACTGCAATGGCCGCAATTAGCTAATCGCAAAGGTTCATTGTAAACCCTGCATGCAGGTAAAAAAAAAAAACATGACAAAAACTGAGAACCTATTTCTAACAAAGCTAAGTAAAAACCTAGCTTAAACAAACATAGCTAAGTTTAACCTTAGCAAAGAATTATACACATTAGGCTTAAAGTGATTGTAAGATTAAATGTTTTATGAAATGTATTGATTTGATTTCCTGCAATTATGCAATTTGACGTAAAGTAAGTACTATTAAATTACATATTTTTTTATAGTCCCTCCCTTTGCTGATCTCAGCAACCAATCAGAATCCCCGGTGCAATCACTTTGACCAATGAGATGAGCTTTTCCAGTGAACTGGACTGGGATGTCAGGTCCTCTCCCCCTGGAGCCTGGTTGTTCACTTTTTGTTTGTAATTTTGTTCTCTCTCCTCATTTTGCAAACTTTTATCACTTAAAATCTAGTGTTTTCTCTGTTTTTTTTTGCAGAATAGTTTTTTAGTTTAAAGTGTTATTCTGACAAAGCAATTTCCTCTCCAAACAACTAAATATCTTGATTCCACATAGTGTCATAATGTACATGTGGATTGATCTAACCCATAAACGGATCTGTTCTGCGCAATTTTGCGCTCAAAATGTGTTCCTGACGGTGCCATGGATTTGTTAGCACGAGGTTAAAAGTGAAAGCTTGTGTCATTGCCACTACTGCTGAGGGCACTCCAGGCTAATTCAAAACCCTCACCAGCCCACTCTCAGACTCGTTACCGTCTTTTCTTAACATTCAAATTTTAAAAGCATAAAGAATGTTTTGAAGGGGTATGTGTACTACAGTTTACAGAGTCAAATAACCAAATGTGCCATAGTAGCTCAATTTACCGCTCTCTCACAATGAACCCAATCTCAACCTCGTATCCACAACAAGCTAAAACAACTTCCCCCATATCCGCCCTAACAGAGCGGTGACAGCGGTGAGCAAGAGGCCCCAGTACGTGGCTGACTTCTACACGATTTCCCACGGCTTACTGTACCGCGAATGATAATGAAAAATATTATTGCTGACATCACCTGGTCTCCAAGATTCAGCGCGTAACAAACAGGGGTGAGATCTGAGAGCAGTTTAGGGTACGGGCGGTTTTTGTAGGTGTACCGTGAAATCTATCACACGGGCTGCAAGAGCAAACGCTTATGCTAGCCACATCTGTGAGGCCCGCGCGCCGGAGTCAACACCGAAGAGGACACGGATTTGTCAAAGTAAGCGGACTGTATACGTTTTTACATTGACAAGTAGCAAGTCAGTGTTACTGGCAGCGAGGAGCTAAAGTGCAGATGTGTGAGTGTGGATCAGAGGGAAGGAGTTGTGGGAAAAACGCTGATCTCAAATTCCCGTTTAGGATTTTAGTATCTGTTTTCGTTAAGTGTAACACATTGATTTAGTACAGTGCCTTGCGAAAGTATTCGGCCCCTTTGAACTTTTTGACCTTTTGCCACATTTCAGGCTTCAAACATAAAGATATAAAACTGTATTTTTTTGTGAAGAACCAACAACAAGTGGGACACAATCATGAAGTGAAACGAAATGTATTGGATATTTCAAACATTTTTAACAAATAAACAACTGAAAAATTGGGCGTGCAAAATTATTCAGCCCCCTGAAGTTAATACTTTGTAGCTCCACCTTTTGCTGCGATTACTGCTGTAAGTCCTTGGGGTTTGTCTCTATCAGTTTTGCACATTGAGAGACTGAAATATTTGCCCATTCCTCCTTGCAAAACAGCTCAAGCTCAGTGAAGTTGGATGGACAGCGTTTGTGAACAGCAGTTTTCAGTTCTTTCCACAGATTCTCGATTGGATTCAGGTCTGGACTTTGACTTGGCCATTCTAACACCTGGATATGTTTATTTGTGAACCACTCGATTGTAGATTTTGCTTAATTTTGGGTGGCTTGTGGCAAACTTTAAACGACACTTTTTATGGATATCTTTAAGAAATGGCTTTCTTCTTGCCACTCTTCCATAAAGGCCAGAGTTGTGCAGTATACGACTGATTGTTGTCCTATGGACAGAGTCTCCCACCTCAGCTGTACATTTCTGCAGTTCATCCAGAGTGATCATGGGCCTCTTGGCAGCATCTCTGATCAGTTTTCTCCTTGTAAGAGCTGAAAGTTTAGAGGGACGGCCGGGTCTTTGTAGATTTGCAATGGTCTGATACTCCTTCCATTTCAATATTATTGCTTGCACAGTGCTCCTTGGGATGTTTAAAGCTTGGGAAATCTTGTATCCAAATCCGGCTTTAAACTTCTCCACAACAGTATCTTGGACCTGCCTGGTGTGTTCCTTGTTTTTCATGATGCTCTCTGCGCTTTAAACTGACCTCTGAGACTATCACAGAGCAGGTGCATTTATACGGAGACTTGTTTACACACAAGTGGATTCTATTTATCATCATTAGTCATTTAGGTCAACATTGGATCATTCAGAGATCCTCACTGAACTTCTGGAGAGAGTTTGCTGCACTGAAAGTAAAGGGGCTGAATAATTTTGCACGCCCAATTTTTCAGTTGTTTATTTGTTAAAAATGTTTGAAATATCCAATAAATTTCGTTTCACTTCATGATTGTGTCACACTTGTTGTTGGTTCTTCACAAAAAATTACAGTTTTATTTCTTTATGTTTGAAGCCCGAAATGTGGCAAAAGGTCGAAATGTTCAAGGGGGCCGAATACTTTCGCAAGGCACTGTAGGTGATGACGATGTTTGGATGAAGCGGTGTGGTCTACCGGAAAGGTTGCGATGCAAAGAAATAAAATGCAAGCGCAATTGTCAGAATGTTGAGACTGCACAGTGGATTTCATTAGATTTTTTTTATTTGATTCGATTTATTTGAGCTATTATTTACAATGAGTTATTATTTACATCATTACATTTACATTATCACAAAAAAAAACAAGAACATTAAAATAGATAACTCAAAAGGAGTAGGCCGAAGCAAGAAAGTGCCTACCCCAATTTCAAAATAAAATTATTGATTGGCAGCATTGATAATTCGAAGCTTTTACATGTCAAAATAAATCTGATGAGACTTACAAGACAACTTACATGTATGAAAAACATAGAGCGAAAATAGAAATGTTTGTGATTTCTGAGTGTATTCTTAGTTTGATAGTTTTCTCTTATTTTTTTATCATTGCTTATATTACCATTCTGGTCACCATTCTATTGATTTACTTATTGTTTAAGTAGTCATAGTGTTTTAGTTATACATATATATACAGACATGTATACATATATATATATACATACACATTAGAGCAGTGGTTGTCAAACTGCAATAAAGGCACGCAGGCCTCCACTTATTGTTCTTTTCAATAAGCTTGTATTTTCAAACTGGTTTCTAACTCTTATCTTTGTATCATTTCTCTTTATTTCCATATTGCTTTATTGGTGCTTGATTATATCTGTTTATTGCTTCACACAGCGATACCCAAATTTTAAAAGCTTCTTGCCTGGAGCTTATAGCCAGTGTAATGCCTCATTTGAAAGCTACAAAACAGTTTTTGTTGGTCTTTTGTGGATTTTTTATCGCTCTTTTGTCACTTTATTATCACTGTTTTGTTGCTCTTGCAATTTTTTCACTTTTTTGTTGTATACTGTGGTCCTATCATGTTTTTGTCAAACTGTGTGTATAACGTTACAAAAGTGGCTAAAGTTTTGATCGGTATTGAGAAAACAAGTGAAATGAAAATGAGATGAACTAGGCCTGGGCGATATGGAGCAAAAGTCATATCCCGATACATTTAGGTTGAATATCGATATACGATATTTATCCCGATTATTTTTTCCGCAAAGTCAAAGCTGTGAAATGAAATGTTAAGTCAATGTCAAAAACGAGTAGTTTTATTGAAAACTCACTATAAAATGTAATCATAAACACAATATATCTTAAATAACGATATATCGCCCAGCCCTATGATGAACAGGAATCTCATAATCGATACAGCTGTACTACTTGAATATAGATGGCCAACGATTTTGAGAATGACATATTTCCTTCTTCACAGGGCCAGCTAGACTTTGAGATGATAATAAACACAAGGATTAGTAACTTATTCAGGTCAATAAACCTGAATATGTGTCATTTTATGGCAACACAGCAGCTCTTTATTTCCGTCGTGCTATTTTGTGGGTGAACGCTCTCCCGCTATTACCTGTCTGTCAACATCAACATAAAATAACATATATTTCCTTCACTTGATTGAAAAAACCTAAAACGCGTCTCCCTTTTGCCAATTGAATCTCCAATTATACCCCACTCCACATCACAACTGTTATTGAGCCTGTTTCCCGAGCCATGTGCCATTGATGTTATGTGGGGGCAGCCTCATGAGAGGACATCTCATCAGTAAGGACAGAAAAAAAAGACGGCAGGGCTGTCATGATACTTAGTAAATCTACTTATCGTTCAATAAATGACAGGCAAACTATACATTTTTGGCCTCAATATTTACCTTCTTCACATTTATTTGCAGTGTAATATTTTATTTTTTAGTTTATTACTTTATTTAAGCAGTAAACATTCTGCTCAAAAGGAGTGGGCTGAAGCAAGAGCTTATAAGCGCCCACCCCCAAAACCATTACAACATTTACAAGAGTGCATTTACATAAAAACATTACATGACAGAAACTCATGTACTGTCTACATTCCCAGTCGCATGCACGAACTCTGCAGCATGCACACCCGTTTATAAAATAACTTTATCCTATTGCAATTACATTATCAATCATACAATTAGCAGCATCATATTTTGATTTTCCTCATTGTCAAAAGAGAACCAGTTACACTTCAAAGCGGCTATTTTAACACAGACGAAATTACAAAGCATTGTTTGAAATGTTCATATAGATAACAGAAACGAAGCACAACTACAGCAACTGTCTCGTTTCATGTACGCTGTCTAGTACAGCGTACATGAAAGTACAACAAGTAACAAAAAGCAACCCGTAATATAATATATTTCAACATGTTACCAATGCCAAACTTTGGTAACATTACTGAAAGTCACTATTTTTATGTTATAATGTTTTATGTTTCCCAAAATTAAGTTGTGTCTCATTGTATTTCATGTTCATCGTTGGATATTTTAAGATGAAGTACTTTCTGAATAGAGCTGTACTGTCTTTTTTAAGCTTTAGACCAGGAGTGCCCAAAGTGGGGCCCAAACAATTCCATTGGCCGGCCAGAGAGTGACCTACTTTAGCGCCGCATCTGGTCAATACCAACTCTCTCCTATTCATTCTCAATGGTAAATATGGATGCAGTACACTTTTTGGCCACCAGGGTGAAATTGGGGGCGCTATTGCACTCGTTTCGCAAAGTTAAGGGAACACAGTTGTGGTGTCTTGGTGTTTATCAATCACAGAGAGTTGTAGCATCAACTTTCACAGTTTTCCAACTTTTATTGTAAAGGTTGTTGACATCAACAAAGGCACATGTTAAAAATGGACTTATAAAAGAATTGATGTCGAACTGACACTTTCAAAATGATCTAATATGATATAATATGATTTCTTTGAGTTACTAAATGAATGAGGTAAAGTCACTGTAGGTGCTGTAGATACAGGTGTTGCTGTTTGTACATTTTGCGACCCACAGGCACTTTTTCATTTTGGCCCGCAGAGACAAAAAGTTTGGGCACTTTATAGGGAGCGGCGGCACAGCTCAACAAAGCGCTGGAAAACGAAATCAACTAAACAGATTTTCATCTCATATCTCCTCTGGAACTGTATCATCTTACAAACAAAAAACATACGTAAAAGTGTACTAAAAATGTACACTTTCACCTTCATTTGCTTCTTGGACACAAAGGACACAAACACTGAGCCCGTCCTTCTTCACAGTAATGGTAAACATCCTTATCTAGCACATTCTCTCTGATGGCTCTCTGATATACTGTGCTCTACAAATACGCTTAGCACTTGGACTGTTTAAACTATGGGCTCTGCTGTTTGTGTAGGTCATGCAGCACATCTTGTATGGGACACGTTGTCCTTATTGGTGCAAGACATTGGAGAAACGTGAGGACCTTAGGTATACTACACCAGCGCGCAAGTCAAACAACAACTTCACGCCTGGCCTGAAAACGGATTAGTTTTGAATGGTGGTTGATATGACTCACTCAACTTAGTACAGTACATGAAATACAAACTATATCACCGTACAAATGTGCGCCACTCAGAGCACCAGTGCACACAATAAACAACGTAATACAGAAACTTCAGAATAAATAACTATACACAAAGTTAACATAACAACCAGACTGGCATGTGGAAGTGGCCCAACTACAGCACGTGCAGGGGTGGCTTCAAGGAAAAAAGAATTGGTACCACTGATCAATAGTTCTCTTGTTATAACAACAACAACAAAAAGGTCTAAAGATGAATGTCAAATTGTATTTACATTAGGAAAATGATTACAGTCCTAATTCACTCTAACCTGACAGACCAAGTGACTCATGGAGACGACATGTTCTTTTCACAGCCCAATTAGACGCTTGACAGCAGAAACAAAACGTACCGTTAAAACCAGAGGCACATCAATTTAGTAAAATATACAACACCCTTTAATTAAACAGGAGGGATATGCCATAGCTATTACCTTTCACAAACAAAGACTATGACGCTATTCACCTTTTTGCATGTTTACAAACAACACTAATGGGTCCTGGGTTCGATTCCCACCTGGACGGGCCCTTCTCTGTGGAGTTTGCACGTTCTCCCCGCGTCTGCGTAGGTTTCCTCTGGGTACACCGGTTTCCACTACCACTAAAAACATGTACAATAGGCCAGGATGAATGAGAGTGTGTTTGAGAGTGCAGGAGAGGGACAACGGATGGAAATTAGTCCAAGGCGACAATCCAGCGTGATTTGCATGCATGAGTCCCACGTATGTTCATTAACATGCACTGTCCCGACCAAATGAAAAAGTCCCTTGTTTGGTCGGACTACACAGCCATTTAGACCTTTGTCCCCCATCCCATCTATTTAGATAATGCCCCACTTTTAGTAGTTAGATTTACATAGAGAATGACCAGAGGTGCAGGCCCTTCTGGCCCTACAGTACGCATCCCAAGGCTTTAGACAAAGAGCGAACCCATTTACGGTCAAAAACAGTCAGATGCTAAGCCACTGTCAGACTGGGATTTAGGTATACACTAGGGCTATTTTGCCCACTTTTTAAAAATTGTAAAGTAGGCGGACAGTGAGTGAGCGCTGTCAGAGAGTCTGTTGCTCTAAAAACGCGTTCATTAATCAATGGGGCCCTTGCAGCTGCGGGGCCCTACACAACTTGCATAGTCTCCGTATATAAGGAAAACCAGCTCAGAGAATGACACCAGTGTTTCACCACCACCAGTTTTCTAGACTCCCTTAAAGGAATTGTGCCAAAAATAAGGCCTTAAATGTCGCTAAAAATACTGTTGTTTCCATTAGGCATTAATTCTACATTTATTGACTTTTTTTATGACAAATTCACAAAAATATAAAAAGTATGGTCCAAAGCACGGCCACGGTTTGAAAGCAGCTAAAAACAAGTACAGACCCTTCAATAAAACTGCCATAGAAAACTCCTCTGAAATGGCTCAATGGCTGGGTTAGTTATAAAAGGGAGCTACACACTATGGGCCAGATCTTGTCCCTAGTGCACGAGGTGCGCAATCTTCAAGCGAACTGAGATCTTCCGAGTGGCGGATATGCACTATTCGCCTCTGCCACTTGCCAGAGGGCGTCACAAGAGGAGGTGACTGCTCTTATCGGAGCACCCCTGACGTTCATTTCCTCGTTTATATCTCGCTGCCTTGTGTTCTTCCTTAAGCCTTAGGCTCTCACAGGTCAAACTAAAAACTTTATTAACCCCATCTGAGCTAAACCATGTTTATGTCTTGAGTGAGAAAGAGTACAGCCCTCCGCTGTGGTGCGGACCAGCCGCGCTTGGCATAAACGCTGAACAAAACAAATGCACATGTTCACCCCCCACAACACTCCCTCCCTCCCCCTTCCCGGCCGCGGAGTCGATCTGGTTGAAGGAAAAAGGTGTCTCCACCCCATTTGCGCTAAGTCTGGAGTGGCAAGATCACAAAGGCTATATCCACACGAAGACAAAACGCTTATATTTTCAGAAACGTTCTTTGTAAGCACGAAGCCAGCTTAGTAAATGTGTGCGTCCACATGGGTCGACTCAGGTTTGTGAAAACGGCGTGATTCATCTGCCAGGCCTGTGTGTGGTGCTGTGACGCTAACACAGATAATAGAATAAGATATAGAGGGCGCATGCGCAGTAAACCTTTGTGGAACGTAAACAGTGAAAATTAAACGGATTACGATTTACAGGAGAGACGAGGAGGCGAGTTTATTCTTCAGATATAACAGGACTAAAGCATAAAAACCTGTCAGTGACCGGACTTTGACTGTCATTCCAAAACACAGACTGACTCGGCCGTGTTTTTCTACTTGTCACCTGTGGCTTGCGGATGACAGTGGAGCAAAGAGGAGTGGAGTAAAACCATCATAGATCCATGAGTAAAACTCATTATAAGGTCAGTAGATTATGGATAACAGACTCTGGCGCTGTGATGCCATCGTTTTAGTAAATGTTTCGGAGACGTTGTAACAACGGCACCACGTAAACGGCGTTGAGATCGTTGAGATCTTTCCACTCTGGGACCTAGTTTGGAACATTTTCGTTTACAGACCCCCAAAACGCCGGGCTCGTATTGGACAATACACTAGATTGATAAAATATCTTTGTGTTTGGTCCTCAGCTTGACTTCGTATGGACAGGGCCAAAGTGTGCTCCTACTCATCACAAAATGTTACGCTATAGTCTGCGCTTTGAGTCACAAGATCGGGCCCTATACGTTTTAAATGGTAATGGTAAATAAAAATGCCCCCCACTGATTCAAAGCCTTCAATGTGTGGAGGAAGTCACTGCTGTTGTGCCTCTGGTACATTTCCTAATCACAATCCGGCGCTGCATGGATTTCCTTCCAAAGATTATTGTTAAGCATGACAAAAGATGGATTCAACAACAAGCCAAAGGCACCTGCGCCGCTGTGAAACATCTGCCCTTGGTGACGCACAGGCTTTTCACACTCATTCTCCCCTTTGGTCAACACTCAGAGCGATCAAAGTGTCATGCAGCATGGTCTGCGAATCCTCAAGCAAAGTTTACGCTGCGTAAACTGACCAGGCCTTTAATATCGCAGTTGTTTAAAGTTGGGGGACTGACAGATTTCAGAAGAAAATGTGTTTACAAATTGCCAGAAGGGTTCCAGTAAGCCTTTGAATGGTAGAAAGGAAAGTAATAATCAAGTAGGAATGCATTAATGACTGTCTGGGATTGTAAAGTTTAAAAGTGTGAGTTTCATAGTTGTTAGGATTAGGAATCTTTAGGCAGGAATAAAAAGTGTAATAGTCATGAGTAAAATAGTACTTAGTTGGGGGATACTGGCTAAAAGTTCTGAAGCTTTCAAATGAGGAATGTTCAAATTTTGTAAAACTTGTCCTTGTTCTCCTCATATGCACTTTACGTCAACTCAACTTCAGTTGTAGTGCTGTTATTAAACCTCTAAGTGCTCATCCATGGAGTTAAAAAACCCAGAAACATATCAATAAAGCCACTTAGATCCAACAAACTGGGTACAGACTGTATGTTATGCCTGACTAGGGATGTCAAGATTAACCGGTTTTACGTTTACCACGATTATAAAAGGACGCGGTAGGTTATCCGTAAGAATTTCAGAAGCCACGGTTTACCGCGGAAATTTTTCACGCTGACGTACGAGCCGCTGCACGCCATAAACAGCGCAAACTCACCGGTAGTTGAGCAAGTCAGAAGGACGCTCTCCTCTAGCGTTGAATCCACCCAAAAACGATTAAAGTCAGCAGAGTGGGACCTCTTTAGGATCCAAAAGATGACCGAGGCGTTGCTGTTGTTGATGGACATCCGTTACGCAAACCCTGTCGTCAGAAAGTTGCAGCAAAAGGCGCTGATATCGGCTACGTCGGATATAAACATCATCTTGGAGATAATCCTTCGCTGTGAATGTCCAGGTCAAGGTAACAAACTGCATAATTCCCAAAAAAGTCCAAATGTTCGTAAACAACTGCCGCCACAACTGGCTCAGGATGTAACAAAAGGCTAACGCGCTCCGCTCTGCTTCAGCGGAACAGAAGGAAAGTGAAACTGCACAGATGTGGAAATGAGCTGTTCAAAAGAGTCTCCTAGGTCACTTTGTAAACACGTTTCATTCTCTGTTCATCAAAACATCTGACAAATAATTAAGCCACAGCATAACTTTTGAGAACATAAAACCTAGCCTAGCTTGGCCGAACAACATAATAGTAAAATAATTATGGTCATTATAAAGTAGTAAAGTTGACATTGTTTTGTATTTAAAGCATTTTTTTATTTTCAGAAGTTCAAGTATTTAGATCCTGACACCTGACAGCCAGCGGCCTGACCAATGGCTGCTGACTGCTCTGCTTTGCGACGACGACACTGGAGGCCGCCATTGCTCCGCCATTTCTGTAGTACCATTGCACTTTAGACACGTTAAAAACAACTTTAATGCCCGGTGCCTAATTTTTAACTTTCTACAGTTAGATATTCCTCCTGTGATCACGCTGGGTTAGACACAATCAGAAGCACCGGGTTGGTTGTTGTAGGATAATTTTTAGAAATGTCGTACTTAACGAGGGTCGGACTGTTAGCATTGGAGCTGCGCGAGCTACACGTCACGCAAGGGCCGAGTCTACAGTGAAGATCCCGCCCATATGCCCTTATTAGGAACATGCATAAGGGCGGGGAGGAGGAGTCTGTAAATCTGCCATAATTTCCCCCTCGATCGTGGTCATTGTGGTAAACGGGGAGGAGTGAGGAATGACGGTCTATTAATAATAATGCCTGACCAGTAACGGGACTAACAGAAGTTACATTTGCATTCTCTTACCACATGTGAGCACTTTATTTCCTCATTTGTACTATACCCAACCCGTTCTTGTAAAATAGGGCCTATTTTGGTATCAAATTTGGCAAACTCATTTACGGCAGCATACTTTGTGGTGAGTTTTTGATTGCTTGTATTTTCATTTACAAGGAGGGAGGGGGGAAAAAACCTTGTTATTCATTGTGATGACCTTTTTTTCTTTGTAGTTACGTAAACAGTTCCCGTCAAAGAAACCCAAACCACCAATAGCCCCGAGATATGGCCATGGAAACCTCAAACTGAACCCGTTTAGATATTGTTACGACTTTGAGTATACCAAAGAATCCATCAAATGTTCATGACATATTCGTTGTCTGCCCCCGGGGACTAGCAGCTGCAGCAGAGGTCAATACAGTGTCCTGTTGTTGAAGGAAATAACTGGGACACATCAACAGATAAACAAATGGCGCTTCAATAATTTCCTCCCAGCTCCAGTCATCAATTTGCATGTATATCAAAATGCTTTGTTAAATCAAAATGAAAGTTGGCCATGTAGTTTTGTAATGTTTCCATAGATATGGTGCAGCAAAATACGGATTCAGATCTTCCTTATAGTATATAGCTACAGCATGAGAAAAATTAGGGGAAACTAACTCTTCAGTCCCGCCATCAGGGAGAAGCCTGGGGAGTCTCGATCCGTGCCAGGTCCAGCTGACTTTACATGTGGTAGAATGGATAATAAAGCTAACTGGACTGAACTTGTTGTTTAGTTTTTCTGGATCAAATTGACCAGAGAAACATTTTACAGCTTCAGTGTATAATCATTTACCTCCAAAACTGCTGACTCTATCTAGCATTTGTGCATTAAAAAAAAAGAAAAGAAAAACAACACTCAAATTTTAAGATCCTATAAATGTCTTTGATTCTCAGACACACATTTGGGGTTTTGTTCGTTAGGTTCGGGAAGATGTTGGGACTGGGCTCTTCCGGGCCACTTCCCTTGGGGCCTCATTTATCAAACTGTGCGTGAGACTCTGACTTTGAAAGTGCGTAGGAAAGTAACGCGAAAAAGCCGCAGTGCCGGTACGTAAAGACGGCCTCGTGTCTGAAGGGCATGTGACCTGAGCTTTGGACCTAAACCCAGTTGGTCAGACTTATGTCCAGCGATGAGTCAATTAAAGCACATTTCTGCTTCCCGTTTAAAAGGCTTCAGTGCCAGTACGCATACGTGCACGGGTACGAGCGTGCACGTATATGCAACAAGTCATATATGTTTTTCACAAATATCGTGGCAAGTTGCTCATTTAATTCTAATCTTTGTCATTTCTGATGAAAATAAAGTTCAAATTAACTATTTCAAAAGTAACCAAACATGACTTCCTCAAACTGGCTTCCCCTCGCAATGTGTCATGTTCAGTTTGTTTTCTATAAATACCACCATTGGCGCAGAGGAGCGGCAAAGCAAAGTTTTGGCCTCATTTTGTGCGCAGCAAGCTTGATAAATGAGGCCCCTGGTCTTTCCATCGCTGACGGTCCAACCTGCAGGACACTGCTGGATCTTTTTGTCTTTCACCACACCGGTTCTACCAGAGTTCCCCACAGAGTTAAAAAGGCTATTTACATAATTGCGGTCAAAGTCTGAAATCGAGCTGCTCTTTAGGGCCGTCCGGAGTGTTTGCTCCGGGTCATCTCCTAAAGGCAGCTTCTGAAAGTCCCTGTATACCGCCCTCCTATTGAGAAACACTGCGTTCACTCCAGTGGAAAGTGGTGAATGAGGCTGTGGCTCTGAACAGACATGTGGCCCACTTTGACCCCGGGGAGAATAGCAACAGTGCCTTTTGCCCTGAGGAGGAACCATTGGAACATTTGTGGCCATCCTGGCTCCTGGCTCGCTCCCATCTTCACTGGGCGCTAAACTAAATAAGCCTCCTTTTTACAAGGGAACTGATCTTTGGCTCAAAGTTCTCGTGGGCTCAATGAAGAGTGGGGACCCTAACGAACTGTCTTGTGGGCCAAGCAAGGCTCAGCATCTGGATCACGCGCAGGAACCCGATGCGATGCTCACGATGTACCGACCCAGAGTTGGTACATACATGCTGATATGAGGCTGGTGGGAGTGCTCCACTCAGAGTGGAGCACCTCTATAGTACTTTGGTGGGGGGACTGGAGGACTTTGACAGTGTGGGGTCTTGTGTATGTAGTCAGGGAAGGAAGCCTGGTTCTTAATTTTTAACTGCTTTTATGTGTTATTTTATTGATTTATTGCTCATGCTGTCCTAAATGTCTTCTGGTGTTCTGGTGATTTTACTAACATTGGGTAAATGTCATCTCAGTAAACATTTTGGTAAAGTCAAAGTCACATTGGATCCTATCCTGCAATGCCACACGATCCTTTTAAGGGGTCCCAGAGATGTTGTAACATCTAGTTGTTTTGACCCGCAGCCACGTCAACAACAAGCATTCACCTGGCAGCACACGCTTTGTAAAACAAGGAAAACTGATTCTAGCTGCGATAGCCTCTTCCTGTCAGTTATGTAAACACTTCTCGTCATGGAAACTCAAAACTTTGAAAAGCTTAGCATAAACATCACGCAAATAGGTGCTACTAAAGACCAGCTACTTTATAACAGGTGTGGTCAGAAAGGTATTAAATTCATCCTTTCTTTTGGCAATATTCTGATGTCACACAATACGTTTATGCAACAAAGTATCTCCCAAATTCTCTTATGACAGGTTTGCCGTCACTTTTAAAACATGATCTTTCGGGTCAGCCATTGCCGGGATTAATAAATACAACCGAGAGTGGGAAGTAGTAGTAAAAGAGGGCATGGGTAACGCTAGACTCCGACTGACCGAAACATTTTCAGACACTTTATCTGGCAACTCTCTGAGCCAAGAAATGCGTCTCTTAATAAAACAACAAGGTGGGGAGATGGGGGGTTGTGTTGCCTTGGCTGGATTCTATTGACAAAAGGAGGGGAGTGATCGCTGGTGGTATTTTGCGGACGTGCACGCTTGAAGGGTGACAGGAGAGGCGGGCAGAGATGCTGGTGAGATTCCGTATCGGTGACATTTTAGATTATGTTTGGCTCACCGGTCTCCAGAGGCCATATCGAAAACATTCACTCATTAACGCCAGACCGCTCATCATGCAAACAGTGATTATAGTTACGCCGCGTGACTCCTGATTCATAATTTATACAGTGTGGTTCAAATACACTTTTAATATACTGAAACAATAAAGTAACCTTAACCTTAATAAGAACCCCGTTTGCCTCCTCTTTTAATAAAGTCATCATGAATGGTCCAGAACCATGATCTGAACAGACGGGTTGCTACTTGTACCTCGCATGAGAGCATGGGTGACCCCTTTGGAACGTCTTTATTTGGTCTTTGCGTCAGTGAGAAGTCCCAAACAGGTGCACTGCGCCGGATCATCTACAGCTAAAGGAGTCTCTGGATTTAGCAGGTCACGTGACTAACCCAGTATTAGATATGACTAAATAAAAGCTAGTGTTGCTGAAGTAGGTTAAACAGTGAATAGTTACCCAGGAAGAGATCTTCTACACAACTTTAGCGCAATCTATAATACAGCCGGACAACAAGTGCAGGGAAGTCGGTCACATGTGGCTGGTTACGACAGGAAGGACATCTGACATACCGTAACTCTCTGCCACATCTTCATGCACATTACACACACCTGGAAGTACTGCTTATATTCACAGTAGTTAAGAAGTACTACAGTCATCATAAGGAATTAGAGCTGCACAGTATATTGCCAAAATAATATTAAGGATGCATTACGCAACCTTTTATGTGAAAAAAAAACTTGATATTTGTGTCTAATTGACCTTTTTGTAACCCAATGGCTGTACGAGTGGTTTTCGTGGCGCCAAAAGTCGCATAATGCACCTTTAATGCAACTTTATGTGAAACAATATCCATAGCGTAAGAAGCTAAATCACTGAGGTCTACCATCTGACTGACATTACACATTTTACACATTTTTACTAACACAACCCAAGATCAACAAAGGCAGGGTATTAAAAAGGCGAAACAGTTTAGTTTTGATTCCAATGGCAATGTTTTCTCACATCATGCAGCTCTAATTTGCATCGTGAAACAAGAAACAGAAAACGCTTAACCAAAAAGTTATTATTATTTTTTTTTAAAGTTTTGAGGTCATTAGGTCAAACTTCCAAACTAGCCCTAATCCGCTGAACTCTTGCCAAAAATGCAGACTTGACTGATGTTTTCAATAAATTCTCAAATGTACAGTTTGTTATGACAAGTCACAAAGAATCTGACCATGCTCTCCCTCACTAGTAACTTATAGTTCATCTAGAATGGTGACCCCTGCCTCCCCCGTGTCTCCCCTCCTTTCATCCCGTAGTATCTGGTACCTCTTGTGCTCACACTCCCACCTCTGTGGCTCACCTTGGCACGCACTCGCTTGCTGTCAGCAGCCACTTTGTCTGAGTCTATATTTAAAAAAACAAAACATTGATAAAGAGATTGACGATGCTCTCCTAAGGTTTATATGCTGCAACTCGAGATGACGCAGAGTTATACCAATGAAGGGATAACTATAAATTATGATATCGATTGCTTCCAAACAACATCCAAAAACCATAGAGATGGCAAATATTATAATATAATGTTCATCACTCGCCGCGGGGTTAATCTATGGAATGAACTCGAGCAGGACTTGAAATGTTGGAGTTCACTGAATAATTTCAAACAAATGTACAAGGTATTTAGAAACTATGCTAAAGAAGATGAAGAACTGTAAATGAATACTAAAAAATATGTTAGATATGTTTTGCATCATTGTCTTTTGTGTACATTTTCTGGCGTCTGTTTTCCTTGCCTAAAGTAGTCTTTCATTTGTACGTATGTAATGATGACCCCAGTATCCCCAAACCCCAAAATAAATCCAGGCTATTCATTTTATGTAAATTTCAATTTAATTTCTACTACAGAGCATACATGTATAGCACATATGGCTTCAGCTCATGGCTTGTTTTCTTAGCTTATTGCGTAACATTGCTGCATTGTCTGAAGTGTTCTCACGTACACCCACGTGCACACATGCATTGTGGTGTTGACACCTGCGTGGGGCCTATTCAAAAGCACACGTACACGGCTCAAGGGGTTAAACATGTCATAGGGGTGCTGCAAGGCTCGCACCAAATATAGTTGGAGAGACAATGGGCATACTTGTTCGCATTTGCATACTTCACAAATGTTATTGTGTGAGATTTCATTCCAACCATTTGTTAGCACAGCACTTTGCAGCCCAGTATTATGGGAGGGAGCACAATAACATGGAAATTGGGACACACACTTAATTAATTTCATGATAATAGGACTAATGTTAATAGACCTAAACCTAGCGCTCACATGAACCCAGCATCAAGACTGTAATTTATTATTTCTGTGGTAGTAATATGGAAATGCAAAAAAAAAAGGCTGCAAAATGCACTATCCCTCATTATCCATAGTTAGAAAGCTATTTCTATCCTATACGTTTGTTAAGTGAGACGTCACAACTTCCGCTTCCAGGTCCTGGCAGACCTGCAAATATGCGAGAAAAAAACTCTTAAAAACAACCTTCAATATTTCTGAAACTCAACGGAAAGTTACTGAACCTACTTATTTCTCAGACTCATTAGCCAAAAATGCCGCACCTATTGCTGAAAAAGTATTTTTTACTAAAGTCGGTACTTCCAGGGTTAGCGTAGCTGCTGCGCCGTCAGCATTTTTTTCCTCTAACCCGGAAGTACCGATTTTGGTCAGAACATGGACTATGTTCAGTAATTCTCTGTTGAGTTTCAGAAATATTGATTGTGGTATTTAAGAGTTTCTTGTAGTTTCTCGCACATCTGCCGGACCCGGAAGTAGAGCTGTGACGTCACCACTTAACAAACGTATTAACTGTAAAATGCAGCCAACATTTCACCAATATTTGATGAACTATCATTGCTCTGTTTTTACAAGTATTGGCTTCAGAACTCTACTCTAGTTGTTACATTTAATCTTAAAGTATAAATATGTCATCATTTGCTCTATATTTTTTATATGTTTAGGCTTTGCATCTAAACCTGCTGGTCCAAGTTCCACAATCCAAAGCCATGCACTTAATCGAGACATGAATGTGACTGGTGGTGGTCAGATCATCTTAAAACTATAAGTCTCAAGTCAGATCATGCCAGATACCATATTGTTATTCATCTGTGTGTATGTCTAGAAAACAATGGGGGGAAAAAACTATATTTTGCTGTATAAAAGTACCATATCCTTGAACATTTTGGTCATCCTCCCACCTCTACTGCATTGAGAAATTGGCCAGTTCAGAGCAGTTGGAGCGCCCTTTGGCTCCGCTGCATCCTCAATGACAGCCTATAGGCCCACATGGGACGTCCCGAGCAGGAAGCGGGGGCCAACTGCTCAGCCGTTCTCACATTAGTATATTTCCTGAGTGTCGGGATTACAGTTGTGTCATCTGGAAAAAGCCAAAACACATGTGCACGGACCTCACTAACCCGTTCACTGCGATGACGTGGAGAGTGAGCAATCAAAACAAATAACCGCCTTTACACCTTTCATTATTCATCATTAAACACGGGCGTGGAAGGATGCCATTGTTGCGAAACAACAGTCATAAACCGTTGCTTCACTATTTCGCTGATTTATGATATAAAATTGTGTGGCCGAAACAAACATCAAGTAGCTTTGGCAGTGATTTTTTTTTGGTCGCAAGTACGTCACACAGGGAGATATTGCAGCCTATTCTTTCACATTACCTACAAAGGTCCTGAGTCCTGAGTCCTGAAACTAAAAACTGAAATGCTCTGAGTATTGTATCTCTTTATTGACTCATATACAAATAGTAGCCTGGCCAGACCAACTGCACGCTTTTCCTATTATTTTCAAAACGTGTAGTCTTGTTAAACTTAAGAATACAAGTAGTCATTAGCAAATCGGTTCTGATTTTTAATCATAGCAGAATTACAACAGGTCAACACGAATGCTTAATGGCTGTTGCAATGTACGTTTGCCCCTAGAGGCCATAAGCGCCACTACAGGCGTTGTAGCATGTTGTGTTTTTTTACTCATTAATTGTCCGTGAGAGTAAATACTACGCTGCCAGAAAAGACAAAGGGAGAGAGGGATAATGTACATCCAATTACACAATGGAGATATTTTTTCACTCAAACTTGGCTGTAAATACTGTTTAAGTGGCGCTAGCCCGCTGTTAGCTTTGCCCATTAGCCTGTTAGCTTCTTCTTTGTGATTCCATTAATGTGAATTGGTGACTCCGACCCAGTGGAAGTCAAGTTGCAATTGTGGTTCTCTGGCCAGAGACACCGGGGGGCGATGAAAGACCCTCCAATCATCCCATTAACACTTGTATTACCCCCAGATGGACTACGGAAAAGATTTATTAAGGTAAACAAGTTACCTAGCACTGCTTTAAAGTAGTAAAAAGGTAAAAAGGGTTGGAGACCCGTGCTCTAAGTCGATCACACGGAGAGCATTATGCAGGTACTTTCTTATTCAGTAATATTACATTTAAGAAAATGTACTAGTACTAGCTTGGGAACAGAAACAAAAAGCAGGAGTGGCTGGCTAACCAGGCTATACAGATAGTAAAACATACCCTACAGGTTTATTAATTGAATCTGATCATGATTTCTTGGGTCAGTTTAGCAGTGTCTTTAATTTGTTAATGTAAAATACTACAAATGTTTGCAGATTTCCAGAATTGTTCAGCCCTGACAAACAATGCTCACAAGCGACCCACATACTTTGCATGACAAGGCAACTGAACACTATGTAACTCAAATCTCAGAATCGTGTAAACAGATATGTAGTAATTTTATGATCATGCGACCGAGTGACGTGGGAAAGACACTTTGCCGATTGCCTCTGACACTGGAGAAAACAACATATTTGAGATTTGATACTGTAGCGCGCATTAGGTAATTAATTTGGCGCATGTTCGGCTGCCGGATATTTCCACTAACCATTCAATAGTGTAAGCCTAGACACAATTGACCCGCGTTGTATAACCTCCAGTGTTTGGCACAGTGTTTGGCAAGTGGCAGTATGCAGACATCGGTGCAAAAGTTTTATATAATAGTTTGATATTTTGTCGACTGTTCAGATACGATGCATTTTTATTGGCTGATAAATAACATGGGACAAAGGCTGAAGTCAAACTGTTACTCAACCCTAGATAATTGTATTAGAGAGGTTTGTTATATAAAGCCGATAATATGATTTAATAATAGCATCAAATGAGGACAATATTATACAATGTGTAGAACAGAACACTGAATTCAGTAGAGTGCATGAGAGTATGCTGGTTCTCACTGCTGTGAGCCATCCAGACTTTTATGACAGTTCTGGGGAAATGTGGGAACACACAGGGGGCGCCCTGTTGGCATGCCTGAAGATTTTAAAGGACACATTTGGACATTATGCACCAAAACAAGTTCAAGCCTATAAAAAATATTGTCCAAAGTTTAAGTGTAATACGCAGAGTCCAACACATTTGTGTACGTATCTAATGTTTTACTAAAATTACTTTTACTAGGTTCTGGAATGGTGTTCCAGTTACGGCGTCTGGTGTAGAATGTCAAACATAAACGTATCAAAGCACGCAGTTCTGGTACTCTGGTACTACATTTCATTACTCGGGTAAAAGTACAGATACAGTACTATAGCCAAATATTGCTTCAGTGAAAGTTGCTCAGTCAAATGATTACTTAAGTACCTGGAGTATGTGCCGTGGAAATTCCACAAGTATTCCAAAATAGAAAGTATGAAGAATTGTGTAGGGAATTCATCATCCGTACGGCAACACACCGGGGTCAGACCTTCTTCCATGTTGTGAGTCGGTGGCAGTGACTGTATCTCTGAGTGTACTGTACTGGAGTTATAAAGCAGGCAAAGGGACAAAATACGCAGATAATTTTATACTATTTACTTTGGAGCCTTTACAGAAATGTAGAAATGAAGTGGAGGAGGGTATAAAGTTCTCAACAAATATGCTACTCAAATAAAGTACAGAGACCTATACTTAATGACTTACTTTTATTACCGACTACATTTGCACACTTTATTTTGATAGCTTATTTTACCACCTGCCTTTACCGAGCGCATTTTTTCCAGTTCACATTATTGTCGGGTTGTTGCTCCCTTTATGCCACATTTTCTAAGCGTTTTTTGTCATGTTTTTGTCTCTTTATTGACGCCATTTTGTCGCGTTTTCCTATATATATTTTTTTACATGTTTTTGTTTTTTAACGTTTTCGTCGCTTTTTGTTGTTGTGTTCTTGTAGCTTTTCCGGTAAGTTTGTGTCACTTTTTTGTTGCTCTTTTGCCGCTTTTTCATCACGTTTTTGTTGCGTTTTCAACCTCGCTTTCGCCACTGTTCTGACGCTCTTTTCAAGAAGCTTTTAAATTTGGGTAAAGCCACATTGGGGAAAATGTACTCGGTTCAGGCGGGGGTTAGGAGGTTCATAAGCCCCTCAGCTCATGGATCAACATCCGAAAAGACCACACACACACTAGGGCTGCCAGATATATGGCAATCGAAAGCGCAAATTACGGCAAAAAGTTACACTTCTTTGAATTTGAAAACTTAATAACAATTGCAAAACATAATTGTTCAAGTCAATGTCACACTTTATTTGAATTAACGGTGATGGGAAATAAAGAACTGTTTAAATAAATGCTGAATGTTTGAGGCACTTCACCTGTCTCTTTGTGTTACATCACTGTTTGTGTGGCCTGTTTGCGGAGTGTGGAGGAGACAATGGGCCTTTGTTTTTCCCCACATCCTTTTATTTCCTCTGACTTTCACACAATGGACACACATGCCATGCCATGCCATACACTCACACTTTACACACTGTTACCCCTGGTTTCCGTCCCCCCCCCCCCCATAAAAAAAAGAAGAAAAAACTTTTTCTGTCGGCCCAGACAGAAAAACAGGAACAAGCTGATGTCCATTTCCTGCGCATCACTTCCTGCATTTCCCCCCTTGAGTTGAGCCGATGGACAGACAGAAGAATGGACGAATGCGAAGGGAAAAATACGCACATGAGTTGCAGATGTGTAACACTCATTGTGGTAATAAGGCGACCCCCCCCCCCATGTGAGATTATGGGAAACGGTTAGCCTGGAGAATAAGGGGATTTTAAATGGGAATGAACATGGCTGTGTGAATCCGTAATATTAGATAAGAGGACTGAACTTTATTTTTACTGTGTTGTCATTTTTGGATAAAAGCCAAAAGCAATTTTTTAGATGCACACCGGGCAAGGCTTTTCTGCAATGAGAGAATAAAATGTCCAATTCAATTATTAAAAGTCATACACTCCCTGAACAAAAAAAGAAGAAAAAATTGGCCTTTTTGGTCTTCTGATCTGGGGCAGCTGCAGTTGGTCAGGTCTAGATTCAAAAACACTATATGCCCAAGGATTAAGATCAGGTGACACCTGAACATCCTGATTGACCAGGTTATTCCATCAATGGATTTCTTCTTCCCTGATGGCACGAATCTGTCCCTTTTTAAGTCCAGGTTAAAGACTAATCTCTTCAAACTGACTTTTAATACCTACAATGCACTGATTTATGTCTACTTTTGTGTTTTTAAATTGTTTTATCTTTCTGTGAAGCACTTTGGTCTTCCTGGTGTTGTTGTAAAGTGCTATAGAAATAAACTTTGATTGATTGATGACATGGACATATTCCAAGACGACAATGCCAGGACTCACGGGGAGCGTGAGACATCATTTTCACACATGGATTGGCTGCTGAGTCCATACCTTAACTTCATTGAGGAGCTTTGGGATGTGCTGGAAAAAACTTTGTGCAGTGGTCACACTCTCCCATCATCAATACAAGATCATGGTGAAAAATTAATGCAACACTAGATCTTTTGAAACAACGCCACAGCGAAGCTGACGGCGGTTCAACCAAACATTTGAGCATGTGACCTTTTTTTTCTGAGCTTGTATACATTTAGCAGTTTAAATTAGGCTAATGAAACACACACATTAAGACAGAGTTTGCAATGGGAAGATATAGTTTGAGGATTTTCTTTTTTTTCAGAACTAAGTGCCCCTAGTGCCATAAGAGCCACTGCAGGTGTCATAGCATGTTGCGTTTTTTAATCATTAATTCCTGACAGTCTGTGAGAGTAAATACTACGCTGGCAGAAAAGACAAAAGGGAGAGAGGGATAATGTACATTCAATTACACAATGGAGATCATTTTTGTCACTTAAACTTGGCTGTAAATACTGCTAAAGTGGTGTTAGCCCACAGTTAGCTGTGCCCGTTAGCCTGTTAGCTTCTTTTTTGTGATTCCATTAGTGTGTATTGCGCCCCCGGGTCGGAGCAGGGATAGGCGCAAGGGTGGTTTTCTGGACAGAGACACTTGTATTACCCCCAGAGGGACTACAAAAAGGATTTATTAAGGTAAACAAGTTGCATAGTACTGCTTTAAGCTTTCCAGTTAGGACTTCTGGGCAAGTAAAAATATTTCTGGTGAGCTCTATGTTAAATAACACAACACACGAGAATCAACTGAAAATGAAGTGGGAGGAAGTACAATTATTTCAATTCCTTCCCTATGTGCGTCAAGAAAAATGAGTCAGTGTCAGTGAAGATACTCATCCTGTCATACTAATGCGCTGTGGTACATTATGTCAACAGTATAAGATGTTCTTTTTTTCCAAGCTCTTCATCAAACACAAACAAAACAAAACAATATATGCATAAGGTTTTAAATTAGTAATACATTTTGATAGGGTCAGTGCAGCATCTTCTCAGCCATTTGTGCATATTGACTAGTTAATTGTTATATAGCAAAACCAAGCTTTAATCATACATAGTCTCTAAAAGGGTCTACTCTAATGCATGCAATAAGACAAACTCCTCTCTCTGTACTTCACAAGTGTAAATAATGCGTTGCTTTAATGGTGTACTGAGTTTCAGCGCGGCTTTAAACCCGTTGACACGCGCGGGGCTGAGGAGGCACCTGATGGGGCTGCGGTTCTCCAGGAGGAAGTCAGAGTGGGTCCATCTGCTTAGAGAGGAAGGCAGCAGCAGCCACACACACGGCTCGGTGACGTCAATGAGAGCCGCAGGAACACCCACCGCTGCACACTCGCTCATACTGACTGTATCAAACTCACATCAGCCTTAATCACCTTCCTCCAGTGCAACACAAACAGCCAACAAGGTTTAGTGTCTCAGACTAAATAACGTGGCAAAATGCACTGGCAATGCGTTTAAAGGCAGGTGGATTCTTTCACATCGCAAATGCGCACGTAAATTAAACAGCGGCCGGACCAGCTGTAGGGTTGAGTCAGGCCGAGTAAAAGCAAGTAATGTGTCATGCATCAGTTAGTGCAATTTGTTTTATTTTATGTTTTTACTATCAGCTTAGATACACGTCTTATTGAGCTTTTTCTCCATGCTATATCCATATGGGTCCAATACTGTGTTTTCAGGTTTTATGCTGAAGTCAAGCCTTATATAGTAGTAGTTAATACGTGTTCTGAAGAAGCCGTTGGTCGAACATAACATTTTCTATCTATTATTACTCATTATTATTTGCATATCACAATACTGGTGCCTCTATTGGTTGTTTTGAGGTTCTAGAGTCAAATCTAAAAAGAACATTTCTGAATTACAAAAATGATCATTAATATCAGTCACTGGGTCCATGATCTCTCTGTACAAGACCAACATTTTCCTCAAAAACTAAATAATTTGACCCCTATTTAATATTATAGCCCGTTAGAACACTGTGATGTCCCCTGAAACCCAGCAATACGATACGTGTATTGTCAAATGCTCCGTACTGTATATATTGCCAATACGATATATTGCGCACATTTGTAGTTATACAAAATGGCAGCAGACGCCACATTTCTTTCTCTTTTGGCTCAGTGTGGAGAAGAGAGTTTGACCTCGAAAGGGATGAGAACAAGTTGGGTCCCTAAGTGTATACCGCAGTGCGGGCTGGCGTTGTAAGTGAGGAAGAAGGAGATGATCGAGTATGCAGGATTATCCTCCTAAACAGGCGTAAATAAAACAAACAGGTGTAGTATATTCATGGGGATATGACACTAGTACATGCATATCACTAGCTTATAGTGAAAATACAAATATTTAGGTTAAAATGTTTGAAGAAGGTTTACACCTGACCGAGATTGTGGATCCTAACAGGTTTACATCAAGCATTGGTAGAAACAGAGGACTAATTTCAAAAGTCAAAACACAGAATATACTTTGTGAGCAAATACAAAATAATAAAAAGCTCCACACTTCATCAAAGACTCTCCAGCTTCTGCGCACAAAGCCAGCAGTACGTGGTGGTGTTTATCAACTTAATCTGAGAAAAATCAAACACCAATGCGGTCTAGCGTTGTGCTGAATAGCTGTCAGTAAAGGTCTGTAGTTTTGCTCTGAATGGATACTTTGAAGTTTGCAGACGTTGGTTACTCAGTGCTACACGCTCGAAGACTCGGGTTACTGAGGTTCATGCATTACTTTCACTCCTGCTCGTTTGTCTTTGTCGGCCAACTTCTACGCAAACACCGAGGGCACTACAAAAGTAAAATAGAAGGAAGGAAATGCAGATTTATAAAAAGTTGATTTTAACACATTGCACATTTTACATCCGAGATATTCGTGGAAACATAACTTGATCTTACATCAGAACTACATCTGACAACTCTCCACTGTACGTCCACGCCAGAGACGCCTTGAGGCCATTTCTTGTTTACTCTGAGCCACCAGCAGCACAAACCACTGTAAATTCACCCCATCTATAAATAGCGCATCTCCCATTAGGCCACGGCAGACGGAGTAAACATCCAAGCAGCCCTCATTTCATCACATCCATTTATTTTATATATATATATATATATATATATATATATATATATATATATATATATATATATATATATATATATATATAGTCTTTTGGATTGTGTAACCATAAATAAAACATATAAAAATAAAAAAGCTTCTACAACATCCCACAGAAAAAAGTACTTGAAGGTATTTCATGAACAGTATTTGTCCCCCTCTATACTACAGCGCTCTCACAATATGAATTCAATATGTAGCCACACACCCCATTTTATGTCTAGCAAAAATGAAAATACTATTTGTTTATTTCGGACAGTTTATCTACATGAACACAGGTGAGGTATGAAGGTTAGTTTGTGTTTTTATTATCAAAGTGTTTTTATAAACTGAATTTATGTAACTGGATTTTTTTCATCCGCATTTCACCAACCATATTGAAAAAGAAAATAAATATCACTGGTGCTGTACCAGGTTGAAAGGAGCAGGCGTTTTTATAGAAACTTTAGAATAAGCGAGTGTTGCTCATGTTAGCTTAGCACTCATTCATTTCTATGGGTTAGCCTAGCCTAGCGGCATCCATTGGTTTACATGTATCAGTTAGCATTGCCGTTTTTTCTCCTAAAAATTCTAAACAAAATTGAATGATCCCAATCTCAACTGTATAGTTACATACAATACAATACAATGATTTTTTCCCCACTGAATTTATATTTTACAGCAGCGGAAAAAAAATACACTGAATTATTTTATTTTTTACAGCAGTGGAAAAATCTACATAGAATTTTTTTTCAATATGGTTGGTAAAATACAGATGCAAAAAATTCAGTTACATAAATTCAGTGTATAAAAAACACAAATAAACATTCATAAACAGGGCTCCCAAGTCTCACCTGTAAATCACCTCAATCACAGACGACACCTCGCGTTTCAAAATCTTAATTTGCATGTGCACCCACGTGTGAAGAAAACATAACAAAAGAGCCACAAAAGAGCAACAAAAAAGTGACGACAACGCGAGGAAAAAGATCAGTTTAGATGAGATATTTTGTTGGTCTTAGCTTTCAAATGAGGCGTTACACTGGCCTATAGGCTGTGGCCTAATGGATTTGGGTAATGCTGAACTTGAGAAAATGCACTCGGTTAAGGTGGGGGTTAAGAGGTTAATTGATAGCTATATTGATAGCAAGAATGTCGCTAAAAACTCTATCTTTAATTACTTGATAAGTGCTTTGACTTTGATCTGGAAAAATCTGATAAAAATAGGGCTCAAAAAGTGAAGGATATATGAAGGTAAAGTGCAGTTCAAATCTATTAACATTGTAGACAAAAAGCAATTGTCAATTGTTCGCTTCTCAATAGGAATATGACCACAACTTTTAACCACAACTTCACGTAAAAGTACTGCACAAAAAAAAAATACTCACTCACGTAGAATGAAAAAGGACAATGTGATAAAACTACTCTTAGAACTACAATTTCGTAAAGACAAGTAAAATAAATGCAATTACTTCCCTCATGTATTTGTCAATGTTATTTGCCAACGCTGCCTCCCGCTGGCCGCCTGTGTGTACTGAACCCCACAATACATGGCCCCACCAGCTACTATAAGTCACAACAAGTGCAGAGAAAGAAGGCGGAGTCTGTTATCTTTGCCTTTAGAGCGCCGCATTAGCCGCCTAAGTAAATGTCAAAGCCATCCATCCCGATTGTGTCCGCGCGGGGCAAACGATCTCGGTGATAAAGCAGTCTGGATCGGGAGAAGGCATGTGCGGACAGACGAGGGGAAAACAGTGGCGGATCAGCACGTACGCACACCGGAGGTTGAATAATGTGCATGTAATGATGTTTTGGAGCGAAAGAGCCCAGATAAAGGCTCCGCACAGAGGGAGGAGGGGACGGCCCTTACCTGGGAGGCACACTCGGGTGATGGGGGGCTGCGTGGTGGCGGCTGGAGACCTCCTGGCAAAGGCAGAGGAGAAGGGGCATTGTTAGAAAGTATGCCAAGTTATCGTTATCGCTGAGGGGTTCCATCGTTTGGTCACGATTTCCCGAATTTAGTTCATTTTTAGCTACGTTTAGGTCCTGATATTCCATTTTGTATGACTTGTTTTGACACAGTTTGCAAAAAACGTACTTTTATTAGACACATTATTCGAGACAGTTATTTTTATTCCTTCTCCTATTGTGCAGCAAATGCCGATGCAGTGTAAGGCTACTACAAGAATGGAATAGACTTTCTTGGCATATACACTGTGTTTTTCCTGCGAATGATTTGAATATCGTTCACATTTAAGCAATTACACTTTAAAGCACATGACAATCTATATTATCAGTGTCAAATTGGGCGAGCCGCGAGATGATCCGGCCCTTGACTTGAAGAGCATAAATCCCTGAGTATGTTAAACAAATTAAACATGTTATGAGGGTTATGAGGAAGCTGGATTGCGGCCCACAACCCAAATGAGTTCGACACCCCTCAGCTACATCGATAATGCACAGTAGGGGTGGAAACCTCTGGGTACCTCACGATTCGATACGATAAACGGTACATGGCTCGCAATAACGATAATCTCACGATACGCCGATACTGTGATAGTTGATATATTGCACAATAATAAGAAAGGAATAAATCAACCATAAATGAATCTTATTTTAATTATCTTTAAAAGTTATATATTTGTGTGAAAGCAGTGGAGCGCTGCCTAAATAAAATGCATTACGTCGGACATTTTACTATGAATGACGTCATCAAAAGTATCAATATTGGAATAAAAAGTATCGGTATCACATTGTTGCGCAAAACATCACAATATATTGTTACACATCTAATGCACAGTACATTGATCTACTTTTCTACTCATTCATTTTTGTAGCATCTATTATTTTTACTATTCTACAGATCTTTAATATGCAATTTTAAATAACATGATAAAATATCTGACAAAAACATTTCCACATTCAACTATTCAAGCACACATTTCAAAGGCAAGAAAGACTATTATCAAAAGAGTTGACACGCTTATGATTCACTTTCTGCACATATGTAGGACTGCACTAAAGGTAATACAAAAAAGGGAAGGAATCGCACTGTGTGCCCTATGGCTATTGACTGGTTCCCTTTGAAGCTTTCATCACACGTACAGAAATATGCAGCGGCTCTTGTCTTTGAGGGCGCTAGAGTAGTGTCCGGCCGCGGCGCCACAGCCAGATGCAGGTCATAAAGACTTCAGAGCATTACCTCTGTGGAGGGCACTTGTATGTCTTCAAACAAATATACAGTTCATATTGATTCACTCTTAAGAATGAGGAGAGTCATGACCAACATTCACCGTCTAACAAGATCTCTATTTTCTACTTTTATTCAGAGGCTGATCGAGACAGTGCATATGTAAACACACCGAGTTGTAGCAATTTGGGCTAATTTCACAAACTTTTGTTTCAAATTCAAGACACTTTGGCCAAGGCGAGAGAAGTGTCTTGTTTGAAGACAAAAAACTGGCTGTTTTGGCAAGAGATGGGATAAAACGGTCAGCGTTTTTGTTGTTGGCCAAATATCAGCTACCTCAGGTTTTAAGGAGTTTTAAAGATGTGTTTGGGGGGGGGGGGGGGGGGGTAAACAGGTCATTTAATGTGGGTTATTGTTTATTAGGCAGAGCAATTAAAGCCAGACAGTTCTTCACCCAATAAAGTACAATAAGATACAAGCATTACTTTTATTGTGGGTGGGTTTACCTAATATCCATCATTACAGCACATAATTGAGGAGACTGTAATCAAAATCAGACCTCTCCCATGTCCTGTACTCTCAGTATGAGCTGCTCCCATCCGAATGACGCAACAGAGGTCCAATTAAAAATAGATAGCTAAACAGGCATAAGAACCCCATTCGTACTCATTTCAGTGAACCTCCTGAACTCAGGACAAAAAGCAGAGCGCCGGTGTGTGTGTGATGGAACTATGTTGAATTGTATGGGTTCATTGTCCTTCCTTGTCATCGTGCCATTGTCGTTGTCCTTGTGTTTTTCAGGTGGCAGATTGTGTGTTCAAGAAAAATTTCCCTCCGAATGAATAAAGAAATCTTGAATCTTGATGCATGGTGTGGCTGATGCGTTTGGCCCCTGATGCTAAGTAACCTAAAATGTTCCGCATCGTGGCCTTAAACATATCTAGAAATATACGTCTCATCAGGACTGAACCGCTTAACCCCCGCCTGAACAAAGCACATTTTCTCCAACTTTCTCCAACAACTCCAGCTTTACCCAAATCTAAAAGCTCATTGAAAAAAAAAGTGTAAATGAGGATGAAAATTCAGTGGAAAAAAAAAAACATCAAAAGAGCGACAAAACCAGAAAAAAAAAAAAACGCACACACAAAAAATATATGAATTCAGTTTTATAGGTCTTAGCTTTCAAATGAGGCATTACAGTGGCCTGTAGGCTGTAGGTTGTGAAGCCTTTAGATTTGGGTGGAGAAAATGTGCTCGGTTAAGGTGGGGTTAAGAGGTTTTAACTCCTGTTAGCCTATTTACCAAACTGCATAAACTAAGCATTTATGATCATTTTTAATATATAAAAGATGAAACTTTCCAGTAGCTATTGGCCTGTGATGATTTCAGCAGTGACACACCAGATTACACGCTCCTCACCTCAGCATCACTGTAACCCCTGTGATGAAACCCTCAAAACGCAGCCCGGATCAGTACCACTGCTGCCATGGCAACAGGTACTACCCAATCACATGATAGCACTCGTGATATGTTTAGGGTCGTTAAGTTAAAAAGACTTCTCTAATAATCTTGCCATTACTGGCTACTTTTCATAACATGTTGCTTGACGCCGTGTTTTTCCATTACAAGATACACGACCGTATGTGACGCAGCGACCACTAAGCATCGCCAAATGTGTTTGTGGTTAATTTGAGTATCCGCAGCCACAGCAGAGAATTGATCAAAGTAATGAAGGATAGATTGAGGGAAACTATTTTTACATCCCCCAGAGATGCCGACCTATTTCAATTTAATTTTCATTTGCATGTCAAAGTCATCTATCTATTGCAATCGCGTCACAATCAAAAAAATATCCGATAAATGGCCTACATAATTCTTGCTCAGCGTAACCTCATATTTTGAGGTATGTGTAGAAGATGCTGTGAAAGGAGCTGCAGTGCCGGCTTTTATTAGGCCTATAGCTCCCTCTTGTGGTGAGACAATAAAAGTACACAGAAAAAAACTGTTTAGATACCCCTCAAAACGATAAAAAAAAAAAGAAGTGAAAATAGTGGGAGCAGATCGCATAGACTTACTTGTTGGAGGCACATTGGACATTGGTGAGCACTGTAAAGTTATTCCTCACACTTCGAAGGCTGGCCAGAACCTGAACAAAACAAGAGACAACGGAATTATTTGTAAGATAACACCGATTCAATCAAATTATTTGTATGAACCATTATGACTGGATTTGATTGTTACCTGAGCAAATGGAGTTACTATCAAGTCGTCGCCATGTCTGAAACAGAGCAACAAATGACAGATTAGTTCAAATGTATCTGTATAGTTTTCTGTCCTTGATAAGGGCATGTTTGGTCCTGGTAAAAAAAAAAGAAAAAGAAAAAGTTTTGGACAGCTGAGACATAAAGTCCATAAATGGAGAGGATTTAGTAAAGTTGGTCAGGGTTCACAAAAGGATGTCTTTGGGGCAATGTAACCCTTATGTTTTCAACCCGTTATGTGAGAGGGAAATGTCTTAGTTTAGTTGTTATGAAGCCTAGGCGTTAATTCAGCCTGGTAGACAAACTTCAGCATCCTCAACCTCCAGCCAATGATCGCTCCTGAAAGGGCCACACCTCCACATCAGCGGCGGAGCCGCACCTCCATAGCAGCCAATCATCGCCATCGCTTTTAAGCCCAGCAATCATGATCCGTTTGCTTCCCAGCTGCGCTGCGACCCGCCTCCACCCCTTCTCCACCCCTTCTCCGGCCCTTCCGTCAACGGCTTCTACCCGCGCATCCTCCACGGATCTCCTATACCACCACCAGTGTCCAGGCTCCGGGGAAGACGTCCCTAACTCCAAGCTGTTTACCTACACTGACTTATACATCGATGTCTACCGCTGGGGTCTGATCGCCAACACTAAAACACATGTCAATAAATCTCCCTATTCACTGCTTTTGTCTGAGTCTATCCAGGTTGAATTGAACAATATGTTTAGACAAAAACCCCTACATGACAAAAAGAACATTCAATGCAACAGTACTGTTTAAAAAGGAGTGGGAGTTTTTCCTTTTCTATTGAATAGGTAGCGTTCACGTGACATCACAACATTCTAAAGAGCCTATAGTTTAACATTGAGGTGGAGGGCAACTGAAAATTCCACGGCCGTAACCATAGTAACGCTCAAAATGCAGATTTATAGTCTTAAATCATTGCTAATATCTCTGTAATTACTGGGCCAATTCACATGAAACTAAAACTGACACAAAGTTCAAGGTCATATCTTCCAGCACATATGAACATATGTCTAATTATTTCTTCACAAAGACAATATTCAAAAACATGTGCTTGATGTTGGCCAGTAGAAAGGACTTTCAGCCATAAAATTCACATGTCAGGTTTGTGAATCCAATCACTATCAACTGATGATCAGAGAAAACATTTGGACGTTTTCTTTTTGGAAATTTCTTTCAAAAACTGTTTCTCTCCCATAGAGTTGTATTGACACCTGCCCTCCAACTGAAATGGAATTCTAAATCGTGAACGCTACCTATTGGGCGAATTTGAAAGTTAATTAATGCCCCAACAAACATCCCCCTTCTCTATTCTTAAATATTGTTTGTAAATGATTTGGCAACTTATTCTTACTAGCCTTAAACATGATCTGTGCTGTTAGAAATTCCACAATATCCTGAATTACAAAAACACCACATCACACAGCCGTCAATACTCTGAAAACACTGTTGACTCACGCTCTCTCGCTCCATCAGTCACTTCATACATAATGATGACGAAGAACACTTTGAACCCTGTGAAGGTCTATCAGATGGTACGTGGTTTATTGCCATGCTTTTGTGGTGTCCTTACAGTTCCGAGGCGATGGAGGAGTTGCGGGACATGGACTTGGGCGACAGGTCATAGTCGCTGTCGGAGCGGTACAGGAAGGACTCGCGCCGCTGGTTGTGTCCGGGGAAGTTGGTGTGCAAGACCAGGCCTGAGCCGGGGGAGGCCTGCGGGTCCAGAGGGCTGCAGCTGGCCGAGGCGCCATTCTCCACATCGAAACTGAAAACACCAGACACAGCACAGGGGACGTTTAGCGCCACGTCAACATCATTCAGGAGTTCTTATAAAGGCAATTCCTCGTGTTTTCCAAGATGACATGCTTAGGAGAGGACACAATGACATGCGGCTCCCCCATCCAAGGCCAGGCTAACTCCTAAAGTGCATTTTGTTTTGAGAGTTCCATCCTGGAAATAGATTTTGCAGTTTTCTCACATGTCAGACGCTAGCAAGCTGCTGAACAATGCTGCTGTATAGTCAACACACACACACACACACACACACACACACACACACACACACACACACACACACACACACAAACACACACAGAAACACACACAAACACACAGGCACACACATACAAACACACACCAGAATGGAAGATCTGGTTACTAAACAAACATGTCATAAAGGTTCAAAGACTCGTCTGTTGACTTGACACGGTTTGACTGCAGGCTACTGTGTGTCGAGGCCGTTTAACAAGTGCGCTCGACAGCATCAGCCCCTGTGCACTGGCGATTATGACAACATAGGGATATGTGATGTGTAAGAGATAGTAAATATGGGACAGGATACAGAGCCAACTCAATCTTGAATCGTTTTCGACATGGGTATTTCCCTGTGCAATGCTCTGACTCAAAATCAGTTAAATAATCTCAGCCCTTACTAACTGCGACCATGCTAAGTGCAGTTTTAATGTGATTATCTCGACGCCCTTGTAAGCTTGAAAGAATTCCACACATACAACCCCAGCACTCAGGGTGGAAGTATGGTGGAAATATCCAGGGGAGAATGAGGAGTGAGTTAAAGATGCATTGACACGCATGCCTGCACACTGTATCCTAAACCCCACGCTCGGCTGCCCCTGCCCCCCGGTCTGTGGGCTTTGTGACGGAGCACGTGCCCAGACTGCCCATTGTGGAGCGCACTCACCAGCTTTCACTGGGGACTAGTCTGTGCAGACAAGGCACTTGGTAAGTAAGACATGGCTATTACTTAGGGTCTTAAGACAGGGACAAGGATACCAGCCTCTCCGTGTACAACCCAGAGTAGTTTGGTGAATGTGGAGTCAGAAAGTAAACAGAAGATACTTGCAAATGTAGCCAAATTGATGTCGTGAACTAGGGCTGAACCACTTTTGACAAAAGGGAAAAAGGTGATTTTTCAAAGTATGAACATTGTTCAGTGTCTTTGAGTGTCCAAAAAAAAGCGCTATATAAAAACGATGCATTATTGTGAAGAGTTTAGCAAATATCACTTTTGAAAATGATGTGTGTTGCACTGGACGGTTTCTAATATTGTTTTAAGGTCTGAATGCATGCCCCTGCATTATGCCTCTTGCCCTTCCCTATAGGTGGCAGGGTGGATGGTCCCGGGTTCGATTCCCAGACTGTGCAGGCCTCTCTGAGTGGAGTTTGCATGTTTCTCTAGCCATGTCTGGATGGGTTGCCTCCGGGTGCTCCAGTTTCCCCCCATCAACCAAAAACATGCACAATAGGTGAATCCTCGTGCCAAGTGATTGGGACCATTAGTCCGCCTCCATATCTGGAAACGGGTTCCCGGGCGCTGCACTGCGGTCGCCCACAGCTCCTTGTCAAATGCAGAGGACAAATTTCCCTACGGGGACAATAAAGTATATCTTGACCGTAACCTCATACAAGGAATTTTCGCGCATCTTCAAAGTCTGCTGGGGAGGCACAATATATTGCCAAATTATGGATATTGTAATATTGTGAATTCAAAGTTACTGACTGAACAAAACTAATCATCAAAATAAAAATAAGACCACCTTTAGCTTTGATTAAAGCACACGTTCGCTGTGGCTTCAGCAGTGTCAAAGGATCAGTGTTGCATTCTTTTTTCAACAAGATCTTGTAGGGTTAAGATCTGGACTCTGTGACGGACAATCCACGTCTAAAAATTATGTCTCATGCTCCCTGAACCACTTTTTCAGTGAGCCCAGTGAATCCTGGCATTGTTCTCAGGGAAGAATAAATCCATTGTATGGAATAACCTGGTCATTCAGGATGTTCAGCTGATCTCATGCTTTGCGCACATAGTGTTGGTGAACATAGATCTGACCAGATCATGTCGGTTAGTTAAATCCCGGTGGTGACTATTTTTTGGTCAGGCAGCATATATCGCAAGAAGCTACAATACATTTGTCCCTGAAGTATTCATCGTAGTGAAGCTTAAATTCTCGACTGGACTGGGTTTGGTTGAGCTGAGAGATTCTATTCGCAGAAGCTTCTCCTTAGCTCCTGTGGTCATAATGTGACCAAATGTACCCAAGCTACAGTGGCATCTAAATAAGACATCCTAGTAGGAGAAAACCAAAACTGCCATGTATGTATGACTTAGACCTTAAGACATACAGTATCAGGTCATATTCATAACTTAGACTTTGTCCCATACACTAGTCAGACTTCGCACTGTGTCATCATGGAAAAGAGAGTACTATCGACGTGGATACACACAAAAGACATTCAAATACACCTCTATGATTCCTGTTCACCTGCCCTTGGTCCGACTCACCACCTCTCTCGCGCACGACAAAGACGATGACGAAGCCTGATAGTCATGTGAGTGGACTGGGGGATGGAGGTGTTTGGGGGGTAAGAAAAAGGCGTCTGCTGCATCACTGCTCCTCCCTTTGCGCAGGTCGGCCGCGTTGTGATGTTATGTAAGACGGGATACATACAAGGTCACGGGGAGGTGAGGAGACATGACTGATTTGAGCGTATGTGTATGCTTTAGAATTGAGGAGATGCGCCAATTACCCAATCAATGGCTGATGGGAGAAATAAATTGCTATGAGCAGGGTCCAAACACAAAATGGAAGGTGATCTGGGGTAAAACATTCCCCATAATGATGCCCAAAAGTAATAATAATGCCTGACACTTGTAATGTGCTTTACAAGCCTGTATTACCAAGTTTCTCAAAGCGCTACACTGTTGTCATTATTCATTCACTCCATACTCGGTGGTGGTAAGCTACTGTTATAGCCACAGCTGCCCTGGGGTAGACTGACGGAAGCGAGGCAAATAGTCTTCGCCATCGGCCCCTCCAACCTCCACCAACCACGCACTCACACACCACATTCACCCCAGGCTTCCTGGTGCCCCAAAAAAGTAATAATATTGCTTATCATTGGCATGATTTTGGTCAGATGAAAGAATGTTCAGTTATAAGACTGACGTGGTAAGTTTAGGGCCTAGTCCAAATCTTTCACACCAACGACCACCTCGTTCAATTTATGACATGCCAACTCTGCTCCTGCATCGAACATTTGCGTCGAACCAACGGCTGACCTTTATGTATTCTGTACCGGCTTTGTCATGGTCCTCATTTTGTCTCAATTGGAGTTGCACAATCGATCCTATCAACTTGTCAGTAATCACATTTAACTCAGCCTCTCATTTAACAATGCCATCTTGTTTTCCATGAAGGCCATCGAGATACGCCGCTTTCAAAGCCATGGTACCTGCCCCGAACTCGACAGCTTAACATGCACGGACGAAGCATTTCCGAGAAAGGCTTCTTTGGTCTGCAAAATGTGACAAAGGGAAGAATAACTTAAAAACTCAATGTGCCCATCGCATTCCTTCTCGTCTTTTGGGAGCATAAAGTCATCTCATTAAAATTGTTTGGACTGGGAGCTTGGAATTGGAGGAGCAATTATGCGTAATTTCATAACTATAATTATTCCTCAAACAGCGCATAATGGCTACAACGGAACGTCGAGATAGGTCATATTTATAAGCTAAACAAAAGTCTGCCAAACCCCATGTTTAACACATTAGGAAGAATATACTTCTGAGCAAAATTAGTGTAATAAATGTTAAAAAGAAACGTGCCTTTTCAAGTCAAATAGATGGTAAATGGTCTCAACTTATATAGCGCTTTTCCACCTACATTAGGCACTCAAAGCGCTTTACAGCAAGGAACCTCTCACCCATTCATACACCAATGTACGCAGACACTGGATAGCAAACAACATGACATCATCAACTTTCTCCTCCACAAAGTCATGGCATAACAAGACGACTAGGGGTCAAATGCTACACAACAGGTTTAGGGACTTCAAATTTAAGGAAACTCACGCGGTTTTAGGGAATCCGACAGACCGTGAATGCAACGTAAGGATCAAGGCAGCCCTAAGCCCTCACCATGTGCATTTCGCCTCAGATATTTTCAAGTAATTAGACCTAGAATGGAACAAACAGAGGTTCCTAAAGACTTTGTTTAGTTGAGCTGAACAGTGATGGTGAGAAGCAGCGAGTCGGTCCGAGCTGCTGTTATTTTGTCCTAAACAAACCAGGAAGTGGAGTGTGTGACCTCACAATGAGCTGAGACCACACTGCATTCCGTTCCCATGGCCCAACCGCTGTGAGGGGGCACCTACAGCAGATACAGGCAAGGGGGTATAGGCAAAAATATGTATTCATTTATGAACTGTGAGTGTCTATTTATCCTTTCATTATTCCAAACACTATAGTAAAATGTTGACTGAATTACTACCACTGACACGTCAATTAGCCAATCAGTGACATGATGGAATGCTTTGATAGCAGATAGTCTGCCAGAGAATCCTGCCTCTTTGAGTCCAGGCATAAGCTTCTACTGAGGTGCTACAGCCGCAACTGCAACTACTACAACTACTTCGACTACAGTTTCAAAAGTTTATATGAAAATGATTAAAAAAATTATTCAATAATTTGTTAATATGAAAGGTTGTTTTCTAATATTACTCAGTTTGATAGTCAGATGTAGTCACTTCCTGTGCCCAATAATCAATAATAAACATTACAAAAAATGTCAAAGCAGGAGAGCTAGCCGCTGTTAAAGCAGAACTAAGTAACTTGTTTACCTTCATAAATCCTTTTCGTATTCCCTCTGGGGGTAATACAAGTGTTAATGGCATGATTGGGCGTCTTTGTCTCTGGCCAGAAAACCACCCTTGCAACTTTTGGAGACCCAATATACACTAATGGAATCACAAAGAAGAAGCTAAAAGGCTAATGGGCAAAGCTAACTGTGGGCTAGCGCCACTTTAGAAGTATTTACTGCCAAGATTGAGCGAAAAAAATATCTCCACTGTATAATTGGGTTGTGGCGACAGTGCGGGCGACAGTGGCGCAGATGGTAGAGCGGGTCGTCTCATGATCGGAAGGTCAGGGGTTCGAATCCCGCCTCCTGAAGGTGCACATTGTCGTTGTGTCCTTGGGCAAGACACTTCACCCCCCTTGCCTCCAGTGCACAATTCCATGGCGGCGCCCACGCGAGCTTTCGGAAAAAGGTGAATAGGGGCATAAGTTACTTAGTTCTGCTTTAAAGACAACAGCAGCAAAAAATTAGCGTGTGTTGCCCCCCCCCCCCCCCCCTAATGTGTCACAAACACTTCAACTGATACGGTATAGCATTTTATGGTCCAGCTGGAAGGATGACCAGCAATGAACTTTATCTAACCAACCTGTAAACATGAGAAAGTCGGGGCAAAGCTTTAGACATCTGATCAGTTTGAAAAGTCTAGCTAAAAACATGATTCCACTGAACTCACAAGTATTTAGGACAATACTGCTGCCTGCCAAGGAATCCCAAAAACAGACTTCAACAGTGAGTACCAGTGGAACGTTTTAATTCAGAGATGTTTTTCTTGTATTCTTTTTGGGAAATGAGTGTACATCCTCAGTCTGGGACAATGTGGTCTCCAGCTGACGTTAGTGGTGAAGTGACACCATGGAAGGTTCAGCATCCTGTGGAGTTATCAGGAATAATACTATTACCGTCTTATGCTATTCAGAGTTTAAACAGGACATGGCAACCACCGAGATCAATGCTTTATGACTAATAAAGCATTGATCTCACTCTCAAGAAGGACTTTAACTAGCGATCTTTAAGTATCATTTAGAAGGTCAACAACTGATTTACAATGCCAATATATCAGTAATCTCGGTGAAAGCCAAAATATTTAATCCTCCAGGCTAGACATGGACACATTGTAAACCAGAAAATTGCCAGACCTAAGAGAAAAGCATGAATAAAAAGCACATTCACATGCATCGAGGGTACGGGTTTGAACCATCGGCATGAACTAAGTGATGAGTGCCCCATTTCCTTACGGTTTCAGGGAGAAGTAGGCCATAATTAGTGCATTCTTAATTTACTGTCTACATGAAGGAATGATCCACCCTTCCACGCATACATTCATGCACCAGTGTACGCATACGCAGACATGGTGAGTTGATTGTTTTGCCCTAGGACACAACTGCATCACTGTCAACACAAAGGATTGAACCAGTTACCTGTGGATCACTATCTCAGCCCCAAAACAACCTCATCTAAAGATTTTTTATACCCGGTAAAAGATATTAGTACAATTATTCGCTTCCTTAACATTTCAGAACTTTAACTTATTTTGGTACTATATAGTAGCCAGTAGTAATTGAATATAATCCAAGAGAATCTCCAAATGTTCTGTAGATGTCTTCAGGATGTTGTGGCAAACTAAAAGGGTCGAGGGACGTCTGGGTTTAAGGCCGCCAGCCCATTATGAAGAGTCTTACTCAACCTGACACCGTGCACTTCCAGGACAGACGGCGCTAACTCTGGGACACTACTCCGTTATGCGAGTCACTGTCTTCCTGGGGTTTTTTTTGGAAGAGGAAGACCATGTTCGTCGTAATGGCCGCTGCGACACTCCTGCTTCAAAGCAGATGTCTAAATATTATTTTTACACACACACACTTCAAAACACTCTTTCTGCTGTCTTCTGTAAGCATGGTTTTGGCAGTACTTTTCAAAACATCCTCTCCAGATCAGAGGGCAAAACAAGTACTGTACTTTCACTGCAGGATGATATAACTCAGGTATAAAAACAAAAACAAAAAATGTGAAACTGAAAAGCCACTGCAACTGCCAATGCGATTGTTATTTGGATTTGTTAACCTCTCTGTTAACTACTTTAGCTATTGCTTCTGCGTAATCCACACCACCACTATTACTACTACTACTGCTAGAATTGCAACTTTGAGCAACCTACAGTTACAAATATACTGCTAATGTTGCTATTACTACCTATAATACTAATCCCTAACGCTACAGCTTCTAATACTACAACAACTACTTCAGATACTTCTACTACTCCTTCCACTATTAGTAACACTACAGGTGCTACTATAAGAGCAACTACTACTATTAGTATTCCTTGCTGCTCGGACAAAAAGGGTAATTAAATCAAAACTGTGATTAATGGGTTTTGTTCAGTTTTTTTCTTTTTGATCTATTACATAGATTCTGTATTTAATCTGAAGTCAAATAATGCTCCTGTGCGCTTGAATGTGTCTAAAAATGGTGTCAAAGGGAGAGCCGGTCTAAACATGCAGCTCGTAAAAGCAGAAGCGATTCAGAACTGAAACAAGATAATGCCTCAACAAATAGCGTCTCTTTATTGGGTTTGAGGCAGAGTGAGAAAAAACAGTCAGGCCCTGTTACCTTTAAGGACAACACATGGGAAACTAATTTGGTCACATTCTTTACGTTGTGTTTTTTTTGGTTTTCTTGTTTGTATTACTCTTATTTCATCACAATAATGCATACAAAGGGGTTTCTTGTATATAACTAATACACAATGTGACTAAATGCATCCATAAAAAAACTAACAATGATTAGACAAGCAACTACAAAGACCATGTTTAAAACTATTCATTTGGCAAGAAAAAAGTTTGTTTACCAGCTAGATCAGAAGTTAATATGAGCCTCTCAAAGGATGCAAATGCACTGATGCTCCAACATGAATAAATGAATGTTATTATATATTATCTCACTTAAAAAACGTATTACACATTGAAATGTCTACATTATTTAAAGCCCAATACTAACCTTCTTCCGACTACATGCACTCAGCCAGTTACCACCTATTATTAGAAACGAGGTCAGACTAACCAGCCATTAAACATGTTATTGTATTCAGCAGATGTTTGCATTAACACAGTCCACCCTGTGGTCTGTGGCGGAGCAGAAGTGAGAAGCTGTGATGATGTCAGTGAGTGATGCGTAAGCTGCGCAGGGGAAGCTCATCTCAATGTTTACACATGAATTAAAGCCACAGGAAGAGGGGGGACTGGTCCGATATAAAGGTGCACTTGTTCTAAAATGCATTCCTGGGCTTGTGGTATAAATTACAGAGTACAGCATCCATTTGACTACACAGACTTGCCTGTTCTAGGTTTTGGCTATGGCAACACTACCGGGACTTCTCCTGAGCCGAGTTATGAAAAGGTGCTTGAAGTTGGTACATCATCAGAAATACTCAACTTTCAATAACACTGCCAACAAAGGACCTACCAGGCATCAACATTACAGTACGTTTTGTTTTCAAAGCTATTTTTTGTTTAGGTAGCATGTCTTTTTGCTACCACAGTGCCAATGGAGTAAACTGCAAATAAACTGGTTGCTAAGCACGACATATTGCCAAAATTTCTGCTACTACTTCCACTACAACATATTTTAACATCAATGTAACTTATTTTAGTAGGGAAATCAAATTAGTTGTGTTCACTGTATTAAATATGCAGCAGTTTGTTGGCTTGCAGGCTAGTTTTTTTTAACATTACTCTGACAGTGACCGTGACACCCTGAAACATGCTTATAAATGGGATGTTGGAAATATTGGGAATGCGTTTGGACACAACGAACAGTTTGAACTTCCGCTTCCTCTTTCAATGTTGTAAACACAACGATAGCATGCATCTGCGGGAGCCGGGATTCGAACCCAAGACCTTCCAATCATAAGAAGACTCGCTCTACCATCTGCTAACCTGGGGTATTGCTGGGTTGCAGGTTCTACAATGTGATGATGTCACAGGACCCAGTGGGGGGGCCAGTTTTTCCTATTAACTGCATTACACTTTCACTTTCTCATATCCAAAAATAAAAAGTATGAATTACAAAAATGATAATTAATTCAGTCACTGGGTCCATGAGAGATCTGTACAAGACCAAAAATGTCCTCAAAAACTAAATATTTTTTACCTCTATATAAAATTTTTCATTTTCATTTATTTATTCATCCATGTTCATATTTTTGTTTGCAGGGTCATACATTGATATGAACAATACATGGTGAAAAGGAGCATGATGAAGACATTGTCTTATTGTCCATGCCATGTCCATGTTAAATATTATAGCACTTAAGCACGCTGTGATGTCACCTGCAACCCAGCAATAGGGACGCCACGTTCAAGGTAACTGTCAACGGTACTCGAGTACTTCTGATTATCACAGAATTGAAAGCTTCCATGAATCCATCATTCAGCGCCTTTCTTATTAAGACTTACCAGCACCAGAGGAAAACCATTTTGCAAGTGGCGTCCGGGGAGCGTTGCCCTTACAAGCACACAGGTCCCAGCCCCATATTTCTGTGTATTCATCTCCATAACAACACATTATACAGTCAAGAAAAGGCACCACAAATGAAAACAGCGAGGAACCGCAAGAAGACTGTACCCAACTCCACCCAGGGGCAAGTAGGCACAGCACACTGCTATTTCTGCTATTACTCTACCCTACAGCGGAGAGGGGAGTGTGAGGGCACACAATACGGCCATAGAAGGCGAAGGGAACAAAGATCTCCACTTACGTGTATTGAGGCAGCTATTGGTTCTGCCCTTAGACAGACTTATGCACACGACAGTGATTAAGCCATGTGCGTCAAACTTAGAATCGGGCAAACAAGCAAAGCGTGATGGAGAAAATACATACTAGATGTACGTTCATGTTGCAGATGCATGGTGTCTGGTGAAGTGATCCAACTTCATGGTGCAAGGGAATTTTGAATTTTTTGTCAATCTTTTTATTTTTTTATTCCACAAATTTGAGTTTGTGGTAGTTTATGCTAGCAAATGTGACACAGGGCAGTCAGCGCTAACGTTGAACTGCCAGCTTTCCCCGAAACTAGTATTACAAAACGCACAGCAGTTTTCAAACACTTGCAAACTAGTTTTCAGTTGCTCCAAGACTAGTATATTACTTAGAGACATACGAGAAAGGAGAGAGAGAGAGAATTTCAAAAGTATACAATCAAGCTCCTTCCCCTTTCTCTCCTGATTGTATCTTATTGGCCGGTTCACAGGAAAGCTCGTCTCATTGGTCAAAGTGATGGCACAGAGGATTCTGATTAGTTACTGAGATCAGCAAAGGGAGGGACTTTGAGAAAATCTATTACATTTGCATCATTTAAACTTAAAGACCGTAACTTTAAACTAATAACAGACGACAACTTAGGAATGTTTGTGTATGATGGAAAACTCTGACTGAGAGCTTACACAAACATTTCAGAATGAGAGGTGACGGGATATTTGCAGAGGATGGTGTCCTGCCTAAATAATCGCCGTCCTTGCGATTTAGTGGCTGAAACTATCCAAATAGTTAGTTTGATTTGATTGCGCAGTCCGTTATAACCCTTTCCATTATAATCATCATGAAATGTCCCGAATAACGTAGAATATTATGATCTGAAATGGGCATTGAGATCAGTTATTGTGCAGCAGTAATCCGGGTCACTGTTCAAACACTGGCTGAGCCCTTCTCTGGAGCACATGAGCGCACTCCCTGGACATGCAAACAGTGTCGGAGCAGTCCACAGTTCGGAGCTATACAATGTACGTGAATGCGGGGAAGCAGGAGGTGATTAAGCTAGGCGGCGTCTCATTCGTAGCCAGTGACCCCGGTACAGAGGCCTATGTGTTCACTTCTACTACGCGACTTCAGGACTTTCCACAGGATACGCTCAATCACGCCGAGTCTAGTCTCCAGGTTTATTAACGGGAAAGCTACTCAGACTAATATGTGCAAGATCAACAACGGGGGAAAAAAAGGAAGTGCAAACTAAACCTGTCCTTTGGGACTCTCTTAATCCAGGCTTCAATGTACGACAATAACAAATCTTATCAAAAGGTCATATAGTAATTATTAGCAGCTCAAATCTCCTCTTATCTGTGTCCACTTTCACCTTGACTATCGTTTGCAACACGTGAATGCAGAAACACGCATTTGCTGTGAGTTGAGACAATTTGACTCACTGACTAAGCGTTTAGCACTTAGCTCACTTTGGTTCTCATGCTATGTTTAGCCACTATTAGCCAAATTAACCGAGCGGTTTCTGTGCAACGTCAACATTTTGTCTTGGGGAAGTTTGTGCATCACACAGAACGCAGTGTTTCAAAACAAACCGAAAGCATGACCTGTTCTAGGCAACTTCATTTATACACAAGGCAACTCAATACGCCATTACAATATTAAATGTTATGACTATTTTCTTAAAACAGACTTGATTGAAATAGTGCTGGGACAAATGCTAATTGGAAATGGTCTGCTACTGTAAATTGTAGCGCTTTCCCACCTTTCCCGCATTAAGCACTCAAAGTGCTTTACAGCAAGGACTCGCTCGCCCATTAACACTCTCATTTATACACCAATGTACGGACACACTGGAGCAAGGTGGGCAAAGTATTTGAGGTGCTAATTGCAAGTTCCTCTTCATTGGGTGTGAGGATTGATTGTATTCCACAATGTGTGCAGTAAAGCAATTCAAGCTACAATAAGAGCCTGTCCCATACTATGCATACGAAACTTGCCTATTGAACCAGTCTCACCCAAGAAAACTGTGTTTATTGTGATTATATTGATTGTTTAAATGCCCCCTTTCTCCTGTATCCCAAATAAAGTGGCAATGCAACTAGCCTCGAGAGGTGAGACCCAGCCTAGTTTTCCACCCTGGTCTATTTCCACCTCCTCGGGTCTCTACAGCTTTCAGTGTGACGTGCACGTGCACACTCATCAGCGGCGTGCACGTGTACTGCCCATGTCCTGCTTTCACCACTGCAGCCTTTCATGCTCATGGCCTGCAGTTACGGATGTGCTGGGAAGAAGGCAGAATCGCAATGTCCACTCTTTGAGAAATGGGACTGCTCATCCGGCAGCATGCTGGCTTTCATATTTGGTAATATGCGCGTCATAGCTTCCTGACTGAATCCATACAGTGCAATTAACCGCAATCAAATCAAAATTACAAGTAGCAAATTAATCATAACTTAATCATATAAAAAGTATCTTATATCCATGCATGAATTTTATGTATAAATCCTGGTAAATACATGGGGTTCTTGTATTTTCAAAGTTCAATCTTTTATCAAATGTCAAGGCTCTTGGATTGAGTCTGGATTGCCTGCAAGCTGAATTCTGGTGGTATTTGTGGGTTACCACGAGAATCCATCTTGAACTGCTCCCATCTTCACTGTTTGGAACCAAGCCAAAAGGGGTTTGGGCAAAAATAGATACTAATTAACTACGCAGCCATGAGGAAAAAACACGAGGTGCTGCTACAGCTACACATAACACAAACACACATAACATTTTTCAAAACTAAATATCGAATGGATTTGCTTGATCCAATCAAAGGCCCTAATGCTCATAGCAAAGGCCATTCAGTCAGACCTCAGAAGCTAAGCAGGAAAGGGCCTGGCTGGTACATGGATGGGAGGGGGGTGTTTATTTATTGCTTTATTTGGTCGGGACAGTGCATGTTAATGAACACACATGGGTCTCATGCACATAAATACGCCACACCGGATTGTAGAGTACTCCAGAAACCAATCCCATAGCAGATGGAAATCATCTACTTTCCTTTTTAGTTCAAATTAGATTTTTTTTCCAATTGGACATTGTTCATAACATCATGTAACAAATTAATATAAGTTGGAGGGTTGTTCTTATTACAATGTATTAATATTAGTCCTCTAGATCAGGGGTTCCCAAACTTTTTTGGCTGGGACCCCAAAAATTGACACGTAAACATCTCGGGACCCCCAATGTATAAACTTATGCTACTTTAGGCCAGAAAAAAACATTTAATTATCAGGTTAATATGTATTTAAATAATAAAATAAAATAATATTTGAATAATTGAATAGATTTAACTAATTATAGGCTGTTTTACACTCAAAAATATGCTATAAACAGTAGCATTTTTCTTTTTGTTTCATCTTGAAATCATCTGGGGGACCCCCACCCAAGGCCTCGCGACCCACCTCGGCCTCGCGAATGGATAATGGCGACAGTGTAGCGCTTTGAGAAACTTGGTATTACAGGCTTGTAAAGCGCAATACAAGTGCACGGCATTATTATTATTATTAAATGTACATATTAGTTGATTTACAAACATATGGCATGTAAACAACACCTTTGAATTGTAAGAAATCCACGCATGCAGCACTAACAGGCTTGCAAACATGTTTTAGGAGAGGAATTGTATTTTTTCAACTTCACAAAACAGAAAGCAACGGCTAATACAGACTGAGCCAAAATCTGTTTAACTCTGCTTGGAAACAGGACCGGATTTACCGCAGATGTTAAAGCCATCTCCACTGTGGCCTTTCAGTGTCACTATTTTTGAGCTGGCCTTTTAAACTGGATGTTTGCTTGTTATTGCAGATGACACATCAAGACGAAAGGACACAAGGATTCTCAACCACATTCAAGTAGGGCTGAACGATTTTGGAAAATAATCTAATTGCGATTAAATATGCGATTATTGTTGCAAGTCCTCTTCTCATGTATTTTTCACCTAACACAAGCAATAAATCAGTCTGTTTCATAATAAACAATATTAGATTAATTTGAAGAGAAAATTGCAACAATAAAGCAAACAAAATTGTTGCTTGACCTATTCAAAATTTGTGAACATGTGGACTGCACTTCTGAAAAACTGTCTAAACTTAACAGTACAGTCTATAAATAAAAGATAAATTATATATATATATAAAGATACAACTCACTGATCCAGTCAGTAACATCACGCATACTAGGAAATCAAACTAGGAAATCAAACTCTCAATTAATAAACAATTTATTATTTCGGCCAATCAAATACCGGTCCGTTCAGATGCGCGTTATTGATGGACACGGAGAGGCCAGATGGAGCACAAGCTTGAACACTGTGGAATTAGGAGCAGCATTTTGGTTTTGGGATGTAATGATGTAGATGCAAAGGTAAATAAAGGCACATCGCCTCCGCAGATACTTATAGTCATGAGACCATACTTATGCTTTTGAGATAAGTTCATTATCCACAACATTCCCAAACATAAGCCTAATAACTCAGCCATAAACGACTCTTTACTCTTTACAAGCAGCACAGGCTCAGTTATATCTCTGTGGAGGCAGAGACGTGTGAATCCGGAGGTGAGATAGTTTCTGTGATCAGAGCGTGTAGTAGCAGCGAGAGAATGGCATGATTAGCGCTGCGGCTAACGCAATGCTAACGTAGAATAAAGCAATAGTCCTTGGCGGTGGCTGCATGATAAACGCTGATATTTTCACTGTACATCCACAATCTACCGCGCACCTTAGCTAGACTGAGACGTAAACAAAAGCACGCGGCGGAGCGGACTTTGCTGCCATATCTCGCACCTCCATTCACTTCCAAAAGTGAATGGAGGTGCGTGCCCTGCGATTACGAAATCGCGATAAAATTGCAAATGCAATTAATCGTTCAGCCCTACATTCAACAGTATCGTAAATCTCACTCAAGCTTACCGAGCATCTCATAAAGCCTTCAAAACATTCACAAACCATCCTATAAAGATAACAACAGCAGCAGCAGTATTCACATGCAAACACAAACCAAACCACATGTCTGCATAGATGATCACAATGATAAGCAACGGCATGACTATAGTCAATGGTGCCACAAAGAGAACATTTAAAGCACAAATAATTGACATTCTTTGGTTTGAATTAGAATTAAATTTAGAATTAGTCATTTTACCATAAATTAAAGTAGTGAGTCCTGTTTCTATGTAATAACCAGAATTATCATGTTACTTTAAGAAGAAGAAGAAGACCTTTATTTATATAGTGCCTTTCACAGACATGGTCACAAAGTGCTTTACATGAGAGCATTTTACATTCACTCCATACTCGGTGGTGGTGAGCTATGTTAGTAGCTTCAGTTTCCCCTGGGGGACAGAAGCGACTGCACAGATCTACTTTAAGGTTCCACTTTGGATGTAATATATTGTATCTAACATCCACAATCAAGCCATAAATATCAATGCAGCTCCCTGATCGGAAAAACTTCAGTACAAAAACCTCCCATGTAAATAATCTAAACCTAGTCCTGCTAAAGGTAGTAAACTACAAAAACTAAATATCAAGCATGGATTTAAATGATTTGAATAGAGAATATTAATCTTGTTTTATTCATTGTTTTCCTGATCGGACCAAGTTTACGTTGCTTGTTATGTGACATTTCAGACTGGTTCTAAGGTCATCTCGCTTGAAATAAGAAAGTAAAACTGCTAATAGGACAAGTGCAATTTTCTTGCCCCATTGGCAGATAAATCAACCTGAAATAAAGTCAAAATGTATAGAATCTCAGAACAAGTGAAATAATCTAGTCAAATGCCCAACTAAATCCTAACCAGTTAAAACAACTCTAATTTAAGATATAATGCTCAATTTAAGACATTTAAACTAATCCAGATATTCATTTTTCGGAGTGTATCTATGTTTTTTAATGTAAATATTTGTGTTTCCGGATATGGGGTCAAACATGTTCAAAACAAATATTGGTTTCATTGGCAACGCTCGTCATATAATTAGAATATCATGAAAAAGTGCGTTCACTTCTGTAATTCAACTTAAACTGTGAAACTATGATAAACTTATTACATGCAAATCGAGATAGGTATAGCCTTTATATGTTATAATTTTGATTATTATGGCCTGCAAGCCATAACCATCAAAATTATAACAAATAAAGGCTTGGCATACAGTATGTCACTTTGCATATAATGAGTCTATATCATATATGTTAGTTTCACATTTTAAGTTGAATTACAGAAATAAATGAACTTTTTCATGATATTCTAATTATATGACGAGCACCTGTACTATTATTCACTCTTCCAAAAACATTCTATGTAAGGTAAAGGATGTTTTGTTTACATATTTTGGTTCCCGAGACAGATATCAAATCGAGAAGTCGAATGAGCCCATTTAGGGACGTTTGGGGTTGCCTCGTCTTACGGCTAAAACCAGTTTGGAAATTTGCATGAAATTCTCTCATACTTCCACAATCGCAGCCACTGTCCCCAGTCAAGTCCAATTTTGTGCTAGATACTTAGCTTTTAAATGAGGAATGGCATGTTCATGGGCGTCGGAACCATTCATTGTGAGGGGGACGTGTCCCCCCCACTTTTGAAAAGTGGTTGTTTGGTCCCCCCCACTTTCACAACGTGAATTTTCATTGACTTTATATTTACTAGTTTAGACGGGACCTTTTCAATAGGCTCCCCGAGGGCAAACAATTAAATATGACCCGCGCCTTATTTTCCATAAAAAAACAATATTTTTGGGGCATTATCCGCGCCAGTATCGCGTCGCTCCGCGGCGCATACGCTCCGCTTTGCGTAGCTGTGTTTATCACCATCACCTCAGAGCGGCTGAAATGTAAACATGGCTCTGTAAACTGGAGGCTTATCGTTGGACAGATTTGACCAAACCGAAGCATAAGGACACTCGTGCATCGTGTTTTCGGAGTTTTTTACATGGAGGAGCAGGACTTTCCCGGTCTTCATCGGTACAAAGGGCCTGACCAGTAACTTTAAGGTGAGGAACATCAGTTTTGATGCGTTTAGAATGCGGGTGATGAAGCTTCAGTTTAGCGTGAGTATGGGGAAACTGCACCGGGCTAGCGCGAGTGTTCAACCGGTCAATACGCCCGTTAAACCTCGCTGTCTGGACTCTAACTTCACGAAATAACATCTGAATTATTCATTTGACGGATAAATGTTTGCTTCCTTTAGCCCTTGACTCAATTGTATCAGTGTTTGTGGGAAATGTGAAGATACAAGCGTTGAGATGTTTTTTTATTTTTTTTTGCGATGGCAGGAGTTAACGGGTGTGGCTGAAGCTAAATGTGGATACAAACACGAGCGCGCCGTCTCATAAGAGCTTCGTTCACTGAGCTTTTTCACAAAGTGTCATAAAGCCAGGGCTGGACAGGAGAACAGCGGCTCCACAGGTGTTGTGTTATCCGCCCTATATGTCCATCCAGCTGTGAGGAGGAGGTGCGCTGCTGAGCTGACCCCCCCCCTATTTTTGAAATGTGTCCCCCCCACCTTCCAAACGCTTCCAACGCCGCTGGGCATGTTCCTATATGGTGAAACTTGTGCTTGTGCGCTCTCGCAGCTCAAAGCATCCCAGGTTTAATAGATGTACCTTCTGGAATATTTCCTTTAAAAAAAAAATCATTGTTACAATATGGAACACGTCTGACCGGAGAAGAGCTTACATACATATATATGGGTTTACATTTTTAATATTTTACATTTCACATTTAAAAAAGCTTTACCTCACATATTGATGGGGCGGATATCGTTGATTATTCAAGCCTAAATTAGTGTCAACTATGTGCCCACAATGGCCTCTGACAGCATAACAGTTGCCACAAATAGCCAGGGAGGATTGCGGGAGTGTGCTAACCTGTTAACATGACCGTGGTTGGCAGCGTGGAGCTTCCTGATGACTTCCTCGCTAAAGTCAAAGTGCACTCTTCCCCGGGCGCAGGGCGAACGCCGGTACATGGCCCCGGAACACGCGCGAGGGCAAGCAAATGCACCCACATGCACACAGTGGTGGCAGCAGCAGCGTCACCACACCATCAGAGCCACAAGACAGCAAAACAAACACGCCCAGGAGTAGTAAACAAAAGAAATGGGTCATCCGAGTTTTAGCTTCAGAAAGTTACAGCATTCATTCTTCACACAAACTACTAACGAAGCAACATCGTAATGCGAACCGTTGTAGAGTGTGACCTTGACATCATCACAAAAACAAACACACACAAGAGCCAAAGACAAAAAAAAAAAAAAAAATTCACGGGCCGTGAAATTTTGTTAGCACAGAAAGCTACTGCATAGTCATAACAAGAATTACTATCAAACACCCTTCCATGCAAACAGTGCCCTCATTAACACACCATCCAAGCCACAAGGCAACTGAAACACACCCAAGAGTAACACAGCAGTTCTGACAAACACAATGGAGGTAATGCAAATTTAGCAGAAAGATGAAAAACAGACAGGACTACACAGCAGGTCTTTCAAACAGCCAAACAAGAAGTTGGCAAAAACAATGTTAGTAGTAGTAGTAGCAACAGACAAATAAATTAGCTTTGTGCGAATTTATGATCAAGATGAAACAAGACAAGGCTGTCGCAAGTCACGCAAGACGTTTGCGGAAAAAAAAAAGTTGACTTTCTGCTGCACAGTGAAGCAATACGCCATTCATTCTTAATAGCCAAAAAGTTAGTCAGCACATCACCCAGCTGCCATTCCTCCATGCAACTCAACACACACATTTCACACACTTTTCTGTCAAAAGTAGCCGCAAAAAAGAGACATCCACAGCCGGCTTATCTCATTATTTGAAGTGTCCCCAGTGCTCAGTGTGCGAGTCCGTAGTGACTGACTCTATACTTCCTTCTCTTTGGTTCGCCAGTGTGTTAGCCTACATGTGCGTGAGTGAGTGAGTGTGTGTTTTCTGACTGTGGTCGAGCAAGGAGTGAAGTGACATGTAAAGAGTGGACCGGACACACTGGATTGGGTTCAGAATTGCATGCTTAACATTGATATACCGCGCAATCTTTGATATCTAGCAATATCCAGTCTTCAATGTTGCGATAAAGATATCCATAACCATTTCAGCACAGTACATTCCATTAAATATAAACAACATCATAAGCAATTTCTTCTTCAGCTTCGGTGTCAAAACAAAGATAGAATTATACAATTTCACCGAAACTACCTATGAAAATAGTAGAATGTATAAACCTCAAACAGATGTAAGACTTCAGTAATGGTCTGATAAATCTTGGCTTTTTTTGATAAGGTAAATTGCATCAGCCATACTGTGAGGGTCAATAGAAATTATATTTTAGACACATTTGAAATTGTATTTCATTTTTCATAACTTCAATACTAGGGCAGGGTGAAAGTAGCAAGCCGTGATTATGTACAAGCACACTAAACACCTAGATTGACCGTCTTCTGGCACAAACAGGAGCAGAGCCGTTTGAATAATTCTAAAAACAATACTAGATGCTCACCAAAGCCAGTGCTGGATTAGTAGAACATGTATGAGTGAAACAAAACACAACTCCAGGTATGCATTAGAACAGTGGTTCCCAAAGTGGGGGCCTTGAGTGGCCTGTTTAAATACACATTAACGCAATTTTAAAATGTTTTCCTGCCCTAAAGTAGCATAAGACGCAATAACTTTATACAATGGGGTCCCGAGTTCTTTATATGTCCATTTTTGGGGTCCCAGCCAAAGAAGTTTGGGAAACCCTTTAGAAGATGGAAAACACAGTTACAGACCCCAAAAGAGTCTGTTCTGAATAATACGGACCCTTTATGTTTTATTAAGGTGGCATTGGGAGATATGGTGAGCAGGTCTACCTTAACTGTGATGAGTAGGAGAGAAGTGGCATCTGGCATTCTTGTGGGGGGCCAGTGAGCCTGATTCTGGTGCCCATGTCTTTAGATACTGTACAAGTTGGACACGTACATGAGGCAATGAGCAGGTACAGTGTGTACAGTTGAATTATTAAATTAAAGACATACAATATACATATTGCAGTAATGTTTATTTATTTGTTTATTCATGGATCCTCATTAGTCTTTACCTACGACTATTCTTCCTGGGGTCCATGAAAATGCTACATTTAAAATATTACAAAACATCATCATTACATATATAAATACATAATTAAAATCGCATTCCTGAACACCACAAAAACATGCTAATACAATGTTTCAATACTGTATTGTACTGTACATACATAACCTGGGAGATCATTGTTCTCTACGTTATATTCCACGATTTAGGACGTGTTTTTTTAACCATTCTTTTAAAACAGCTTTTGAACAACCAATGCCGTTAAAGACTGAGGGAGCTTATTCCACAGAACAGTTCTCTTCAGAGCATTTGTCCTCGGCTGTGGAGGTGTAAAATGACACCGTGAAGCCTGTCGAGTATTTAAGCCGTGCCTTTCACTGGTCAGCCGTAGTTGAGAGAACAGACCTAAGGGTTTTTGAAGAGTGTAAACATTATTGCAGAACAATATAAGATTGCAAGCCACTCTTTCCTCTACTTTAAACCAGGACAGCCTATCATGCGTAGCACTAACTCTGGTCCTGAATGGGCATCGCAGAGCTAGGCGAGCTGCTCTGTTCTGGACTAGCTGTAATTTTACAAGATCCTTTTTTGAAGCACTAGACCAGATAATGGAGCAGTAATCAACATGTGAACGTGAAAGTGACTGAAGAACCAACTTGGTAACTGGAATAGTTAAAAAATATGCACATCTTCTTATATTAGAGATGGCTCTACTCATTTTTGCTACAGTGTTTTTAATATGTGGAGACCAAGATAAGGTTGAATCAATAATGACTCCCAATAATTTGGCCTCAGTAACCTCCTGAATATAGTTAGAAATTAAATTAATTTCTTGTTGAAGAAGACAGTTTAACTGACTACTTGTATTAGCAGATACATAAAGAGTTACGTTATCAGCATAGGAAATTAACGTAGCTTTTTTTAGAGCATAAGATATTTCATTTACAAATATGCTATAAATAAGAGGCCCAAGGCAACTTCCTTGAGGAATGCCACTCGAAAGCGGTTTCACATCAGAAAGAGAGCCATCAAAATGCACACATTGCTGCCTACTGGTTAGATAACTCTTCATTAGAGTTACTGCTGAGTTTCCAAAGCCATACACACTCAATTTACTAAACGGTAGCTTGTGGTCAATCTCATCAAAGGCAGCACTAAAATCAATTGCTAATTGATTTTAGTTCAATGCAGTAGCAGTAGAATACAGGCTTGTAAGCATGTTGAAGATCTGAATTAAGGCCATTGCTTGCAAAATAGTCCTGTATTTGCTTGAACATGATCTTTTCTAATAAGTTGCTTAAAATAGGTAGGATGCTGATGGGCCTACTGTTTTGGCCGCTAAGTGGATCTTTGGAAGTAATGGTAATAGAGTTTGTGAGGAGACATTCCCAGTTTTTCCCCCCCATTGCATTAGAAATGTCCAGGAGTAAAATCCACTATTGATCTTGATACAGGCCAACATCTTCTATGACACAATATCCAAAATAATAGTTTTAAAGAAGATTGAGTAATAAATTATCAAATGTCAAAGAATGTTTGATCAGGCTTGTATCTCGAAACACTCCTTCAAACGTGGACATGAATCAAGCCAGATTGTAACAGGCATGTAACAGAAGGCAGTGTGTGGTCATCAAATCACGAAACACAATAGAGCTTTTCTTTTGATGTCTATAATGTGCACTGTGCAGATAACAGAGAAAATAACAAAGAACAGATTCATATAATCTAAAAATGATTCTAATGGCTTAAGTGTCTTCTTAATGAATGATCAATGCCCTTTAACTGTTTTTCCACATAGTACTCTTCAACACAACTCTGTATGGGACGGCAATGACAAGTTTTGTGAGTCGCGGTGAGAATATTGTCTATTGGTGGGGTTTATGGATCTATTCAGAAGAGCCAAGGCAAATACTAGAGGAAAGAAGCAGCTAAAAACGAACTATGAAGGTAAGCTACCTGCAGATGTTATGCTGACAACAGTTTAAAGTTAAAAGCGGCTAAATGCTATCATTGGCAACCTCATTTTCCTTCTGCACTTACCAAAAAATTGGAAGTTACAACCTGAAGACTTTGACCATGACACTTCAATGGTATTTTTAGTCAAAATAAAAGGCTCTTCTCTTCAAACAATTCTATATACTCGAAATGTTTACCTTGTATGCGGTGACCTTACTTTGAGTTGTTCTTACTTTGAGTTTACTTGTGCATGAAAGGTGCTCTGTAAATACAGCTGACATGAGCCAATTTACTTCAAATGTATGGATGACAGACTGTGATTCAATCATTGATTCAATGATCCTTCTACGCGTAGAAACTGGAATAAATTGTGTTTTCTGTTACCAAACAAATCAACATATTCTTCAGTCTAGACACCATTTAGCCACACCTGAAATTCACATTATCCCATAAAAGGAAGCATTTAATTAAACATTTCTTTCAGGGGAGAATGATGATGTAGTAATATTAATTAAAGCAGGATAAGACAAGGACCACCATAACCACTAAAACTTTAACCTATCATGTGGCACTGGGCCATGGCTTGTAACAAAGGTGAGTCCCAAACCTTGATCGCTCGCTTTAAAGTGCAGTGGAATCAGGCAAAGGCGTGGACTCAATCTTATGACACTGAGAGCTAACCCTTAGGCCATTCCGCGGAACTCCAACAAATCTTCTGCAGTTACAGTAAATCACACTAGAGTGACATCCAGAAGCACTGCTTTCAAGACCAGGCAAGTTGTCCTACCTTCAGTCTGAATATGAATCAGGATGATGACGCATGACATATGAAGGAAAACAAAACTCGATTGTAAAGAAGCAGGGGTCACATGTGTGTAGCTAGTTTCTCCCATAATTCACTGCTGCTTTTCACTGAAGAGACAGACAATGAGGAGAAATGGGAGGGGTAGACTCAGTGCTGGCTCATGTTAAACAAAAGCATTGGTATGCGCTCTACTTATAAACCTGGCATCAAGGTCAGCCACAGCACACAAAGGAATGTCTACTCCGAGTAAATATTTATTTTCCATTTAAATGTACAAAACCTGAACACCAACAGAAAATAATAAATGCACTATGTGGATTTACAAAATATATATTAATATTAATGTAAATCTGGAACGGCTTTCATTTAAATGGTTTGTGAACAGAATGGACTTTTAGAGAAATATTTACCAGTGGATCAATCAATCAATCAATCAAATTTTATTTGTATAGCGCCTTACAACAGCCAGAAGGTGCCCAGGGCGCTTTCCAGAATAGAAATAAAAGATATAATAGACATGGATGAAGGAGGCTTTCTTTTTTGTCAATTACAGTCAAGTAAACAAAAACAAAAAGTAGCTAAAGAAAAATGTTAAATGTTAATGCTGTAGCAGCATATCTCGTGTTTTTCTAACGTGGCCAAAATCGATTTTGTTAATTTCAGCATTGATGAAAGTGCTTCTTGTTAGATAATGTAGAACTCAAGCCAATACAGCCAAGCGATTGATCTGAACTAGCAGTGGATTTGTGCTTGTATGTGTCAGTTTTAGCCTCTCTTTTTTTAAACTGAAAGTTCAGATCTTGCGACAATCCATCTTGCAGTTAGTGGAGTTTGTATGTTTCTGTCCCTGTGTCTGGATGGGTTTCCTCCGGGTGCTCCTCTTTCCCTCATCAATCCAAAACATGAACAACAGGCTAATCTCCAGCCAGGTGATTCTGCAGAGGATAAAATTCTCTACGACGGTAATATAGTACAGCTTAGGTCAAAAAAAGGATGAACTGGTCACAAATTGCATGAAAGAAAGTGATCGGGAAATTGCGCTTTGCATCATTTTGGTTAACAATATACAGGGGCTCGTCATATAATATATGATATAGACTCATTTCACGCAAAGTGACTCACTCAAGCCTTTATTTGTTATTTTTATGATTATGGCTTACAGTCCATTTTCAAAATATTCTAATTTTATGAGATTTTTTATTTGGGGTTTTTACAAGCTGAGCCATAATCATCAACATTTTAATAAAGGCTATACATATCTCACTTTGCATGAAATGAGTCCATCATATATTAGTTTCACAGTTTGAGTTGAATAACAGTGATTGCACTTTTTCATGATATTCTAATTATATATAATAAGCACCTGTACTCATATTCATATTCAAATAACATAGGCTGTTTTCATTGCAACCTATTGAACATGCAGTTATACCACAGTAGTACTGGATTCCATATGTTTGTACTTTTGTTATATTGCCCCAACCTGTAGTATTTGGTTCACAGTGAAAGTGAATTATGGGACAAGGCGATGCAGATGCGTTGGATGACCATTAGAGGGCGGCGTTGACACATCTTTTCTTGCTGCAGACCAACGAAGTAGGTCCATGTGTGTCCTTTAATATGTGCCGCAATAGCTTTCAGTCACCACTAGAGAGCAGTGGAGAATGTCAGAAAAGCCTGTCTACATTTATTGATAGCTCCACTAGATGGCAGTATTTAACAATGTCCCATTGGAGCGAGACACTAACGTCTACAAGATGACAAAGATCCCACCACATGAGCTAGGAATAAGGGCTTCATTAAAGGACGACATAAAAACGTGAAAATGCCGCTATAAAATATTATCGGTTGGCACTTAAAGGTCACTATGAAACCATAATGACGCTTCTCACAAAACATAATCCTTCATATTATAAGAGAACTCAGGCATTCGGGGATTTGCATAACATGAATTTTAGTCTGCAAACTTTAATATCTGCAAAGAGATATGGAGGAAAGCAGTATGGTATAGACTTTCAATTGTGCATTAAGACTTATCTGCGCTGTTGGTCTCCCTTAAAAGCACATCGCCATCAAAATACTATTACAACATACATAATTGAACAGCACTCCGAAAAGCAAAATGAGTGTTAAGTTTTTAGGCGCCGTCATCATAGGAGCCATATTCTGAAGTAGACAAACATATGTAACTTCATTGCCTAGGCTATATCTGTATGTTTTTGTTTCAAAAACAAGACAGTGCACATTGATAAACATATCCGTGAATATAAGGCTACTTTTTAGCGTGTTTTTGACGGAGAACGTGTTTGCAACTATGGGCCAGTTGTGGGTTGTGCACAGGACAACAACCAGCAGTAGCCTTCTCCAATTACACACGTGTCTTTAAATTTACATATTTAAATATGTAGGTATTCCAAAAACGTGACCTATCAGATAAGAGGTAAACATGTTCAAATCTAATATAGATTATTACTGATATAGCACACAATTACAAAAACTACTTTACATTAAGGCTGCAGCTAACGATTATTTTTCTATCGATTAATCTATAGATTATTTTTTCGATTAATCGATTAATCTATAGATTATTTTTTCGATTAATCTATAGATTATTTTTCCTTTTACCGATAATTTTTTCATTTAAAATGAAGGGGAAAAAATTGACGTAGGCCAGTATTTTCAAATGGCATGGCTTTTATTTAACCAAATAAAATTATGGCTCAATGTGCAACTCAGTAGCCTATAAAATGTGCAAATCAAAATATTCTGGAACACTCACTGTAAACATTTGAATAAAAGTAAAAGTATTGCTTATTTGCTTTAAAATGCGCAAAATAAAAAATGATTGTATGATTAAAGTTAATTGTTCGTTTGTACATAACTGTTAATGTTGTACAAAGGTAGTTTAGTTAGTTACACAACTAACGTAACGTTATGTAGCGTTAGACACGCGCGTTTTTGACGCCTCTCAGAGCGAAACAGTGCTTTAGTTTATGAATTTACAACGCAGATACAAATAATACATTCATGTTTTTGTGTAATGAAAATTACTCACGCGGCCGATTGACTGGTTGATGGCATGAACGCTGTCGGGTGTTTTCGTTTTAAATGTTCGTTCATAGCCGTTGTGCTGCTGTGGTAGGCCATTTCCGCTCGACACAGTGTGCATAAAACAACATTATTTTGCCGTTTCTGGAAATACTCCCACACTTTTGATGACTTTTGGCGTGCCTTTTTCCCCTCGCTCGCATCGCCAGCATTGCGCGCTGCCATGATGTAAACAAGCGACGCGTCGACGCACAAAAACTGCGTCGACGTATTTACGTAATCGATGACGTCGACTACGTCGACGCGTCGTTTCAGCCTTACTTTACATTATGTTTTTTTTTTAATTCTAAATGATTGTGTATTACATTTTTGGAAATAGATCATAAACGTGTTGGCAAATGCATATTGGGCCTCATTCATGAATATCATCTTGAAAACTGCGCCAGATCCACGCCACATTCTTAAGTTAAAATCCTTTGCACCTGTGTTCTGAGTATGGTTCTGAAGTTGGTGAATGTCAACTTGGAAGCTCGTCTTTATAAAGTAACGTTAATGTAGTGTGCATTTAGTGCTATTTATAAGCGGTGGCTTAAACGAGTCTTAGCAGTAATACATTGGTACTTTACTTTCCATTAATAAACTTAAAATATTACCAGCTTATTACTGAAAAAAACAAGGTATCTGTAATTTATTATACTATTTACATGTTTTCTGGAATTAATAAAGATTTAATATGTAGGAGTTGTAGGAGTTCTTCTGAATGTTCATAGGACTTGGTTTTTTTTTTTTACAGAGGAACGTTTTCAGCTAAGAACAAGTTTGTGAATGCCACAAACCTTCCTAAGAAAGCGTAAATAAACTCTATTTACATATGACTAATATCAATCCATTTCATTTTCCAACATTATGGTGAGTGTTTGTCAGCTAATCAATTCAACCCACTGTCACTGTGTCTCCTGGCTAGAGGGACGCTTCAATCGCAGCACAGAACACGTGGCTGGTTGCGACAACGACCACATTATCATGTTATTGTAAATATCTTCAGTTCGAGTAGGACAGATTTTTTTTTGCGTGCGTTCATTTTGTGCAGAGACTCCAAGCGCTTACAAAGTCACCGTGATAGTTTCCAATAGACTTCGGGGCTGCTCTACGAGGTCATAATCATCCCGTAATAAACCTCTCATCCATCTACCACGTAAATGTCGCTACCAGACACATCCCCTGGCTTCAATCAATTCAACTTACAAAATCTGGAAATGATATAGCCCTATGAATAAAAAAAACAAAAAAAAACAAACTTGCCATGCCGCTAGCGGAAAGTGTTCTCAGATGCATTTGACAAGACAGTGACAAGTAACGCGTCACGTCTGACATTTCAGGCTCTAAAGCAAATACAATCTTTTTAATCAGGATCAAACCGTCAAAGCAGCGTTAATCCCTCAGAGCTACTCAAAATGGAAGAGGGAGTTGCAGGAAACAGGACATGACAGAGACGCGGAGCCAGGAAGGGCAAAGAGACAATAGGGGCAATACCGGCACAATAGCAGAGACGCACGACGTCGTACCGCGTTACGAATGTCCTCCATGTCAGCGATGCTACTTTCACGTGATAATCAGCTTAATTGTGACCTCCAGCGGTTTGGTGGATCGGAGCATTTTAACCCCTTAACCGCCACCCTAGGGTTAGGGTTAAGGGTTAGGATTAGGGTTAACAATTATTTACATCAAAGTCTCAAAGCGTACTGACTGGAGAGCTTACAGTCTATATGCCGGTGTGATACCCAATTTGAAAGCCAAGACCTTCTAGTTTCTAAAAATATGTGTGAGATCTGTGTGAGTGAAACACAACTTACGTTACATTTGCCGTTCTTAACCCTAATTATATCCTGATTAGGGTTAACTAATCCTAACCCTAGCCCCCTGATCAGGGGAGACGGCAGTTAAGGGGTTAAACAAGAGTGGTACATTAATTATTTGACAAAAAACTTCCCTGAGCACTTCGAAATCCAACTTTAAAATCGGATTAGTGGCGGGACCTCACAGCAAAAAGGTTACATTCCCAGACCGTGTTCTGGATTTTGCACGGTGCCCCTATGTTATGGTGAGTTTCCTTCAACAGTGAGGTACGGCTGGGCAAAAATATACATATAAAGGCTTGTAATAATACAGTTTATGAATTTAAACAAGCTTTTCTTTCCACTCTACTGAAATTTGCCAACAAATGGTTTCCATTTTCCTCCTCAAAGAGCATAATAATGAGCTGTCACTCCCGCAGGATTAGCTACAGGCCTGACGATGAAAAAGCGCTAAGCTTATAATCGAAATTGATCATAAATGTTATCCAGATTTGAATAATTGCACGGCTGCACCTCGAGGAAACCCAGTCAGACATGGAGAGGTCAAGCAAGCTCCACGAAGAATCGAATCTTAAACCTTCTAGCTGTAAGGCAGTAAGGCCAACTGCTCAATTAAAGAGATTGAATTGTCATTGTACACAACTAGGGTTGCCACTTTTGACACAGGAAAATATTGGACACTTTCTACAAAACCAAGCACTCATCCTAACAATGTCATCAATGAATTCAGTTTAGAAATACAAATAGTAAATACATTTTTTATGCCAGGGGGTTCAAGGAGGTCCCCCCCTGGAAAATTCTGTAGAAATCACATGTCATTCCATCTATTTTGGTGGGGTTTATATGTAACCTAGCAAGAGCCAGATTGATATTGTGTGTTTGTGTTATGTGTTGCAGCACCTCGTATTGTTTTGTGATCACTGCCTTGTTAGTGTATTTTGGTTCTGTCCAAACGGTGAAGTATTGGACCGTTTGGTCCAATACTTCTCGTGTGTTTGTAAACTTACAAATACCGTGAGAATTCAGCTAGCTGGCAAGGTAAGTTATATATATATATATATATATTAGGGCCGGGACTCGATTAAAAAAATTAATCTAATTAATTACAGGCTTTGTAATTAATTAATCGAAATTAATCGCATATAAATATTTGACCGGAGAACATTGAGAAGTACGTTTTTTCATATGGATTTTTAGTATACCATAGAATAATGACTGAATACATGAGCTTAAGCAACAAAATATAGTTTATTGTTGCTTCAGAGGCCATAACAGACTTTGTTGATTTAGCAACAGTTGGTTTAAAGGCACGTAAACTATTAGCGCGAGGTCGCAGCTGAAGCGCGCGCCCGTGCAGCCACACTACACAACCCGAAAACAAACGTAATGGAAAACTCTCACCGGTCCTGTTGAGCAGTGTCCAGAAACTCCAAGTCTTTCAGAGTCGTGTACCCGCTTCAAACCCGGGCTTTAGTCCATGTGAGGAATAGTCCGTGTTGCGTGTGACTGGAGCGAGGGCGCGCGCACACATGCGTGAAGAAATACAATGAGCGCGCCTGCCTCAGCTGGGCACGTAAATAACAACAAAAAGTACACACCGGATTGCGTTTACAATAAAAATAATGTTAAACATAAATTATATGTTGACTGTGCTACAAGTTGGTGCTCCAGTATAATCGGTCCGCCTAAACTCATCCAGTGAGAAACGTTCCGCGTTGTAAAAACATGTGCGATTAAAATGCGTCAAAAAAAATTAACGCGTTATTTTTGTGTAATTAATTAATCTAAATTAACGCGTTAAAGTCCCGGCCCTAATATATATATATATATATTAGGGCCGGGACTCGATTAAAAAAATTAATCTAATTAATTACAGGCTTTGTAATTAATTAATCGAAATTAATCGCATATAAATATTTGACCGGAGAACAGTGAGAAGTACGTTTTTTCATATGGATTTTTAGTATACCATAGAATAATGACTGAATACATGAGCTTAAGCAACAAAATATAGTTTATTGTTGCTTCAGAGGCCATAACAGACTTTGTTGATTTAGCAACAGTTGGTTTAAAGGCACGTAAACTATTAGCGCGAGGTCGCAGCTGAAGCGCGTGCCCGTGCAGCCACACTACACAACCCGAAAACAAACGTAATGGAAAACTCTCACCGGTCCTGTTGAGCAGTGTCCAGAAACTCCAAGTCTTTCAGAGTCGTGTACCCGCTTCAAACCCGGGCTTTAGTCCATGTGAGGAATAGTCCGTGTTGCGTGTGACTGGAGCGAGGGCGCGCGCACACATGCGTGAAGAAATACAATGAGCGCGCCTGCCTCAGCTGGGCACGTAAATAACAACAAAAAGTACACACCGGATTGCGTTTACAATAAAAATAATGTTAAACATAAATTATATGTTGACTGTGCTACAAGTTGGTGCTCCAGTATAATCGGTCCGCCTAAACTCATCCAGTGAGAAACGTTCCGCGTTGTAAAAACATGTGCGATTAAAATGCGTCAAAAAAAATTAACGCGTTATTTTTGTGTAATTAATTAATCTAAATTAACGCGTTAAAGTCCCGGCCCTAATATATATATATATATATATATATATATATATAGTATATGAACCTTTAAACACATTCCAGGTTGTATCAAATTTAATACATTTAATGTGAGAATAAAGCCATTTAGTTGCCATTTCATTAACACCAAAATAATCTTGTTAATAGGTACTGTATTGTAATACTGTATGCTCAAACAGATTATTAATTTAAACACTACTTTATTTAGTACATTTATAGCAACTAGTAGCCTTAAGTAGATCTGCATGTGCCTTGTTATATATAATGTGGCATGTGCCTTGTGTTATATCTTTTTGTGACTGTGTATCTATGGGGCACCAACTTCAGCCCCAATCTGCAATATGATCATTCTGGTCCGGCTCCTGCAGCACAGACACGGACTCTCTCTGACAAAGAGATTCTGTAAAAGCTTCTTAAATCAGAATTTACTGCTCTGATGTTTTTAATCAGCTTAAACATAAGATGGGTGCTGTCCTGCGGGTGTGGCTCTTTATTAGAAATATTTGGGTGATTTTCATTAAACAAAAAAAGTGTCTTGGAGATCTGGCTGAGGCACATATTTAAATCAGTACAATGACCAGAATCTGTGCTCACTTAGAGAGATAGGATACGGTCAGCTGTCTGCAAAACCAGGCTCAGCTCTGTGACAAAAACACATAACAAATAGCATCCCAATATTGATTCAAAACGGGACTCGTAGTTTTACAGCTAAATATGCGACCATTCCCTATTATAAGGAACGACTGGTATCCCTAAACACTACACTACTATGCTACAGTTTGCATTAAAAAAGATATGTCCAATAGCCTTCATAAGCCATCAATTGTAATGAAAAAATGCATGGTTAACTTTTTGTTTTAGCCTTTCTAGACAACCACTTGTATCATTACCAGCAGTTATGCTATTGTCAGTATTGAAGTCAGCCAATCTTTTTTCCTGCCAGAGTTCAAGAGATTTTAATTACAGCCATCCCCGTGAAGCTCTAACCTCCACAGAGCGGGACTCGGCATGACAACCCCGTGATGAAATGCCTTTGATATTATGCGTACACTGCTGCTCAGCTTCATGCTAACCATAGATTCTGTTTTCACGATCTTTCATTTTCTCTCCCTCAACATACGTGACACATGCATGGGGTTGCCACAGAAACCTGGATGGGGAGATTAGCGCGAACACACCCACGCACACACACACACAACTCGTGCTCATGACACCGCTGACTTTTTATAAGCATCACCCGTGTCGCTTTGAGCTTCCCATTCATGCATTTTTTTATTTTTATTTTTTTTATTTTTTCCAGACCCCCCAAAAAATGCCCTCTTTTTGTTAAGGAATTTTCTGAGTTTTTATCACTTTTACATAGCTCTTTTAATATGATTCTTTTAACTGGTGATTTTAATCTACACATAGATAATCTTTTAGACCCTGTTGCTAGGGATTTTTTAAATGTTCTTAATTATATGGATTTTACCCAACACGTCACGCAGCCAACTCACGACAGAGGACACAGTCTGGACCTGGTCCTCACGTATGGCCTGTCCACAGCTGTGTCTTCTGTCATTGACTTGGCCGTCTCTGACCATTACTGTGTGTTTTTTAATATCACCAGTTTTACCCAGCGGGAGACCTCGGTAAGAGCTGTGAGGAAACGTCATCTCACCCCTGAAGTGGCTGCAAATTTTATTGATGTTTTAGAGAAATATTCTCCTATTGTTCTACCTGCCCCCTGTGATTTTATTTTTGAAAATTTTAACAGCAAACTCAAGTCAGCGCTTGATTCTATTGCTCCTTTAAAATTCAAGAAACTCCCCACAAAACCAATTCCTCCATGGAGGAATGAGGAAATCAAACGACTCAAAAGACAATGCAGGGTGGCAGAGAGAAAATGGAGAAAACACAAAATTACCATAAACTACCAAATCTTCCGTGAACAACAAACAACTTACAATAACACAGTAAGAAACACAAGAAACAACTACTTCTCAAAAATGATCAACAATAATAAAAACAATCCCAAGGTACTCTTCTCTACAATAGAACATCTGATCAATCCTGATTTTAACAAGAATTTTACTCCAAGTGACTCCCTTTGTGAGGCGTTTGCAGACCACTTCAGGGGAAAGATAGACACTATCAGATGTAATATTTTATCTACTCAAAATAACACGGTTTTAAATGCATCTGGTTGTCTACTTGTTCCAGAGGAAACACTGCACAGTTTTGTCCAGGTTAATGCTGAGATGCTTGATAAAGTTTTCTCCTCAGTGAGGCCCACCCAAGGGGGGGATACGCCCCTTTTCACCGAATTTCAGTACGTGCTAGTGGCGGGCCGTGGTATTGCAGCCCCAAAGCCCAAAAAGCACTTTTTGTCATAGACACTCATGTAAAAGCCTGTCAAATGGTCCACAGGGCATCTAGAGTTTCAGACTAAGGCTAATATATTTCTTAAAAAATACTATTTTTAGGACATATACTTTTTTTTTTCATAAATATTTGTTTTAAAGTTTTCCAATGGTGTGACGTCACCAGGCCTGTGGACGTGCTCGTGCGCCATGACTCATGAACGAGCACAGGTTTTCTCCGTGTGGTCTCTGCGGGTCTGAGAGCCAAACCATTGATTCAAACAAATAATGAACGGGAATCTACGGGACTGTACTAAGATAAACGCTAAGAAGCACCTCAAGTAAATGTTTCTCTTTACCCCAGTACTAAAATGTATTGCGAACCTACACATGGCGGGCGTGTGTTTTAATGTTAAACATTAGGCTTATAGCTAACATGAACAACAACAACAAACTAATGAAGACGTGATAGTTTCCCGATTAGGCTGCACGCTTTTGAAAATAGCTTAAATGTTTGACGGAAAGCAGCGTAATGAAAAGGACAAAATAAATCGGTTTTAAGCGTAAGGTTAACGTGACCTCTTTATGATGGACAGTTCGTGAATCATAACTGACAACAACAGAATCATTGTTCATGTTGACAAACGCACTTGTGACTCAATTTTTCACTTCTTAACTTATGAACATGGCTACTTACATTAACTTATAGAACACGTTTGTAGTGCTCCTTCTTTGTATTCAGGAAACAATTCTAGTAGTGAGTTTATATTAGCAAACAAAGTGAAGTAAAAGCTCGATTTCTATCATTTTTATCACAATAACCAGGCTGCCAGCACTTACGGAACTTCTCGGAAAAGTGGCCGAGCGTGAGTACAGTAGCGCGGCTACGTGCGTTCGAAGGGCCGCTGTAAGCTCCGGTTGTACAAGATTGGAGAAACTTCGCTTATTTGGCCCCGCACTGACAAACTGACCCCCCAGGTCATCTTAACATAGCAGCTTATTCGCCTGAAATGGCCTTAAACATTCATTTTGTATTTAAAGAACGATGATATTAAGAGATTTGATACGGCTTAATGGCGCCCGCTCCGCTCTGAGACTACGAGTCTATGAAGGCGCGTTCACGCTGCTAGGTGCACGCTACAGGTGGCGCGTCATACGGGTACCATGGGCCTTAATGGCGGACGAAACAGGAGTCATGCGCTATTGAGCACAACTATTGAAAGAGATAGGAGCTGAGACATCATGCCTCTTCCATTCAATATACTTCAATGGGCCCACCACATGTCCTTTAGACCCGGTCCCAACCCCGTTTTTTAAAACGTTTTATGGATCTCTTAGAGACGAGCTTTTAAACATGATGAATTGCTCCCTTCAGACGGGGGTCTTCCCTGCTGCCTTTAAGGGGGCGGTGGTGAGGCCTCTGCTGAAGAAGAGCAATTTGGACCGTAATGATTTTAACAACTTTAGACCGGTATCCAACTTACCATTTTTAAGCAAAATCTTAGAAAAACTTGTTTTTACCCAACTTAGCGACTTTATAAATGCACATGACGTCCTTGAGAAATTTCAGTCTGGCTTTAGGGTAAACCACAGCACCGAGACAGCCCTTTTAAAGATTTTAAACGATTTTAGATTAAATTATGATTCCAAAAGGTTGACAGTGTTGGTTCTACTGGATCTGAGCGCTGCCTTTGATACAGTCGACCATACTATTCTTTTAACTCGTTTAAAACACATCGGCCTCTCTGGTGCTGTCCACAAATGGTTTACATCCTACCTCACAGACAGGACATTCATGGTAAGTGTGGATACCTGCTCCTCCAAGGTCCATAATATTACATGTGGTGTGCCCCAGGGTTCGATTTTAGGCCCAGTGCTTTTTAACCTGTATATGCTCCCTCTTGGTGATGTCATCAGGAGACATGGAGTCAACTTTCATAGTTACGCTGATGATACACAGTTGTACATCTCCATGTCTCCTGATGACACCAGGCCAATGGATGCACTTTTTAACTGCATTTTAGATATCAAATCCTGAATGGCAGAAAACTTTCTCCAGCTTAACCAGGACAAAACTGAGGTTTTAGTCATCGGTCCTGAGGCCCAGAGAGAGAAACTTTTACCCAAACTACAGTCATTGTCTTTTAATCCTTCCTCAGAGGTGAAGAACCTGGGTGTGATTTTTGACTCTGAGCTGACTTTAATTCCACACATTAAGAATATCACAAAGATAGGTTTTTACCATCTAAAGAACATAGCCAGAGTCCGCCCCATTCTCTCTCGGGCCAACACGGAGACGCTAATGCATGCTTTTATCACCAGTCGTATCGACTACTGTAATGCCCTGCTTTCTGGTCTTCCCAAAAAGAGCATCTCAGGTTTACAACTTTTACAAAATTCAGCAGCTCGTGTCCTGACGAAGACCAGGAGGCGGGACCACATTACACCGGTTTTAGAGTCGCTGCATTGGCTCCCCGTGTGTTTCAGGATCCATTTTAAAGTTCTTTTAATGGTTTTTAAATGTCTTAATGGTCTTGGTCCTTCTTATCTTTCAGAACTGATTTTACCATATGAGCCTTCGCGGTCCCTTCGCTCCTCCGGCAGGGGTCTCCTAGTTATTCCTAAAGTCAACAGAAAGACTCACGGCGAGGCGACTTTCCAATACTATGGCCCTCGCCTCTGGAACGACCTGCCGGAGGAGCTCAGGACCACAGAGAACGTTCATGTTTTTAAGAGCAGGCTCAAGACCCACCTTTTTAGTTTAGCTTTTAACTAATATTTACTTATATTAACCTTATTTACCGGTTTTAGTTCTATTATTAGGGGCGACGGTGGCACAGATGGTAGAGCGGGTCGTCTCATGATCGGAAGGTCGGGGTTCGAATCCCGCCTCCTGAAGGTGCACATTGTCGTTGTGTCCTTGGGCAAGACACTTCACCCTCCTTGCCTCCAGTGTCTGCGTACACTGGTGTATGAATGAGAGTGTGAATGGGCCCCCTATGAGAGACCAACAGGCCCGTTTGGAACCGTTTGGAACCATGAGGCCGTCCTCCCGTGGACCCACCACCTGCAGGAGGAGCCATAGGGGACAGGTGCCATGTGACTTGGGCAGCTCCAACAGCTGCCCCCACGACCCGGCAACGGACAAGTGGGAGAAAATGGATGGATGGAGTTCTATTATTTCTTTAGTTTCCCTCTCTTTATCCTGTGCTATTTCACGCACAGTTTTAGCTGTTTTTTAATGTATCTCTTATTAAAATATTAATTTATTTTTTGTGTGTGTATATATATATATATATATATATTTATAATTTTTATTGTATTTATTTATCTATTTTTTAGTTATTTTATTTATTTATTTATTTTTTATGTTCTCCTAGTGGTTCCTCTGAGGGAGCCCTCTGCCCCAGGAGTGCTGGTTGGCTGCGGCTATGCGGGCGCTCTCCTGGGGGTGCCTGGATGGAGATAGGACATCTCTCCTACACCTACTCCGGGCCCCCTGAGTTGGCGCTCTGTGGCTGTGGCCGATGGGCTGCTCCTGGTGCAGACGGCTCCTTGGATGATGTTTCCTCTTTCGGTCTATCTGTACTCAGCCTTACATACTCAACTCTATGTCCATTTTTATTTAAGACTTTTTAACTGCTGGCTGTCTGTACGTATATGTGTCTGTGTGTCTGTGTGTGCGGGTGGGGTGGTGGGGTTGTAGTTTTTATGTATATTTACTGGTGGGGACGATTTTAATGATCTTTAAGCACTGTAAAGCACTTTGTGTTACATTTTGTATGAAAAGCGCTTTATAAATAAAGTTTGATTTGATTTGATCTCCACTCTTGACATTTTGACTCGTTTCCTGTGGCCTTTGAATTTCTACGACACAATATGAAAGAGGAGTTAACTCAAAGTAATAGACATTCCGCAAAAGGTGAATACAAATGCGATATTTTATTTATATCTCGTAAATGTGAGGTTACGCTACAGTGTGGCACAGGGATTAGGGCAAAATGTCTATCCCTACTACCCCCTATATCTCAACTAGGGCTTCCCTGCTGCCTTTAAGGGGGCGGTGGTGAGGCCTCTGCTGAAGAAGAGCAATTTGGACCGTAATGATTTTAACAACTTTAGACCGGTATCCAACTTACCATTTTTAAGCAAAATCTTAGAAAAACGTGTTTTTACCCAACTTAGCGACTTTATAAATGCACATGACGTCCTTGAGAAATTTCAGTCTGGCTTTAGGGTAAACCACAGCACCGAGACAGCCCTTTTAAAGATTTTAAACGATTTTAGATTAAATTATGATTCCAAAAGGTTGACAGTGTTGGTTCTACTGGATCTGAGCGCTGCCTTTGATACAGTTGACCATACTATTCTTTTAACTCGTTTAAAACACATCGGCCTCTCTGGTGCTGTCCACAAATGGTTTACATCCTACCTCACAGACAGGACATTCATGGTAAGTGTGGATACCTGCTCCTCCAAGGTCCATAATATTACATGTGGTGTGCCCCAGGGTTCGATTTTAGGCCCAGTGCTTTTTAACCTGTATATGCTCCCTCTTGGTGATGTCATCAGGAGACATGGAGTCAACTTTCATAGTTACGCTGACGATACACAGTTGTACATCTCCATGTCTCCTGAGGACACCAGGCCAATGGATGCACTTTTTAACTGCATTTTAGATATCAAATCCTGGATGGCAGAAAACTTTCTCCAGCTTAACCAGGACAAAACTGAAGTTTTAGTCATCGGTCCTCAGGCCCAGAGAGAGAAACTTTTACCCAAACTACAGTCATTGTCTTTTAATCCTTCCTCACAGGTGAAGAACCTGGGTGTGATTTTTGACTCTGAGCTGACTTTAATTCCACACATTAAGAATATCACAAAGATAGGTTTTTACCATCTAAAGAACATAGCCAGAGTCCGCCCCATTCTCTCTCGGGCCAACACGGAGACGCTAATGCATGCTTTTATCACCAGTCGTATCGACTACTGTAATGCCCTGCTTTCTGGTCTTCCCAAAAAGAGTATCTCAGGTTTACAACTTTTACAAAATTCAGCAGCTCGTGTCCTGACGAAGACCAGGAGGCGGGACCACATTACACCGGTTTTAGAGTCACTGCATTGGCTCCCCGTGTGTTTCAGGATCCATTTTAAAGTTCTTTTAATGGTTTTTAAATGTCTTAATGGTCTTGGTCCTTCTTATCTTTCAGAATTGATTTTACCATATGAGCCTTCGCGGTCCCTTCGCTCCTCTGGCAGGGGTCTCCTAGTTATTCCTAAAGTCAACAGAAAGACTCACGGCGAGGCGTCTTTCCAATACTATGGCCCTCGCCTCTGGAACGACCTGCCAGAGGAGCTCAGGACCGCAGAGAACGTTCATGTTTTTAAGAGCAGGCTCAAGACCCACCTTTTTAGTTTAGCTTTTAATTAATATTTACTTATATTAACCTTATTTACCGGTTTTAGTTCTATTACTTCTTTATTTTCCCTCTTTTATCCTGTGCTATTTCACGCACAGTTTTTAGCTGTTTTTAATGTATCTCTTAATAAATATTTATTTATTTATTTTTATTCATTTATTTTTTATGTTCTCCTAGTGGTTCCTCTGAGGGAGCCCTCTGCCCCGGGAGTGCTGGTTGGCTGTGGCCGTGCGGGCGCTCTCCTGGGGGTGCCTGGATGGAGGTAGGACGTCTCTCCTACACCTACTCCGGGCCCCCTGGGTTGGCGCTCTGTGGCTGTGGGCGATGGGCTGCTCCTGGTGCAGACGGCTCCTTGGATGATGTTTCCTCTTTCGGTCGATCTGTACCCAGCCTTATACTCAACTCTATGTCCATTTTTATTTAAGACTTTTAACTGCTGGGCTGTCTGTACGTATATGTGTCTGTGTGTCTGTGTGCGCGGGTGGTGGGTGGTGGGGTTGTAGTTATTTATGTATATTTACTGGTGGGGACGATTTTTATTATTTTTAATGATTTTTAAGCACTGTAAAGCACTTTGTGTTACATTTTGTATGAAAAGCGCTCTATAAATAAAGTTTGATTTGATTTGATTTGATTTTAGTACCATTGTATTTTTTTCCGTACCAGCACCTTAACGATACTTGGTTTTTGATACCGATACCTGGACGATACTTTTTCCGATACTTATGCTCAAATATTTGTCATCTTGAACCAGAAAACTGAACAATAATGTGTAGAAGATCTGAGAAATCTACAATATCGGGTAAATCTCCAATGTCAAGAAATGTGTGAAAAATGGGGAATAATTTGGCGAGTGACAAATGGGGAAAATAGGGAAAAATTAAAGTGGTAAAAATAAAAAATGAGGCAAAAATAGGGAAACATTCGTGGGGGAAATGAGGATAACTGGGAAAATATTAGTGGGGAAAAAAGAGAGCAAAAATGAGGGTAACAAATTGGGGAAATTGTTTTTGAGTTGCCTTGTGTACGAAATGCGCGGTATAAATAAAGTTGCCTTGCCTTGCCTAGTTTGGGGGGAGTAAAAAAGTTGTACAACTTTTTTTATGGGAAAAAAATACATAGGTATTAATCCAAATAAATTTCATTTCAAAGGAATATTAACATATTACCATAACACTATAGACAATCTCCCCAATAAAAAAAGCTGAATATGCTTTCAATTGTATGAATTCACTGTTTGATTTAAAAAGTCTTTTACTTATAACCCTTTCAACATCATTCTTTTTTTTGTATTATGTTCTCTCTGTAATATGTAATTATCTCATATACATATTTAGTTATTTATATGTCACTTTGTATTGCCTTTGCTTGTTCTGATTCTATTAAAAAAAAATAAAAAATACAATAATTGTATCTATGTGAAGCATTAATCTCTTTGCTTTTGACACTAACCACACTGCTTATTTGCCTTTTCAAGCTACGTCTTTCCCCACAGGTGCCCGCAGAAGGCATTATTTAAAACATGAAACACAGACTACAGGTGAGTGTTGAAAACGTGTTGACCTTCGAAAATACACAAGTCAGATATGTCGCTGTAAACACAATTGTCTTATCAAGCAGCTGCCGCCGCGGGGCTGAAGATGGTGGCCGCGCATCCTGCCCGTCAGCGCGCCTGCCCAGACCACCCCTGTCCCAATCCCCCCTTATCTGAGAGAGAGGGAGGGAGAGGCCAGTCCAGAGCTTCCCTTGTGACAAACCTAATCCCCTGGTTACAGACCTCCTTTTCCACACAGAAACATGCTCGATGTGACGTCAGGAGCCATAACTACAGGGCACACTGATAAAATGTGGATGTGAGGAGTTTCGGGACTGAGCAGCATGGCAAACAGCCATGAAGAAGTCGTATATATCTATATCACACCCTAACACAACATTGTACAGATGACTGCTTGAGAACCTTAACAACTGAGAGCTTGCACAAACATTAAAGTGACAGTCTGTAAGTTTACAAAGTGAGGAGAGAGAGAGACTGAAATGTTAAAGTAAAATATCAAATTCCTCCCCTCTTTAATCAGAAAGCTCTTCTTAGTTTGCAAAATGAGAAGAGCAGGAGCGGAATTTTCAAAGGTAAATGATCAAGCTCCTCCCCCTCCCCTCCTGATTGGACCAGACAGGCCAGTTCACAGGAAAAGCTCGTCTCATTGGTCAACGCAGGAGGATAATAGACTCTGATTAGCTGATGAGATCCGAGAAGGATAGACTTTACAACAAAATAATATATATATTGTTACTTACTTACATCAAAATGCAAGACCAGGTGGTTGATTTGGCACATTTTAGATTTATTTTTTAAACATTTACACTTACAGATTATCACTTAAATGTTCCAGTTTTTTGTTGTTGACACATGGCACACATTATTGCTTTTATTAGGACAAGATTCACCAAGTACTGCACTCTTGCACTTGCAAAAGCGTACTTTATTGTGAAAACGTCAACATGGAATAGATTTTGCACCTTGCAAATAATCCCCAAATTGTGAACTCCCTTATCAGAGCACTGGGCACATTTTATGCACACATTATTCCACTGCAGCTTGACATATCCAAAGTTGACACATCTTTATTTGCGATGGCACTTAAATGTGACTGTGTACGCGTGAAGGTTATTTTGACAAGAACAAAAGAGAGGACGTGCCTGCTCACAGAAAAAATACTTTTTAAAAGCTATTTTATTTATTGAGCGAAATGTCACACAGTGGCTTTAACTATCAGCTTGTCATCAGCCTCAGCCATGTCCCCAATCATTGAAGCGCGCCTCCCTTGGTGCATAAATATTTACAGCTATTATGTCCACAAAGGGATAGCCTGACGCAAATGCTCTCTGTAGATTATCATTCTTCAAACAAGGCGTCATAAATATAAGTGAAGTGTGAAGGATGTGCAACACTGGCTAGATGGAAGAGTCTGAAGGACTGGCAGAGGTTACCGCTCTGAATGTCCCGGGTTGACAGACTGTGGTCAGATGGGGTCTGTCTAGCTCTGGTTTAGGCATTGTAAGAAAACTATTTGAATTCCCCGCTTATTTAAGTGGTTGTAACGTATAAATAAGTCCTAAATAGTGTTCAGTTTGGTATCTTAATACAAATTCATTATTATTATTTAGAGATGATGTGACTAATGTGAGTTTTTTTCATAACCAATGCAGATAACAAAGCAGACGATGTTTTGAAGCTGATTTGAATGACTGATTGTTATTATTTTAGCCAAATGATGTATGAAATTATAGTTAAATGAAAGTGTTCTGTAAACAATACAGAGCTCTGTTCCACACTGGAATAGCATAATGAAGGGAAATTATATCGTTTTTATAGACATCTGCTGCAGCTCTAAGAATTCAAACAAACACAAAGTATCTAATATAATTAGTTATGATAACTGAAACTGTGAATGGAGAATCTGCAAAATATGATCACATGCCACGGCTGATAGTCGATCTAGAACTTACGTGTATACAATGGCAGTTTTGTCATATCCAAACTGACAGTTGAAAGAATGTACTCATCTACCATTTATTAACTTTTTTCTTTTTTTAAAGGGGGAAAAATCTTTTTGGTTCATGACATGTAATACATGGAGTTAATGTTTGACTAAGTTCAGGAGCAGGACCAACCTGCAGAGGTTGACCAACCCATCAACCTCTGCATATCAACCACTCCTGCATTCACCTTACCACGCTTCTAACTAACCATGAGCCTATATATATACACTCACCAGGCCAAGCCTTCATTCCTGTCTGTTGAAACTGTCGACCCTCCCTCCCTCTACATCTGTTTTATTTTCAGTGCCGATTCTCCTGCTCCAAGGGGGGTCCTGAAGAGCTGGGTTCATTCGAGACAGAGCCCCCACCAACAGTCTTGCACAGTTCACTCTACACTTCTAAACATAATGAAATTCTTTAATTGCACTTTGTTGTGGCGTGGTCCTTGCTAGTGAAATAGGCTCTATAGCAGCATTATGACGTGTCAACATGTTAAACAAAGCATGTGCTTATATGATAATAAACACTTGTCAGCTTGCCCTACACTAGCCATCAATTCTCCTGTGACCCTGCGCCGAAGCTGTTCAAGTCAAAGGAATCGTTTCTGTGTTAATGAAACCTGCTGGTATCACCTTCCACTCACAAAACCTGGATGCACAAACCCGTTCACTCAAGGATTTCTACAGACAACAAAAGCTGCTTTTACCTCATACTTTCATGAAGCTCAAGAGCCGCATTGGAATTCATTAAAGGTGGGACAAAGAGAGTGTTGACATGACAGGAGGTGTTAGCTGAAGTGCAAAAAGTCACACCATTCATTTCACTCTGTTTTCTGCCTGTGGATTTTCTGTTGTTTACGGCAGTGAACTTATGACTCCAAAGCAAGTATTGACACATTAAAGGTGATATATTATGCAATAAATCTAAACTGTACTATAATAGTGGAAACAAAGGTTAAGGCTTTATCCTAAATAGGTGCAGCTTTAACTGTTGTTCTGTTCAAGTTGACAGCAGCTCAAGTGCACATAATTCAGTCATTGTTTTCAACTTTCAGAATGTGTACATGTACCGGGCATTTATTCTTATAAGAATCACAGGGTACGTCATGTCATGTTGTCAAACGTCATATGAAAAAGCTCTTGAGAAAATGTTACAAATGTGATTAAATTGATATTTTTTCCCAATACATAATTTTTCTTAAAGCACTTCCATTTGCTTTGTTTACAAGTTATGCTGAACAGATTTTAGCACAATTGAACGCTCAAAAGATAATTTGCATTTTACGTAACCTTTAAATAAAATAAAACTTGCTTAATTTGAACACATACCAAACCCAGGAGTGGCGGCGGTTGCAGTATGGGCCCATGTGAACGTCCAGACCGGATGACGATGTAGTCATCGTACTGACAACTCAAAAACTTACTTGATTGCATTCATTGCTGCTCAAATTGGTTAAAAAAAAAAAGTTTTGCAAAATGAAACGTCACATTCTGAAATTCCAATCGCGTCTCACTTCCGGACTCAAGTCATGTGATGATTGCTCCTGGTACAGGAGGCAGGAAGCACTTTAGATTAAGAAGCCAGTGCTGCTCTCTGCGCGCTTTCAAATCATGTTTGGTGCCCATCCAATCGTCGGCGCGCCCCAAGGAATCCTCTCCGGAATCACTTTGGAAGGTTCAAGAAGGCTCCAAATGCCATCACACACAGTCAATCCCAAAATTTCCCCATACTCCCAACAAGATCCGGGTAGAATCCCCCCCCCCCCACCCAAAAGTCCTTGTGGTCTTCCAGGCAGTGGCGAGTAGTCTGTGGTTGAAGCCCATGCAGCGCTAGTTCAGGTGTCTCTATCTCTGACGCGCTTGGTCTCTCCAGTGTCTCATCTCACTTCAGGACGGCTTGACAACGCAAAGCTCACGTTTCATACATGACTCCTGATCCCACCGGCGGCCTACTGTACAGATATTTGTAAAGGGGGTGAGTTACGTCTAATGTGCCAAGTATACAGACAAATCAAGAAGAATGTAGTTTTAAGTTCTTTATGGTGTTACGCGAGCTCACAATCAAACAAAAGGGCTTTATAATTGAGTCTGCTTCTATAATATACTCATGGACAAAACAAATTGTATTCCACTACAAGGAAAACAAAAATCAGGTACATTTCCTTTAAGTTTTCACATTCCATTTACGCCGGTTTACCAAAAATACATACTACTGCGACTTTTGTAGATTTTCCCATTTGCATCCTTGTCCACACAGCATAAACATCTAACCTACACGTGTCTCCCTCGATCCGATCCCTATCACTTACAAACAAAGCCTGTGGCGCTCCCCTGTAGTGTAGTGGCAGGTCCGACATGCCTTATCTCCTTCTATGTGCAGGAATTCGTGATGAATATTTCAGCGGCTGCAACCCTATAGTGCTGCGGGTGAAGTGTGCCTCTCGCCTGCGCTCACTGTAAACCCATCAGATATGCGCCGCTTTGTCGTCTGCGGCGCCGTGGCCTACTTCTTCTATTAAAAGACAGCAATCTTACACAACAGGTCAATCAAGCAATAGAGTCAACTAAAATGAGTCTTATATTATTATGTTTTTTTCAGGCTTTTAAGCTACAATGTTAGGACTAGAACTATCCCCAGAAGTTTTGATGTTATAAAATGTAATATACAATATGCCAGCAGAGGGCACACTACCTAATCCTACCAAGGAAGCGGTTCAAATGGAAGAAATAGCAACAACTTTCTCTAGTTTCACTTCTGATATATATATATTTTTTATGATTTTTTTTTAATTAGTTTATTTGAGCAGTTAAAATTCTGCTCAAAGGGAGTAGGCCGAAGCAAAAGCTTATAAGTGCCCACCCCAACATCATTGCAATAAAAACATAAAAAGACACATTAATATACATATTACACTCGGTGAATACTACTATGTACACCCCACAACTACAACAACGCTCCCACCCCATTCACAACGTCAAGCACAAAGCAAGCGACAAAAGGCCATTACTTAGTTACAGATGGTTATAAAGGCCAAACACAGGCAACATTCCTGAAAGTCCATAAATACATACAGTGCCTCTCGAAAGTACTAATAATATTGTCATGTTTCTCACCATAAACGTAAAGATTTTATTTTGAATTTTTTACTGAAAGTTCACACACAAGTACTCAGGACGATGAGCAGTGTTAGGTTTGCTCCATACATAACATTTTGCATTTGGGCCAAAAAGTTGAATGTTTGTCTCATCTGACCAAAGCACCTTCTTCCACATGGTAGCTGTGTCCTCCATATGACTTCTGACAAACTTCAAATGGGATTTCTTATGGCCTCCTTTCTATAATGGCTTTCTTGTACAGATTCCCCCAGCTCAGCGGCAGTACGTCGCAGCTCCTCCAGAGTTATCTTGGGGCACTTGGTTGCATTTCTTACCAGTGCTCTCCTTGTTCGGTCTGTTAGTTTAGGTGGACGGCCGTGTCTTAGTATGTTTGCAGTGGTGCTATACTCTTTCCATTTCCGAATGATGGATTGAACAGAGATGTTCAAATCTTGGGAAATCTTTGTATAACTTAACACTGCTTTAAACTTCTCCACAGCTTTATCCCTGACCTCTCTGGTGAGCTCCTTGGCCTTCATGATGTTGCTTAGTGACCAATACACTCTGACCATGTCTAAAGTGCAATGCATTCCAATGGGAGACTAGCGGTTATATGGAGGTACTACAGCAATGGTGGACCAACACCTCTAGTGTTGTGGTCATAAAGCAGAGACGCCAGCAGGCATCAGTCAGCAACAGCAAACGTTCTGTTCTAAATTAGTTCGAGAGCATATCGTAAACTACAATCTGTCCTCTCTTTTGGCTCAGCGCCACTGTCATTCCTCCAAGTCAAACGTGCTGGGCCGACCTGCACCAGCCCAGTCCGTGTTCTCTGCGTATGTGCCTGTTCATCTGCCCGTTTTCACTGAATGAGCCAATGTATTCACGCAACTGTAGTCTATTTATTATTAAACAGGGAATATATATCATTCATGAACTCATTGGGACTGGCGGGATCACTCAAACGACAATCAATCCAATCCGCTCGCCACCTCGTCCAGCGCTGAAAGCGAATCATCGCCGCGCTCGTACAAAGTACAAAACGTAAAGTCACAAACGCAATGTCAAACACATCTTCAAAGTCATGGCAAAGGAGTTTCTCACTTGTAGTGCCATTAATGGAGCTGTCCCTACAGCACAGAAAGAGGAGAGTGAAGGTGCAGAGTGAGGAGACGTTAAGTGTGGTGAAGCCGGGGTGGAGCAGAGAGAGTCGGCAGGCACAAAATCTGGTGTCCCATTTATGATGTAAAAAATATCACCTATTGCATTTTGTAGATTGCCCAATCATTGCAAACAGCTAAAATAATACATCTAAAATGCAACAGAATGGAAGTGGCATGTCAAAAGCGTCACTGTTTTTTTTTTTTCAATAGCCGTACCTGCACACTGTGTTAATAATCATCTAAATTCATAAAACATTCCAAAAAATGTTCATGAAATGAGTAGAATGGGTTTCATCAATAATTTGTGCTGTGACTGCTTTTTTTCTCTCGTTTGTACCCGTATAATAACTACATTTTTGGTGAAGAACGGTGCACAGGAAGGTGCATCCTGGCATCTCCCTTGCAAATCACAACTTTTTTGTGTGTGTTTACTTTTGCCTTGACTATTGCTTTTACTATCCAGGATCTGTGTAAAATGGGTATTGCATATTGTCAAACGCAGAGCGCACGTTGAAGCAATAAGGTCTGCCGCTCCATCTCCAACTGTCACATCAACCCAACCAATTCCCCCACTCGAGAAAAGCAGCATGTATCCAAGGCTGCACTTTTCCAAATCGCCCCGTGCAGCTGGCTCATTCTCCGGCCCGACACTCGAGATGCCGCCGCGTATCAAATAGCGCAAACAGCAACAACCCCAGTTGGATACCAAATATGTTTCGACACCGGTGCACCACTTTAACGCGCTATTGAAAAAAGCGCCTTGGCCAGAAAACAGCATGTGGATGTGCCTGGCAACAGCTGGTGTGATGGAAGGTACTTGACTCTAAAGTGTCGACCATTGTTTGCTGTGGAACCTGGGGGTTTTCACAGTAGAAGGTGCAGGGAATTTAAGATTTAAAGGATGGGGAATTAGCCTTGAAAAAGACGCATAATGAGGACGGCCAGTGAAAGGTCAGATAGGAAACTCAGCAGCAACAATACGCAAAGAATTAATAAATAATTGTTTCGTTGGTTTAGCGTTGGCGTTGTTTCAATAAGCTTCTGCGATGTCAAAAGACCCAGTGTTGCATCCACTTTTCACCAAGATCTTGTATCGATGATGGGAGAGTGTGGCCGCTGTGCAAAGCCTTCTCCAGCACATTCTAAAGTTTATCAATGTGGTTAAAATCAGGACTCCAATCTATGTGTGAAAAGGATGGCTTCCAGATCCACCCCTTCACAGTGCGAGTCCGATGAATCCTGGCATTGTCATCTTGGAATATGCCCGTGCCATCAGGGAAGAAGAAATCCATTGATGGAATAACCTGGTCATTCTGGATGTTCAGGTAGTCAGCTCATCTTATTCTTTGGGCACATTGAGATGCTGAAGAGATCGTAGAGAAAGATTGTTCAAGTTGTTAACTGCACTGCTTATTTAGAGTAATGGACTGAAATGACATTAACATTACAAGGTCACGAGGCAGGTTGAGACCCAATGAAAAGATTTGACCAGAGGGGAGCCTGGTGTACATACCTTTAGAGGTTGGAGAAACCGAAACACCCATGCATAAAACTCCACACTCTTACTGTGAGGTCAGAGTGCTGACATGTTAACCAGAGAATGGCCTCTTCGATTCCAACACATTTACTACTCCCAGGTAGGGCACATATTACACCACTTGCGGTTGGTCAGAAAGAGCATCACCTGCATGCAAAATGACGTATGGCCACTTGATCAAATACATGACCATCCGTCGCTCTCCGTTCTCTTTGCTGGCACTATGACTTGCCTTATACACAGATGGGCTGTGATTCAAAGAGCAGCTCTCATATTTACACAGCGAAGCGCTGACTCATGTGGAGACAAAGGCTGCCAGAGAACGCGAGTGATCCAGACGTAGTAGATTCAAGAACTAGACATTGTAAAATCTTAAAAATGCAGACGGGGGAATCAAAGAGTGAGTCTTTTCCATGGCAACCATATACTGTGATACGGTTCGGGAAAAGATAAGAGAGATAAACAGAACCATCTCCAAATCTTAAACCTTCTTTTTTAGATTAAATGTAACTTTATTGACCGTTGCTGGAGATCTATCATGGGCTCACAGAAGCTTGCTGATTTAGACCAATATACATGGGCATATAATGGGCATCTTCATTTCATTTGTAAAACCAACAACGCTCATGAGAAAAAGTGAAAGTAACTGACACTATTAGTACCTCGGCTACATACAGTTTCCATAAAAAGCCATTTAGCGGCAGTAAATGGGATCAATGCCCAACTTGTTCAAAAATCTCATCGATGTAGGGACAAAGAGAAGCTTAAATTGGTTACTCTTGTATTTAAAACGCCTGCCAGAGCGAAAAACATCATATTCCACGTTTAGTATGTGGCAAGGGTTTCTGATGATTTTATTTGCCTGCTCAAGAGCCATTATTTTAAAGATGGGTATTGTTTTTTTCCCCCCAATCACTTTCATTGCATTTTTCAAAAACATTTTCACAACTCAATTTGGAATCAGAGCACCTTTGAAATCTCACCCAGCCAGAGAGGCACCATGGGAAGGTCTCGCATGGAGCAGACGTTGAACCTGGCATCTCTTTGCATTGGTGGAAGAACAAAATATTCATCCACTGTTTTGTAAAAAAAAGAAAACAATTCTATAGTTTGAGAGAAAGTATTTCGCGCCTCTTAATGGCATACCCAGTCCCGAGTCTTCACAAAGTCCAATTAGTGAGTTAAAATAGTTGCAAAGGTCAGGTAACGATTCCTCTATCTCCCAAGGCTTAGTGCACGTAATATGCTTTCTGACTTACAGGGCTAGAAACACAAAAAGGTAGACTAATAATAGCCACGGCTGCCAACATTTTTCCATTCTTCAGTAATCAGAGAGCAGAAAAAAGACATTTTTGTGCTCGGCCTTATTTCAGAAGTCGGGCTGACCATGAGAAAATAAGAAGAGGGATTAAGCTGCGGCAGAGATAATCCAGCCAGGCAGTGTTGTGATAAAGGATTAGATGAGCGCAGTGGACGGAAATGGAGTATGGATAATTAGTGGGATGGGAAGAACATACAATATGAGGACCCATCAGGCAGCGCCTCAACAGTCCTTAGGGACCAATATAAAATTTAAACAATGTCATGAGCGATTAGACAATATGCAGCAAAGGGATACAGCAAATACATTACAGAAGTGACCTGAACGAGTTTAAAAGTAAAATTAAACAATGTCTCAAACTGAATCAAACGTGTGGACATAACAGAAGTGTATAATATTTTAATGCCTTTTGTCATTTGTATTATTTGTAATGATTTATGTAAATGTATTATGTGTTTTTATGTCTTAGGGACCAGGTCTGCGAATTAGCTGTTAGCTATATGGCCTATGAACATGGCATAGGTTATTTGTAACAATGCTTCTTGTTCTGTCCCTATCAAATAAACATATAAATAAAAAGTAAACTCTCATCAAACACAAATACTGCACATTAGTGAAGACGGTGTATGCACAAAATGGTCCAGGTTCACTGCGTCGGTTTATTAGTTACAAAGTTGTTCGCAGAGGACATTTTGGATGTGTTGTTTAGTTTTTGACTAAGCTAGTTATTTCAACCTGGAATAGACTCACACAGAGGAAAGCAGTGATTAGGAAGATTTATTGGCATGTGTATTATTTTTGGCGATCAGAGCCCGGCGGTAGACATCGATGTACAAGTCAGTGTAGGTAAACAGCTTGGAGTTAGGGATGTCTTCCCCCGGAGCCTGGACACTGGTGGTGGTATAGAAGATCGTCGGGAAAGCTCGGGTAGCGCCGAGGATGAAAGAGGTGGAGATGGGGTGGAGGCGGGTCGCAACGCAGCTGGGAAGCAAACATGTCTTGATTGCTGGCGCTTAAAAAGCGAGACCGATGGCGATGATTGGCTGCTACGGAGGTGCGGCTCTGACGCTGATGTGGAGGTGTGGACCTTTCGGGAGTGATCATTGGCTGGAGGTTGATGATGCTGTGTTTGTCCACCAGGCTGAATTACCGCCTATTCTTCATTAGTGAGAAAATCTGGAAACATTTCTATTTTGCCTTTCAATAAGGCTAGGAATTAGATATTAGCAAATCCCTCTGGAAAAACCTTCCAAACCCTCCAAACTAAAGGACTGGAGGGTTTGGAGTCTGTACTATTTAAGTGGAAATATTGTTGTTTTTGCACTGTCACGTGTATATCTCGTTGTATGTGGCTACAGTCTCTCAGAAAGGAAATGACCATATTTAGATTTTTTTCTTTACTAAGTGAGCTAACTAGCTAAAAATCTAAACAAAAATCAATGTTTTCACCTTGCCTTAAAGCCACGCCATATAGAATTTTACCCAATAAATAAAAAACACAAGCATTTTTTTTATGCCATATATCGTGCCATGTCTCTTCTATCGTTTCTAACCTTATTTAATGAATTATTAAAGCAAATATTTCATTAAATAGGCCACAAAGAATGTATTAGTGTTGTTTTGTCACTATGTATCCTCTAAGTTTATATTAAGTGATTATAAACAAGAATAAAAAATAACTTTTCGCAAAGAAACTTGTATCTTGCGGTTTTGCGACACAACCCTGCTTTACGGGATTGCTGTCCGTCGCCACACATGCTGTAGCAACGGCGACATCTAATGGACGTAAACCCCTACTACAACCCTCAGCATGTTTATTTCTGAGTTAAATGTCACTTTATAACAGAGGTTACATTAATCAAAAATTCGCCGTCATTTACATAATATGTTTAGCTTTGATTAACCGGTTAACCGTTAAATATTGCGTTAATTTGCCATGCCATTGAAAATACTTGTAATACATTTTTGCACCACCAGAGACCGCCAGAGCGCTCCCAAACATTTGTTCACGAGCAGCCGTCATCGCGCATGGTTAGCTAGTATGGATGGGCCGAGATCAAATTGCCACGAGATTTCTCATCACAGTGTAAAATGATCTCGTAATATTTCTTTCTTCTGTTTTTTTTTTTTTTTTACAGGCTGAAATTTAGATATAGACCTTCTTCCTGTAGACTGCTTATAGGACTCATGGGAATATGTAGGCAATAGCTCTCTAATAATGTGTACTATATATTGATTGGCACTTAAAAAAGAAAAGAAAAAAGTTTTTAAGGTCAGTCGCTTGGAACCACCGCCTCGGTGTTCAAACCTGCAGACTGGAGCCGCTGCAGATTCACACCTGCAGATCCACACTCGCACCGCTTTACTTTTTCTTTCATTAACGAACTAAAGGCTCTGCTGTTGGAAGCTACGTTTTACCGCTGCACACCGTGGCGAGTCCGGGTGGATCCGTTGTCTATTTTGTGATTGTAGACGCGCATTTACCGCGCACGGAAAAGCAAAACAACGCGGATGTGACCTGCACGGCCGGACAATGAGGGAGAGGGAGGGCAGGCCAGCGCGCAGAATATGAAGGGATGATTACAGCAGGCCATTTAAGGAAGAAAGAAGTCAGTCTAACTACAGTAGAATCACTCTCTGTTTAATGTTTAAAGCCTCCTATGCGTTAGTGTTTGGCACAGACTGTTTAGATACTAAATCTAAACCTGTCTCCTTCTCCTCCACCTGGAATCAACGTTAAAGCTTCAAATTTTATCTAATTATTATTTATAATTTGGAAATGTTATCAGAATACACCTGTCAAAAGAGCCAAATGAATTAGCCTTGTTCTAATATTAAACTGTATGTACACAATAGAGCCTGATGATATTGGTAAAATCTTATCAATTCCCATCCTTATTAGTTTGTTCATTTTGTTACAAACAATATAATACAATAGCTCCATACAAAAGAAACATAATTGCAAAATATTATTTATTATTGCAAATTATGTAAAAATCTCGTGTCTCGTATCGTAGGATTTGTATCTCGGCCCACCACTACTAGCTAGTTTCACTTTTCAATATGAAGCGGGCCATAAACAGCACAGCGTGGCAGCGCTTTACAACCGAGAACGACAGATCAAAATGCAAGTATTGCATTGCAGTGCTTAGATATTCTTCAACTTCGTTGTTGTACGATCTCAACAGCCGACACCCGGGCATCAATTTGGAGGTAGCTAGGTAAGCTAAAGGCACAAAACTCGCCTTTCTCGTTATTGTTAAAACGTGGTGGAGAGATGAGTGTTGTTGTTGTTGTACGCATGAATGACTGTTTCTTTGCACAATGTTTAAAAAAAGCGTGCTAAATAAAAATAAATAAAAATACTGTAGGGCCACGTGAACGCAAGTCAGTGACCTACTTTGACTGCTCTGTCATTAACTGCGTTAACAATGAAAAAACCCTTTCGCGTCTGCCAGTACAACGTAACGGAGGGGGCGGCGCGCGTTAAAACTGAGTTTTAACTGCTAAGGGCGTCGGTTAACGGTTAACGAAAAACTTGAAATCGTGCAGCCCTAGCTTTGATCCGTCTCTGAGCGCGCGGGGCTCTCTCCCTAGCAGCTACTTCACTGTTAAACACAGCGTGGTTTTGCTCTGCTTTACGCACGGCAACTAAACGGCTGTTTAGTGTTGGATCTCACATCGGAGCTGACTGAGAGCTCATGGATTTGGATTAAACACACGAGAGAGAAGAGAAAGAAGAGAGGAGAGGCGTGGTGCAGGAGGTAAGAGACGGATCGGGCAGCGCGTAGAGCAGCTAAAGACGTACGATGCAAACTGCTCGCCCACTGTTTCTTAAACATTACTTAAAATTTAGAAAATGGAGATAATAAGCTCCAATCTACATTTGTATTAGTGTAATATGAGCCTTGATATTGAGGATCAGATGATGTATAAGTCTGAATAAGTCGTTCTCTACGCACGAGTTTACACATTTCTGTTGTTAAATTCATGTTACATGACAGATCATGTTTAGCCCATTTATCCTGCAGTTTCACATTTTTCCTGACATAAACAATATAGGCTATATAAATGATCCCTAGCGAAACCACTGCTTCAAAATAAAGTGGAAAAAAAAGTAAGCAATGATATTTTTGTCAAACATTTCAAAGAATAACTGAAAACTGACTTTATTGTGGTATACGTTTTTTCCATATCACCAAGCACTACCCCATATTTTTATCATTGAAAAATACCTCATAAATGTAAGGCAAGGCAAGGCAAGTTTATTTATACTGCGCATTTCGTACACAAGGCAACTCAAGGCGCCAGCATGTACAAACAAACATGTGCTTTTGCTGTGAGCTGCTCATCTCACCTAAGCCATGACTGTAACTTTACCGGGGGTGAATACGTCTCCAGCTCGTCTCCATGGAGATGTCGACTAAAGTCAGCAGAATTTGAGATTTAAATAGGTCCTCATCCAAATCCATTCTTTGATTACCCACTGCAGAAATAACATTTTCTGTGTCGCGCACTGTTGATGACAACAGTATAGACCAACATGTTATGCAGTGTACCTTTAAGTAGGTAAAAAAAAAAGAAGTATAATCCCTGGGGCATAAACGGATATTGGTTCATTATCAGATATTTAAAATAAGTACATTTATCCTGCATTCTTTCCTGGTTTGGGGCCAATACCATTATAACACCAGTCATATTGTATCAATGCATTTTTACTTGTTTATTTAAACATCACTTCTTCAGTGCCTTTTGAAAACCTGTGCGCAATACTGTGATTGCACCATTAAAGTCCATTAAAGGTCCATCTACACACGCACAAACAAACCCTGACAGAGTCCACAACAAGAATACTCCGAAGGCCGCCCCTGACATCAGTCTATCGCACAACAATGTACAGTGTCATTATCTCCGGGGCCATGTGTTCCTGTGCTCTTTGGCTTTCTATGCTGCTGCTTCCTCTGTGCCTGTGCCTATGTGCGAGCTGGACCGGAGTGACGCGGTGACGCAAGTGGTAACCAGTTGCTAGGGCCGACAGCTCTGGCAAAAGGCCGAGCTTCCTGTATCTCCTTTCCATCCTCCAAATCATTTTCTCAATAGTGTGTTTTTCCTCTGTTTCGCAGGCTTATCTCTGCCCCGTTTATCGAGTTACATTGTTTACCTTATCTAATTTTCCATCGATAATCGCATATAATGGGCCGTTTCATCTGTTATACATTGAGTTGTGCGCATTATTTGTCGGGGATGATGAATGCGTCTTGCAGTAGCTTTTAACCAGACTATTGATCTATTTGTGTACCATTTGAAGTCTGCAAATAGCAAGATGTTGCTATAGACAAGTGGTAACGTTGTGCTTTTTATGATTCTGTCAACATAGTACATAGAAAAAGAGGCATAATTTCTCATGTTTGTTAAAAGTTCACTTTCATGGGTATTCAATATGTTTTTTGTTTAAAAAATTAATATATATATATATATTTATATATATATATATTATGTCAAAAACATTTTTGCTTCATTCGGCAGGTTTAACCAATCAAGGTTACTCCAGGTCTACTGCTGAAACGCTAAGTTTGGAATTTCCTGTATTTTGTTTGCATTTTGCATGATGACAATGACTGCTTGTGCAAATGTTTTGATGATTCCCACTGCTACTAGGAGAGGGCGCTCAACTTCACAACAGGATAAAGACCAACACAGCCAAATCTCAATGTTGCCGTGCAGCCTTGAAGTTATGAAAAGATGTTAAAAATATTTACCCAAGCATATAGGCATGTCATTCAGAGCCTAGCTTTCTCAGAAGTATTACCCCATATTTACACCAGAGGCGTTACAGTACGTAAGCGCAGTTAAGCAACATGTGCGTGAGATAGCTTTCTATTTTAAACAATCTGCACTAGCAGTGTTTTACGTATTTACTACATTAGACTCGAGCTCTAATTTGGGCGCCTATACGGGGCAATGTCCAGCCTTTTACCAGTGCAAATACAGGAACACGGTATGAAGTGTCGAAATAAACTTGAAAATATTTGCGTAGTTGAAGCAGCTCCGACGTTGTCTGTGTAAATTGGCACTTTGAAAATACAGAGAGTAAAAACGCGTACGTCACGTCCCGTCACTGCCTCTGGTGTAAATTTGGGGTTATTGTAACACAAACGCCATCTATCTCCAAACATCAACATGTCATAAAAGGGGGCGTGTCCAAAAGGGGAGATTTTTTTTTTAAATGTTCACTCTTTTGAGCCGTTTTCTGGCAGAATATAAACATATCCATCTTTAATTATTAAAATGGAACTGTTAAACTGTCAATCACTTACCAACAAGGCATACCTAATCCACAACTATATATTTGATCAGAAGCTTGATTTTATGTGCCTCACTGAGACCTGGCACAAACCAGAAGTGTATTCTGCATTATTAATTCTGCAATTACTTTATTGTCCCCGTAGGGAAATTAGTCCTCTGCATTTAACCCATCCTTCGATGCCACTGGGGGAGCAGTGGTCGACGGCAGTACCGCACCCGGGGACCCATCTCCATGATGTGGAGCCAGGCTGATGGTCAGAATCACCTGGCTTAAAGAAGCGTGCCCCCCTGGCTATACATATTTGGAAAAGGCCAGGGGCAGTGGACGTGGAGGAGGTTTGGCTGTTATTCATCGCTCCGATCTGCACCTGTCCTCTGTGATTTTGCCAAAGCTGTCATCATTAGAATGCTTGGCTTTTACATGTAAAAATTCCATCCCGCTTACAACCATCCTCATATACCGACCACCTAAACCACACCCAAGTTTTATTTCAGAATTAACTAAACTACTCCAGTCAGTGTGCACAACATCAAATAATGTGGCAATTCTTGGAGACTTTAATATTCATGTAAACCCTCCCACAAGTCAATATACCACAGAACTATTACAACTCCTGGATACACTCCATCTCAGACCACTGGAGACAGTCCCTACCCATACAAAAGGGCACACAGTGGACCTCATTATAACAAACTTTCCTGGGAACAATGTGCATGTACATGATTTAGGCATATTTGACCATAATGCCATATCAGACTTTTCACTCCTGACCTCACTCAATAAGCTTAAACATTAAATTTCCTTCCGAAAAATAAAAGACATAAACCCTAAACACCTGTGCTACGACCTACAAAACCTGACCATATCTGCCCATCACTCTGCTCCTGACGTGCTTGTTGATCACTACAATACTGGACTGCAAGAGATACTTGACACCCATGCGCCCCTCAAGACACGGACTGTAACATTTACACGCTCTGCTTCGTGGTACACGGGTGCGCTGCGTAGACAGAAGGCGGCTGGGAGGGTCCTTGAGAGGCGCTACGTTGCCTCTGGGCTGACTGTCCGCAAAACTGTTTACTGAGAGCACCAAAAATCATATGCCAAATCACTCAGTCAGACAAGGTAACAATACTATTCCAACATCATTAACAATAATCCAGGAAATTCATAGCAGGCATGGAGTTGCCTCCCCACATTAACTGCCTGCCAAGACAAAACTCTGCACTATGGGAGATAGGGAATTCCCTCCCAAACCAACTGAGGGCGCCACAGTCTATTCAGGTTTTTAAAAGTAAACTAAAGACCCCCTTATTTTGTACGGCATTCTCTTAATATGTGTTGGTTTTTTAGTGCTGATATGTTTTGTGTTTTTATCTGTAGCGACTGTAGCACTTTAAAATGTGTTTTTCATGTGTAAAGTGCAATACAAATAAAATGTATTATTATTATTATTATTATTATTAATCCCACACCAATAAAGCCAAGTCAAAATCGGATCCATATGTATGTTTTGCAGATTGTCTAGTAGAAGTATTAGCATTTGTGGCATAAAGCTAATGTTAGCATCATTGTTAAAAGGCGGCACGGTAGTACAGCGGTTAGAGCTTGTGCTTCACAGCTAGAAGGTCCGGGTTCGATTAACACCAGGGACGGAGGCCTTTCTCTGTGGAGTTTGCATGTTCTCTCCGTGTCTGCGTAGGTTTCCTCCAGGTGCTCTGGTTTCCCCTACCACTAAAAACATGTACATTAGCCAACTATGAATGAGAGTATGTTTGAGAGTGCACATTGGGGACGACGGATGGATATTAGCCCAAGGCTACAATCCGGTATGGCTTGTTCATTAACATGCACTGTCCCTACCTAATAAAGTATTCTCTGTTTATTAAGTATTAATGGGCTATTGGACCACTTTGCTCCTCTCCATGTCTCTGTATCTCTATGTAGTATAAAATATATTTATAATTCAGCATTTGTTAAAGTAAGGAGAAATGGGAGGAAAATTAAAAAATATATGTTTCCCCATTGCTTCGAACATGACCATACATGGGCAATTCCAAAGATGCCATCTTCTGCCATCATCTATATTCTTACTTAGTTAGTACATAATATCTGAAAATGTTTCTTAGATTTGATTATGATTTGCACTGTGTGATGTCTGTAAGTTCTCAGTTGTACAAGAGTTGTCCATCTTCAATGAAGGTACTTGAGTCATCTTCTGTACTAAGATGACTCAAGTACCTTCATTGAAGATAATATGTGTGATGTAACATGACCCAAGGAAGAATAGCGAAGGCAGTGCGTAACAACCAGGTGATTAGCCACAATTATGCATAAAAGATCCACCTTAAATATTTGGACACATTAGACCTCCACGTTTTCTGCACATTTATGACCCTGTTCTGCCTAAATGCCTTTTTGACACATTTTGACATCATTGACGATGGATTGAAGCGGCCACACTCAGCTGTGTGTAATGCGTGCCAGGGGCAATGCACAAGACACATTCCTCAAAATAGAACAAATCCTATTTTTCCACACATGCGTCAACCGTCGTGTGTTTGGCCCCTTAGCCACAAGATTTCGTTTTGCACTGTAGTGAATACAAGTTGAATGTTTCTGTGAACATGTGAACGCTTTAACAGAACAATACACTTCCTGGAGGACAAGGGCGCCAGTGCAGGACATCAGACAATCGAACAAAAGACCCAAAGAGAAGCAGCAAACTAAAAATGGATTACTTAAACATGGATAAAATAAAATTTTCAAAATGCCACTCCGTCAGAGAACAACTTAACAAGATAAAAAGTAAATTTTTAGATTTTATTGGAGCCTAATTATTGGGACTAGAAATCTGGCATTTACATGAGCAAATAACACATTTACACCTGCAGCGAAAGAACGTGACGGTTTTTCAAAAAGGAAAATGGAGTGATATTTGATGTGTTTGCAATTTGATAGCTGCCAGGTCTTCTCTGTACTAGTCATTTGAACAAGCTACAAATGCCAAAGAGACCTGACAGTTATATATGTCTACCACCACTACTTTAATAATAACAGTGCAATAGCCATTCTGAACTGTGCTTTACAATTTGCTGTTGTTGTTGTTCTGTGTTGTCAGTATACCAGCATTTCTTACCTGTACTCATATTTAATATTGTGGCAGAGGAGCCCCAGCAAAAAACAGTGGCTGCCAGCAGCAGGTCTCGATGTTTGGCAGAGCAATTACTATTTGTGTGTGTGGAAAAGTACACAATATTGACACGGTGGCCTTGAGTTTTTTATTGTTATACTGCCTTACTACTTACTACACATACGACTGACCAGTCTAAGGCCAATGGGCCTTATACATTCAGCTAATATATAGTCTAATAGTCAGACTTCTTCGGCATAAAATGTCTGATGCATTTGGCTACCCGATGTGTGTTCACTATGCTCACCTATTATGGGAAACCATTGCCCTATATGCCACTTCACTAAATACCCATTATAAGGAAAATTTAATTATGGTAATTATGGTATCTTTGGAAAAAAAAAATCATAGTTTATATATATTTTGACCCATCGTGTGCCTCTTGTGGAGGTTTTTATTAGAGTAAAACCAAGAATACGCAAAGGAAACCCACCGTGAAACAGGAAAAACAACACAAAAATCACATCAGAGAAAGGCCCCCAACTGTCTAGAAATTGAAAACTGGACCGTCTAGCTGCCATGTTGAAAGATTTTTTTTTTTTATTTTGTTACTGTGATCTGGTCTCTGCAGATCAGGAGGTAATAACGTCCTTTCTCTCTTTTTTTTAGTCACTGCTTAAGTGGAAATTGTGCTCAAAATACGAAGTTACAGGTGACGCTGCTGCGGCCTGTGGAGCTTCTGTTGTGCTGTTTTAGGACTTTTTCCTGAACGATACTTTTTATACACGTTATTTCAATTGAATTAAAATAACATAGGTATTGAAAAAAGTACCATTAAGGCACCGGCACGGAAAAGCAGGTATCGTTAAAGTAGTGGTATCAGAAAAAAAAAAAAAAAACGGTACCCATCCCTACAGGTGACACCCATGTACTTCCTGTCCGCATGGGGGAATGGAGGCGTGACGGGGGTCCTCCATCTGTGCATTGTAACAGAGTTGGTCCCAGCTTGCAGAGGAGCACCCCCAACAGCCTCACACTTGTAACTCAAGTGCAGGTGTCAGGTTGCACTTTGGCCAACCTGGGCTTATGTCACAATGGTTATGATAGAAAGGGGGGGGGGGGGGGGGTTATCGAGCGGCAATTTTGGGAATCATTTTGATGTTATCTAAAAGAAAGCTGCTGCATATGTCCGCAAGTCTCCAAAACCTAATGGCCTAATCAATTACGGCAGTGCGTAACAACCAGGTGATTAGCCACAATTATGCATAAAAGATCCACCTTAAATATTTGGACACATTAGACCTCCACGTTTTCTGCACATTTATGACCCTGTTCTGCCTAAATGCCTTTTTGACACATTTTGACATCATTGACGATGGATTGAAGCGGCCACACTCAGCTGTGTGTAATGCGTGCCAGGGGCAACGCACAAGACACATTCCTCAAAATAGAACAAATCCTATTTTTCCACACATGCGTCAACCGTCGTGTGTTTGGCCCCTTAGCCACAAGATTTCGTTTTGCACTGTAGTGAATACAAGTTGAATGTTTCTGTGAACATGTGAACGCTTTAACAGAACAATACACTTCCTGGAGGACAAGGGCGCCAGTGCAGGACATCAGACAATCGAACAAAAGACCCAAAGAGAAGCAGCAAACTAAAAATGGATTACTTAAACATGGATAAAATAAAATTTTCAAAATGCCACTCCGTCAGAGAACAACTTAACAAGATAAAAAGTCAATTTTTAGATTTTATTGGAGCCTAATCATTGGGACTAGAAATCTGGCATTTACATGAGCAAATAACACATTTACACCTGCAGCGAAAGAACGTGACGGTTTTTCAAAAAGGAAAATGGAGTGATATTTGATGTGTTTGCAATTTGATAGCTGCCAGGTCTTCTCTGTACTAGTCATTTGAACAAGCTACAAATGCCAAAGAGACCTGACAGTTATATATGTCTACCACCACTACTTTAATAATAACAGTGCAATAGCCATTCTGAACTGTGCTTTACAATTTGCTGTTGTTGTTGTTCTGTGTTGTCAGTATACCAGCATTTCTTACCTGTACTCATATTTAATATTGTGGCAGAGGAGCCCCAGCAAAAAACAGTGGCTGCCAGCAGCAGGTCTCGATGTTTGGCAGAGCAATTACTATTTGTGTGTGTGGAAAAGTACACAATATTGACACGGTGGCCTTGAGTTTTTTATTGTTATACTGCCTTACTACTTACTACACATACGACTGACCAGTCTAAGGCCAATGGGCCTTATACATTCAGCTAATATATAGTCTAATAGTCAGACTTCTTCGGCATAAAATGTCTGATGCATTTGGCTACCCGATGTGTGTTCACTATGCTCACCTATTATGGGAAACTATTGCCCTATATGCCACTTCACTAAATACCCATTATAAGGAAAATTTAATTATGGTAATTATGGTATCTTTGGAAAAAAAAAATCATAGTTTATATATATTTTGACCCATCGTGTGCCTCTTGTGGAGGTTTTTATTAGAGTAAAACCAAGAATACGCAAAGGAAACCCACCGTGAAACAGGAAAAACAACACAAAAATCACATCAGAGAAAGGCCCCCAACTGTCTAGAAATTGAAAACTGGACCGTCTAGCTGCCATGTTGAAAGATTTTTTTTTTTTATTTTGTTACTGTGATCTGGTCTCTGCAGATCAGGAGGTAATAACGTCCTTTCTCTCTTTTTTTTAGTCACTGCTTAAGTGGAAATTGTGCTCAAAATACGAAGTTACAGGTGACGCTGCTGCGGCCTGTGGAGCTTCTGTTGTGCTGTTTTAGGACTTTTTCCTGAACGATACTTTTTATACACGTTATTTCAATTGAATTAAAATAACATAGGTATTGAAAAAAGTACCATTAAGGCACCGGCACGGAAAAGCAGGTATCGTTAAAGTAGTGGTATCAGGAAAAAAAAAAAAAAACGGTACCCATCCCTACAGGTGACACCCATGTACTTCCTGTCCGCATGGGGGAATGGAGGCGTGACGGGGGTCCTCCATCTGTGCATTGTAACAGAGTTGGTCCCAGCTTGCAGAGGAGCACCCCCAACAGCCTCACACTTGTAACTCAAGTGCAGGTGTCAGGTTGCACTTTGGCCAACCTGGGCTTATGTCACAATGGTTATGATAGAAAGGGGGGGGGGGGGGGGGGGGGGGGCGGCAATTTTGGGAATCATTTTGATGTTATCTAAAAGAAAGCTGCTGCATATGTCCGCAAGTCTCCAAAACCTAATGGCCTAATCAATTACGGCCCTTTATCCGTATTCGTTTGCCAAGCCCCTGTGTGCGTCACTGCTCGCTGCAGGTGTGTGGACCACGTGCCGGTGGTTTGGCTTTCACACTTCACCACCTTCGCCAGGCTGCACGGCTAGGAGACGGGGCTGAGGAGCGGTGTCGCCGGGCTTTGATGAAGATTTAAAGTGTGTGTCAGAGCTACACCCTACAGCTCTGTGTCTGAATAAAGCCAAACGTGGTCAGACTCGAGTAGAAATGAGAGGGAGCGGATTATGAAAAATTTAGGATGGAGGTGAGTTGGTGAATTGGCATAAGGTATCTCACCAATCGCTTGGTAACAAATCACGATTTAAACATCAGGGTTTTGTTGTCGGCCCAACAAAGATGATACTGTACTTCTATTTTTATTGGGCCTTGACCTTCTTCACTCTTTTCTCCATTGGATGCATAGGCCAGCAACACGTTCTCTTCATCTGTCTCTGCCCTGTTCCAGGTCAGTCCAGCTGCCTTCTGCCATTCAAGCTGATTGTGCATTGGCCAAATCTTGTAATTTGAATTGTTGAGTTGTTATCTGTACCTTCCTTACCCATTGTCAATCTTCACACTACTTTATTCAAACACATTGTACTGCTCACATTCTACTGGAGTGGTTCACTGCTTGACCAAAATAACAGTCACCGCCACAAAAAAAGGTCACTCTTTCAAATATTTGGTGGGGATGCCTTTAGCTTCGACTACAGCACGCATTTCTCTGTTAGCAGACTGCTGTGTGCGCTCGAATCATTTTGAACTTCACAGCCTGGGGGACCATGGCCAAAATCTTCCCAATCACAGAACGAGGAGGGACGGCAAGACGGTGACGTACTATTCGACATACGGAAGCTTGTAGTTTGTTTAGGGATACAAAAAAAAAAGGTTTATTTACGGTTCCAATATGACGCCAGAGCAAGATTTAGACCGTGTTCTAAATACACTCAACAAAAATATAAACGCAACACCTTTGTTTCTGCTCACATTTTTCATGAGATGGACTTAAATATCTAAAATTCATTCCAGATACACAATATTACCATTTCTCTCAAACATTGTTCACAAATCAGTCCAAATGTGTGATAGTGAGCACTTCTGCTTTGCTGAGATAATGGTAAATGGTCTCAACTTATATAGCGCTTTTCCACCTACATTAGGCACTCAAAGCGCTTTACAGCAAGGAACCTCTCACCCATTCATACACCAATGTACGCAGACACTGTGAGGTGGGATAATCCATCCCACCTCACAGGTGTGCCACTTCAAGATGCTGATCTGACATCATGATTAGTGCACAGGTGTACCTTATACTGCCCACAATAAAAGGCCACCCTGAAATGTGCAGTTGTTTGCTTTATTGGGGTCTGGGGACTCAGAACCAGTCAGTATCTGGTGTGACCACCATTTGCCTCATGCAGTGCAACACATCTTCTTCGCGTAGAGTTTATCAGATTGTCAATTGTGGCCTGTGGAATGTTGGTCCACTCCTCTTCAATGGCTGTGCGAAGTTGCTGGATATTAGTGGGAACTGGCACACGCTGTCGTATTCGCCGGTCAAGCACAACCCAAACATGCTCAATGGGTGACATGTCCGGTGAGTATGCTGGCCATGCAAGAACTGGGACATTTTCAGCTTCTCAGAATTGTGTACAGATCCTTGCAACATGGGGCCGTGCATTATCTTGCTGAAACATGAGGTGATGTTCATGGATGTATGGCACAACAATGGGCCTCGGGATCTCATCACGGTATCTCTGTGCATTCAAAATGCCATCAATAAAATGCACCTGTGTTCTTCGTCCATAACAGATGCCTGCCCATACCATAACCCCACCACCACCATGGGCCACTCGATCCACAACATCAGCAAAGCGCTCACCCACACGACGCCACACACGCTGTCTGCCATCTGCCCTTAACAATGTAAACCGAGATTCATCCGTGAAGAGAACACCTCTCCAACGTGTCAGACGCCATCGAATGTGAGCATTTGCCCACTCAAGTCTGTTCGACGACGAGCTGGAGTCAGGTCAAGACCCCGATGAGGACGACGAGCATGCAGTTGAGCTTCCCTGAGACGGTTTCTGACAGTTTGTGCAGAATTGTTTGGTTATGCAAACCAATTGTTTCAGCAGCTGTCTGAGTGGCTGGTCTCAGACGATCTTGGAGGTGAACCTGCTGGATGTGGAGGTCCTGGGCTGGTGTGGTTACACGTGGTCTGTGAACAATGTTTGAGAGAAATGGTAATATTGTGTATCTGGAATGAAATTTAGATCTTTAAGTCCATCCATCCATCCATCCATCCATTTTCTTCCGCTTTATCCGGGGCCGGGTCGCGGGGGCAGCAGTCTCAGCAGAGATGCCCAGACTTCCCGATCCACGCACACCTCCTCCAGCTGTTCTGGGGGGACCCCGAGACGACACCAAGCCAGCTCGGAGACATAGTCCCACCAGCGTGTCCTGGGCCTTCCACGAGGCCTCCTCCCAGTGGGACATGCCTGGAACACCTCCCGAGGGAGGCGACCAGGAGGCATCCGGAACAGATGCCCTAGCCACCTCAGCTGGCTCCTTTCGACGTGGAGGAGTAGCGGCTCGAGTCCGAGCTCCTCCCGGGTAACTGAGCTCCTCACCCGATCTCGGAGGGTGCACCCAGCCACCCTGCGGAGGAAACTCATTTCGGCCGCTTGTATTCGCGATCTTGTCCTTTCGGTCATTACCCAAATCTCATGACCATAGGTGAGGGTGGGAACGTAGATCGATCGGTAAATCGAGAGCTTTGCCCCCTGGCTCAGCTCCCTCTTCACCACAACGGTCCGATACAGCGACCGCATCACTGCTGACGCCGCACCGATCCGTCTATCGATCTCACGCTCCATCCGTCCCTCAGTCGTGAACATGACCCCGAGATACTTGAACTCCTCCACTTGGGGCAAGGACTCCCCACCGACCTGAAGCGGGGAAACCACCTTTTTCCGGTGGAGAACCATGGCCTCAGATTTGGAGGTGCTGATCTTCATCCCGGCCGCTTCACACTCGGCTGCAAACCGCCCCAGTGCGCGCTGGAGGTCCTGGTTTGATGAAGCCAACAGAACAACATCGTCTGCAAACAGCAGAGATGATATTCTGAGGTTCCCAAACCGGACACCCTCCGGCCCCTGGCTGCGCCTAGAAATTCTGTCCATATAGGTAATGAACAGAACCGGTGACAAAGGGCAGCCCTGCCGGAGACCAACACGCACCGGGAACAGGTCTGACTTACTGCCGGCAATGTGAACCAAGCTCCTGCTGCGATCATACTCCCGGAGCACCCCCCACAGGGCACCACGAGGGACACGGTCGAACGCTTTCTCCAGATCCACAAAACACATGTGGACTGGTTGGGCGAACTCCCACAAACCCTCGAGCACCCGATGAAGGGTATAGAGCTGGACGAAAACCGCATTGTTCCTCCTGGATCCGAGGTTTGACTATTGGCCGGATCCTCCTCTCCAGTACCCTGGAGTAGACCTTACCAGGGAGACTGAGGAGTGTGATCCCTCTGTAATTGGAGCACACCCTCCGATCCCCCTTCTTGAAGAGAGGGACCACCACCCCGGTCTGCCAATCCAGAGGCACTGTCCCCAACCGCCACGCGATGTTGCAGAGGCGTGTCAGCCAAGAAAGCCCTACAACATCCAGAGACTTAAGGTACTCAGGACAAATCTCATCCACCCCCGGAGCCTTGCCACCGAGGAGCTTTCTAACCACCTCGGTGACTTCAGCCTGGGTGATGGACGAGCCCCCCTCCGAGTCCCCAGCCTCTGCTTCCTCATCGGAAGACGTAACGGTGGGATTGAGGAGATCCTCGAAGTACTCCTTCCACCGCTCGACCACATCCCCAGTCGAGGTCAGCAACCCCCCACCCGCACTGTAAACAGTGTTGGTGAAGCACTGCTTCCCCCTCCTGAGGCGCCGGATGGTTTGCCAGAATCTCTTCGAGGCCGACCGATAGTCCTCCTCCATGGCTTCTCCAAACTCCTCCCAGACCCGAGTTTTTGCCTCTGCGACTGCACGAGCTGCAGCACGCTTGGCCTGCCGGTACCTCTCAGCTGCCTCCGGAGTCCCACAAGCCAACAAGGCCAGATAGGACTCCTTCTTCAGCTTGACGGCATCCCTTACCTCCGGGCGCCACCACCGGGTTCGGGGGGAGACCTTACGGCCACAACTACGAGCAGCCGCATCGACAATGGAGGAGGAGAACATGGTCCACTCGGACTCCATGTCCCCTACCTCCCTCGGAATCTGGATGAAGCTCTTCCGGAGGTGGGAGTTGAAGACCCTACTGACAGAGGGATCCACCAGACGTTCCCAACAGACCCTCACAACACGTTTGGGCCTGCCAGGTCTGACCGGCTTCTTCCCCTGCCAGCGGATCCAGCTCACCACCAGGTGGTGATCGGTTGACAGTTCAGCCCCTCTCTTCACCCGAGTGTCCGAGACACGCGGCCGGAGATCAGATGACACAACTACAAAGTCGATCATCGACCTCCTGCCTAGGGTGTCCTGGTGCCACATGCACTTATGGACATCCTTGTGCTCGAACATGGTGTTCGTTATGGACAAACCGTAACTAGCACAGAAGTCCAATAACAGAACACCACTCGGGTTCCGATCGGGGAGGCCGTTCTTCCCCATCACCCCCACCCAGGTCTCACTGTCGTTATCTTTAAGTCCATCTCATGAAAAATGGGAGCAGAAACAAAGGTGTTGCGGTTATATTTTTGTTGAGTGTAGTTTAGCTGAAACGTTTACAGCAGGTACGTCATACGTTATCTTATACAATAATACGATTGGGTATGGCTACGTGCAGACGCATATGATAGACATTATAGCGCCCAATAAACCGCTATGGACGATCGTAAACCACACCTCCCCTACGAGAAAACAAATTGGTGGTCCCCAGACTAAATATAACTTGTGATTTTATGGCCAATCCAACTGGTAAAAATGATATCTGAATGCAGCATATCACTCAGTCTAAGAAAAAAAGACTCTCTCGCCTGGCATGGAGTATTCCAGCTGAGTCACTGACTGCAGAGCGAGTACGAATGGGAGCCACCTCTGCTATGCCCGCCCCGCACTCATCTCCACAGCAGCACACGCCTCTGATCGGGCTCCAAACAGGCGGCTGGCACACTGTTTCACACCACTGGCAAGCCAAGGTGACAGACACACACACAAGCGGGCACATGCATAAAGCTAATCTTCCTTTTTCTCCCTTTTTTTTTTTCTTCTTTTCCTTTTTTTAGGGGATTAGCGGATCTAAGGTGACTTTGAAGAAACTGGGAAAGATTTCAACATTTTGGATCGTGCTCAAAACTAAAGCGAACAGGTAACGCAGATATATCAATGAGGATTGGCCCTTTAGATATGTAAATAAATTGAACAAACTACTAAAACAACTGGCCAGCTGTCCTTAAACGTATGTTCATCACATACGTCATCACCCACAGTCTAACGAGGCTGTATTTATGCACTCGCTCTGCCTCCTCTCTCCCAGCACAGCTGCAACAGTAGCTCCTCAGTCATTTAAGCGGCTGTAATGGTGCAAGTAGACTGTCCTCTGCAGGCATGGGAGCACTAATGAGGCACTGAGACAAAGCACAGGCAGATTTAGCGCCAGATCGTCTGCCAAGGGACCCGCGACTTTCACAGTCAGCGCATCCTATTACGAACTGCACTGCTCGCGAGGTACAGTACCGTATCCTAAAAGGTTCCCTCCACACTACAGTGCTCCATGACGTCAATCAGACATACGCACTCGGAAGTTCAAACAGAAAGGTTGTTTAGTTACAGATCCGTAAGACCTCACAGTTAAACAGCAGTTTGGTCTGACTGGACCTCGGGCTAAACGGGGCTTACTGGGCTAGCTCTCTGCTAAAAACAACAAAGGGTGAACCTGAAATGGTGAGCATTTTTGCTGCCACAGGACATTCAGATCGGTGACTGTTATTTGAAATCCCGACTAGTTCAATATCTCACTACTTGGTGTGATCATTAAACATATACTGTAGCTCTAATGTTGTGGTGATGGTAATTTTGCAGTGCATTGTTCACCCCGTGCCTCTTCTTTTCTTTCTAAGAGATGGATAACCATCAAAACTAAATTGAGTGCTTTTATAATGTGTTAGCGGGGACATTTCAACATTTCAAAATTGGCTTGAAAGCAGCCTAGAGTTTGAAAGGAGGAAAGTGACAAAATTGACTAGTACAAACTGTATTTTTCAAAGCGTCTGTGACACTCGCTGCCTCTCTGCAGCGGTCCCCATGACATTAGGGAGGCAGAGGGTAGAAGAATAGTGAAAAAGGTAGAAAATGGCCTTACGGTGCTTGGCGCTCTTGGTTCAGTTATGGCTGTTGCTTGTCCACATAAAAGCCCCTATGGTGCCTGGGAAACAATATGTAATAGGTTGAACGCATATACAGTGGGAACCATATCATAAAAATACACATTTGAATCGTTTTCTCATTCTCTGACATGAAACCAGAATTAACTTTCTTTTTTTTTAGGTCGATTAGAATTAAAAAATATATTTCTATTTGCTAAATGAAAAAAAAGAAGAATGAGAGATTTTTTAGAAATGTTTTTAATGGGTGTGTCATTATCCAGAGTTTCACTCTCTCAATGACTTGAGAGGCACTGTATAGCGCCTGCATAGCGTTCGATTCTGGGAATCGAACGCTATACAGTGCCTCTCAAAAGTTTCCCTCATCAACACAAAACATGCGCATTAGGTTAAAAACTAATACGGTACCCGAGTTTCTTTGCGTTGTATGTTGTAGTCAGTAGTTAATTGTGTGTGTGTGTGTGGGGAAAATAAGACTGATGCACGCAGTCTAGGAATGTCAAGATTAACCGGTTTCACAATTCCCGCAGTTACAAAAGCTCACGGTAGGTTAATCATAAACATTTTAGGTCCTACAGTAAGCCGCCTTCACGTCTCACGAGCTGTAGTGCATGCCTATTTGTGCCAAACGGTGCCCACTCACCAGTAAAGGCTGAAGAAATTAATTTGGTTACTTAAAGATTCTTAGAAAACAGCTGGAGTTCGGAATTTCTCAGAAGAGATCAGACCGTAGCAACTGGACATGTCAAAGCTACTAAGTAAGTCTTCAGCCTTATGCATAGATGTATCCCGGCAGTTTCTCTTTACATCTCGCTGCCACATGAGGCATGAGTACCATTGTGAGTCACCGTGAGTGCATGTGTCTGACAGCTCATTGCCCGTGTCAAGAAGCTTTCAAACTTGCTCGCACATTTTTAAACGCACTGGCGACACATCCACCGCGAAGGCCCTCCATAGCCATCATGATCTCTACCATTCAGTGCGTGGCGTGGCACTTATGTCGCTCACAATGACTGTATCCCCATAATGGATTGCAGCGAGAAACACAAGCCGCGGGCAAATGGCAAGAGAGCGCTGTCTGTCTGGTGCCGGGCTGAGTGGTTCGTAATGACAGATGAAATAGCTCCCCGCCACAGGGGCAGATAACGCCCGCGGGATCCATTTAGGCGATAAAAATGACAACGGTAAACAAGTCCGTGATTAAAAGCGCTTCTTTTCACGCGGCTCGTGGCGGGAAATGGATTGAGTCAACACGGCTGACCCTGGGTGCTTCAAAGCTGCATACGCATCCGGCTTTTCAAAGAGCGGATCACAACAACAACTGTCGGCCCCTTTTGATCACTGCTTTTGAGATTTTTGAGCAGTGTCACCTGTGAAAGGGCGGTCTATTTTTTTTGGAGCGGGTGACAGTAGTTTGATGGTTCTGAAGCTGACTTTAATCGATGCTAGCTCTACAGAGACTTTTTTTTTATATGTATGATGAAAATCAATTAAAACAGTCCTAGACATAATTTGGATGTGTGTAAAATGATGGTGGAGTTTCTACGTTACACCAGTGTCGGTGCTTTGATGGATTTTCTCTATACGTACTTTGATGTCCCCCCCATCCGCCTCAGTTGACTAATCATCTAGTTAAAGCCATTATTCAGTCACTCTCCATTAGGGCTGCAAGGTTTAGTTTTTCTTCTGTTTCTGGCATTTGAGGGATAGATGTTCTAGCCTGGGAACCGCAAACAGGAAGCGGAGTAAACCAATCAGCAAAGAGCAGGCGTCTGCCGTTGATGTGGTGTTTTTAGCGGTTTTAGGTTAATATTTGCGCAGGATTATGAATCACGAAACTCACCTACAGTCGATGTGTTTTTGGTCATTTACAGTCGATTGGAAACACGTTCTTTCTCTCTCTCGTGCGCCGTTCGTAGATTGTTATTGAGGGACTTCCGCGTCCCGTGAGTGACGCTGCTCGTGAACAACACGTGACGCAAATAAATGAATCTGATTGCACGGGATCGGTTTGATTTTGCGGATACCGCAAATGGGGGCGGGTGTCCAGACTGATCCTCCTCTGTAAAAAAAAAATATAGAGGTGAATCATTCTGGTCTCACCAAGCTATAGATGTTCACCGATCAGAATAGCAGAGCCTCTGGTTCAGCTGCAACAGATAAACGTTTGTCTGAGTTTCCATAAAGCAGATTCTAGTGTTTAAATAAACGCTATGTGATTCCATCCCAGACTTAATTTAGTCATGTGGCTGTCCCCCAGAGGTACTCTGAATGTCAGAGAAACTCGTCCAGAAGAGGGCGCTGTCCACATGAAACCAAATATTTTGGATTATTAGATTATTGTTTATTAATGTTCTAATTTGGGGCACTTTGAGCAATATGTTGTTTGACAGTCCTTAACTCATCATTTTAGCAGTTTATGTAAATATGCATTTAAATGTCTCAAATATAAAAAGTGCAAATCGAATCGCAATATTCGTCCAAAGAAAAGGTTTATTTTTGTTCTCAAAATCATGCAGCCCTACTCTCCATTCTCTGTAGTCAGTCACAGTAGGTTTTCCACAATATGCAAAACAAGGTGTAAAAAAATGCAAAATAAGGACCAATATAAGGCTTCCGTGCATTTTTCTTTTTGTTCAAGAAAGTTGACGATTTTCAATACATTTTTAAAAATTCAAATATCAAACAGAGGGTATTATATTTCATCCTGGTATTTGGTAATAATCTTTATCACTATCTTACACGTTGGATGAAATTGCAATATTGATCCAAAACAGATGAAACAAAATATCCAGTAGTTTCACTTCCTGATCCTCCAAGCGAGCTGCAATGCTAAAGATGGGAGAAGATTCAAAGCTGCGCTAGTGGCTCGAAACACAGTTCCAGGTATATTCTGGATAAGAAAGCAACATTGTAACATCGTAAAAAGCTCTAAAAAGTTGATTTAGCTTTAGGAGTTAAAATGTACACTGCGGCTAATCTTAACCTAATCTTCACTTCAATTCATAACTTAAAAATACAAAAGCTTAAGTTACCACACACTGAAATGTTCATGAGAAACTTGTATGACATTAGAGCAGGTTTCGAGGTGGGCGGGACTGTGGAGCTCTATACTGTAATGTAAACACTAAAACTACATCATCATAACTTTAAATGGACATGATTCAGGCCGTTTACCACCATTTACCTGTCTCTCCTGCCGCCGCCACTTTGCCACTTTTGAAGTCGTGACCCTCTCCGTCGCTGATTATGTCTATGGTCATTACGCGCCTTAATCATAAGCCTTAGCGCAGCCCAGACACAGTGGCGTGATCATCCGCACTGCATGCTGATGAGCGGGAAGCGAGAGATGAGCCTGGTGATTTTTATTCCCCCCGCTTACTTTTCGCATGACATCTAGTTTAGCAGAACTTTTGCTTTTATATTATTTTTCTTTTTGAAAGGACCACAGACAGAACTCCAAACTGGGGACCAACCAGATTTATGAAAACATAATGCTATATGAATAACTGTTTTTGTCTCTTTACTGTACAGCACAATAATGCCATGGATGGAAATAGCATTTTATCAAGCAATACGTTTTTTTCAGTCATATTTTTATCCTTATCCGGATCCGCTTTAGAGTTATTGGATCATTTGAACAACATTTAAACCCTTGCTAGAATGATCACCACTGTACATGGCCACTCGTCGGGGCTCCCTTCAAAGACCGGGGGAGGGCTTTGGCACGGTCTGCTGGCTCTAGGGAAGTGAGCCATCTAACAGCAGGCGAAACATTCTGAGCAATAGGGAGCCTATATACAGTTGTGGTAAAAAAAAAAAAAATAGCAGTGTGTTTAAAAACGTTAGTTAAGCACAAAATCTTCATAATAGATGTATTTTGATGCCCATGGTTTTCTAAATCAAAACATGAAGAGAAATGTATAATTTCTTAAAGTACTTTGTAGAACATTTAAAAAAATGAACATTGGGCAGTTCAAAAAAATAGCAGTGCCTGCATTTGTCTTTACAAGCTCAATATGTACTACATAAAAAAGAAATTCCCATAGGATTTAGCTTTCCTGTGAATCAAACTAATATTTAGTTGTATGACCACAGTTTATTAGAACTGCTTCACATCAGTGTTGCATCGAGTCAACCAACTTCTGGCACCTGTCAACACGTATTCCAGCCCAAGATGCTTTGACAACATTCCACAATTCCTTGGTTTTGTATCAGAAACTGCATTTTTGATGTCACCCAACAAGTTTTCTATGGGCTTAAGGTCCGGGGATTGGGCAGGCCACTCCATAAAATTAATTTTCTTGGTCTGGAACAAAGATGCTCACTGGTGTGTTTGGGGTCATTGTCTCGTTGAAACACGCATTTCAAAGACATTTCCTCTTCAGCATATGGCAACATGACCTCTTATAGTATTTTGATATATCCAAACTAACCCATGATTCCTCTGGTGTTCGATAAATAGGCCCCACACCATAGTTAGACAAACATGCCCATATATCATGATGCTTGCCCCACTATGCGTCACTGTCTTCAGAGTGGACTATGGCTTGAAGTCAGAGTTTGGGGGTCGTCTGACAAACTGTCTGCAGCCCTTGGACCCAAAAAAGAGCAATCTTACTTTCATCAGTCCACAAAATGTTTCTCCATTTCTCTTTCGGCCAGATGATGTGTTCTTTTGAAAATTGTATCCTCTTCAGCACATGTCTTTTTTGTAACAATGGGACTTTGCGGGGGCTTCTTGCAAGTAGATTAGAGGCGTCTTCTAACTGTCACAGTCCTCACAGGTAACTTCAGACTCTTTGATCATCCTGGAGCTGATCATTGGATGAGCCTTTGGAGTTCTGGCTATTGTCCGATCCATTCGAATGGTAGTCTTCCATTTTTCTTCAAAAGCAAAATGTGTTTTAGCAGTTTTAACCCCTCCAATCAACCTTTTAACAAAAGAACACAGTACTTCTGAACAATGTCTTAAACGACTAATCTTTCTTCAGGATTTCAAAGTGAAATGCATGTATAACATGTGCCGACTTTCTAAAATAAGGGATTCAAACCTGTTTTTCCACAGAATGATTAACCTCACCAATTGAACTCCCCACTGCTATTATTTTGAACACATCCCATTCAATTGAATATTCAACTACACAGAAGTAAGAGCATGCATACCATGAATGCTGGGTCTGTCTGTGTTTCTAAGAATCTACTGCACCTACTGGTAAATTGTTGACCATGTAGTTCTATGATTTATACCAAAAACTGTGAATAATCTGGTTAGTCATGTTGGACTGCTATTATTTGGAACACTACTGTAGGCCGCATGCGGCGGCCACAAGAGGGTGGCACGTAGGTCATCTATGAGCACACACGTACTCATATTGGCAGTGGTGTGCTCCCGAGCAGCAGCCAGACGAGACAGGCGCTGTTATTTGGGGTGGGGGCTGTCATGACTTTTCTAGGCCAGTGGAAGTTGTTGGTTTTCTCTAGAGGTGCTTGCTTTCTTTCTCTCATGATGTAAAACTAGGGCTGGGCAATTAATCAAATTTTAATCTAATCGTGAGTTACAAAGTAACTCGTCAATGGGCAAAACAAACAACCGAGGAGCTGTCAGAGGATCAGGACGCGCACACGGATGAAGAGTTTGCCTTCGAAGATAAAACTATCGATCGCTATTTGGACCACGTGGACTATTTTTGAGGCTGCAGCCGTGGATTAGCTGGACTCGAACGGTGAATTGTAAGTTTGATCGTATTTTATACTAAATGCATTGTTTTCTAGTATTTCTTTATGTACATATTAAGTTGTTAGCGCTTCACTCCGTAAGTCGTGGCTTTGTGATGCTCTGCACTAAACACCAAACCATGCACTAACTCTGCTTCTGACATTCTTCAAACATTCCACTCGTTTGCGTCTCCTTTGCAGATGTTTGTGTGTTGTTGTGAGGGGATGTTGTACTGTGAGGATAGAAGTGTGGAGTTTGTTTTTGCTGTTGAGTTAGCTGCAGTTTTCACTCCAGCCGCAGCATCTGTTTACTTGCTAGTACAGGAAAGGCCACATTTATTGTTTTTTCCTTTAAAACAAAAAAAATCTTTCGATAATCGAGATCGATCACTATGGGGAAAATAATCGAGATTATTTTTTTTCCAATATCTCCCAGCCCTATGTATAACAAATAATTCCGAAATGATACTGTTGTGTCATGTGAGTTACTTACTGGCACCTCACGAGACAGTGTGGTCTGACTTAATGAGGATGCTTTGTTTTTGATGACAGCAAAAAAGAGACAATATTATGAGGCTTTTTTATTATCTAACAGGAGGGAAAATCAGACTATAAACAAGTAGATAAAGTACTGATAAATTGTCACATAAACCTTCAGGCAGTGTTAAAACTCAATATGGCTGCGCTAAACTTTGCCCTTAATTATTTTTTGAAAATCAACCCAAAAATTAAAATCCGTTTCCATGTCTCTATCCATCATCAACGTAGTGCCCCCTCTTGGCAACGGCCGTTACTGCGCCTATGAGTGCAATCCAGACCTATAGATTAACCAAGGTTGAGTTTTGTAAACTGACAAGACCACGCTCTGAGGAGAGACAAAAATGCCTCAGTGAGGTGATCGCTAGGAGCAGACTGCAGGTTTACGTATATTTAATCGTCACCTTGGCTGGTTTGTTTGAGTTGAGGATGTTTCACCAAGAGTTATCTTCAAGGTATCAAAGTAAGGAACATTATCTATATTATGCCTATAATTACAATAGCTTTCAATGAGAGAGAGATATTCCCTTTTTTCATCTTTCTTTTTTTTTATTGCACCAAGTACATTAGTCATCACAGCATTTAATTGTTGAAATGTCCTTATGAGGAAATAATTTGTAATCGGGGTTGTTTTGTCCTGTTAAAGTATGGGCTGAACTACAATGAGCTGTGGCCTATCCTCGGATGACTCAGTGATTTCGAACGAGGCAGGAAATTGCACTGCGAGCGTGTGTATGTGCGTGTGTGCTCTCTTGGCTTCTTCAAGAAAATTAATCACTTTGCAGTCTGTGGTCGCATTACTTCCAATTAGTTTTCAATTAGCCGCCAGGATTTGTATCTATTGTGTGAATATTCTGCGCTGACAGGTGTTTTGTAAGCCATTCTTTCGGGGCCCACACGAGCGACAACACCTACTAATAACATTGGGAGGACGAAAATAGTAACGTGATTATGAAAGACCAGTTCGGAGAAAGTACATGCTGAATCATAGACGCCCAATCTCCTTTCAAACCACAAAACTGCATTGCCATTTAGAAGACCGCATGACTGCTGCCTTCGAGGGAGCGCATGGGTCAGCAGTTCAGCACTTGCAGAATTGGGTAAACTGTCAGTGAATTCAACATAATTCAATAATATTATATAATTCAGACATGCAACTAAACTAGACAGCGATTTAATGTGGTTCCCTCAAACAAAGTAATGAAAAACAAAACAAAAACGTAAAACGATGCACAGGACATCATCTGAGAATCATGAAGTACCAGACTATTTAATTTTCTCGGCCAAGGGAACACAGTTTACAGACCAATATGCTAAAATGTTCAATGAGACAGCGTGTCATCTGTTGTCAGAAGTAGAACAGCGTGACTGATGCAGAGGTTGTCTAATTGACGCTATCAGTCCATTAGTACTTGTAATAAGAACCTGACAAGACAGGCTCGTTCTTCCTAATATTATGCCGATGTGGAAATGAAGAGTCTGTTCTTTGTGATATTGAAATAACTTATGCAGTGGATGTACGATTCTCACAACATCATTTAAAACTCCTTCAGGCCACCATTTTTGCCACCAGAGGGCACAGGAGCTTTTCAAGTTGTTTTCTATGCACTGTAGTTAGTTACTTTATATTTTATTAATTTCAAGGCCCGATTCCCTTCAGTATATTGTAAAAGCAGAATACCCTGAATATACAGCCTTTTTATTAATGGAGAACTGTGAAATTTATCTATTTTCACACTCATCCCTTTTTTAAGAATTGGGATGTTAGAGGTTAGGGGCCTGATCGTGTGTTTCTAAACATAGCATAACATTTTGCGCTTAGTTGAAGCGTCCTGTGAGCTCTTGCCACTCCAGACTTGGTGCTTTTAAGTGGGAAGTACGTGGGGTGGAGAAACACCCATGACCAATGTACAGCAGTCTTTTCCTCCAACCAGACTCCGCGTTTTGGGTTGCAATTACGGCCGAGCTAGTGCCGACCCATGCCACATTGGGACTGGCTGTAGGCTACATCTCTTTCTCTCGGGACACAAACAGTATTTAGCTCACAATGGGGTGAATTAAGTTTTTAGTCTGACCTGTGAGGGCCTATAATGCTTAGAAGAATGAATCTGAGGCTGCCATCAGAAAGCACAATCATCAGAGAGCACTGCTCTGCTTGTAATAAACCACACCTCAGTCCTCTCACTTTTTATAAGCAACGCCCTCTCGCAAGTGGCGCACACATAGCGCAACAGTTTTGACGCTTGGAAGATAAACATAGTGCTTGAAACGTGTGCTGTCCTTGCGCCAGGCACAAGATCTGGCCCTAAGAGTGTGTTTGGTCCACAACTACCAAGGATAAAGTAAATATAATGCTAAGATGATAACAGCTCCATAAAGACAAATCTTGGGGCAGACGGATTAGCGATCTAGTCTTCCATGATTCCAGATTGCATGACAGGGCCAAGCCTTAACAAGGACTGATTTACTGACAAGGATTATTGGAGGAGGAAGGTGTGCGTGGGGGGAGACAGGATCCTTTGCATTAAAGCAATTGCAAGCTCAGACGAATCAAGAAAAGCCATCGATTTGCAAGCATTGAGCCAGGGTGACTTGCGGCTCTTGTTGACTTTGTAGCCATTTGTGTAAATCAATAACAAGTAAGCAAAGGTAATTTGCAGAGTCGCTGCTAGAAGCCTGTAAATCCTAAAGAACACTTCATGACATCAGCTGGTTGATTAGCTCTGAATCTGAATGAGACTTAAAAGCAGCTTCAGGTCTGTTATTCAAGATGGTAGAAGATCTTACAATGGGCAAAAAAAGTATGGACCTTTAACGACACCTCACCTGCTATAGATTGAGGGACATTGCAGCAATGCCCCGTGGTCTTCGCTCCTCCCGTTACCATGGAGATGGAGCAGCAGCCTTCTCCGTGGACTGAATGAAAAGGCAGCAGCTCCACCCTTGGCATTTAACTATCCAACAGGCGCACATTGGTAGAATATACCACCAGCCCTGCATCTAAGGCGCAGACAAGGATGAAACATGGATAGATCAAGGAGCTACTCAGCTTGTTCCTAAAGGTCATTACAAGACTAGACTGCACTGACGTCTCTGTGACCAAACCATACAGCTACTTATGTCAGCTTTCAGACTTTAAAGGTGTATAGGGTTTATTTAATGTGAAAAAATAAGGCATTTTTGGACCATAAAAAAAAAAAAAAATGCTTTTATTACATTTACAAAAATGTAATTGGAGGTTTATTTTTTTTAATGAGCTAGTTCTTAGTGAAAACATCTGTAAGAATTGTGCTCTGCTTTTTACAATCCAAACTCAACAATTCATTTAGATATTGAAAAATCACTCTTAAATAAATAAATAAACGGACAACCACTGACAAACAACCATTCATCTAAATCAATCTAAAGCATGTCTTTGGACGACAGCAACATGGGGAGAACATGCTGTTGTCACTGGCGGCCACCCAGGGATCAAAAATATAATCCCCATGCTGTGAGCAATCAGCGCCAACCAGTCCTGATCCAACCGAAGTACATGCCGCCATCAAAACAACAAGTCGGTCCGTGCATTGGGGGCGCAAATCATGTCAAAGAGACTTTCAGAGCATTTTCAAAAAGTAGTGCAGACATCATACAACCTTGTCTAGATCAGACTTGTTGAACTCTTGCTATCTCTTGCGATTATATAAATAAAGAATTAAAGGATTGGATTACTTGCATTTTCAGAAAAATACAGTACATACATTTAAAAAAATGGGGATGGAACCGCCACCTTAACGTGGTGGAGGGGTTTGAGCGTCGAATGATCCTGGAGCTCTGTTGTCGGGGGCTTCGTGCCCCTGGTAGGGTCTCCAATTGCAAACAGGTCCTAGGTGACGGGTCAGACAAAGAGCGGTTCAGAAGCCCCTCATGAGAGACCAACAGTCCCGGTTAGAACCATGAGGCCGTCCTCCCGTGGACCCACCACCTGCAGGAGGAGCCATAGGGGCTGGTGCAATGTGATTTGGGAAACTCCAACAGCTGCTCCCACGACCCGGCAACAGACAAGTGGAAGAAGATGGATGGATGGATGGGGATGAATGAAAAAAAATTTTAAACATAAAAAAAAAAATCTATAATTAAATGCCTGGTTTTAATAAAAAAATACACTGAATAAGTATCATACTTTACATTTCTTCAACTCATGAATCATGTTGCTTCAGTTCAAAGTTGCATTTATGTATAAGCTGTAAATTCTACACACTATTTACCCTTGAAATTGCCTGTGCCTGATTGACGTCACCATGGCATGCCTTCACCCCGGGGGGACAGAGGCGCTGGTGTTGGGTCGTCTATAGGCCTTGTGTGTCATATTGGCCTGTTCCATACGTGCTCATTGGACCAGCCGGGACAGCCTGCACGCCTCATTAGCCTTCAGCACGCACTTACACACACAGACAGGGCAAACAGACGTACTCGCCTCACATACGACAGCTCTCTGTATGTCTGCCTAGTAACTGTGCGCATTACAGAGACAAGCTAGGCCGTGTAATCGAATGTAAGTATGCGTGTAAGACTTATAACTGCATGCTGTAACTGCGATCATCAACAGTTTTTGTTTAGAATATCATAAATGGACGGTAGCCTTGGGCTAATTTCCATCCGTCGTCCCCCATGCGCACTCTCAAACACACTCTCATACATCCTGGCCTATTGTACATGTTTTTAGTGGTAGGGGAAACCGGAGTACCTGGAGGAAACCTACGCAGACATGGGGAGAACATGCAAACTCCACAGAGAAAGGCCCCGTCCCTGGTGAGAATTGAACCCGGGACTTTCTAGCTGTGAAGCACGAGCGCTAACCGGTGTTCTACCATGCAATTCTGACTAATGATTATGTTATGACCAAGATATCTGGACTTGGGTTCCAATCCCGCCCGAGCACTTACTATAATTACTGCATCTCCATTGCTGACTCTTTTAAGAAGAAATATAGCTGGATTAAGTGGTCTCAACTTATACAGCGCTTTTCCTGCTACATCAAGAACCCCTCACCCATTCACTCCTCCACGCTCTCATTCATTCACCAATGTGCGCAGACACTGCAGGCGAGGAGGGTGAATTGTACACAACGACAGTGTGTACACCTTCAGGATTCGAACCACCAACCTTCTGATCATGAGACAACCCGCTCTACCAACTGGAGAGCAGCAGAATGGAACAACAAAAACAGATAACTTTATTATACAGGCAAGTAGACAATATTCCAAATTCAGGGTGGGCGAAACAGAATTTGTCAATAAAGATAATTGACTGAGTGAATTTATGCAAATATAAGAAATGTTGGAAAAATGTTACAAAAAATAGAGATGTCATACAATCAACTTCAAAGGTTTCTTCAGCTTGTTTGTTGGTTTCTTGTAATTGCCAAGAAACCAACCATTTCAATACTATCTTGTACACAATATATTGCCTACCTCTATTCCAATAGGCCTGGTACTGGTAGCAAGCTAACATGAATTCTGCATGATGGAGGTACAAAGACCTGGGGCTTATTCTGAAACACTTTGCTGACTGGAAAGCGCTCCTCTGATCATGTTAAACCATGGCAGAGCCTGTGAAAGGTGTGTGTATATTTAGGCAGCTCAGCAGCATGCTCCTCTCTGCTGCTGGCACTGCCCCCCCCTCAGCTACTTTACATCAAGCACATCCAGTGGCAGCCTGCGTCACAGCCACACATGGTGGCGAATGACGGAAAAGTATCTAAAAGCTATTTTTCTAACGAGTATAGCATTTATTTTTTATAAATTAGATTCGGTGCACAGAGCACATCTCTGACACGTTGAGGAGCATTTACATATGAGAGAACACTAAAATATGAACTGCTAAACTAATGCAAGAATCACTTGTGTTTCGTAACATGCGGCGCCTAATTTGTTCATCTGTAGTTACATGACAAGCCAAAGTAGCTACACCACACGTATTTAATACCATTAAACTATTGGTACTATTACCCCCAAATAAATCAACAAAAAGGGAATGCGTTGAAGCCCTGGTAACATGTTTGTAACGGTCTCAACGACAGGATTGTTTGAATATGTTATAATGTGGAATAGTGCATTTTCTCACAGATTTTTGTTGATTGAAGCATTGAATAAACCTTTAAAGCTGAAATCATGATATTAACAAACTCAAAAGAAAAATAGAAATGATGGAAAAGCTTACGACTGACGCTATTCATTTTGGAGTCCTGACCTCACCAGTTGAGAAGCACCATTTCACGAGAGAACCTTTGGAGGCATTGTGCTGTTTGCGGAGGACACCTAAATGGAACCATTTCTATCCCGGTTTTGACTCGGGGAATAAAACGTAAAATAACTCTTGCATGGGGGCATATCTTTGTCTTTTCGGTCTGGTAAACCTCATTTGTGATTTGGAGTCATTATGTAAACAGGATGCAGGCGCTCATACCAACAGCTGGCAACTGTTGGGAGAGGCTTCTGCATTTCCCCACTCGTGTGCGCAGCGCCATTTGCATATAGCTATTCACTTCAAATCAGATGATGAATGAATAATAGCCTAAACACCAAATTTAATTGAGTCGTAGTAATAAATGTATCTGCGTATTTTATTGTACTGAATTCCACGCCACCGAGCCATTGATTTTAAATGGTTTTGAGGGTACTTGTGATCAGTGAATTGCTCCCAAGTTACGACCTTTGTGTCAGAGGCCCGGGGCTTATTTTTCTACAATACTAAAATAGCACTATAAAAGCTCAAGGCCCAATATTTTACTTGTGAACTCAGAGGAACCATTCATTGTATAGTGTTGCAAAGGCCCAAATGGTAAAAGGCACACAAAATGGCACAACAGCAGAGGATGGGCCGTTTTGCACGTCGTCACGTTATCCATTCTTGTAAAACTCGCATCTATACTTTCACAATGGGGAGTTTGCTTGCTCGGCTGTTTGAGGATGTTTTCAGTGGTCCCCGGGCACTAATTAACACCTTATAATGAGTGGGCGCTTCTGTCACAGCGGGGGCCCACATTCTACTGTGTCTGTGGGTATTAGCAATTTTATAAGGATCCCATTGATTGGAGCCCTTTCTATGCAAGAGAAGAATAAAACTAGTTTGCCTTTTGAATTATATCATCGTGGATTGTAGCTCAACTCAATCTGGATTTCCATGACATCAGTATTTGTGGACATGCCTCTGGGCTTTTAGCGTGTTTCTCTCACACTAACACACTCGTCTCGTGAATGATCGAAAGCATGTCAGACCTACGGGACACATGGGGATGATGATCGGAGAGAGAAATGAGAGAGCGGTCTAAAATACTATGTTTAAACTTTGACTACAATGGAACAGTCCTGGATGATATCTCTTTATCGTACTGTATCGAGAAAACTCTTTAAAAGGCCCTATACCTGATTTTTAAACTACAGACATCGAAAGAAGGAGCCAGAAAATGTAAATGCTAGTTGTGGTCCAAACTCATTCCTAACCTTCCTCATATATTACTTTTTTATTGCACATTTTCTTCACTGTTTGCACTATTTGAGTGTTCTTGAGACCTGTTGTGAGATCAATAAAGTTCTATCTTTTCTTTATCTTTGTAGCACAAATGCTACAAATGCTTTCCCCCACAAATGTCTGAGTTTACGATATACTACAGGAGGACAAAACTATTTGTTTCCACTACTAGAAAGAAAAATCAGGTATAGTGCCTTTATACTCCAGAATCTGTCCTTCATATCGTTCCGATTTTGAACCTATCCCCCCACATACATGATAGACTGTAAATGTGCCTGTATAATGTCACAAAATTGCTCAAAGGCAACTGGCTTCACCCTTCGGCAGATTACATTTCGAATCTTCCTAAGCTTCTCAACCTTTCTATTCAGCCGTTTGGAAAACAAACAACTACTTTATCGGTCCATATGAGTTTAAAACGACACGCACAATGATCAAGCGGGTTACTCGAGTCCAAGGAGCCTGCTGTAAATCAACGGCGTGACACTGTGTTAGCCAAATGCATGTGACACTGTAAGAGTGCGCCGTGTCGTAGGGTTTGCTGGTGCCACGGCTGTTGCGAATGACTCAGGCACATGCTGTGTACCCGCCAATCTGGCAACGCAACCTTTGTTAGATACCATCACGCCTCGCTCCCATCTTTCCTGTCTGTCTCTGCTGTGCAAAAAACACCAGACAAAAACAAGCTACAAGTTTATATCTGAACGAATATCTGAGCCACGGCGCATATATTTTTGAGAGCCACCCTGCAAGAAAAAACGTTTCACATCGCAAATGTGAGTGGTTACTCAGCGTGGGGTGGGGCTGATAAGCGGGAACCGAGCAGTAGGGGCAAGCAGTAAAGAAAATATAAATAACAAAAGCCCTTCTGGACATAGTCAATCCCATATCCCTCCATTGATTTCAATTAGGATAACTTTTATAAGGCACAAAGTCAATGGGGCTGGTTGAGTGAAAGGAGGGAGGTGGCGGACTTTACACAAATGTCAGGAGAGGAAAGAAATGGCGTGAGTGGGCCACAGATTACCTGAAATGTTCTCTGGGCAAACAATTGCCAGCGGGCGGCGCCGTCAAGAGCAGCAATCACTTATGTCAAATTTGGTAACGGCCTGAGTGCTCCCTTAATGGTAGGCTAGCACTGTACTCTTTGGTCGAGATTTCTTTCCTATTTATGATTGGAAATAACAGTAACCATGATTCAGCAAGGCAAATAGTGTTAGGCAGGATTCCTCCAAAGCAAAGCATTACTGTTGGTTCAAAAGCATTCGTCCACAGGGGTCAGTGGTTTGAACCCCAGCTCCGACTGGTGGATGCTGTTGTTATGCCCTTGGGCAAGACACTTCATCCTCTGTGCCTGTTAAGAATGTATTGTGAGAGTGAGTACTTGGTGGGGGTCGGAGGGGCTGGTGACGCAGACGGTTGCCTCAGCTTCCTTATTCCTGGACAGCTGTGGCTACAATAAAACCCTATCGCCACCAAGTATGGAGTGAATACATACAGTAGCTTTAAGAACGTGTCAACTCAAGCTTGTATAACATTATATGCAGCAATATATGGCGATATTATGATGCACGATTCTCGTATCGATGCAAAAAGCATTGGAATACATTTTTAAACATCGATTTTTGGGGAAAATATTAATTGCAGTGTCTCTCTTTATCCAGGACAAAACTCACTGAGATTAAAAATCTACTGTTCAAGATTACATTGAATAATTAAATCAAGATAAAACTCTCAGATAAAACAGCTACATGTGAAAGCCTTTGTTTCTAGATTTGTCAATAGTGATTTGAAAGTATGAAGTTCTTTTAACTGAAACTCCCCCTGTAGTTATAATGGCTTACACTAGTTCAAGAGTGCGGTGCAGCAAACCTAAAGGCTTTTTTACCCAGTTCTGTTCGTACTCCGGGCACAAACAGCAGGAGAAGGTCCTGAGAGCACAGGCTGTAGTGTGGCTACACTGCTGCTCAGCTCAGTGAGCTGCTGCAGATAAGGAGGGACAAGTCCAGCAATACATTTATACATTTTACAGTGTAGTCTCATGTAGTTTGGAGAACACAGCAAAAGTTTTACTGTGGAGGAGGAGGAGTAATGAGATGCTTCGGGGCACTTTTACCTCACTGGCTTTTACAGCAAAGACAGAGACCTGGATTATTACGAGAGCCACGCACTTTTGTGCATACGTTGCTTTTGCTCTGCGCTCGACTTCACCGTAGTGTTTTGCCGTGTTGTTTTTACCACACAACACAGCAAAACGAATGAATCTTTGTAGCATTATAGAGTAATTCTGTAGAAATCTGAAGAATTCCAAAGTAGAAAAAAATATCACAATAATCACCTTTATACTTAATGATCTGGATATGTTGTATCGTGACCTATGAACGGGGATATGAATCGTATCACCAGAGACTAGGCAATACACACCCCATGTATATTTATCATTTAGGGGAAGGGCTCTAAATTTATTGTGATTAATTTACCTGCCAATACCAATGTCAGTCCGATGGGCTTTTTGCATGACGTTTGTTACAGTCTCCCTCCAGTTTGTATTAGTTCTGGTGTGTTTGTTTTCTAGGAACACTCGTTGTTAGTTTAGTTAGGTAAGCAGCTGGCCTTTGTGGTCAGTGTGCCATTCTGTGTTGTGTCCCTTCGTGTCAGTTATGACTTTGTGTGTGTCCAGGGACCACTCGATTTGTTATGTGTTTTGTGTCACTCGGTTTGTGTAGGCCTATACGTGACACTGGTGCTTGTTGATCTTGTCTATTTATCTTTAGTATGTTGTTTTGCACCCTCTTTTTATTTTTTTTAGTTACATTTTGGTTAACCTTTTGTAAATATGTAAATGGCCTTAATTTGGTTGTTTTTGTTACACCTTTTTGTTAACTTTACCTTTTACACTCCTTCTATTAAATTATAACTTTATTTTTGTTACAATGTGCATGACCTCTCTGAAGACAATCTATCACGGACAATCTATCCGGACGATTCACTCAGACGTCCTGTATCATTTGTCTTCATAGAGCCCGAACCACGGCCAAAAGCTAAGCTCAAGAGCTTACGCCTAATTATTTCTTGCTGTGAGTCACAATGGTTAGAATTAACCAAAGTTTTGCGTAAGACTAAATAAAGGCCTCAAAGGTGTGGTAGAATGTTATTTCTGTGATTATGACCATTTTAAGTATAGAAAAACATAGTGGGGACACCAGGGCAACGGCTTGGTGAATTGACTGCGTTAAAAAAAAAAAAAGGTTGGAGACTAGACACAAAAGCATAGTCATCCTTATTGTTTTTCCCTTATTTCAGATCACAACCTTGCTTCTGAAGTGTAAAAAGAAACAGCCACAACACGCATCAGAGAGGGAAAATAAAAGCGTTTGTTTTGAATTAATGATGATACAGCCCTGTGCCACACGAACTAGTGACCAATCCGCAGAGAGGAGAAGAGGCACAAGAAAAGATGGGCGCAAATGTGCATAACAGGAACAGACAGCAGCGTAGGAGGAGTGTCGCAGGCAATAACAAGAAAGAGAGAGAGGGAGCGAAAGACAGAGAGTAAGCCATGATTTAATTATGGGAGTCAGCGATGGAGGCACAAACGCATCACTAAACTAGTCTGGGTCACTGTCTGGACTGGGCCCGCGCCGGGATTTAGCACGTTGCAGCGCTAAATAGTGACGCGACGACAGCTACGCGCTCAAAGCCGTTTAATCGTGCGGTCATTAAACGCGATAGGCCAATACCGAGAGGGCTAACAAGTATCAATCAAATATAGTTTCTGCTCTAATCACACGCAATGAAAAGTGTTGGCAGATTATAGAGCTCAAAACCCCACGACAAATTAATGTTCTACCCAATTTTGTGAGTGATCGTGCCCTGTCACTAGTTATTCCACATCATTTCATAGAATTGACATCAACAGCGGGTATTTTATGCACTTGCGTAGCTTCTGTTCCGAACGTGCCCACTACGGGTCGGAACTAAATTGCAAAACAAATTAGTTCTCTTCCCTCAATGAATTAACATTTGCCAGCGCTCCTTTAATTTCTAGGTGGATTCATTATCTGTGAGACGCTCCGGCTTTACAGAGTGTTTATTCTCTCATCGCTTCGAACGATATGAAGCGTTAGCTTGTCGGCAAACAGCGGGGGGAGATGAAGGGTGCAACCCAAAACAACTCATTAGGCAGTCCCACAGACACAATTTAGTGAAGGTTCTGATGTTCCGTGATTGTATTAGCCATGTTTAACCGGTTACCTGCCACTGCCTGTAAGTCGTGTTCACTCACACAAGTCTATTTTCAGAAACTACAAGGACTTCGGTTTCAAATGAGGCATTGTACTGGCCTATAGGCTATGAACAAAATCGCGACACAAAAACATGACAGCTTAGATCAGATGTGTAGGTCTTAGCTTTCAAATAAGCCATGACATTGGCCTATTGGCTGTCAACTCCAAGATTTTAGATTTGGGTCCTTTTATTTTAAACAGATTTCATAACACTGAGATTGGCAGTCGATTCCGAACATTGTGATGAAATCAGCATATGGTACTAATCGTATTCAATAGTATAGATCCCTTGAGAATGCTTACATGGTCTTCTGGTGGAAACTGAAAGCAGCAGGGTTCAACAGCGGACTGTGTGATGGTCCATTGTTTACAGTATTAACAGATCATGCTGATTGATACACCAGATGCCCTTCCTATTGCAACCAAACACATGGATACTGGGTGGATGTCTTAGTGTGTGTCTTCTCAGGCAAGGACTCAAACCGGAGACATTTTGATTCCCAGTCAAATGCATAACCACTGCGCCAATGCCACGCAACTTATTTTGTGACTGACATGCCTTTTTCTGTGATAATTAGCCCAATGTTATAGCGGCCATTCCACTCCAAAGCCGACATGTCCTGGTAATGAGACTTCCCCGTGGAGCCGTACAAAAGCGACTGAACTGCTGCCCAACCCCAGAACATGTACTACAACATGCTTTAACAGGCCCCACTGGGACGGCTCTCTCTGCCTTCAGTAGACTTCACCCCATAGCTGTCTCTGCTCCTTTAAAAAGCCATTTCAACCAAAGCTATTACAAAGTCGCCTCTAATCAGTTGTTTGCGATTGAACTCAAAGTGAGATTACGGCGAGCCACACAGCACAGCCTGCAGGAACTAACACAACAGATTTGAGCCCAAACCCACACAATGACAAAGTCAGGAACCAGAATCACAGGCAGACAGCGGAATTTAGTGACATGAGTGTGAATGATCAGAGAGGAGGATCACAGCTGCCTGGCTGGCATCAGACGCGCATACATTACGCGGAGCCGAATAGAAATCATGAGAAAACATTCTGTTGTACGAGAAGGGGAAGTCCATGTCATTGTAGCATTAGTATTGCAAACACTGATGTCCGATTGTGTCCGACAAGCTGATTTTGCAATCAGAAAGCAGCAGGTTGCCAGATCTAATTAACCACTGTAGCAAAACTAGTGCTATTGCAGGTCTCCACTAACTCTAGAGATGTTGAGTTTGAATTACACTATGTCATCAAACTTGTACATGTGTCCACGCAGCTTTATGGCTTTTGTAGGATTTCAAGGAAGGCGAAGAGTCTTGCCCAAGTAAGCAACAACTCATTAGGCAGTGTGCACAGATTTGAACTAGGATAGAACCGCCAACCATTGAACACTCTACCATTTGCTGCCAATGCCTGCTAAAAACAAAGTGACTCTGCTGTTTTCGGAGAGGAAAGTAAAAACACAGGGCTGTTGGCCAATCCAGCTCTCATCAATCTGTTGTTGGGACGCCTTGTCATTACCCCGACATCAGACATCACAAGACTAAGGGAGTTCGAGAGTACACAGCAAAGAAACAATGATACATAGCTTAAACAATACTAGGAAATAATATAGGGTTGAAAGCGTGACTTGGCGGTAAACATTTACCGGTAACATTCTGATCATCTAGATTTTTATTCTTTGAACCATTGTTGTCGTATGACTGTCTTTCACATTTGAAGTCCTACTTTTAACTGACATCCTGTTTTAGTTTTGCCTTAACATCAGTTCGAAAAAGTGAAATTGTATTGGTAAAATTTCAGGTTTGTTATCCTGTTCATGATAGTAGCTATGACAGTAAACGTCAATTTAAAACAAATAACTGACCCACGGGAGAAACATCATCACATGAGATTGCATTTTAGCGTTATTGGCAGAATAACTGAAGCAGACGCATATTGACAAAGGTACTGTTTGTATAGTGTATAACCATGCTGAAGATATAACCTACAGTGTCTTGCAATTTTTGGAAAATGTTTCTTGTGCATTTATACAAATTATATTCATGAATAACTTAATCTCATCTCATTATTCAAATCCTCAATAGCTCAAATATGAGGGGAAAACTTTTCCAATCTCTAAATCAGAGCCAGTTTTTCCAATACGCAGACAACGCAAGTTGCGCATCTCGGTCAAATGACGGTGTTGTTTCGCTGATTAATGAGCGCTCACTCACTCTCAGCCTACTTCGCCACATAAAACACAAACATGGAGCAGTGTGTTGCCTGAAGTGGCAGTACGAGCAGGAGAGACCTACCGCCTTCCCCCTGTCACTCCCAACGTGCCTCCCCGTCTGTCTCAGCTCTCCTCCCGCATGGTCTCCCGTCTCCTGCTCGTCTCATGTTTACTCTGCTTGGACTCGGGGCTGTACCCGCCACACATATTTAAACTTTCTTGTTGTTGTCTCTAGCAGAGTATCAGGACAGTCGTTTGGCGAGTTGAAGAGAGAGCACAGTTACTTTTAGTAACTCCAGTTGTCTGGTGTACAACAAATTACTGTCAGGCTTATTCTCAGTGGTAAGACAGAAATAACCGGCAGGAGCAGGTGTAAGTTAGTTTTAAACCAGGGGTTCCCAAACTGTGGGTCAGCGACCAGAGGTGAAACAACATGACAATTTACCATTTTAAAAAGTTGGGAAAATCCCAGTCTGACAGTGGCTTAGTGGTTCTCACACAGTGGAGCAGGGCCCAAATTGAGGTCATTATGTTACACTTCTGCCCTGTACTACTGCGTGTTCTGTTTTTGACCGAAAATGGGTTCGCTCTTCATCGAATAGCCTTGGGATGCGTACTGTAGGGCCCCTGAGTGGATTTTTGCTTAGGGTCTCAGGGCTAAGGGCCAGCACCGGCTCTGCTCCAAATGTCTGACCGTAACATCTCAGGGTATTTGCGCTTACAATATTCATTTGTCCCCAGTGCTCCAAGACAGTCAGCTGCGGCTCCTCAGACGACCTTGAAATGCCAGGCTGGAGCTTAGAAGACTGAGCCTTGAAGAATGATGTGGAAAGGTTATGTATGGAGATGAGAAAGCACAAGACGCGCAGACAGAGAGCTAATGAGGGCTAAGACAAAGCTAACATGACCGCGCTAACCAGATGACGGGATGCATGGCCTACGGTTATATGGGAGTGCAACAATGAAGTGTTTGCGTGCTGATATTATGTAAAAGGGGTATGAATAAGATTGGAGTAACACTTGCAAATGTGGGGACGATAAGCGTTTGTGTAATACTTTGTGATATGACTTTGATGTTAATACTACATTTATTTTTATTTTGGGAAAATTTAAATAATACAATTTTGAGTTGTACTTTGGTGGTTTCTTCCCCTTGAAGTTTGTGCATTGTCATCTGCTGTCTACTGGGCCAGAGAGGACTGTGACTGTGAAGTGTCAGTCTATTACGAGAGCTTTCAGTCCAAGACATTTGTGACAACTACAAAACAGAACAGTTTGTTCTTCCAGATCAGAATCTGAACATAAACAGGCTTTTGTGAGATTACATTATCATAAATAAATACAAATAAAATTGATATAGAACCTCATGCTGCCTCATTAAGGTGCTAAGAGACAGATTAAAACAGCCAAAGTTATGACTAACCAAATCATTTATTCGGGGTAATATCTCCAGTCACCAACTTTGATATGCAGTATGTTAAGAATTATTATGCAAATTAAGTAAGCCCAGTTAAAGAAGGAACTAATGAAAAAGGACATTCCACATCATTAAGCAGACCACCATTTTCAAGCAATAAGGGAAAGAAAAAAGATCTCTCTGCTGATGAAAAGACTCCAGAGGCACCAGCAGCTTCAAATACCCGTTTGCTGCATTGTAGCAGCTGTTCTCTTAATCTGATGCTTTTGTCTGGCAGAAACCGTCCTCATTTTGCCTTTATCTGCACAAACCCGTGTGTGCTCTGAATCAGCCACAAATGTATCTTAACACTACAATGATTACGTTTGATCTTTCATAAAATATTGAAGGTTTTCATACCTAGTCCAAGGCATTTAACTATTTCACACTGGTAATCAGAGATCATTTTTCTTTCCCTTATTGCTTGAAAGTGGTGGTCTGCTTAATGATGTGGAACGTCCTTTTTCAGTAGTTTTTCCCTTAACTGGGCTTACCTGACAACTAATGATCACAGGTGAGATTGATGTCAGTGATTCAAAGACCTTACCTTACCTTTATGGCACTGAAATAAAATTTTCATAATAATTCTTAACATAGTGTAGTTAATCACAGAACTGAGGTGTCCGGCATTTTTGATTTATCAGACTTTGAGTATAAATCCATCCGAGCGTCTGTGATCAGTTAATAGCATAAGCTTTTTGCTTCGGCCCACTCCTTTTGAGCATTTTGTTAACGAGCATTTCAGTATTAAGACTTTGACTGTTACGTTTTACCTCAAATTTCCCTAGACTGAAGTTTACACTGTACTAAATCTGTCAGATTTCTAAGCCACAACTTGTAAAATATTCCATCGGTCGACCATTTGTCATGGCAATTAAACCTGTGTTAGTCTCTATTCAAGCGCCGTCTCTGCTCCACAGGTATGTTCCTCTCATTAACCCGCCATGAAGCCTAAATATATGCTCATCAATCTATGCATTTGCACTCTGCTGACAACTGAGGGTTTGTATGTACAAACTGAGAGCACCTCAAACGCTTTTCGAACTGCAAGCCGTTACCACACGCCAGTTACGGTCGTCCACCCGAGCATGGTCTGACTCATTTATAGCTCCACAAACTGCTCAAGGCATAATCACTGAGCAAGGTAATTGCAGCGAATAATTGCAGCGACTTATCAAAATATGTATTATGTTGCTGTATTTAACAAAAATAAATAAATAATCAGTAAGTTCTATAAGTGCTGTCCCTCATCAGACCTACAGTTGTGTTTATTTCATAATTTCATTGACTGTCATGGGTTTTCAGGCGCTGAGATTCTGAGCCTTTAGTGCCATGAATAACCATTTCAGCTGTGGTGGTGGCCACAGTACTTGATTTCATTACTCGAGTAAAAGTACATATTCTCCTGTTCAAATATGGCTCCAATAAAAATAAAAGTTACTCAGTCAAATTATTAGTATATTAAGTAAAAATACTGAAGTTTTTGCAGTAGAAAACACGTAAGTGCTGTGAATAATAAGTTAATTGGCATTGAAAGTGCATCTGCACAGCACCACCCACTGTTCAGAAGTGTGCATTGTAGGCTTAAAATGGAATAACATATGTCGCCTTTTACTGTTTACTAGCGTAGTGGAGTGCTAAAACAACATTTTTTACTAAAATACTACTTCAAGTAAAGTACAGATCCTCAGAAACCTACCACCTATGCACTGCACTTAAGTAAATTTACTTTGTGACTGACCATCTCTGCATTTTAGCTAAACTTACCCACACATTTCAAGACCAATTCTCTTTCTTCAGTTAATTCTAAAAAATAATAAACAAAAAAAAAAATGAAAAAAACCCACACAAAATAAAATTGCTCACTTGCTTATTATTAAATTATTTATTAATATTAGAAGTTATTTCTTGTCTACTGGAACCCATTTCCAGATGTTGTTGAGCCATTTTAGTCAGGAGTACCTGGTTGGGGCATTAACCTATGGACCTTGCATTGGGGCGTGGGTTTTAACCACACTTCTGTCTTTCATAATATGCATTACATACTAAATTGGTTGAGAGACCGCGCGCTGTTAGAAGGGGGTTATCTCAGAGCAGGCAGCGTGACTGGGTTACCACTGTTGTCTGGCCCCTTGTGTGGAGCCGTCTAAGGCCACGGCGGGACATACCATAGACAGAGCCCTCACTGTTGTGTGAGTCGATGTGACAGCAGTTAAACAAGCACGACTGGGCAACGAGGGCCTGATGAACGGGAGGGGGCCAGGGCAGCGCGGGATGTAGTCAAGGAGAGCAGACAAAGATTTAGGTGCCTGTAAAAAGTTATAAAGGGCACACAGCGGGACAAAGTTCAATATGGTTGACAAACGGAGCACCCGGAGTAACCCCGTTCAAATCCAAAAACACCTAATTTTTCCTCTTCTAGCAGCTCAACCCTCATACTTAAAAAAAAGTCTCTAGACACACCTGACATTATCTCTCAAAAAAGGGAGATTGTTCAGGTTATAAAATATTCCAACATTTGCTTTCTTACGCCGTTTTTATCACAGAGGTTAAATGGACTGGGTCGTCTCTAACTCCTGGACGACTGAAAGAGTACACAATCATAAAATAAAAAAATACAGAATTTTAAATTTATTTTTTTAAGATGATCAAAATGATTTGCAGCAAATTATGCATTACCTAACGCACCGAACATAATTTTTGTTTTGCTGTTATTTTGCAAGTTTATTTTCCCATAATCTCATAATCTCCGTCCATGCTTGAGCCACATTTCGAGTCACATTTTGGATCTGAACATTGAGTGGGTTCCCCGGAGGCATTGTTTCTGTGGTGTTGCATAAACTAAAGCATGGGAACAGATGGAACAACCTGAAAACCCCATCATCATCATCATCATCATCATCGTCGTCGTCACATCCCCACTGTCGTCAGCACGCAGACCTCTCCATCTCCCCCTTTTAATAAAAGGAAGAAACTGAATTCAAAATTATTTATTGTAAGCTTAGATCTTGCATTTTTATACTCCTTCTGTGGGGTGATCGCCTCGAAAAGTAGTAAAAGTGAGTTAAGTTGTGGGACGGACTTGATAAATTGATATTGAAAAAGATTGTCATAAAAGCATTTTGTTTGCTTTTTTAGCCCAAATGCACACATAAAGATAGTAATAGGTGACTTATTTTTTTTTTTACCCAGAAAGTTATGACACCTAATTTTTTGAAAAAGATAAATGGATAAGTGGTCGCCTTTTTGTTAATTTTTTGTTGGTAATTTAGTGGTCAAAATATCTGGATATTTGGCCATAGCTTCAGTCTTTGGAAATAAATCATATTTTTTGTTTTTGCGTTAGTGGTACAAAAATAAGCATTTACAAAAAAAACAAAAAAACAACGCATGACATAATATTTTAGTTGATGAATCTCATCCTGTCCCTAACCTCTGCTGTGTCATCAGATGTTTAAGCAACACAACACAAGCTCACAGTCTGATGGCTGGCGTGTGCTTGCGTCACCGGCTCTCATGAGTTGGGCCGATGACAGAGAGACGCTTGTTTCCAGGACTGTCAGTGGAAGAAAAACTGGCCTCTGGTGATGCGGAGGAGACACAAGACACAAGGTAAATGAAATAGTATTGGAATTCCACGTTTTGTGAAATGATGACTAGCAAATTACAAAGGCTGCAATTATTCAGGTAACGCAATGTCCTAGGCCAACAACTATATTTGTGTTGTCTGAATATGAATATGCCTGTACGGGAGCGAGTCGAGCGAAGCTGCAGCGCTCAGCCTTAGCGCACATCACAGGCCAGGCATAAGCGTTCAGATGTGGGGTATGAGTGGGTGGTGGCTTCCCCACGGGCTGTATGCGCTGACACTGAGTCGGTCAGACAGAGACGGCCATGGACAGATGGGGCTCTGTACAGGACACGCAGCACAGCGAATCCGCTTTGTTTCACTGAAATTGAAGCTATTAAATGTACGTCACCTCGAAACTAAAAAGTCCATTCAGCACCAGGAAGTGTCCTCTACATTTTAAAGTCCATAATCCATCACTGGAGACGTGTCTGCACTCACACTGCCTTCAGCACGACACCATCAATTTGTTAGCATGCCATTAGCGAAACATTGTGGCTTGTATCTCCTTTATATCATATGTACTTAATTTACCTCGTGTTGCCAGCAGAGAGCACTTTAAGCAACATACGAAATCCTTAAAAGATTTGAATGATTTTTAAAGGGCTGCCTTATAAGCCACACATTTGTGTAAGGGCGGTGGAAATGAAAACAAGCGTAGCGTAAGAAGCAGCGCAAATAACAGCAGCTATCATAACAATGCTGGCATGAGACGTGTGTACCAGAGCAGCAGAGGCATCGGTACACTGAATACCTATTGAGGAGACGGGCCAACAGCACAGGGCCAAAGTACAATAACAATAACAACAACGTCTCATGTGTTACGGTTATCACTGTGACTACATCCAATTCAGTTTATGACTTGCATGATGTGTTTTCAGAGCCTCATTCCATCAATTTATTGTTGAAAATTTCCATCCGAGTTGATTTACAATCCCCAGTGGCGCGGGGTTGTTAACGATGAAACAAATCAGGCGAGAATGATACTGTAGGTCAAAGGGGAAAAAAGAGAAGAGACGTGGTGAACAACTGTCTTTGATGAAAACATGCTGATGCTATTGTTTGGACAATTTCGAAACTTTGTGTCACATTTCTGTTATGTAGCACAATAATCCATTCAGTTTAAAAATGTATCCTAACTCATATATTGATTGCAGTCTGTTACTGGACTCAAATGGTCAAAAAACTGCCACACCTTTTCCCCTATATGCTCAAATCTCAAAACCAGAGAAGCCAGTTTCCTCCGTACACCTTTATTATTTGCATTGTTGTATTCGTATAGAATTCCTAGTTTGTGAACCCCTTTCAGTGGCAACGGCATGAAGGAGGATTCATAAAAGCTTTCCCTCCAGCTAATTTGCAACTTCACATCAGTCAACATGATCGGCAACTATCACGCTTGACTGGGAGAATATTCACTGGTGCAATCAACTTAACACGGCCCATTCAAAATGCTGCGTCGGAGCTCTTGTATTAATGAATGCTTGATCTGAACACGCTGGTGAGGACCGACAGCTGCGTGGCACTTCACAGAGCACTCTCCCACACCGGGTAATGGGTTAACCACACTGCTGTACTCCCGTTAGTGTCAGGACAGAGGTGCGCGTGGAAAAAAAAGCAGTGCTTGTTTCAGCTATGTGACTAAATGTGTTAATGATTAAATTCACACTTGTGGAGGACCTCAACATCAGCAGGGAGACACGGAAGATATTTGCATGCGAAACACAACTGGACCACGCTCGGAGCTTGATAGAAGCGGAGGGGATGCGTCACTGAAGGTGTGGCAAACCTACAAGGCCTGCTTGGCTTCTTCTCCTGATTTGGAGCAACAAACACAGTCATGGTCAGGGGAACTTGAAGAATAGCTTACCATCAATGAAGGTACTTGAGTCATCTTCTGTACTCAGTAGTAGACAACTCCTGTACGACTGAGAACGTACACAGACAATAGCTTACCATGTATGTATTTTGTAAGTTTATGGGGAGACGTCAATCTGCCTAACCCAAGTCAAGCAGAATCTAGCCTTGAGTGAATTAATGTTAGAGAAGGGTGCAGTCTCCACACTTGGGGTTAAGCTTTTTCCATAACCCCAAACTGCCACAAGGCTGTTAGGAATGTGACGATCAACCCCAGGACTGCCTCTGTGACCATCCTCACTCATACACCTTCAAATGGGCAAAGTTGGTGAAGTGTCATGCTTTAGGACAGAATGACACTGATCAAAGTTGGGATTGTATCCCCAACCTTCTGCTTATGACCGTACCTCTATCACCTCAGTTATACCTAAGGCCCATAGCTGCTGGCTTTGCCTACCCAATCAAGAAGACATATACAGGCTCAACCATGGCGAACTGGGAATACTGATTTTAATACCCTATTCTGTGGTCAGTATGACTTTGAAGGTTAAGGTGTACATTATCATCGCCAATAGGGAAATTTGTCCTCTGCTTTTGCCCCATCCTTCGATGCTGCTGGGGTAAATCACCTGGTCAGAATCACCTGACAGGAGGATGAACCTATTGTGCATGTTTTGAGGTGATGGGGGAAACCGGAGCACCCAGAGGAAACCCATCAAGACATGGGGAGAACATGCAAACCCCACACAGAAAGGCCCACACGGTCTGGGGATGGAACCTGCGATCTTCTTGCTTTGAGGCAAGAGCGATAACCACTTAGCCACCGAGCCTGGGCCTTACCTTCCTACACAACAATGAACGCTCATGCTGCTGAAGCGAAGGTCATCTTTTCTCTTGTTCATACCATAACAGAGCACTGTCTTGCAAAAAAACCCAAAACAATCATTTTGGCTGCTCTGCAAATGAATATTGCTTTGTTCTAAATATAGATTTTCATTGTTTTGCCTCTTATGACGCAACCAGAATTCATTTTTTGCCGCATCTCTCCCCCAAATGACAAAAAAATGTGTGTTGCAACTGGAGTTTAACATCTACAAATAAAGCCTAATGCAGTAGTTTGAAATCCAATTCTGGCATGAAAATAAGAGTTTTAGTCCATTTCTCACCAAACTCACAAAACCCAAATGACAACTGTGCAGCTCCTTTGTGCTTCCATTTTTCTTCCCCCACATTGCTCTCCCAGATCCGAGTAGACAATGCCATTCATCTCACACGAAAAATCAATTACCTCAGAAATGAACAGAACTCCAAAAAGGAAGGAATCTAAAAAGTCGAGAGTGGATACAATTAAGACACAACAGAACACAAAGCTAAGGGAAATCTTTAGTACATTAGCATTGATAAAATGTCAACAGCACAAAAGGGCAAGAGCGCAACACGTAAATGGTATGTTTAAGTGCAGAAAACTTGCCTTTTTTAAGTGTGGTTTGTCATTTTTGGCATAAGAAATGTTGGTTGCACTTTACTTTGCAGCACAGTAATTAATGGAAATAGAACAGTAACGAGGAAAAATAATGTTATGGTAGGGATATAAAACTACTCCAAAAATTACTTCAAATGGTTACTCAAGTAGTACATGTATCCTTAGTGTAAATGTGAGTAATACAAATACCCACCTCTGGAGAAAAATAGTAGTCCATGCCACTATACATTGAAGTCACAGGGACATTTCAGCTCATTGGCCAAATGTAATGTGACAGGCCCATCTCCACTCAGCAGTATGTTCCTTGCCGTGGCTTTAAGCAACAGCCAGGATTTCCCATGAGAGTGCACTCGCTGCTCCATCAGCCTCTGCCTTAACATGCATGTTAACCAGACTCACATAGATTTCATTAAGCACTGCAGTAACACCGTGCCAACATCGCCCAACAGCTTATTTCCAATGCAGAGCGAGCTGCTCATGTATATTCCTTCAAAACGACGTGCTACACAACATTGCAATCAGTCACAAGAATGACTGTGCATATTAGCCTCCCAGCATAGCACATTTTTAATTCTACTCGCTAACACTGCTACATTGTAAGTGTCATTAGTAAGTATATGTCATGAGCAAATTAGAACGTTTGTTACAACCAGAACAACAGCAAAAACAAACAAAAAGGATCGGGAAATGTTAGTTAAAGCTGTGCCAAGCCAACGAAGCCAACACATTTACAACAAAAGTCATTTATAAAGGAAGACAACCAGGTTCTTTGGTGAGGTGAGCAGCTTCAATCACACAGACTTCATAACAGCCACAAGTGTTTCTTTCCTTCCTGTTATCAGATTTGAAATACAAATCAACAAACTTGGCCTGTGCCGCATTTGGAAAAAAAACGTCACGAAAAGATCGTACATTTGTCGTATGTGGCCAGTCTTAAAAGTCTTAATTTGATTCTCAACATGTAGTTACATTTTTTTTATTTCATTTGTTTCCTTGATTTTCCAGCTTCTATGCCTACCACTCATGTATGTTAACAAGCTACAGATAACGCGAACATGTAGCTGCAGCCTTCCCCGACAGAATCCCAATTTAAAGCAAGATAATCGCTCTCGCATAGACAACAATGGGCCGTGCTTCTTCAGCCATCCGTAATACAGTGAACTTTATGCTCCGCTGCCTCGGTATGGTACGGGGGACTCAGAGCCAGGAATGGGGGGGGGGGGGGGGTTGCTCAAGTGAATCGTGCAAAAGCTGAGAGAAGATAGGATAGAGGAGGAGAGAGAGGAGCAGGGATATGCGAATAAGGGCTGAGTGTGTTGGGGGGGGGCCAAGTCTCCTTCAAACTGCAGATTGTTAATTGTGGGTTTATATAATGTCTAATCAAGAGAGCTTGTGACGGTCGCCGTGCAATTATGAATGGGTCTATAAATAGCACAGTCCAAATAATTTTTCTACTAACTATAATGATGGCATTGTGAAGGGGTGTTTATCTAGAGAAATGTGCAAAAATAGCATAGTAAGAAGCGCAAGTCAGGTAAGGTTAGGACATTTGACAACATCGAAGGTTCTGTTTAGAATGAAAATGTGTAGTGGTTTTGGTACAGTTACAAAACTGCAAATAGCTACACTAGTTTGGGACTGGCACACAGATATGGATCATTTTGACCCTCTGACAAATAATACCAATGACAGAAGCAGCTGTAAGATTACTGTAAGATTATACTGTATCAAGTGGAAGACAATGGATGGATGGATAGATTGGGCGGCATGGTGGTACAGCGGTTGGCGCAGGTGCTTCACAGCTAAGGTCCCGGGTTTGATCCCCGACCGGAGTGGGCCTTTCTGTGTGGAGTTTGCCCGTTCTCCCCGTGTCTGCGTAGGTTTCCTCCGGGTGCACCGGTTTCCCCTACCACTGAAAACATTGGAAGGATGGCAAAGTAAGAGTTGCAATAGGGCCCCTAATTTGATTCTCGGTCATATGGCCTGTCTGTGTGAGGTTTGCATATTCTCTCTGTGTCCGAGTGAGTTTACCCTGGGCACTAAAATCTCCAGCTAGGTCCTGCTGGCCAAGACCCTGGCTCAAGATCTGGAGATTGGTCCCCTGGTGCTGCACGGCGGTCCCCACTGCTTCAGACTGGATGTCTGGTTTACGGTGCAATTAAGTCTAAGAAAAGGGTTGGTTTCAAATATGTGTCTCGCATCTTTGCCAGCCTCTTTGTTTTGGGACATAAAGTATGAGCTCTTGCAAGTAAGGTAGCCACACCGGCAGCTAGCTGTGGCAAAAATTGGACTTAAGAATATACTTTGCAAGAGTGCTTTACTCAGCAGCCTAGGGGAATGTTACTGTGAGATCTATCCTCACTTTACCCCTCATCATTGCTCTTGTGCGCGCAGCAAAAACACAAATGTCTTCTTACGTTCATCAAATTAAGCACACTACTCCTATACTTGCTCTTCCAACCCAACACAAAGTGTCACAGTGGCCAACATTCCCACAGTGTGGCGGCTTATTACACAACATACGCTCGGGTAATGACGACAGTTAAAGCCAACGTGCCTGTGTCCGTTAACATTAATATTTGAAGTAACACGGTGACGTCGGTGCTGCTTCTCATGGAATAAAATCATGTCTCCGTGCGCCAGGCCGGAGCGAGCAGTTGGCGTGAACAGAACGGCCGTCACGTCAAGCCCTCCCTGAAGTTCTCCATTTGGGATGAGTCACAGGAGGAATCGATAGCAGACGGAGAGGCTGGATGGTGATTGGAGTTGACATTTAGGCAGAGGTAAATACAATGTGTGTTTTTGTAAAGGTTGGCTCTGCGGTGGAGAAAAAGGTCTGTCTGTATCAGCATTGTCGTCTCCGTTTGCCTGGAACAACAAACGGCTGCGCAATCATGGCGGACTTATCCAAGATAGAAATGTGTTGGCAAGGGGAGAAAGCCAAAGCAATAAAATATCTCAATATCGTGTTAAAAATTGGTCCAATTAAAGTGATAGTTTGTAATTCGAAATGTTTTGCAAATTTAGTAGTATGTGTATAATTGACCGCCCATGGGCCTGCAATATTACATAGCAAAAGTAATATTATTAAATATTCTTCTAAATCCCTGGTGCCATAACTTTGACCAATGAGACAAGCTTTACTGTGAATCGGACTATCAGGTCCACTTACTTTTATTCCCATTGTCCTTAATAGGCAAACTAGGAGGGGCTTCCAGGTCCAAATCGAGAGGCGAGGGTGGGAGACTTGATAGTTTACTGTCAAATTTCACTCTCACTCCCTCTGTCCTCACTTTGCAATTTCACAGGCTATCAATTAGTTAGGCCAGTGGTTCCCAAACTTTTTGTCTTGTGTACCCCTTTTATACTCCAAGTACACCAAGTCGAGATGCTGCCAATTATTTAGAAAATGATCAAGTAATCTTTACTAAAAAGACAACAAGGCTAAAAGACTCATAATTTAAACTGATTTCCTTTTCAAAAAGTAATATTCAATATGTATTCGGTTTCAACTTATAAATCTGAAATAATTTCAAGTACCCCCTGCTAAGCGCTTGCATGCGTACATACGTATTATTGGGAAACATGGCAGTACATAAAGTAATTTAGACCCAGACCTGTGAAATGCATGGGATTCACAATTGCAGTGTTTTCTCCAATCTCCTGAAGGTCAATGTGCACCAGGAGCTGCATTAATTTTAAAACATAACTCATAAATCTAATTCGTAACACTTGTCCTGAAAATACATTTTGATCAGCATATTCCCAAAAGTGTGCAGCCCAAATATCTATGCTCTGACTTTTTTTTTTAATGAAAATTAGAAATAGACTCCCCTGACACCTCTTGGCCAAGACATCCTTGTAAAATGGATTTCTTAAAGTCAATACATATTTTCCTAGTTAACGAGATAAATACAATTGGAGCCATATAGAGTCGTAAAGTCAGCCAGCCAACAAGCTAGAGCTGTGTGCACTAGTAAAGATAGATTTAGAACATCTGCACCAAAAATTTGAAAAAAGGTTTAGCTGTAAATGGTTTCAGGCAAGTTCCCCCTTTGCATCCCTCTCCTTGATGTGCTTTTTGTGCTAGAGGGGGAAAAACTGCGGTCTCACGTCTGGGTCAGCCATCAAACATTTACGTCCCACTGCCACCGAGTGCACAAAAGTGGTGCAGACGGGCAGGAAGTTTTACAAAAGGAATGAGTGGATCTCACAGAGGACAGGCAGGGAGCATGGGGTCGGTCGAACAGAAGGTGCATTGTGTCGGGCTTCACCGTGTCAGGAGTTCAGCAGCCAGAAAAAATACAGCCACAGGAAGGATTAGAGGGGATGGAGCCGTCAGAGAGAGAGAGAAAAATAAACTCAATCAAACATAGACAAGCTTGTGATTGTGAGTTGAGAGTAACAACCATGTTTGCCCATTGAAAGAGTGAATATTGTTTTATATATTGTTAATTGCTCAGACAACTGCCCAAAGTTTTCATCACTTGAGACCCATGGAGAATGAATAACTTCCATCCATCTAACCTCCCAATTTTGTATACATAGTCTACATACACTGAAGTGTGTATGTAAATTTTTTTCTGTGTGTGTTTGAGCACAAAAGTGGGTTAGTCAAAGTGGGCTGAATGAATTTCAACAAAACTATTTTTCCAGTGAATGTCAGCAGTAATTCATCTTATAATGAGGCCAGTAAGACCCAGGACACTGCGCGGCGGTCATGTCTGCTAAAATCTTTTTCTTTCTTTCTTTTTTCTCCAGATAAGATACCGAATATAATGGTACAATATGTTGCAGAATTAGTGTCACTGGAATGTCTATGAATGACACTTTATCAGAATATACTGAATGATGTCTTTTGCAGAGTCTACATTGGCTTTTTGGGGCTGTCTTTTCTTATTTGGACAAGTGGAAAATGGAATAAAGAACAGAATTCTATGCTGTGCTACACAATATTAACAAGGCAATTATATATTTTCAATGTGATTTTTTTTTTTCCTACTCACTTGCAGGGTCTCCCATAAAGTTTTGATTTGATTTGATTTATTTGAGCTATTATTTAGTAGGCGTTATTATTTACAATATTTACATCATTACATTATCACCAAAAACACAATACAATACAAATAGAAAAGTGTGTGATATCTGAGTGTATATACTTAGTTTTATAATTTTCTCTTATTTTTTTATCATTGCTTATATTACCAATTCTGGTCACCATTCTATTGATTTACTTATTGTTAGTCTTGCAGCCTTGTGTGTGGTCCTTATTTAGTTTTCCCAATATACTGTGTATATTTTTTTTATGGGAAAAGAAAATTAATATTAGTGCAGACCCAGCGGCTGTATGAGTGGTTAAGATAGAGCCTTTACTTTCCATCTAGGCTTCAGGACCAATTTTATATCAGGGTTTTAAGGGTTTCTGGTAAGTTTTCTGGATGCAATGTATGGTGTCCATCCAAATGGTGATGAACATGATGATGGTGATGATGATGACGACGATGATTATGATGGTGATGATGATGAGGCGGTTTCCTCGTGGATTCTCCTTGCCCAGTCCTACACAGCGCCTCGTATTGTTTCACCTGTCACTCAGCTGACAGCAAAGGGGCAGTGGACCTCAGAGGCTAGTTCAAGGACAATGGGACGTCGACGTCTCCGCTCATGGCTTTGACCTACAGTTAATAAGCTTAATGGTGCTGCTATGGTGTAGATCGATTTGTTCAAGTCTGAGTAAACAGTTTACTGACAATAGAGCTGTCAGGTACGTGTGATATTGTGATCATCTCACGGCCTGTTGCTACATAGTGATGAAGGGAAACGCAATCTCACCCCGGATTATTCAAACCTGTGTGAATGAATGTTTTGGAGCACTCCATTCTAATAAAAGCTCAAAAAAGTTGATTTTGCACAAGAAGCTAACGAATCATACTTGCACTGACTTGGGCCTAACTTTTTAATTTCTTCAACAGAATGCAGCAGTTGTCTGCTCATACGCCCTCAAATTCACCTTCCACACATGCGAACATAAAGGCATATCGCAAGACATTGACATTTTCTCAGACAAAAACACACACGAATGCTCCCTTAATCTCGCGGCGCACAGGGAAACGAGATCCATATCTGTGCTCATTTCCTTCACTTCATCCAGGCATGCCCCCCCCGCGCCTGCCCCACCCCACCAGCGTAAACAAGTCACTCATGCCATAATGTCTCCGCACCCCACTGTCGACAAACTTATCAGCCTCACAAAAAGCACACACCAAAACAGATCCCACGAAAATCAATCGGTTTTGCAAAAAAGTCATTGGCATGTGTGAGTTTTCTTTTCTTTCTTTTTACCCCATAATCCATACATTGCGTAACGCGCTCCCTTATCATGGTGTAGCGCCTACGACAAGCCAAACGGAGAGGTAGACGGTGCGGATGGGGGATGGGGAGTTAAGTAGCAAAAGACTGTATGATGTCACAAGGGATGTCTCGGCAAGCAAATATTATTGAGATTGCGGGAGGGAGATTTATTAGAGATGTGAGATATGGATTTGGCGGAAACATTTGCAATGTGGCGTCATTATCAGATGGCAATTTCAAAGGTAGTAATGAGCAAAGTAGGCAATTATTTATAATTTCTTTGGATCCCAAGTATGAAACCTGTTATCCCTGTAGTATGGACCAGTATAAACATGCTCTGAAACGTTCTTCATTTCAACAGTTCATATATCAGTGAACTAAAGGAGAATTTGCAAATCTAACCGCAATCATCACGCTCCCCCCCCAAAAAAACGCTCAGTTTGTCCATGAAGGAGTTCAATAAATATGGCTCAAATAGCACATAATATGTGACCCGCCGTGGGAACCAGGGACACAAGTAGGCAGCCCGACTTTCGAGAAACCCAAAATAATTTAACTTTTTTGCAGAATCGTTCAGTTGAAGACACGAATAAGCCTCTCTATGTTTAAGCTAGCAGTATTGGCATTTTTAAAAGCGTAAACTTTTAGGTTCAAACCACCTTGATTTAGGAGATTTCGGAGCGTGCTGTAGGGGCGTGACTTTGTCTGTGTCTATTTACATACTGGGTAAACACCGCAGAGGAGGCACCGCTGCTTCGGTTTGCGTAGTTGACATATGGTTTAGCAAACAAATGCCACGCAAAAAAGGCAGTTTTATACATACGCCTATTGTCGATCCGTTTTTCAGGTTGAAAAAGTCTGGTTTTGTCAGAGAAATAGCGCATGTGTGGCTTCATGACTGTAACGCTTCCCCGCGTGTTGCTGTTGGAGGCCGCTGCTACTTACGCTGGAATACTACTGCAGAGGTTCGTTTTTCTGCATGAAAAAAAACTTTATGGTCAGATAAAGTTACGCTGGGTTTGTGCAGTGAAACGTACAGCGAAACGACGCAATGTCGGCCTTTTCCTCTTGTGTATGAAAATGTATATGTATGTAGTTTATGTCCGGAGTCTGTAACTCTCTCTCAGCGTGAGGCTCCAGCAGCTCACGGATTTCTTTGATGGCACATTTTTCTTGCCTTTTGCCTTTTCTCCTCCCCTGTGCTTTACAGCTTTATGGGGGGAGCAGGTTTGGCTTATCTAAATGAGATGTAAATGCTCCTATTGTCACTCGAGCAGCAGAGAGAAGTGAGAACTGCCCAAATCTTTGGAGAGCTTTTTCAGCCCTTTTAAGAGTTGTTAAATTCAAAATCGCCACTACGTCTCCAAATATTATCAGATTTCCATGTGTTACACATCATTGGAAAGCTTGGAGACTACACTCTCATAATGTATGCCCATCTCAAAATGCCCCAAAACCGAGTTGTGTCCCTGGTATGTGATGGGTCACATATAGTAATGAGCACAATCTGGCAATCAAAGATATTCAATAAAACTCAAGATCGGTGTTTGTGGTGGTTGTATTACTTCTAAATCAAGGTATCTCAGTCAAGATATAATTTCTTTGAAATTGTTTTTAGGTCGTGTTGTTTAGCCATATTAGCATTGTTTTCTCTGTTCAGTCCCAGGGTTCAGGGTTAGCATTCATTGTATCACTGTCCCATGTTCAATAAATGTTGGTCACGTAGTGTTAAAAAGTACAGAAATACTGTTTTAAAGTAAAAAAAAACAAATGTTATATTTTATATAAATAGAACTGAAGTGTTTGACAGAGGAAAATCTATGAACAAAGTAGTTTAAGTCCATGCATCCTATGAAACTGAAAGAAAATTTGAAAACTGCAAAAACATTACTTTCTTGCTTGATATGACATAAGGTCAGTCACGATCACAGAGTCATGAAATAACCCAAAATAGGTAAAACAGTATCAAGGAAATAAGTGGTGTTTCCCATTTGATTACATAGCACTGGGTTAGAAGGGCCAGTCACAAGATAGCCGCCAGAATTGCCATTGGTTCCAACGTATTACTATGGCCATGTCCTATCTAGAGGTTTAGCAAATATATTTGGTGGCAATACTGTCCTTCAGAAATGGTCACAAAAAAGTCATGTGGTCACACTTCACCTCAGGGTTCAAGTCTAAATGATTATGTAACCAAGCAAGAGGCAAGCTCCATCTCCCTGAATATGACCTCGAATGCATTGACCGTAATTGGATTTTTTGGCGAGGTTCGATGAGGTCATCCTCTGTACATTTCTATCTAGATTTTCTCACCTCGGTGCACTGGGCACATTTTTTGACAAACACATTCATTATCGCAGTCGGTTGTCTCCATCACCCGTCCAGCCCCCAACCTGTTTGTCAGCTCTTTGTCTGCTCTCCGCGTCTTCAACTCGTCTCCGGCTACATATCCGTCTAATCATGGGCACTTTTTTTCCCCGGCCTTGCCTTTCAGTTTTGGCCCGATTACGTCACTCGCATCTCCACCGAAAGCGCTCAAGTCTTAGTCGAGCCACTGTCAGATATTAGTTTGCATGAGCAGCTTGAATAATAAGGTTTCTCCGTCCACAAATCCCTCAAAATATTTCTATGTATTAAAGATGTTAAAAAATCTAACGTCCCTCTCATTGCTCTCAGACCTAGCCAATGCCATTTATGATGTAATGACTTTAACATTTATAAATAAACAGTTTAGCAAAAAATATTATGCCTTCTACTTGGCCAAAACACATTTATTTATTTTTATCTATTCATCTCCCACTCCTGTTTTACATTGCATTTATGTGGCATATATAAACACAATTTACACTCAATAAATGGCAGATTTAAAATATTTTCAAGCCCCTATTAGGTAAATCCTCAATGATCCCAAATGATGTCCCTTTTCACGAGACAATTATGATCTTGGCAGACCTTAATTCATAAAAAACAACAAAAAGTGAACTTTTATAGTGAGATGAGCAAAATAGAATTTCCTTCAGGTGTTCCATCCTTATTTCTATGCATGCTTATTACTTTGTCACCTTTCTTCATTCATCCCCCACTTTCTTTTGCTCTTACTTTTCTTACACTCATTAATCAAAAGCACCCAGCCCCTTACCACGTATGCGCCACAGTGAAGCGTCTCCTCTGCCGGATGCTCTTATTGACCATGAGCTTGCGGAACAGCCTGGGGGAGCTCCGGGGCGACAGCTTGGGGGACGTGGCGCCCCTCTTGCCCCCCACCACCCCGGGCATCTTCGGGGGCTCCAACTCCAGATGCATGTGCTCTTTGAAGGTCCGTATGCAGGAGTCCATGTCCACCACGCTCAGCTCATTTGAAGACATCACTCAAAGGGCGAGCCGGCCGCCTCACCTCTCCTCCTTCTCTCCACTATTCCCCCTGAAAACAGCTGCCTCGGCGGAGCGTGCCTTCAATCGGTTCAGCCTCTGGAGCGAATCATGGATGTGGCGTCCGATGAAGTTCGAATCACGAGAAAAAGGAAGCGACTTGCTTTTTCCCCTTAACTGTTGTCTCTCTCCAGCTTACATGGCATCATTCTAAAAGGTCCAAGATGTTTATTTAAAAAAACAGCTGCCTCTACGGAAGGTGCCTTCAGTTGGTTAAGCCTCCAGACTCATGAATGTAGTGTCCAGCAAGGTTCAAATCAGGAGGAAAAGCAAAGCCACCTTTTCCCCGGTCTCTTGCAAAATCTTAACAGTTTTCCTTCCACAGCTTGCCTGCCATCATCCCAAATGGTCTGAGATGTCTCGTCCAATGCCGGGAGAAGCAACTCTTCCCTTATGAAAGATGCAGAGGGTTTGAAAACTGCTCTTAGCTTGTCATGCCTTGCCTGCATCAAACACTGCTTCAGTGACCTCTTAGGCTGCCCCTAAGCCTTTTTCCCCCTCCTCCTCCGAGGCACTCCCGGTGTGGCGACACGCAGCGCCTCTCTCTGTACGTCCTCTGAAATCTCCGCTCCAAAAATCCCCTTTCCTCTCTGCGGAGCACAGAGGCACGCAGTCCGACGGTTCATTCACAATTACACACAGGCAGAGCAGAGCAGGCACGCAGCGAGCCCAAGCCACGCCTCCCCTCAGCGCTGATTGGCTGGCAGTCAGTGTGACAGCAAGAGCAGCCAGGCAGTAACAGGTTGTCATGCGCTTTATTCATTTATTTTTTGGGGAGGGATTTACCGATGGGATTTGCGGTGATGTTGCCGATGATGTTCTGACCCTTCAGCGAGACAGATGAGATCGGGCCACGGGGGCAAGCGAAAGGTGACTAATGTGGAATAGAGGAAGGAGAGGTTTACAGACAAACAGTTTATTAAAGCAGGCTTTAGGGCTTGTTCTACAACATATTAGGGAAGAAATAGGGAGGAAGGTTTAAGTGGGGCGGCTTGATATTAGAAAGACAGGCAACATAATGATCAGTGGTGTTTCAACAAACCAAAAGCACAACAAACATTATAATAAATAATGGCTTACACGTGACTAAATGTAGGCTGGATGAGGACAATTTAAAGTATTTTAGTATATTTAGTAATGTTTGCAATGTATCAGAGAAATGACAATTGACTTTGCAAACTAATGCTAATTTGCACAAAAATATTGTAATATGGATAGACTGTATTAAATGTGTAATTTATTTTTTATAGAAATATTTTTAAACACACAGAATGAAACCAAAATACCTGCTTAGAGTTACTATTCAGAATGTTACTCCATTATACTGTACTATCAATACCAATTCTTTTAAAGTGTTTAACAGCTTTGCAGTGCCAGCTGATCTACAAGCTATAGGCAATAAGCCTCTGTTTGTGGGCTGAAAAGTGTTTGGTGGAATTTTTATCTCAACTTAACTCTTATTTCAGGAACAGTTAATAATATCTTAATATCTTTGGGATACACGCCTTTTCTTTATCAAATTGTTTTTACAATACGTATTGTATTAGCCCCAAAGTATCATGATGTGTATCATATCGCAACAAAAAGCGTATTGTACTTGTTAGTAGTAGCTGCTGTTATTCTAAGCTGCTACTACTACTGCTTAGAATAACAGCAGTAGTAGTAGCAGTAACCTATTTTTCTGATAGTAGAAGTTTACAATGACAATACAAAGCTCTAAATATGTATTTTATAGCATTCATTTCAATTGCTGCACATAACAGGTTTCTGGCAAGTCTTGGGCATAACCGAAGTGTCGGTGCGGCGGTCCGCTCTGAAATGGGAGCAACCCAAGCATGATATTACCTCAGTATGGGGTGTGCTGAACAAGGGGACTGATAAAGTCATTTTGGCTCCACAAAGAGCTTCTGTGAGAGGGAGAGGCATAAAAGGGGCAATGGTCTGGAGGTTTATAGCAGGAACAAGACGGCCGCAGAGAACTCCAAAGGAACATCACAGAGCGATTGGGCGGGTGCGAGGATTCTGCGCTCTGATTTGTTTTGGCGGTGACTCATGGATGATCGTGAGCACTGAACGCTTGCAATGCGCTGCCTTTTGAAGATGAGCCGCTATGGTAAGGCCAAAATCCCTTGTACACACACTAGTAATATGTGGGATTGGAGGGAGAAAATAGCATTCTGGACAGTGGCCTGCTTAAACGCGTGTGTATTAGACAACGGCGCACGACTGGTAATCCCTGGAGTAGTAACACAGCAAATAGATGCCAGTGGAAAAACCTGGCGAGATGAAAGGATAGAGGAAGAATATAGCGGAGACAGTACAAAGGGATGACTTCAATACAAATGACTAGTGGAGTTGATCTCATGAAATAGACTCCAAAAGGCCCTGTTCAGCCGCATTTTATAATTGCAACAAAACACAGTATCACACATCATTACAACATTCAGTGTAACTACACAATGAAATGAATATTTTAGGACATTTCAAACAGGGATGCGCCGATCCAATACTGATATTGAATACCTGGGCTGATCCGGAAAAATACGATATCAGGTATCGATACAGAACCGATACCCGCTTTAAAAACACAATCTTCACCGACTAAATCTCAATGAATAAGGGCATGCTGAACACCATTTTGAAGAGCAGAACTTGGAGAATTCAATTGCTGAGCTAGATTTACACTTCGCAAATATATTTTGAACGCCGTGCAAAATACCACAGCTAGCAACATTATGCTAATGCTAACAAGTTGTCATGATCAGATCACTTCATGTGAGTTGTTTATATTAATGTACAGATACTTAGTGTAGACAAGTCGAGAGTTACGTATGTAACTACGGCTCTATGGTTCCGGATGACCGCCAGAGGCGGTGCTGAAAGCACTGAATGTTCCCTTCGCGCATGCGCAGTTTGAGTAGGAATACCAACAACGTCACAAACCTGTGACCCTCGGATGGCCAATCAGAGGCTATATAGCCCGATGACTTCCGAGGCTCTGTTCCTACAAAACCTTCTTGCGCGAACACAAGGATTCTGAGTGACAGAGAATCTCTGGCGGTCATCCGGGATTCATAGAACCGCAGTTACATACATAACTCTTGTTCTATTTCATCCCTCCTGACAGCCAGGAGAGAGAGAGAGCCCCGAAGGGGAGCACTCTGAACTGCCAATGTCGCCCTCGATACGCAAACCGGAGGAACCGCCTGTGCTGGGGCGAGATGGGGACATAGAAATAGGCGTCCTTGAGGTCTATGGAAGTGAACCATTCCCCCTCGCAGACTGCCTGTACAACCTCTGCAGCGGTTAACATATGGAACGGAAGCCCTTTCAAGAACCGGTTCAGTCCCCGCAGATCCAAGATAGGGCGAAATCCGACTGTCTTTGTCGGAACGAGGAAGTAAGGAGAATAAAAAACCCCGGGTTGCCGCAGAAGATTCACTTCCTCGATGGCACCTTTGGCCAGGAGGGCAGCCAGCTCCTGATCTATCGCTAACACTTTTGCCGGGTCGCTGATGATGGTCATTACGACCTGATTTGAAAGAGGCTGGCATCGGAATTGCAGCCTGTACCCCTGGGTCAAGGTTGCAACCACCCATGGATCCAAGCCATGAGCAGCCCAGTAGCTGAGCTGCACAGGCAGGCCACGAAAATCCCTGTCTGGCCTCTGCTGTGTCACCTGCCGGCGAGTACCTTCACCAACAGGATAAACCCGAGGCAAAAACAGAGTCCTAGGGGGAAGTGGTCCCCTGGACCTGGGAGGTGGCATGGCCCTATTAAGGCCAGACAACTGCTGGCGGGTCTCCCAAGCTCGAATGGTCCTCTCAAGCGTATCCAGTGCAGCCGGACCAAAAAGCACACCAGGTTCCACCGGAACACCCCGAAGAGTTCTACGGCACGCCTCCGTCAGGGATGACTGCGCCCGCCATACCGGCCGACGAGCCTGGCACAAGAGAGACATAATTCGGCCAAGTTCCCGCGTCAAAAGAGCACATGCTTGCAGCGCAGCATCACTAAAACTAACCGAGCTGGCAATGAGGCAGAAAGGGCAAACAGCAAATGAGCCAAGGAGTTCCCAAGGCGACCAGCACGGGCGCCAGCATTGTAAGTCCTTGTCAGCAGATCGTCCGTGACACGACATTGGGGCTGTGGGCATCGAACAGTCGGGCGCAGTGCCTCCTCGGGAGAGAATCAGGGAAGCCGCGGACTCAACTCTACGCTTTAAGCGCCTAGCTGGGGCCGGTGCGCCCATCTAGTGGTGGGCCACCGTGAGAGGGAATCTGTGCCAACCGGGCCATTCTCAGTGCCCTAGACATGAAGCTACAATTCATGCATGGGTCATCAGACAGCCCCTCCCTCAAATGATTGGGCCCGAGACAGGCAGGACAGAGATCGTGGCCATCATCAATCTGGAGTGAGGCACCACAGGAAAGGCAACAGTGAGCACCATCCATGGCTATGACCACAGAAGGAAATGGCAAAAAGCGCCGTCTCGTGAGGAAGGACAAGAACAAACGCTTGGCCACAAACCGGGGGAAGGCGGCGTACACGAGGCCAACCCGGCCCCAAAGAAAAGTCGACACAGCACTAAGGGGCCGAGAAGACAGAGTCTGTGTGCGGGTCCCTGTCACGGGAGGCCACACAGTCGCCGCGCAAGGCCACCAAAAACTCAAGTACTCTCCAAGATTAACAAAAAACGACCACGGTGAAATAGGTAGGGCCGTGGCGAGAAAACAGCATGCAGTCGAGGGAGGAGAGACGAATGCTACACAGAAATCAGGCTAAACTGACACGCCTAGCCTATTTACCAATCACCGTAAGCTGGGGGAAGAGAACGGTCACGCTGTCTACCCAGCAAAAGCGAGAGAGAGAGGGGGGGGGAAACATACACGTACCTGAGATCACAACAAAAAGCAGCCCTTGGAGGGCGGAGGACTCCGCTCCTCCAACACAGCAGTCGCAAGGCTAACGACATACGTATTATGTAGATAGAAATGTAATTTATCTGTAACACCTGGTTTGCAAGAAAATGTAAGACTTTACAGCAGCCAGGTTAATATCGGATATCGGCAGATACTCAAAGCCCCAATATCAAAAAGCTACAACAGTGCATCTCTAATTTCAAACTGCTCTTTTACAAAATGCATTGTTAATTACAAAATGTGTCTCCACAGGCCCTTAACAATTGTTGGTAAAATCAGCAACAATCATCCAAAATTGCAGGCAAAATCATCAAAGGACTGTATAAAGGCTTTTATTCCTGCATTACTGTCACACCTTCCTCGAATTGCTCGTCAATATGCAAGTGAAAATATCCAGCCAATGTCGTGTCTTACTGCGGAGGTTATGGTATGGCAGGGTTCATCCGTCTGTGGGCCCCGTCTAAATCCCTTCTGTCAGCTTCAATAATGTCAGCAACAGGCTGATGGGGTCTCCTCCTGCTCCTATCACATCTGGCACAAGCCCTAGATGCTTGTGTGGTTGTGTGTAAGCGTGTCACTGGGGAGGGGTCGGGGTCGACAGGATATCTTTGGAGCGTTACATAAAACCATCTCTGCTGCAATGTTATGCAATGTTCAAAGTCCGGGATTATGATTTATTTAGGATTTTTTGGACACCTCATGGGGCTGGTATTATACAGAGCTAAGAGATTAATCCCAGTCAAGTCTGAATAATATTTTTGAATGGTCAGAGTTGGCAAATAGACTGGCAAATTATTTGGGTAACATAATAATCCTCTCCAAAACAACACAAATCTATAAAAGCTGCTACGTCTGCTCCGCTACAAAACGCCTTTGGATATCAATAACAATGTCCAGGGAGATTTTTTTATGTGGTTAGTTCAACAAACAAGTACGAGTGGAGGCGAGTAAGTCTCAACACAAACGAGGTGCCACAGACAGTTTCAACAAATCGCACACCACAATCTCTGTGCCCCTTCTATTTATAGATGCTCTCTCCGCACTGACAAAAAAATCCCATTAACAAAAATATGTCAACTCACTGCCGAGTGGTGGTGGTGACGCTCCAAAAAGATGACAAGAGAAGAGAAAGATTAAATTTTTAATCCTCTGACATAAAACAAAAAGCTACTTGCAAGCTAAACTCATTCAAACGCTACTCAAAAACGCTATAAATAGCTTTAACGCCTGTGATGCTTAAAAACAGGGCAGGACAGAATTGGGAAGTAGCCCCATTCCGTCAACGGCAAGTGCAAAGATGTGGTTGTCCTGATAAGAGGCCAGTGGGACAAAGAAAGCACACTGAGTTCACCATAACCCCAGCATGACCTGTAGACGCTAAAATTGCTCAACATCAGGGAGCGTGAGCTAACATGACGAAATCATATCGTAGTTGGTTAGAAGGTGAGCAAAATCTGTATATAAATGTGAAAAATGTACATCAAAAACATGCACATTATGCATGATCTAAAGGGATATTTCAGGATTTTTGACATAGGGCCTCATTTCCTAGTTATCCAGAATGTTGTTGATTTCTGGAGAGATTTTTAATTTTTTTATTCATGCAGTCCTTATATTTGAAGAGTCTAGTGGTGCTAGGCTAGTGCTGGGCTAGCGCATTTCTACGGTAACTATCCCAGTCATATCTATGTTTGGTTTTTAAGATCCTGAAGGGCTTGGCTCCTGGCTGTTTACAATCATTTGTGCGACAGCGCTCTGGGAGTTCTCGAAGTGCAGATGTAAATTAGCCTCAGGCTAACCCATGGTACAATGCATCAAATGGGAACATTTATGTTATAATTGTACATGGTCCCTTTTAAATACATAAACTAAACTAAACTCACAGCCTGCGTTAAAAACAGTCTGACCCTCTCCACAGTGCACCTGAGACAAATCACTTGTAACGCCAGACTAACGATATAAATGTCTGTGTCGATAGAATAATTTTAACCATTTTGCATTTAATCTGAGCAGCGGCGGTGTGATCTGCTAGAAAATAGTCCCTCAAAAAATGCAATAATTAATGTGATACAAGGTCAGTTATATCGGTAGTCTGGCGTTATAAGCGATTGGCCTCAGATGCACTGTGGAGTGGGTAAGACTGTTTTTAACGCAGGCAAGCTGTTTAAATGCGCTAGCCTAGCACTAGCCTAGTGCCACTAGAGTCAATGGTGTTGTGATGAACACACTTTGAGCGTAGAACTCCTCTGAACGGGTACAGTAATGGATTATGGGGTTTAAGAATGTGAAGGACAGTTTTGTGTTCCCTCTATGAATGAATAAAATCAGAAGAAAAACAGAGCAGAAGAAGAAACGAACGAACTGCTCCAGGTATGTTTGTGACCTCTGCTCATATCAGAGGTCACAACAGAAATATACAAACTCAAAGAATGGTTTAAGAGAAATAAACTATCGCTGAACTTATTGAAAACAAAAATTGATTTTATTTGGCAAACAGAATAGTGACACTCAGATTCAAATCAATATTGACAATGTTCAAATGGAACAAGTCAAGGAAAATAAATGTCTGGGTGTGATCTTCAATCAGAAGGTTAGCTGGAGACCACAAATAAACATTATTCGTGGTAAAGTGGCGAAAACTGTGTACATATTTTCTGGACCAAAAAGCTCTTCTCACCCTGTACTGTTCCTTAATCCCACTGTACATAAACTACTGCTGAGAGGTCTGCGGAAATACCTACAATAGTTATTTGCTGGTTTTATATAGACTTCAAAAAAAGACCATCAGAATTGTTCATAAAGTGGGGTATAGGGACCATACAAATATACTGTTCTTAAAATCCAACACCCTGAAACTTGATGACATCATAAAACACAATTCCCTACTACACTATACTCTATATATAGAGCTGTAAATAACCCGCTTCCTAGCAACATACAACTTATGTTTGGTAAAAGAGAGGGAAGATATGATCTAAGGGGAACTCACTATCTGAAAGTACAATGTATCCATTCCACCCTAAAAAGTAATTGTATTACACGGAGAGTTGTAAATCTGTGAAATAATTTAGATGAATACTTAAAAGGTGCAGCTAATCTACAGCAATTTAAAAGACAGTATAAGAGAACTGTGTTTGAGAAGTATTCTGAAGACATGTGACCTTGTCTCTCAGTCACTCTCCCTAAGTAATCTGTATTTCTATGAACTTGTGAAATACCACATCATTGCTGATATAATAAATTGTCACCTACTCTATCAACCAAGTCTATTTGATCTGTATTAAAGGAACTTGAGAAAAATTACAAGCATTAAAAATGCAGTTATGGCCTGCTTCCGCTGGTCATTACAAATAAAATAGAATTGGGGCAGGCAAGATGTGGACCTGTTGTAGGGTCCCCCTCTCAACGGGGGAGAGAGGCACCACTCAGTATAGGATTATAAAGCGGTTCACAACATCAACTAGTTAGGGCAGCAAGGTGGGGGCTCCCGCCCGCTACCAGCTTCGGCCTACTCCTTTTGAGTTATTATTTATTTTTATTTTTATTGTTTTTTTGGTGAAAATATAAATGTAATGATGTAAATATTGTAAATAATAACACACTGTAAATAATAGCTCAAATAAATCAAATCAAAATCAACAATGGTAGCTCAAAAAAGTACATTTTGCCGCTTTTGATAGTTTAAAGCAATGTTCTCTGAGGTTTCATAAACTTGCATTTATGACAGTAGTTTGTCTCAATTGGTGAAATGGGAAGGTTCTCCTGCATCAGAGGTTAAGGTTAATGTCTGATTGCCCATTTATAAAATACTAGTCAATACACGTTATTTATGAAAAAAAATAATGAACGTTAAGATTCTTTTGTATCTGCTGTTGTTGATTTATTTCAACTTTAAGGTGTTTTATTTTTATCCCTGTAATGTTTTAGTCTTGCTTTGGCGTCGTTATTTAAAACTATTTTATGTGAATCACTTTGGGCTGCGGTTGTATATTTTTAAAGCTAAACTTGACCTTCAAACTAGTCTACCCAAAGCATCAATAAATTAGATGAGCATCTGACATATTGGGAGAATTCCTAAATAAAAGATTCCCAATATTATTTAGTTCTGTCCATAGGCCTATGCAATGACCTAATCAATTACGTCAGTATCTCTAACTATTTTTAGTCTAATTTACATTTCTTCAATATGACACTACTTTCTTGTTCTGGCAGAAGCACAATGTTCCTTTGGTTGCACGCTCCTCACAAACAAAAATAACTTCTTAAGCAGTAGAGCCATTTTTGCAGCATTCATTTTATATTTTGATGTCTGCAATATTGTGAGCCTGAACCAAGTCCCTGGGATGTGACTGTCTGCCAGACACTACTTGGACGGAGTTGAAAAATTAGGATATTTATATTCCTGTCAGCTCCCCAACTGCAGCCATCTTGTCTTTCTAGAGATTCCACAATGTTAGGAGTAGTGAAACTGCCAGAAGCACTTTATACCTGGTGACCCCACTGTATGTAATCATCAACCAAACGTGAACACTCCCCAGCAACATATCGCGGTACTTGTGCCAATTGTGCCATTTTAAAAGTTTGCCTTTGAATCTATTCGATTTATGTTGTCAATATTGCTCTGAATTTTATTTACTACTTAATCCAATGACTCATTGAGCCCACATTTATTGTCTTGAGAAAGTCACAAATCCAAATGAGAAAGAAAGGTGGTTCAGATTTTCATAATCTGAAAAGTCCATAGCTGAGCTAGCCTGATCCGAAACTAAAAGTAGGACCATGCACATAGAAAATCATTAACACCATGTGGACCACTCAAATGTCTTCTATCATTCAAAGTCAACTGAGAACTGCACTCATCTCAAACTCCTTTAGTGCTTCACCTGTAAGTAAGTAAATGCTTTATTGATATTGTACAACCTAGGGCTGGACGATAAATCTAATTAATTCAATTAATTCCTGCTTTTAAGAACAGACGATGTGGAAAATGGCTAAATCGTAAAATCGTGTCTGTCGCTCCATGTCCCCCTCACGTGCGCCATGTTGCCAATTTAGCAGTGTGTTCAACCGCGTCCAATAGTGGACGGTGGTAAACATAAGCTATATTTTTTTTCTTATGCATATCCCTCTAAGCATATTTTGTTCTGTAATCATTTCAACCCTTTAAAATGATGGAGCTTCTGAAACATCCACTGAGCGTTGGTCAGGGTCAGTAGGTCGCTGACCACAGTGCTGCACCCAGACCTTTCTCTAGACCACGAACAAGCGGACAAACAAGCAGACAAACGGCAACCTGTTCAAACCCGAACTTTGGATCCAAGCTTTGTACCCGACCATCGAGCAGCTGTGTGGATCAAACAACCACTCAATACAAGCAGTCTCACTCTCTTTCCTTGGTAGCCTAGAACTCAGATCAACAGAAAGAAAAAATTGACCCTAGGCTCCTTGACACTTTTTTATTTTGCTCAAAAAGGCCAGAGAATGACTGATTTACGGCTCACTTTAGTTAAAAAACTAGGAAGGCCCTAATTAAGTAATCAAATATGCACATTTCCCTCCATGAAATAAAAACTAAACGCTTTAAATTGTTTGACTCCCGACAATGTCACTGTCTCCATTTTCTTCTGTCGGCTCATCTCCAGCACAGAGGCAGAGCGCAACACATGTAATTCCAGTCCACGGGGCACTACTCGCTCTGACGATCAGCGGGAAAAAATAATTGAGTCCAAAAATAACTTTGCAAGTCGGTCCAAACACTAACGGAGGCATGTAAATACAGGCAGCTGGGAATACACAGGAGATGAGATGAGGTTGTGGTGGGTAATTGAAAAATAGGGCTGTAGACAGATATAAACATAAAGGCTCAGTATATTATTGGGGGAGTAATATCCAGTTCCATGAGCCTCAAAACAAGACAAAACCGTGAGGTCTCTAACGTATAATTGTGTACAGTTTGGACACATCACTATTGTAGATAACTGGGGCATTGCTTAGGTTACTTTGGTTTGACAAAAACATCACCGCTTATAGGGAGTGATATGTGGGTCAAACAAGGTCCACTGCACCAGGGCGGGTCACATGACACACACCTCACCTTCGGCACAGTCTGCGGGGGCCCAAGCGGATTTTACTGCCGCCAATAAAGCCACTGTTAACAGAAAAAGCACACGCTTTATCAGTTTAATTCATATGAGGGTTTGTGAATGAAGGCACTTGCAGTGACAGTGAACACAGAATCATTTCTATTCCCACATCAATACTCTGTAAAAGGGTATGGAGGAAACTGCATCAAGTGCTTTGCTTGTCATGTCTGAAATGCAGTGCTAGTAGCAGCTTTCAAATGAGTGATAGTACTGTATTGGGAAAAAACAAGTTACTCATTGCACATCTATAAATAGATGAAATGATGCATTTTGGTGTTTGTGCACAAATGTCTGCTGAGACAATAGGGCCAGTTTTTAATACAGCTTTGTTCTCAACATGGGGGTCGAGAGCCCGATCTTGTTTTACGGAGAAGGAACTATCAGCTATGTATGATTAACCTAAAGGGCTTGAAAAGATCTATCACAGAATATATATCACTATTTTCACATTTCCTTTTCTGAAATAGTGTGTACACTCAAGCTCAATATAGTTCGAGGCCAATGATGTTCAGATCTTGGTCTGCCAAATGGCCAGAGAGGTTAGTGGGTTACTAGTCAAACCCCAAATTTACCAGCATTTGGCTATGGTTAGCAAGTGCCAATGTTCTAATATGTCAATAACCGCTGTCTTCTTAATGGATGGGAAACGCAATATGTATGTGTGTATTTATTTATAGTATATTTACTATCCTAATTAGAATAAAAGGATTCGTCATTGTAAACTAACCAGTGAAATGTAAATATAAAATTATCAGTCAGACAATACGCTTTCAGCAGTCATACCGTCATGTAACTCCTCCTCTTTTTTCAGAGAAAGAGAGCAGCCAATGATCACACATGTCTACACTGCCCTCTTCTGGCCATTACTCAAACTGTAGCTTATGAACAAGTATATATTTGAGATAAGTAAGAGGTGTGTGATGCTTCAAACTTAAGATACAAATCAAAGGCAATTTTTTTTTTTAAGTAGGACCCTTGGGGCGGATCAAGTAAAATTGTAAAGTCTCTGAACTTGATACTGGCTCCTTCTGTTACTTGTGTAAGACACAGCACATTCTTTATTCAGAAGACACAGTGTTGCATTAGAACAAAATTCAACTATGTGAGGACGTAGATATAATAAAACGAGCACCAGTTGTTTCACAGTAAGTAAACTGAGTAAACATTAGGAACAGGTCTCAGGCAACATACAACTCTCCCTGTTATGCGTGCCATTTTAAGGATTTTTTTCATAGATTTCACAAATTTGGCTTCCCACAGTTGTCAATTATTTGTTTCATTTGTGTTCTATTTGGATTCTCACCACACAGTCAGCCCCATATGTGTTTTTTCTAGACATTTCTATGGTTTATGTGGTTTCACCTTCATGATGAGCATGATAAAAACCCACAGAAAGCTATAAACGTATCCTTAAATTAATCACCATTTAGCTCAGGAGCCCCTTTTACGCGCTAATTATTAATAAAATAAAGTAAAATCTCAAAAGGTCAAAAGTAATGAGGCCCTGACATCTTCTAAATAGGGCTGATGGGTTGACAACAGCCAAGAACATCTTGATCAATCATAATTAGCAATGTTTTAATGGCTAATGCTAACTGCTATAGGAAAGGACAGCAGCTAAAAGATTTTACTTCACTATTGTATCTACGAAGTTAAGTGTTTGAAAACGCAATGATTCAGGTATTGCAGCTTTAAGATGTATATTTGGAATACATAAAACAAATAAATAAATACAGGGTAAACAGTGTGAAAGAGCACGTACTTTAGTAACAAGCATAAATCATTCTCACAAATGCCAGATTATTCTCACCCCCATCAGCCACTAAACATCCATCACGGGGTGTTTGTAAATAGATCAACATCCAAACAGAGCGATGAAACACGTGTCCAGTAAACGCTCACTCACCAGTCAGGATCCACCGGTGTGATGTCAATCCTGGGAGGGGCTCCGAAAGGCAGGGAGGTGGGCCGGGCCATGAGCTCTTCGTCCGGAGTGCGGGACCTTTCGCCCTGGCGCCATGACAACGGGGGCAGCTGCAGGTTGCCCGAGAAACGGCGGCGACCTCTGCGCAGGTCCACCCCCAGCGTGCAGGACGGAGAGGTGAAGGACTCCGAGAGAGAGCAGTCCGACGGATCCTTGTCCTGGACACAAAAATGCTTTTGAGTGAAAGAGGACGACAACACAGACGGTCACCGAGTACCTTATAACGATACGACAGACTCCGCTTTCTCAGCCTGTATTTTTTTTTTAATACATTTTTTATTTTTTTTATTTAATTAAAACACGGGATATTTATATTGTATTACCCATCTATCCATCTTGTTTCAGTTTATTTGAGGCAACAGTCTTAACAACACGTCCTCCAGCTCCTCCTGAGGGATCCCCAGGCTAGCCAAGAGAAAAGTTACAGCATGTCCTCGGTCTTCCCTGGGGCCGCTTCTCGTATTCCCAAAAAGCATCAAAAATACTGTGTTTGGTTGAAGAGCGCATTTTCAAGCAAAAACATATTTTGTAACAGAGAAGTCTCCTAATCTGTTATTCCCTATTAGTCCACTAAGTGGTGCTATATGCTTTCCCTCTCGGCCTACACTGCCACGGCATCAGCTCAACATTACAACCACACAGACGTGTACATTTGGGCACAAATTGGATCAAAATGGATAATTTCCTTAAGGACTCCTTGTGTTGATTACTGACTTGCCATTGTTTACGTTATCAGACTGTTCAATTTGTGCAACTAAACCAACAGCTTGAAATATTCAGTGAATGTCTAAACCGGCATTTCTCAAACTATGGTGGAGGTGTTTCACTTAATTTATCTCAATTACCATTTTTTGACCACCGTACCATTATATTTTAGTTTTGATTTGAAGTTAGGACTTGCTGTTACACCTAATTTTCATTCATGATTCCACCAAATACATGAGCCATTTTTAGAATTGGTTGAGTTCTAATAAACGGTAAGAGATGTGAAATGTTCAAACATTGCACCCCAATTTCCAAACTTGTCTAAAACCTCCACTGAGCACGGGTACCTCCGTTTGGACTGTTCCTGTTTCTCTCTTTCGTCCCCACTTCTCTCTCCTCTGCCTAGTTTAGCTCCTTTAATCCGTCTTGTTAGAGAATATCCGCCTGATTGCAGGTCATAAATACTTAAGTCTGTTTACACATCAGTCGGCAGCACATGCAATTTACATACAAATCTGAAGGGCACAATCCATCCTGACAAGTGCACATGAGCAACGAGCACTAATCGAGACACACTTGTTCATCGCCAGGTCTTAGAAACCATGACGCCAGAACAATTACCACGGCAGATGATTGGAAAGCATGAAAAGCAATTACAAAGCTTACTAATAATAACCATCGATTCATTTCCCTTTGTCCTAGGGATCCACTTAAAGCCACAATGCGGATCTTTGCAGGTTATATGTTGTTGTGTAAAAAGAAATAGGCACGCACATCCAAAAGGTAGTAAAAACCTGCATGCTGGATCCAAAATAAGATTACAGGGCATGAGGCCCGAAACGTCACGCATGCTTATGGCGTAAGAAACAATAAAAAAAAAAATTGGGAGCTTTCACTGCTGTGCGGACCCTTACTTTAAATCGCTATGTTGTTGTGTCACATGGGCATTTCAACTGTTGTAAAATGACTGAAACTAAACATACTCCTAACAATCTGATATTCTGTAATCAAAATGAAGCATGCTTGGGCTTTGCTGTAGACATAGCATCTCCATGGATACGAGCTGTCTGTGTCAGGTCAGAGACGAGCTATTTACAGATTTTACTTTATTTTTTTGAGATTGAAAATGCGGCCCTCATACCAATGTTTGTTGGCCCTCAGACGTTTACTAATACCACACGATTACAACCTTAAAAACTATCATTTTATTGTGAGCTGGCATTAAGGTTCCAAGCCTTAATAAAGATGTGGGGCACGGTTTAAACCTCTCTCCGTGTACACTACAATACGCGGCCCTTGATGAAAAACGTTTGGACACCCCTGACTTATAGGAACATGTTATAATGACTCATAGTGACTGATATAACATTTATGCAACAACTCACTGCACTGTTGGTCTTCTTAGCCCAGTTGGAAGGGCGCAAATGATCTCATACGCATCCAAATTAGATCAAATTCAGCCGCTGCTCTTTAAAAAGACCAGGACTCGTCAAAAATACACCCTCCCACTAAACAGTCCTACTACAAGACCACTTGGCAGGGATCCCTCTCTCCCACTCACTGCCTCTAAATTATACACTACAAATCCACGCACGCCAGGACCTGCCAACGGAAGGGACCGCACCACATGTTGAGACGCAAGCATGGTTAAGTCTTTGGTGTAAAAAAAAAAGGAAAAGACAAGAAAATGTAGGAGTAATCAGCAAGTACATCTGTCCAAAGTGAGCTCCTGTCTAATGAAAGTAAAAGAAAACAATAAGTCTGCTAAAGCTGAGAGAGGAATCGCTGAAGGGTAAACGAGCATAATAATTGTTGTCTATAAGACCATTAAAGTGCAGGGCAACAGATTGTTTATGGCATATTACTTGCATTTGACAGTTTTATGCTGTGAGCGAAAATAGATGCGCAAGAAAACAACAGTATATTTCTTGTATATAATAAAACAGTTGCTCAGTCACTTAAATATCTGCTCCTCTGGTGGGCAGATATTTGGGCATAAAACAGGGGTGTTTCAAAATCTCCATCACAGACGTCCCGGGCTAATCTAGACAACTGACCATTCGCAAGAGTCCCGCCCCTTAAACGACTGTTGCCAGCACGGGCAAGGAGCGGACTTTAACACAACGGGGGAGAAGTGTTAGTGACCAGCGCGATATCCTCCAGATTGAGGCAAAATGGGTTGAAATGTGCAGTGGGGGAATATATTCCAAATATGTGACAAAGGGGACACAGCATCTATTGAGGTTAAAGCACCGTGTCTCATGTGAAAATCGGAAAAAATCCATGGCGCTCCCTGCACAGTGGTGTGGACTTGTCAGGCTCTTGCACTACCGGACAAGTTCTCTTCTTTGCATCGAGTTGCCTTGTGTACGAATTGTGCGGTATAAATAAACATGCCTTGCTTTCTTTTGTTAGTCTAGTATTGATAGAATATGAGCGTTATTGTTAAGTTAGCTCGCTCGCTAAGCCTACAAGAGCCGAGTGCTCTTTTGACTTAAATCTGAAAGTTACGACCTGTGACCACTCAAACTTAAGCCCTCCGTGCTCGACACCCAAGTGTAACTTTTATGGCCAGTAGAGGAAATATTAAGGCGCTGCTAAGACCAACGAAATGCTTTCTGTAACACTTAAAAAGTAAACGTGCCATATATTCCAGCGGCACAATCTGCTTATTTTTTGTGATGATGTCCAGCAACGACAGCTCTTGTTGAAACTCTTGGCGAACAACAGGACGGATGGTAAACGAGTCTTACATGCTAGCAGGCACAGCTCGTGTTTTTGTTTGTTTTTATTTAGCTTTCGAACGGGGAAAAAGCATGCTGCGCTTCACTATTTTTTCTATGTCAGGAGATCCGCAGACTGACGGGGAGGTAATGACTGGAGTTGGACAATGACCGTTTTGGGGCAGGGTTTTGCGAAAGGTCAATGTGTGTTCCATTATTTCAGGGAAACAACTTTCTATCATGGATGTAGACCGGGTTGTCTCCAAAATATAACTGTACAACCCTGGTTAATCTTCGACGCCATCGGCCAGCTTGGGGATGTTTCCACAACAGTGAGTTGCTCGGTCACATTTCAAATGTATCTTTCATTTTCTTTTGGAAATTGGAAAGGCATGGCCGCACTATAATAGTAATAGATTCAAATAAAGTCATGGTCTTTATTTGCTCTCTCCTGCCAGCTCCAGAACACCTCTATCAGTTTATTGGCAAGACGTCAAGAGCTTCATATTCACAGGGCAGCCGTCCAACAGCCATGTACTCTTCTACGGCCCTAATCAGTGTTCATTTCCTTCACTGCTGGATGCTAGAGATAGAGTGGCTTTGGTTAACGCGTTCGTCATCTCCCAAGGTACAACGTGATCAAACTAAGGTACAACGTGATCCAAACTCTTAACAAAAGATCGTCTAGGCCTATTTCAGTTAGTGAAAGAGTACACTGAGTCACTCCATTACCTTGATGATATCCTTGCCTTTGTGACAGGAGGTGGAATTGAAAAAAAAAAAAAAACGACGACGGTGACTTACTCGGCGATGGTGACTCAAAAGCACCACTGACTGCTTTGAAATGATTTTGTAAGCTGCATATTTCAAGAAAGGTGTGACGCTCTAATTAACATGTGTCTGCCCTCACAACAGGATGGTTGCAATTAGCAGATTGAATAGACGGCAGCTATAATGAGGGCAGTACAATTAATCACATTTTAATTGAATCACAATCTCATTTTTTATCATGGAGATTTTTAATTGTTTGGTCCATAGTCATTTCTGTGACAGTAAGAGCAACTTGTTTGGAGTTTGAATGAGTCAATCTTCTGACATTAAAACAACCAAACTTACATTTAAACGAGAAACCAACAATTCACTCGATGTCCCAGTAATGTTGCCTATTGACCTATTCAGGACCGTCACCACTCTTTCAAACCACCTATTGATCCAGAAGGTTTGAGTGCCTGTCCTCATTCATGTGCATGTAAACTGCAGAGATATTTTACAGTGGCGTTGATAGAGGCGCTTCGCAATGGCTGCGACTTTCCCACAATGTAAACCCAGTCACTCCCTCTGTACTGCCCTTAAATGCATAAACTACACCGGCTTTCCTACCCTTGGGGCTTTTGTCCGTGGGGTGTACTAGCCGGGAGTGCAAGATGTTAGAAGGTTGAACGCCTCTCACGCATGATGGGATTCTGCCACTCAATCCAAACTCCGCTTGGTGCCTGGGGAAATTTCTACTCATACCACCCACTCATCCACAAACACGTGTCCTTCCTGAGATGTTTCTGCTCTGCTTTGACGACAGGTAGCCAAAGAGGTTTAAAGGCAACACTTCAGTGTGTAGGTATAGGTAACAAGAAAGTAATTACACGTGTAAGTACAGGTAATTATATATTAAGGTGAAAAGTTTCATAACGGTCTGCAAAGTGAAACAAACACAACATGTAACAAAGGAGTACAAAGTGCTCCACCTTGTTAATCTTTTTTCTTCTTTGTTCCTTCCCGTTTCTTGTAGTTATACAGGCAATAGCGTCTCGCTTTACAGCCCACACTCACGCATAGTTACTAGGGCCCGACCGATATTTGGGCATTTTACAATATATCGAATATCCAGAACGGAAAGTGATAGATAATTCACAATTTTTGCATTATATGCAAAATATCAGCGGTACAGATCGGCATTGGCTTTAGAAAAACCCACATCAGTCGACCTCTAATAGATATATTTCTATATATTTCTATGATTGAAACCATAGGCTATTTGAGAGATAAAAAAATGTAATTACTTAAATATATTAAATTAAATATTGGCCTATAGATCAGCTATCGGCCATGCCAACCCCTTCATATCGGTACTGGACCCCAAAATTCCGTATCGGTCAGGCCTTAGTACTTACACATTAGTTACAGTGTCACAGAGTCACGCCTTGTTACTCTCAAATCATGTTTCCTCTTGTTAACTTTAGATTTTGTAAGTCTGAGATGCAATGTATTAAGTTATGTTCTCCTCTTAATTCCAGAATATCACCCCTGCAATGAAGTTGTATTGACTTTACGATTTCAATGTAAAATGCCTGGTGTTATGTCTTTAATCTGTTTGCAACAATATTTTCACAATTAGTGAAACTAGTATGGCGTCTAGGGGAGCGTTGGGGAGCAGGTTTGGTATCGCTGACTCGTTTATTTGTCACATATCTGTTCCTGTGTGGGGGAAGTATAGCTCTGTTTGTGAACATTGTTTTTGGTAACCATGGAGCTCACCATCGCTGCTATAGTTAAACGCAAGTAGTCATTAATCTAAATTGTTTTCGCGACTCACAACCAAAAAACTCCAGGACAAGTTATCAATGACGGAGCCTCATTACAAAGCATTACACAGTGTAATAACATTTATCTGTCTTATTTGATCTATTGCTATACATGTGTATAAAAGCTTAAAGCTACAGTGCCTTGCGAAAGTATTCGGCCCCCTTGAACTTTGACCTTTTGCCACATTTCAGGCTTCAAACATAAAGATATAAAACTGTAATTTTTTGTGAAGAAAAACAACAAGTGGGACACAATCATGAAGTGAAACGAAATTTATTGGAAACATTTTTAACTAATAAACAACTGAAAAATTGGGCGTGCAAAATTATTCAGCCCCCTTAAGTTAATACTTTGTAGCGCCACCTTTTGCTGCGATTACTGCTGTAAGTCCTTGGGGTATGTCTCTATCAGTTTTGCACATTGAGAGACTGAAATATTTGCCCATTCCTCCTTGCAAAACAGCTCGAGCTCAGTGAAGTTGGATGGACAGCGTTTGTGAACAGCAGTTTTCAGTTCTTTCCACAGATTCTCGATTGGATTCAGGTCTGGACTTTGACTTGGCCGTTCTAACACCTGGATATGTTTATTTATGAACCACTCTATTGTAGATTTTGCTTTATGTTTTGGATCATTGTCTTGTTGGAAGACAAATCTCCGTCCCAGTCTCAGGTCTTTTGCAGACTCCATCAGGTTTTCTTCCAGAATGGTCCTGTATTTGGCTCCATCCATCTTCCCATCAATTTTAACCATCTTCCCTGTCCCTGCTGAAGAAAAGCAGGCCCAAACCATGTGTGTGTTGCTTTTACGCCAAACATAACGTTTTGCATTGTTGCCAAAAAGTTCGATTTTGGTTTCATCTGACCAGAGCACCTTCTTCCACATGTTTGGTGTGTCTCCCAGGTGGCTTGTGGCAAACTTTAAACAACACTTTTTATGGATATCTTTAAGAAAGGGCTTTCTTCTTGCCACTCTTCCATAAAGGCCAGAGTTGTGCAGTATACGACTGATTGTTGTCCTATGGACAGAGTCTCCCACCTCAGCTGTACATTTCTGCAGTTCATCCAGAGTGATCATGGGCCTCTTGGCAGCATCTCTGATCAGTTTTCTCCTTGTATGAGCTGAAAGTTTCGAGGGATGCGTCTTTGTAGATTTGCATTGATCTATTACTCCTTCCATTTCAATATTATCGCTTGCACACTGCTCCTTGGGATGTTTAAAGCTTGGGAAATCTTTTTGTATCAAAATCCGGCTTTAAACTTCTCCACAACAGTATCTCGGACCTGCCTGGTGTGTTCCTTGTTCTCCATGATGCTCTCTGCGCTTTAAACTGACCTCTGAGACTATCACAGAGCAGGTGCATTTATATGGAGTAGGGTTGGGCCATATCGTATCGCATATCGTTATCGTGATATAATGTTTTGATACCGTTGTAATTTTTTATATCGTTGTGGACACAATATAATTTATGTTATGCTCTGCTCCATCAGAGCAGCATAAACGGTGACTGTAGAACACGGGGACATGTGCTGAAAAAGTAAAATGAAATGAAGGATGTAAACTGCTTGAGTAGATCATATTTGCGAGACAATTATGGCGTAAAAAAAAGAATAAAATATCACTGAATGAATCTTCCCAATAGGCGTGAGGCTGGGATTTTGAAGTAATTCGTCCATTGTCAATTATATCGTCAAATATATCGTTATATTTATTTTTTCATATCATGATATAGATTTTAGGCCATATCGCCCAGCCCTAATATGGAGACTTGTTTACACACAGGCGGATTCTATTTATCATCATTAGTCATTTAGGTCAACATTGGATCATTCAGAGATCCTCACTGAACTTCTGGAGAGAGTTTGCTGCACTGAAAGTAAAGGGGCTGAATAATTTTGCACGCCCAATTTTTCAGTTGTTTATTTGTTAAAAATGTTTGAAATATCCAATAAATTTCGTTTCACTTCATGATTGTGTCCCACTTGTTGTTGGTTCTTCACAAAAAATTACAGTGTTATATCTGTATGTTTGAAACCTGAAATGTGGCAAAAGGTCGAAAAGTTCAAGGGGGCCGAATACTTTCGCAAGGCACTGTACACTAGATTATTCACAGGATAACAGACTTTTTCATACATGTCAGTAGTTAAACCTAGCATTTCTAGTCACAAATATATCTTATGAAATTGAATAGATACTACTACGGCACAACTACTATTATACGAAAACAAATGTGTTTTACATTTCTGCTCTATAGTTTTCCTTCCTCAATCTCTGGCCTGACACGACCCTCATACATACATTCCACGCCTGTGAATCTGAATGAATAAGTGAGAATGGATATTGAGGCCAATAGCACAGGTCTATTAGTCCATTATACTGTAGCACCGTGGTCCCTTTTTTCTTCTGTGGAGCCCGGACTGACACCATCATTACTCCGACACGCATGTACCCCACTGCTGTAGGAATAATGTCGTCCTAAAGTGTTCCCTGCAGTCTGTACCCACCATAGTGAAGCCTATAGCAGCTCAGAATTGTATAAGATGTGTATGTGAGTAAATGCATTTATAGACTTGCATTGGATAAGAAGACAAGTGAGCACTGTGGGGCATTTGTTCAAACAGCCAACCTGCATGACCTATGACCTCAAGATTAATGATTTAAAAAGTGTTAATTTTGTGCAGAAATTGACTTAAAGGTGAAAACTGTTTAAATGTTATGCCATGTTAGGTTCATTGTTAACTGTGAATAAAATAAACAGTTTAGAATTGTTACTGATTCCAAATATGCCTGACCAAAACAAAAGTAGCCAGAAAAAAAGGATCACACGCTGTAATATTTTGTTAGACCACCTTTAGCTTTGATTACAGCACCATTGGCTGTGGCATTGTTTCATTAAGTTTCTGCAAAGTCAAGAGGTCTGCGTAGGTTTCCTCTGGGTACTCCGGTTTCCCCTACCACTAAAAACATGTACAATAGGCCTGGATGAATGAGAGTGTGTTTGAGAGTGCACATGGGTGATGACAGATGGAAATTAGCCCAAGGTTACAACCCTTGGGCTACCCTTGGGTATGGCGTGTTTACATGCATGAGACCCATGTATGTTCATTAACATGCACTGTCCCGACCAAATAAACCAATAAATAAAATAAATGAATCCTGGCTTTGTCATCTTGGAATATGCCCGTGCCATCAGGGGAGAAGAAATCCATTGACGGATTAACCTGGTCATTCAGGATGTTCAGGTAGTCAGCTGATCTCATTCTTTGAGCTCATAGTGTTGCTGAACTTAGACCTGACCAACTGCCGCAGCCCCAGATCAAAGCAGTTAGCTAAATCCAGGTGGACACTTTTTGTTTTGGTCAGACAGTGTATTTGAAGAAATTGACAGGAAAAATCTTTTTTATCTTTGCAAAGAATTTGATAATTGTGAAAAGGGTACAAAGCAAACTCATTCAAATGTATATTATTTGGAAAATATTGCTTTCAATAGGCTAAATCCTCCACATCCTCTGAGGTAGTATGACCAAGATCTGTAGCCGAGTCCCCAGGCGCTGCACTGCGGTCCCCCACTGCTCCAGATGGGTCTAATGCGATGTGACGCGGTTCTGACACATTTTAGTAAAACACACAGATGTGCTACCGTCCATTACTGTTTAATTATGATTTTATTAGGTTTAGCAGATGTCTTTGATAAAGACATCTGGAGAGTATGTTTTCATTTCAAGATTTAATTCCTGTCCAGTCTGTTTTTCTTTCTATTCATTTCTTTTCCGCCTTTGTCTTTTCTTTCTTTCTTTAACGATCTCCCTGAACTATTGCCCCACTTAAACTTTTATACTTCTTCAAATCCCTGCTATCACTGCACCAGAGCAGATAGGCTTTCTTCTGTTCTTCGAAAGCCAATTTCTGCGGTGACCCCACTTTTCCATCGGATATGGGCTCAAAGTGATAAAACTGTCCTCTAAGTTTAACACAGAACAGGATATTAACACAATGGTTCAGTAATATTTTCTCTTTCATCATTACCTCACAATTATCTCGGTGAAGTAGACAGGAGATCAAACAAATTGCCTTGGTTCCCTCCTCACCATCAACAAAACGACATTTAGCGTGTCTGAGGTTCCGGGACAAAACAAGTTGCTCTGGGCGGGAAGACATTAATACATTAGCTTCCCAGAATCACTGCTACACCTCCAGCTAATGGTTTCTTGGTATACGTGGGGTCTTTCTGTGCGGAGTTAACATTTCAAATACATGGTTATGGGAGATTTGTCAGGAGCAATGGGCAACAATTAGAGATGGGCATTAATGATTTTATTTTTGATCCGATACTAAATAATATTTGGGCAAGTACTGCCATATTGATTCCAAACTGATACATGAATGCTTTGAACTTAACAAAATCATCAAGCCCATAATCATGCTGCTTACCCCCGCAAATGTTCAGAAAGTAGTTCCTAAAAATTGTATAACAGCTCTAATAATTGAAAAAACAAGTTTGAATAATCATTTTAAATAAATGATCACATTTCAAGACTGGCACCAGAATCAAAAGTATCTAGATACCTTTGATTGGCACCAGTTTTAAAATGGATATTGAAGTAGACCGTAATGCAGCAGCAGTACCATACTGTACAAATAGCATCATATTCAAGCGTTTTACCAAGGGACCACACAGCCACAGGTTCTGACCCAACAAGGCCCTTTTCATTTGATGTCAAAGCGATTGTTTCCCAGACAAACTGCAGTGAAGTGGAGCTCCGGGAGGTTGAAAATCAGAGAGAGGAGCAGATATGAGAGACTGACAGAGGAACAACAGTTCACCGAGTCCCATGTGCTCAGCGAGAGGCGGTTACCTGGGAAACCACAATTACAACTGCAGACCAGACGTGAGCGGAAACGGGGAAACAAATGGGAAAATCAAGAGGTGAGATGTCATGGAACCTTTGCAAACTCTTAGTTGATACATTGAAGAATAAGGTCAGTGAGTACAGTTACCTCTGTTATGTTCAGATTAGACCATATATTGAAGGGCTGAAAATATTTAAATACAGCAAAAAAATATATACAAGTTCTTGACAAGACATTCTTTGAAGTGTGAAGTTCTCTGAGCAAAGAAATGATCAGATAAACATAGAAGAGCAGGCACTTCCTGAAAATGGTGGCGAGCAAATTGAGCTCTCAAGAAAAAGAAAATGTACAGGATCAAACAAAACACACTTTTAACCCCTCAGGGCTGTGCACATCCCCCTTGTTTTTCTCCCTGCACACCAGACTTCTGCATCTCGGGACATGAGTCCATAAAACTGACGGTTGGCAGACTCATTGAGCTCATCTCTGATGCTGATAATTCTGCCTACAGGAGGGAAGTGGAGGTGGTAGGCGTAAAACCCTTAATTTTCTTGAATCTGATCCTTAAAAATACCATTATTTCTGTTCTTGTGACTGAGTACAAGTTTAAAAAAAAGCAATTTTTATATAATATAGTGTCAATATCCTGCAAGTAAACTGTGTACTTATAAGTCTTTAGGATTTGTTTTTAATTGGTAGCTCTCGGACAACTTAATGCTCTTGAAGTAGCCCTTGGCTGAAAAAAAGGTTGGTGATCCCTGCTCTAAACGATACCTATATAGTATCAGAAAAAGTGAAGGTACTTCTGGCGCAGACCAAAAAAAAAGGTAAGTATCATTCAGGTACCTGTATAGTACACCAAGTACCATTAAAGTACTGTCCATCCATCCATCCATTTTCTTCCGCTTTATCCGGGGCCGGGTCGCGGGGGCAGCAGTCTCAGCAGAGATGCCCAGACTTCCCGATCCACGCACACCTCCTCCAGCTGTTCTGGGGGGACCCCGAGGCGACACCAGGCCAGCTCGGAGACATAGTCCCACCAGCGTGTCCTGGGCCTTCCACGAGGCCTCCTCCCAATAGGACATGCCTGGAACACCTCACGAGGGAGGCGACCAGGAGGCATCCGGAACAGATGCCCTAGCCACCTCAGCTGGCTCCTTTCGACGTGGAGGAGTAGCGGCTCGAGTCCGAGCCCCTCCCGGGTAACTGAGCTCCTCACCCGATCTCGGAGGGTGCGCCCAGCCACCCTGCGAAGGAAACTCATTTCGGCCGCTTGTATTCGCGATCTTGTCCTTTCGGTCATTACCCAGATCTCATGACCATAGGTGAGGTTGGGAACGTAGATCGATCGGTAAATCGAGAGCTTTGCCGCTTGGCTCAGCTCCCTCTTCACCACAACAGTCCGATACAGCGACCGCATCACTGCTGACGCCGCACCGATCCGTCTACCGATCTCACGCTCCATCCGTCCCTCACTCGTGAACAGGACCCCGAGATACTTGAACTCCTCCACTTGAGGCAAGGACACCCCACCGACCTGAAGCGGGGAAGCCACCTTTTTCCGGTCGAGAACCATGGCCTCAGATTTGGAGGTGCTGATCCTCATCCCGGCCGCTTCACACTCGGCTGCAAACCGCCCCAGTGCGTGCTGAAGGTCCTGATTTGATGAAGCCAACAGAACAACATCATCTGCAAAAAGCAGAGATGAGATTCTGAGGTTCCCAAACCGGACACCCTCCGGCCCCTGGCTGCGCCTAGAAATTCTGTCCATAAAAGTAATGAACAGAACCGGTGACAAAGGGCAGCCCTGGCGGAGCCCAACACGCACCGGGAACAGGTCTGACTTACTGCCGGCAATGCGAACCAAGCTCCTGCTACCGTCATACAGGGAACGGACAGCCCTTAGTAGAGGGCCCCGGACCCCATACTCCCGGAGCACCCCCCACAGGGCACCACGAGGGACACGGTCGAACGCTTTCTCCAGGTCCACAAAGCACATGTGGACTGGTTGGGCGAACTCCCACAAACCCTCGAGCACCCGATGAAGGGTATAGAGCTGGTCCAGTGTTCCACGACCAGGACGAAAACCACATTGTTCCTCCTGAATCCGAGGTTCGACTATTGGCCGGATCCTCCTCTCCAGCACCCTGGAATAGACCTTACCAGGGAGGCTGAGAAGTGTGATCCCTCTGTAATTGGAGCACACTCTCCGATCCCCCTTCTTGAAGAGGGGGACCACCACCCCGGTCTGCCAATCCAGAGGCACTGTCCCCAACCGCCACGCGATGTTGCAGAGACGTGTCAGCCAAGACAGCCCTACAACATCCAGAGACTTAAGGTACTCGGGACGAATCTCATCCTTCCCCGGGGCCCTGCCACCGAGGAGCTTTCTAACCACCTCGGTGACTTCAGCCTGGGTGATGGATGAGCCCCCCTCCGAGTCCCCAGCCCTCCTCATCGGATGACGTGACAGTGGGATTGAGGAGATCCTCGAAGTACTCCTTCCACCGCCCGACCACATCCCCAGTCGAGGTCAGCAGCTCCCCACCCGCACTGTAAACAGTGTTGGTGAAGCACTGCTTCCCCCTCCTGAGGCGCCGGATGGTTTGCCAGAATCTCTTCGAGGCCGACCGATAGTCCTCCTCCATGGCTTCTCCAAACTCCTCCCAGACCTGAGTTTTTGCCTCTTTGACCACACGAGCTGCAGCACACTTGGCCTGCCGGTACCTCTCAGCTGCCTCCGGAGTCCCACAAGCCAACAAGGCCAGATAGGACTCCTTCTTCAGCTTGACGGCATCCCTTACTTCCGGGCGCCACCACCGGGTTCGGGGGTTGCCGCCGCGACAGGCACCAGAGACCTTACGGCCACAACTACGAGCAGCCGCATCGACAATGGAGGAGGAGAACATGGTCCACTCGGACTCCATGTCCCCTACCTCCCTCGGAATCTGGATGAAGCTCTTCCGGAGGTGGGAGTTAAAGACCCTACTGACAGAGGGATCCACCAGACGTTCCCAACAGACCCTCACAACACGTTTGGGCCTGCCAGGTCTGACCGGCTTCTTCCCCTGCCAGCGGATCCAGCTCACCACCAGGTGGTGATCGGTTGACAGTTCAGCCCCTCTCTTCACCCGAGTGTCCGAGACACGCGGCCGGAGATCAGATGACACAACTACAAAGTCGATCATCGACCTCCGGCCTAGGGTGTCCTGGTGCCACGTGCACTTATGGACATCCTTGTGCTCGAACATGGTGTTCGTTATGGACAAACCGTAACTAGCACAGAAGTCCAATAACAGAACACCACTCGGGTTCTGATCGGGGAGACCGTTCTTCCCCATCACCCCCACCCAGGTCTCACTGTCGTTACCCACGTGGGCGTTGAAGTCCCCCAGTAGAACAATGGAGTACTGGTATCAACAAAATAAAATACTAATAACAGTACCAAACCCTTGTGTAACCACAACAACTTGGAGCTGAATGCATTGCGAGGGCTGCTTAGAAGGTGATCAGCTACAGCCTTCCATCCAGAACGTATTCACCTTATTCTGGAAGTTTGTGTGGGTGCCACCATTCATTGTGTCCACACCTTCTCCCGTATTAGTTTACATAGGACTGGAGACATCAAGAGAAAATCAGTTACTACCAAAAAACAGTTAAAGTAGCCAGGCATCAGCAGCAGTCTATACTCTATACTCGCTCTGAGCCGGGAGCTCTAATGACCAGCTGTTGAGTTTGACCCGCTGCTCCTGAGCAGAGCGGACACCGACAAGTAGTGGGGATGGAGCGATGAGGCCAAACTGACGGCACAAATCAAAAGGAAAAGGAGATCATTGTGAGGGGAGTTGCTCACATGCAGTATAACTATAGTGAACCTGCAAAGACAGAAATAGATAGTTGCGAGTGAAAAGTCTTTCGCAACAGTAGAAATCACCAAGTCCATCCACAACATGGCAAAACTAAAAGTAAATGATTTCACTGTTAGAAGTCATCTCCGTGTGTATTGTATTAAGTATGTGATTTTGAATAATGAGATGCAATCCACAAAACACTGTCGGTTTTGACGGTAAAATAGCGCTGGCAGCACAGTGTATCGTAGTCTGACAGTAACCGATTACGTCACAAAGCACTCATAAATATTTACATAAATTATTCATGTTTGAGAGCGATATCTGAAAGGGTCGGGTGGACGAGGGGATTCAGGTGCAGCCTTTCAAAGCAGGTGGTGGATGATTTTTAAACCGTGTTGGTTGTGAGCGTAGACGCACTATCACTATGCGCAGTCACAGGCAGGCGGAGAACGCTAATAGAAAATAACATTTCGAAACATTACACTAGACAGCTGTGATGAGCATGGGGGACAGGGCATTATGGCACATGCTAACACACAAGAAATCCATAAACTAGTTATTGGTGAGCGATCGTCTCCGAATGCACCACATCGAAATCATCCAATCACAGGCAACACTGTCCCAGGCCTACAATTAAACAGGTACGTCGTTGTCTCCATGGAAACGCGTGTCCTCGGCATGTGACCCATGCTTCAATGGGGGCAACGTGTCAAAGGAAGTTGCCCAGAGACCCATCTCCTTGTTTTGAGCGAGGCACTCTTTTTGTACGAGGTTGCTCTGACCAACCGTTGGTTTTAAAATTCTCACGATTAGCCTACCGTGACCTTTCATAACCGTGGTAAAAGTGAAACCGGTTAATCTTGACATCCCTTAGCACATCCGAGTAATTGCATCGGTCGGGCAATTGGTTCAGATTTGATGCCACATGGCCTACTTCGTTACGTCCTGGGCCATTCCCTATCCGCAGCTGTGCTCTTACCAAACTAATCCAATCCATATAAGTCTACTTTAAGAGAGCCTGATCATTAGCCAACACTTACACTGGTGAACCAGGCTCATCTAATCCGGGCTAAGCATCAGCAGATCAACCTAATCCTGTCAGTTCAGCGCACATCCAATGACTCTGGGCCCACCTCTGCAGCCCTAAGCACACGCCATTAGGAAACATGCCAGACTTTTACTATGTAAACCCAGTTTGTTTACATGCAGGGGTAGCTCATGACTGAATGTGGGTTGTACAGTACTCTCTAAGGGGGTCATTTACTAAGCCAATTCATTGCGAGTAGTACTTAAAATTAGCAAGTTGCACCTGATTTATTATTCCAAACTGTAAGCAGGGCTCGAAAGTGCAACCATTTTGGTCGCACATGTGCCTGTAAATTTAACTTGTGTGACTACACATTTTACCTGGGTCACACCAGTCGACTACCCAGATCCTCACCACACACCCCTCATCACTGTAAACACTGATCAGGATGTGCACAGCTCTAACACAAAGGAGAATTTACTCAGATGAGCATTTAATTTAAGTAAAAAGTAAAAACAGCACATAGACAAACATACACCACCACAATCAACATGCTACAATAAATACATTAAAAGCAATAGACCAATGTCCACACAGTCATTTATTTAAGAGGTGGAGGTAGGGAGGAAAGTGGAGGTCACCCTCTTTGTCCTCAGTGAGAGGGACCTGAACCTGTTTCCTGGAAAATTTTAAACATTTCTAAAAAATGTTTGGCCCACAGACACAAAGACAAAGTGTTATCAGTCACCTTGAGTCTCTCTCTCTAAAACCAAAAAATCAGGTTAGAAATCTAGGAGTAATCATGGACTCAGACCTGAACTTATCATCAGCTTTTTACCATCTGAAAAACATTAAGATCAGAGGAATAGTGTCAAAACCAGACTTGGAGAGACTCATCCATGCATTTGTCTCCAGCAGGTTGGACTACTGTAACCAGAGTCAATAATAAACACGGTGAAGCTGCGTTTCAGTTTCATGCAGCTAAAATCTGGAACAGTCTTCATGAGGATGTGAGACAGGCCTCAACTCTGACAATGTTCAAATCTAAGCTGAAAACAGCTCTTTTTACCCAAGCATAATTATGAAAACTGAAAGTATTTTATCTGCACTCTTGCCTTTTACTGTAATTAATTCATTTTATGTTGATGTTTTATTGATTGATTTTATCGGTTTTCTTGTAATTTTATGCAACTGTGAAGCACTTTGAATTGCCTTGTGTATGAATTGTGCTCTACAAATAAACTTGCCGTGCCTTGCCTAAAGTGGTGTGCCTAAGTTATGTCCTGGTGTGTCTAAATTAAAACACTTGGGCACACTAACGCAAGCAACATAAAATGTTAGTCTGAAGCCCTGGTGATATGCAAATGAGTTTACTGCGCGAGTCTGAGAAAAAACTGCTACTGCTCTTATTCCGGACTGAGCGCCTTTGAGGGAACATTTACAAAGTTATGAATGACAGACGTCTACAATCAATAATTATCACTTTAATTAAAAAACTAATTATTATTATTATAATAGCAAATCGATCCTCTTGGGTTTAACAAAATAGTCTAGTTACTGCCTGTGGTTTGTGTCTGCTGCCAATTATCTAATCGTGTACGTGCACATATTGGCGCAGGAAAAAGAAAAACCTCCAAGCCCTCCACGCACTCCTCCAGGGCTATCCACACGCTGGTCCAAAGAACACATGTCAGCGGCTGCACGTACGGAGCACAGGCCACAGCCATATCTGGGATGTAAACTAGCAGGAAACAGCTGAGCACCACTGGATGTTTGTCCGAAGATTATGAGATTTCTACGGTATCAGTTAGCCTGCATTAAAAACAGTCTGACCCACTCCACAGGGCACCTGTGGCAAATCACTTGTAACGCCAGACTAAGGATATAAATGTCTGTGTTGATAGAATATTTTTTTGATCTGCTAGAAAATAGCCCCTCAAAATGCGGTAATTCATGTGATGCAAGAGGTCAGTTATATTAAAAAAAATATTCTATCAACACAGACATTTATACCGTTAGTCTGGCGTTATAAGTGATATGCAAATGAGTGCACCGTGGAGTAGGTCAGACTGTTTTTAATGCAGGCAAGCTGTTACCGTAGAAACGCGCTAGCCTAGCATTAGCCTAGTGCCACTAAACTCTTCAAATGCAAGGACTGCATGAATTAAAAATATATATATCTTCAGAAATCAACAACACTCTGGATAACTAGGAAATTAAGCCCTATGTCAAAAATCCTGAAATATCCCTTTAAAATGTTGTACTGAGAATTTTCAATACAACCAAACAAAAGCAAACAAATTAAAAGCGCTAAATATTCATTACATAGACACTTGACCGATTATATCTCTACATGTAAACAAAGTGAGAAATCTTTAGAAGAAGAATACGAAGGTTTTTCTTTAGCTTAATTAATTTCATTGACATATTCAGCAACAGGCTCTGTATGTAAAGAGAATAATAATAATGGTAATAATGGTCAAATCATATTCAGTTTTATAAAAGGCGCTGAATTATGCATTTACTTCTCAGTCACACTCAAATCACACTTACAAACTCATAGTGAATGAAGTCAGTGTATGCCCAAGGACACTCTGATCGTGTGAACTGACTTTATTCTTATCTGTCCTAAGCCAGTGTTGTTGACCCGCAATATTATACTGGTCCTTAACACTATTGGAAAAAGTTTAAAAGTCACAGTGACCGAAAAGCCATGCAGAGAATAATGGTACTATTCAGATAATGTGAGTAATACGTTGTATCAAAGCAATATGACCTTATTCTGAGAGAGCATGGTAGGAAGCATTTCATCAATGTCAAATTTCACTTTTTTTTTTTGTAAACCAAGCCTGCCAGTGTCTATGGCTGCCCTGATCTCGGTCGGTGGTGAATCGCTCGAGGTTTTTGATTAATTTAATCCGCCATTTGCTTAATAATATTTAAACGGTGAAAGAATTCATCGCATTTATTTTACACCCGAAGGCACGTTATGGCGTGGGTGTGCAGTAAACACAGGGGACAGAGGTAGAGGAAGACAGCGATAAGTTTCCATCTGTCCGAGTTATTGTGCAGATGAGTGGGGTACGTCTGAAAGAAACCGCGTGAGAGTCTCCATCATCTCCACAACTTTATGTTTGGATTTTGAGCTGTTATTTCCTCTTTCGCAAGTCGGAGTTCTTTCATTACAAATAGTCCAGTGTTGTTTGGACCCACTCGTATTAAATGTAGGTGCATTGTTATTGATAACATGACACCATATTCAGTACGACCATAAAAATCTATAAATTATCATTATCCTAATGTTCTAGGACAGCTGAACTTTCACAGGCAACCAATTGCATCAAATAACACACAATGAATGCGCAGTGTCCTTGGAGGAGGACACAAAGTTACATGCTCACAGATAAGGCAAAAGTATAATGCAAAAGCTGCAGTAAAAAGAGTTGTAACCATCGTAACTCACGTTGTTGGGAGACACAGTGAGGACACTCCTACTCTTCCTCATCTTGGAGCGCCTCGTTCGTTTCACATGCACTCCTGAAAAAAAAAAAAAAAAAAAAAACACAGAAAAAGTTTAGATTCACACCGTAAAACCAATGGCCGCTGACTGCTCTGCTTTGTGACTACGACACTGGAGGCCGCCATTGCTCCACCTTTGCTGTAGTACCTCCATATGACCGCTATTCCCCCATTGGAATGCATTGGACTTTAGACACGTTAAAAACAACTTTAATGCCCGGTGCCTAATGGTTTAGAAGTGGCTAGAGCTAGATATTCCTCCTGTGATTACGCTGGGTTAAAAACAATATGGGGCACCGGGCTGGTTATCGTAGTATACATTTTAGAAATCTTGCATAATTAATGAGGGCCAGACTTTGATTGACAGGCCGTTTACGTCGCTGCCTGGCCCATCGGCTAGAATGGGCGCGATTACAACAGAAATACGCGCCCATTACACGCCCCGCGAGGGCCAAGCAGGGCCGGGTCTACAGTCAAGATCCCTCCCTTATGCCCTTTTTATGAACATGCTTCGTCAGAGCTGGAGAGGAGGAGCCTGTAAATCCGCCATGATTTCCCCACGAACGTGGTCATTTTGGTAAACGGGGAGGAGTGAGGAGAAGCTGTCTATTCTTTTTAACAGTCTATGCGTAAAATATGACAGATTCAAATCCAAAAATGACCTTGTGTGTTTATCATCTTACAATATTCATTTTGTAAATCTCTATGTAAAAAAAAAAAAATTCTAAAAAAAAAAAACACCAAAAAACTCCTAAAATCATTTCTCAATTGTGAGCTCCTCTTAGTTTGTAAGAAAATTGACTTCAGTGTTGCAATGCCCAGACTGGAGGTAATCTGAGCAAGGATCTCATATTTTCCAAAACACAATATACTTTTTGTATTATTCATGAATTTATGGCCTAAAAGATCAGGAAATGTAGATTCAATGCCTGTATTGGAAATGTACTTGTAATGTTTTTCAGTGACATTTAAGGGCCTCGTTTTGGGACAAATCCTTAAATGGCTCATCAAACTCGGAAACACTGCTGGATAATTTGTCATTCTCTATGTAAATCTGACTTTGTTGAAAAAGTGGGACATCTAAATAGGTGGGACAAAGGTCCAAAATGCTGTGCAGTGCGACCAAAAGAGGGACAGGTGCTCACCCTGACCACAGTGCAAAGCCTTCTCCAGCACATCCCAAAGGTTCTCAATGGGGTTAAAATCTGGACTCTGTGGCGGCCGATCCATGTGTGAAAATGACATCTCATGCTCCCTGATCCACTCTTTCACAATGCAAGCGCGATGAATTCTGGCATTATCATCTTGGAATATGCCCGTACCATCAGGGAAGAAGAAATCCATTGATGGTCATTCAGGATGTTCAGCTGATCTCATTCTTTGCCGTGTTGCTGAACCTGAATGCATCGAGTTGCCTTGTGAACGAAATGCGCGGTATAAATAAAGTTGCCTACAAATAAAGTGCTCTACAAATAAACTTGCCTTGCCTTGCCTTGCCTAAACCTAGGAAATCACTGAGATCGATTTGTTTTGTCAGTAACAAATGCACTAAACCCATCCCAAAAACTAGCTTTCCCAACAACAAAATATCCCGTCTCCGTGGGGTCTTAGTACAAACATGTTAAAATCAATATTACCGTTTAATTAAATATTCTGGTCTTCTCTCATAAGTTTTCTGTGCTCCGTAAAGATTTGTCAAACATTTACAAACCAAGTTCATAACATTGCGTAAAAATACTGCATCTAATCAAATGACACATACAGAAGAGGCACGACCGCAAAAGCAATTCAAAACAATCAGTCTTTGTGGCAGTGTTTTCCTGCTGCGATCGAGGGACAGATAAAGTCGAGTGTGTTCGGTTCATGGCTCCACTGAGAGACATTAGTGATAGATCGTCCCCCCCCCCCACCTTCCCCTCTGTGATATAAAGCTACGCAGTCGTCTGAAGGAAAGCCTTTTAGACCACATAAAAACACAGTCATAACAGCAACCATTAAAGTCCATGTCGTTTTATCCCCAAACTTAACACAGTCCCAGCAGATGCTACAGACGGCTCAAGCGAAACATCTTGGAAGTGTTTCGACTTTAATTTGAACAACAATGACTAGGTCAAGTTTGAAAGTGGAACAATGAAGCGCTAGTATGACAAAGCCGTGTGTAGCCCAACAAATAGGATAAAGTAAGAACTTCAGTTTAGAAGAAGAAGAAGAAGTTTTAGTTTAGTTCAAGGTGGTTTATCTGTGAAAAATAAACAATGTGGCTTCAAGGAGCAATAGTTTTCGGTCCTAGCTTAAGCTTATACGAATTAACGTCACACAGCATTTGTTCTTTTAAGGTGGACTTGTAAATGCACGCTACTGCTACATGTATTTTGGTGCATTTAAGATTTTTTATTCCGCAACTTCACTAAATGAGTAATGATGTAATATTTACAGAATAACTTGGGCACTGCTCCAAAAAAGAAAAAGGTATGAACACACTTTTTTCCCTCGCAAGAACTGTACGTCTTCATGTTACAATAATTTTACAGTACGATCGTCCAATAAAAGTAGAAGCATCGTCAATGATCTTGTAATTGTGGCCCATTGTACTTGTATTCACTCAAAAGCAAAAACCAACATTGACCACAGTAATTGACCAGGCCAATGGACACTGTTCCTACGTGAAAGACTTATTGTGTGGCCTGAGACGTTCTTTCCTTCAATACAGAGGAAAAGGTGAAAAGTAGAAAATGAGCGCTGCTGCGGGTCCCACGGGTGTGAAAGGCCTGTGTCCTACGGGTGCTCTCCCAAAAAGCCAGCCATGCATGAAAACAGAAAAATTACTGGTTGTGAGGGTGAAAAAAAAGTTGAGGAGGCACTCCTTGGTTATCAAAAAAGTCAAAGTCCTTTATTAAGGCAAAAATAAAGTTAAAAAACGCCAACGCAAGACACATCAGTCGTTTGGAAAGGCCAGTGAACAGGCCGTTACAGCAGTCTAACCGACTGGAGACAAATGCATGAATTAATCTCTTCAAGTCTCGTTTAGACACTATGTTTTTTATTTTACCAATGTTTTTTAGATGGTAATAGGCCACTGATGTAATGGACTTAATATGACTGTTCAAATTCAGGTCTGAGTCCATGATTACTCAGAGATTTCTAATTTGACTTCTTGGTCCCAATGAAAGTGTTTCAAGATGACCAATGACGACCTCTCCGTGTTTTTACGGGCCAAAGACAATTATCTCCGTTTTATCTGTATTTAGCTGGAGGAAGTTGTTTTGCATCCACACACTAATCTGTTTGATACAGTGACACAGTGTATTTACAGGCCCATGTTCACCTGCTGTCAGTGTCAGTGACAGGTTGGCATATGTGACGACCTGGTCATTTCACTGGACAGGCAAAAAAAAAAAATGATGCACTTGATGAAAATGATGAACACTTCATCGTTTGATTCTCAGCCCACAATAAGTATCCCTGAAAGCATAGATCTACTGCTGTTACCTTCAAAGGCAGAACAAACCTTGAAGACTCTTCAAAGAAAATTGCTGTCAAAGTGAAGCCAAAGTATATTAGAAACAATTTCGCTATCTGAGACTTTTAAATCTTTCAGCAGTTAAGCACTTGTTATAAGGGAATGCAACATTAATTTCACAAAAGTCTCTGAACAAGCCAAGGTCAGTTGTGGACAAATGCTCGGGCTCATAAAACTAGGTGCAATGCAACAATTACGCAGGTACATTTTGTCCTCAGGATTTGACTCTTCCCTCTATGCGACTGGGGCAACTTGACAGCACTTACACAGCGCCTATTGGGTCCAATATACTGTTTAGTTAGGGGGAAATCAAAGCACCCGGACAGAACATAATGTAACATAAAGTATAATGTAAACATGTTTAACCAAATGTTCATTTTGATGATAACGACTGTAGTCTTCTTGATTCATTCACAATAAAAACACCTTTTACTTGTTGGTTCTAAAGCCCACCCACTGCCTATTGTCCAGTCAGAAAGCCTACAAACCCCCGAGGCTTTGGGTGTCTAGATCCTCAGGCTAGCAGGCAATAACCAACCACCTAAATAGCAAGTGACAGAGTGAAGGTTTATTCTTGACACTTTAAATGAGTTTCATCAGATTAACCCGTCTTCTCTACTGTATTCTTTCTCAATGTAATGCACACGTTTGCACAGCAGTTAACTTCAAGTGTGTGTCTTTATATCCACAAGGTTAAAGCTCCCGGGAGATTGTGAGGACATAAAGGCGAGACCGCACATTAAACTTAAGAGCATGGTGAAGTTGTGACAATGTCAATGGCGGTCATAGCAGGTCGTCAGTTAGAGCTGTGGAAATAACAGTACAACAGCAGCAGAACAATCATCCACCTCAGCCTCTCCATCCGCTGTTCTTTACTACCAAATGTTAGCTATTTTCCCTAACAGATCCATCATACTGTTACACCGTTGGTATTTCTACCCGAGTCTAATTAGCAGCACGAGAGTCGACAGGTGTGAAGATAAACGCCATGCTCAGATGGGAGCATGGCGAAATGAGAGGCTTCAAAAGTTCTGTTGTGGGCTCTTCTCTTTTTGGCAAGAGGGAAACACTTCCACTTATACTAGAGTTATCACAAGAACTACTACAAGATTATTAAAAAGTTTTACCACAACAAATACAACAGTTCCATCGCGCAGCGCTTGTAGTTCAGCGGATCAGATGCACTGATACTAAGCAGGAGGGCATCCTTAATCATTTCTTCTCGATTATGCTATTTTTGCAATTGTTTAGTGTAATAATCGAAATCATAATTGAATTTTGATAAACAGCACAGCCCTAGCACACAGTTACCAAATGCCATTAACTCTTGGCAGTATGGAGAGACATAGTACAAAGTCATACAGAGAAACACTGACACACAAGCAAATGCTATTTGGTAGAATTGATAGGGTGGTCATGTCACAGCTCAACAGATAAGTTGATTATTGGCAAGCATTCAGAGACCAATAATATTGGTCTCTGAATAAGAGACCAATAATATTGGTAAAATAAAACAAATAAATAAATAAATACATACACTTTTTCTGCTTTTTTCTCTAAACTTGGGCTGCCGACTTGTGTCCCTGGTTCTCGTGACTGGGCACATATTTGGTGAAATGATCTCAAATGAACAAAGAAGACCTTTATGCACCATCAGCAGTGTCTAAACCCAGAAAAATGTCTCATCATGAATTGTGTCACTGTATTGTCTCTACCTGTAGGGTCTGAGTTGAAGTAACTGCAACAAATTATCTTAATAAAACATTCTTACCATACATTTTCAACTGGATTGAAATCAGAACTTTGTGACAACTTAGAAACATGGACTTTGTTATCCTTAAGCCACTTTGTAACCAATATTAGCCATATACTTTGGGAATTGTCCATTTGGAAGACCTATCTCCGCCCAAGCTTTAACTTCCTGAGTTCTTTCTTCATGATATCATCTATTTTGTGAAGTGCACCAGTCCCTCCCGCAGCAAAACAACCCCACAGCATGATGCTGCCACCCCCATATTTCACAGTTGGCATGGTGTTCTCAGGCTTTATCCTCCAAACGTGATGATGGTCATTATGGCCAAATTTTATTTAATTTTTTTCCGGCAGACCACAGGATATGTTTCCAAAAATTAAAGTCTTGATCCTTTTTTTATTTGCAAACTCCAATCTGTCTTTTCCATGTTTCTCTTGGAGTAAGGGCTTCTTCCTGGCAGAGTTCCCTCTCAGCCCACGTTGGTACAGGACTTGTTTCACTCTGGATAATGACACACTCCTACCAGGTTCAACATCTTCACCAGGTCTTTTGCATTTGTTCTTGGGTTGATATTCACATTTCAGACCACAGCACAATCATTTCTGGGACACAGAACCCGCCTTCTTTCTGATCTGTATGATGACTGGTCATTTCCATCATTGTATTAACCAATGAACTTGGCACCTTCAAGTGTCTTGATATTGCACCCAAGGATGAACCAGACTTGTGCTTCCAAAGACATGACATCATCATCTGGGCTTTCCCAAATTGTTTAAAGGTATAGTAATTTTAGTGTATGTAAACTTCTGACTTTGTTAAAAGTAATACAAAAAAAATTGAGAAAATTCCTACGGTCTGGAATTGTGCGATTTGAATTTCGCTGACTCCGGCCATACCAAGACGAGACAATCATAGCACGGGAGGCGAGAGTTAATGGTGCGTCATCTTCCGTGCTAGGATTTCTTATCAATTTCGGTAACCAAAACAAAGATGGCGGCTGTGACTCGACAACGAACTTTTACCAGTGCCCTTTCTTCTGTTTTAAATGAGCTGGACTTGCCCTTAAAGCCACAGCAAGAAGCTGCTCTGAGGGCTTTCACCGGAACACTTACTCGACTGCACGTGTGGACTACAAACAATCATGGCGGAGGACGTAAACGCAAAGCGTAGGTCGCTTTGTGTTTGATTGGTTCGCACTGTGATCATTAGCCCCGCCATTGAGTCTAGATTTGGAAATTGCGTCCCATTACCACAATTCCAGACTTTATATGTATTTATAAATACATAAAATAAAGTCAGTCTGGTTTTATGCCAGGCTAGAAAATTCCATTTCATTCTTTTGGCATTTGACAAATAGAAATCTTTTTTTTTTTTTTTTTTTTTTCTAATTTACCTTAAAGAAAATGTGTATGTGTATGTAAACTTATGGTTCTCACTGTATATTGTGGCTTCTTGCATCACCAAATATTGCAGATAATGTAAAGTTTTATTACTCAAATCTGTCGGCGTGCAGGTGTTTCACAACTTTACACCACTCAGTTATGGCAGATTGCAGACAGTCTCAAAATTACAAACTATAAGCCGATGAACACAAATTTATAAACACACCCGAATGTGTTGTCACTGTAGTCCTTCACAGTGGCGCTCACCTGAGACTACAGCGCTGCTTCGGGACAATGTGATCAGTCTAACGGAGCGGAGTCTGTCCATCCCCCTGACTGACAGGACCCACGGGGGACGCAGGGAAGACACGCGCGCTCAGAACATGGCCTATTCCACACGGCGACCCAAAACAAAAATTAACTCGAAATACAGCGGATTGAGAGATGGAATTGTGTGTGTACTTCAAACAGATAAAGAGAAGGATGTGTTGGAAAATATCTCCCCTGAGTAGGGCTGGCTGGGTACTGTTAAACGATACCGGGGTGGTATTGGAAAAAATAAAAGTATCGAAAACAGGTACAAAACAAAAAAAATACTGTTTTGATGCTGTTGGTCCAGGGGCTGTATTAATGGAAGTGACTTGGCTGTTTTAGCTCAAATAAATGATTTTTTCCAAAATGTTTCCCCAATTTTGTCCCTAATTTTTGCCAACGTTTTATTACTAGTATGTTCCCAATGTCCCCCCAATTTTTTTCAGAATTTTGCCCGATTTTTCCGGCCACAATTTCTCCCAATTTCACCCAATTTTTCTCCAAATTATTCCCCATTCTTCACACATTTATTGCCATTGGAGATGAACCCCATATTGTAAATTTACAGATCTACCAAACATTACTGTTCTGTTTTTTGGTTCTAGATGACAAATATTTAAGTATACGTATCAAAAAAAAGTATTGTTCAGGTATCGGTACAGGAAAAAAAAGGAAACGGTGCCCAGCCCTACCCCTGAGACAGATATTGGTGACGGAAAGGCTGAGGAGGCTCATGGTTCTGCGGAGGAGGAGGAGAAGGTGGAAAAGGAGGACAGCACGTACTGTATATGAATGATTTAAGAGATGCTCGGTTGCAGGACAAAACTAGTAATTGGTTGACAGGATTATTTTATAATCTTGAATGTATACTATAACTATCCCAAATAGAACTACAGCTACCTCATTCCAAAGCACTACTAAACCTTTCAAAAGGAGGATCAGTGGATTCAGGGGTAAACGCTTCAATAACTGGTCGATCTTACAATGAAATATCAAAGAGTTTAAAGAAAAATAACCAGATATTTTGTGATTGAGTTGAAATGAATGCGTCTATGTAATGCCATGGAGGAAAAAAATCCATTAATTGCCGTTTTTAAGCACACGTTCAACAATGTCGTGTGTTCAATACATTGATGTTTCACTGTGAGAGTCAAGCGCTTTGTCCTTTTGTGGCAGACGACGGCGCTGTTTGTAAGTCTGTTATTTTTCATTTTGTCCTATTTGCCTGAGCTGGCATGATTGTTTTGATATGGATGGACGGTGACAAATACAGATTGTAAATTGAATTGATGAAAACTGCTGTTTGTAAAAATGGTCACCAATGACTGTTTTGTCTAAGGAAACTGTCCTTTTTTCCATGTAGATACATTGTATGTAATTCTGTAACTATCTTTTGCTGCCTCTCGGCCAAGACTGTCATGGTTGGAGGTGGAGTGAAGAAAATAAAACCCAAAATGCAGGACTGCAACAAAACTGGTGATGTTTAATAGACGAAAGACGAAAACCCAGAGAAGACAAAACTCAAACTGGGGCTGACGTAGACAATGACACAACAAACAAGGGAAACAGGGCACATGTGAAACATCAGGGCGGGGCAGGCAATTAACGCAAGGGTAGAAAAGCAAAATCACAAGGACAGAACACACGTGTCAAAATAAAACAGGACTAGACCAAAGACAACATACAAAAACCGGGGAACAAAAGATGAATCATGACAAGGACTCCCTTGAAAAAGAGGGACTTTCCTGGTTAATAAAGGTTAAATAAAAAATAAAATAAAATGTGATGACACTTTTCTATTGGGCATTTATCGAAGCGACCCTAACTTTCTCTTTGGTCGCAAGGTAATGGAGCTCCTCTGTTAAAAACAAAAACGCCCTGCATCAGCTGGTTAAGTGGTCAAGTAAAGTCATCGGACTAAGAACAGTTGGGACTCACTGACAATAGACAGTTAGAAAGGATGGCTCGAAGCATCCTAAAAGACACTGAGCATCCTTTTCATTTTGAGTTTTGTTTGCTTCCATCTGGGCGTAGGTTTTTAATACCTAATTTATAAGACGAACCATTTAAGCAAAGCTTTGTTCCCACTACCATTTCCTCGATGAACAAGTCGAGATCTAATCGTCCCTGACACTGCTTTTTATCTTTATCATCCAAGTAGTTTAAATTTCTGTGGTATCTTTAGCAAAGGCACATCCTGTTCTGTATCTAGAGCAGGGTTTCCGTTGTGACCGGCTAGAAAAACAAATTGCTGGTAAATATAAAGTCCCTCGGCCAAATAGGCCAACAAGAAAAACTCTGGAGAAAAAAATAGGAAGTTGGGCTAAATACAATACCTATTTCACCTGTCAGTGATTGGTATTACAAAGTGTTTTTGAGACCGGTCTGAATCCTCTGAATAAAATATTTGTATCAAACATTTTTTCAAAAATCTTTTTTACAAAGCGCAGTTGAAACACCATCAAGCCGGAAATGAAAGGCTTTCCTCTTTGCGCATCGTCACATTTTCCAAGAGAACGGCGGCCTACAGGTACAGGTGAGAAACCTCTGCACTGGAATACTTACAAGCTTTATATTTAAACATGTGTGTGATGTTTATCTTGTGTAATGTGTTTTAATGTTTCACTAGTTTTCTCGGAATTGCAAGACAAATTTACCCACAGGTACAATTAAAGTAACCTACCCAAACCCATGGACCTTTCTAACCCGTGAGGTAAAAAATAACAACAATAATTACTCGCGGCAAATAGTCTGCAGCCTTTATTTTAGTTTACCAATTCAGTGGCGCGTCGGCCTACAACAGAGCAGCAGATGGAGTCAGGAGGAGGGCTGGAGAGGTGAGTCAGGTGTGGGGCTCACTGGCATCACGGGAGAAGAGAGAAAAATCACCAGGCAGCAAAGGGAGGTCAGGTCAGCAAAGTCACAGCAATGTTTGTGGAGTTTGCAAGCCCTCTCCCTTTCAGCCTTCTTTAAAATGACGCACACTCTGGGCCATATCTTATTGATTCTCTTCCTGACTTATTGCACCAGCAGCAAACAACATCTATTTTTAATCAGAATGAAACGTTAATAGGTTATGTAATGGGAAAAACGGTGTGTGTACTTTTGCTTTAAGACATTAAGACGATTTCTGAAAGCACCAGAACACATTAGTGCATGCTTTCTGCATACTACACCAACAACATCAAATTAGCTATAATGATTAACATGCCACTTGCTGACACACACGTAAATGAATGTAATAAAATGTACAGTGACAGCTCCATGTGGTTCTTTTTGCACTACAGAAAATGCATTGATTACTGTCCAAGGTAGCGTTTTCTATTTAATATTTCAGTTCAGTGTTTTGGACATGTCTGAACCTTGATTAAAAATAAATAAATCCGTAAATAAATAATTCCAACATCTAATAACAAATGCAATATTTGACAAGGTATGCGATGAAATATGTTACTAAATCTTACAGCTCTATGTGCTTGTTAATAGTTGGTGCTATGGGAAACGGAGCTGGTGCTGTAGAAATGGACTAAAATGTACTTTATCTGGGCTTTTACAACTACTTTACACCCCTTAGCCTAAGTATTTTTGTGGTATAACATGTCTAGGAAGTACATACAGTATACGTGCCTTGCAAAAGTACTAATACACCTTGAACTTTTGCACATTTTGTCATGTTTACAACCATAAACATAAAGATTCAGAGCTATGGTCAGAGTGTATTGGTCACTAAACAACATCATGAAGGCCAAGGAGCTCACCAGAGAGGTCAGGGATAAAGCTGTGGAGAAGTTTAAAGCAGCGTTAAGTTATACAAAGATTTCCCAAGATTTGAACATCTCACGGAGCACTGTTCAATCCATCATTCAGAAATGGAAAGAGTATAGCACCACTGCGAACTTACCAAGACACGGCCGTCCACCTAAACTAACAGACCGAACAAGGAGAGCACTGGTCAGAAATGCAACCAAGTGCCCTAAGATAACTCTGGAGGAGCGACGTACTGCCGCTGAGCTGGGGGAATCTGTACATGGGACAACTATAAGTCATACTCTACACAAATCTGGCCTTCATGGACGAGTGGCAAGAAGAAAGCCATTATTGAAAGGAGGCCATGAGAAATCCCGTTTGAAGTTCGCTAGAAGTCATATGGAGGACACAGCTACCATGTGGAAGAAGGTGCTTTGGTCAGATGAGACAAAGATTCAACTTTTTGGCCCAAATGTAAAACGTTCTGTAGGGCGCAAACCTAACACTGCTCATCGTCCTGAGTGCACCATCCCCAGTGTCCATTACAGTGGGGGGAGCATCATGCTATGGGGCTGCTTTTCCTCAGCGGGGACTGGGAAGATTGTAAGAATAGTTGGGAAGATGGATGGAGCCAAATACAGGGACATTTTGGAGGAAAACCTGCTGGAGTCAGCAAGAGAATTGAGGCTGGGGCGGAGATTCACCTTCCAGCAGGACAATGACCCTAAACACAAAGCTAAATCTACAATGGAATGGTTTAAAAACAAACATATTAATGTGTTAGAATGGCCCAGTCAAAGTCCTGACCTAAATCCTACTGAAAATCTGTGGAAAGACCTGAAAACTGCTGTTCACAAACGCTCTCCTTCTAATTTGACAGAGCTTGAGTTGTTTTGTAAAGAGGAATGGGCTAAAATGTCAGTCTCTAGATGTGCAAACCTTGTAGAGTCTAGGCCTGCCACGATAATTACTATATTATCGTGGCATAAATTGTGCAACCTTACTTGAAACACAGACTTTGAGCTCTGTTTTTGATGAGGACACAACATTAAACCTTGGAAGATTAAAACTCAGAAAAGTCACCTTTGCAAGATATAGGACATTTGAATGAGTACTGAACAGAATTCTGTCACATAAAATCTCACTGAAAGCTGCAAACATGAGGGTGAAATCCATGCCAAGTTTTATCCATAAAATCCATACAGTAAAGCCTACAAGTGCTCCTTCATGTGCAGCCTCTCCATTCTCCCACCACAGTGAGAGATGAGGGGAAACATATGTCAGGGGCAGAGGTCAGCCACTCGGAATAGATCGTGACGGTGCCCACAATTTGTGCCATTGTTCAAGGTAAGGCAACTAGCCAGAACATCACACGTCTATTCTCTCCAATGACATAAAAAATGTAATATCCTGCCTCATTATCCCTTATTATTGTGCATTCTACCCATCTCTGGCACAACTCCTGAGAGTAATATGCAGACATGTTTTTCCTCACAGCCGTTTTGATGGTAGAAAAATAACAGTCTATTTGTCCCACAGGAAATAAGTCTTAATGTTTCTGTTTTTGTTGCTTGTTGTGCCTTTAATGCACAGGACACTAAACAGTATATTTTCTATAAGGGCCTATCTGGCACGCTTTAACTTCTTGTCACAATTAAAATCATGATTTTTTTTTTCCCCCTTTCTTCACGAACTGCGTTTGAGAATAATCAGTGTGAGAAGAGAAGGGCTCTCCTGTGGAGCATCTCCTGACAGCCGACACTTACAGACTTTGCATAAATCTGTTCCCGTGACAGAGTAGGAGATCCCCAAAAAAATAATGCTGTTGATCAGTTTGGACGAACAGCATGAGAGTTCTCTTCTCTAAATAAATGATTATTCACATACAAAACTCCACTATAACACAGTCACGTTTTGAAATGAATCCACACAGTCTACTTGTGTGTTCTGCAGAGAGATTGACACTGGATCCTTGTGTCTGCCCTGGATTATGCCGCCGAGATGAAGCCGCTTTGACCCAGTGCTGCAGTCCGTATGAATGGTGACGGAGAGGGATTAACCCCTTTCACAAACTCCACGCTTGACTGCAGCCAACACAGTGGGGCAACTGAGCCTGCCAAGACACTAGACACTGGACAAATCACACACGAAAAAAGTGCTGGTAGAAACATGGACTGGCCAGAGCAGGACTCGAACTACGTTTATAGTGGCAGAGTTCAACGGCGCACCGGGAAGAAACCAACGCAGACACGTAAACTCCACACACAGAAAGGCTCCACTCGGCCTGGAATTGGATTTAACTGCCTGGAGTGTGTGACAAAAAATGACACCCTCACAAACTCTGCCTTCAGGACCCATCACCGTGAGCTGTACTCTCTGCGCTCTCGCGGCCTTCACTGAACTTTAGGAGAGAGCAGCACTGTCTTTAGCTACACAGTCCAGTCTGGGCAAAATGCCTTCTGACTCACGCCACCTCCGGTCTTCAGACAACAGTGGGTACAACTCCTGGTCTTGCTTTTTACTGTTATTTAAATCTGTACTTGTAACTGTCGCCAGTGCCTCTTGGCCAGGTCTTCTTTGAAAAAGATTTCATCTGAATCGGTTACAGATGAAACAGAAGGCAATGTTTGTTTAGGTGATGGGGCTCAGTTCACAGACACTAAAAGCATCTAAATGGACTACATGTAGGCCTGCCACGATAATCGAGTTATCGCTCGATAAGTAAAATGAAGGTCGATACAATTTTTAGTCTCGATAAATGCACGTGCTGCGTGTGGTTAAAATAAATACAAAAACATAAACGCTATCACAGCACTTTTCTTTTTATGGCCTACAGTATTTTCATTATACTCAATATTATCGTTTATCGCGATATTTTGTGAGACAATATATCGTCCTCAAAAAAAAAACTGTGGTCACATCATTTAGTTATTATTGCAATTTGATGCAGCAGTACGCAAACAGATGTCACATACAGTAGGTGCCAACGTCTGAGAGGTCTAAAAAAAGGTCAAAGATAGTATACTTGGCGCTTCTGTTAAAAATAGCCTTGCACATCCCCAATAGGCTACCAAAAACATTTCTAAAACGAGTAAAGAGAATATAGCTCTTTTAACTGGCTCTTACAAGGCTATTTTTATACGTGACATTTGCCATGCGATTAGACTGGAAGAGTGGGATGCTGCTCCTGCAGAGCCACAAGAAGAGGTGGAAAACTGAGGCTCATGCAGTTTGGTTGGGGAACACCGGGACTTCTCTAAATCTGAAAGTACTAATATTCGCCTGTACTGAAAGGTGGTTTTAACAACAGGCAGAGAGAGGCAGCTGCACTCTAGTCTCCACCTTCAGTTAGGTTTTGGTCCAGCTATGCCATCATTTCGAAAGTGACAATCTTATTTTTATAATAAACACCCCTAAGGACTTAAAAACGTCCCCTTTCTTTGACGCGCAGCCCTAAAATGTACTAAGTGTACCAATGATTCCTGTCTTCTCTGGAATGGAGAACAGCAACTATGGGAGACATAGGTTTATTTCAGACACGTTTCCCAGCACCGCTGTTCTCCATCCAAATAAAGACTCTAAATGAAACCTTCTTTCACCTCATCTTTCTAATGAAACCACTATTATTAGTCATTCTCCGCCTATTGTTCAAACATTGCGTCGTCTACTGCCTCATCTAATCTAAACCGCAAGATCCACATTTTGACAACATCTATGCACCTCCTACATCTGCTAGTGTTATGTTTCTGACTCCAACTTTTAACCGTCTGTATTTGCCTTGTCATCCCCTCAGCCGCTTTAGTGATGCTTTCGTGATTGATCTATGTTGTTCCACAAATGCATTTGCATTAAGAGCACGCATGCCTACATTAGCATTGAAAACGTTTCCTTTAATCACTCTTTCAGTATAGTTATACAAGTAGTCTGAACTGAGGGGGTTTAAGGTGAGGAAGGAGGAGCGAACCAGAGCTGTTCTATATACAGTATGTGTCCGCTGTGAAACAAAGGTATAACAAACCTGCCGAACTTGAGCAAGACGTCAAGATAGAAACGAGTGCTGTGGCCAGGTGTGGTGTTCAAAAGACCTTGCAGTAATGAATTTCCATATCAACAAGTTGGGACTCTCACAATATTGACAATACATATGAACATTAAACTGAAGTTTAACTTAAAGCAGTACTAAGTAACGCGTTTACCTTAATAAATCCTTTCCGTAGTCCCTCTGGGGGTAATACAAGTGTTAATGGGATGATTGGAGGGTCTTTCATCTCCCCCCGGGGTCTCTGGCCAGAAAACCATGCTTGCAACTTGACTGCCACCGGGTCGGAGCAACCAATACACACTAATAGAACTACGAAGAAGAAGCTAACAGGCTAACGGGCAAAGCTAACTGCAGGCTAGCGCCACTTTAAACAGTATTTACAGCAAAGTTTGAGAGAAAAAAATGATTTCCATTGTATAACTGGATGCACAACATCCCTCTCTCCCTTCGCCTTTTCTGTCAGAGTAGTATTTACTCTCCAAGACATTTAATAAGTTAGAAAATCGTAACTTGCTACAACACCTGCAGTTGCGCTTATGGCCTCTAGGGGCAAGAGTTACTTCGTACTGCTTCAAGATAACTTAAGGTGCATGCACACCAAACGCGGTTCACGCGGCAGGGGCAGTTGATTCCTGTGTATTGTCAGTGTAAGTGCGTGCACATGTGCGGGTGAGGAGTGTGCGTGGCGGCAGGTGCGTCAGAGCGGTGTCAATCAGCAGCAACGCGAGCATGCTGTTCACAGCGGCGTGAATACAACGTAAGGAGGCAGGAGGAGTAAAAACACACATTCTGGAATAATGTATTGATTATCTGAATATGGAGCAACACAATCACCGAAACGAAGACACCATCTAAAAAGAGGAAGTATTCTTGATGATTAGATCAGCAGCTGTGGTTTGAAATGCCTTTCCTGAGCCCAGGCATTCAGATCAGAGGAATCATACTCTTAAACTTGGCACTGGATTACAAACATGATTAAAAGGGGATTTTATCATAACATGATCGCTGGACAGACGGGTACTACACACTCAAACCCACATGTATTGAAATAACATCTGAGAGAGGGAGGGAGGAAAGAGGTGAGAATTGCCTTTAAGTGTCAGAGAAATGTAGGCTGGTAAAACTATTCCACTGTCACCACAGCACAAAAAAGAATCAGGAAACCGTTTCATTCATATCTTAATGCTTAGCAGCAACTGCGCAGTTTTTTTTCTACAAAATCGCACAGCAGTGGCTCCTTCTGAGGTGAACACATACGAGCGTCTGACTGCAAGCCTTTCAAGCGTCCAAATGAAAGCAGCAGCGCGGTCCGTGCGGTTAGGTGTGTAGGCACCATTATATGGTAAGCTCTAGCTGTGTTGTTACAGTAGACAGATAAACACTGTTATCTACACCACAATACTTTTCTTAGCTTCAGAAAACAAAGGATTGGCAATTATTTAAAAGCATACTCGCTTTGAGTGGCAATTTAGATGATCACACTTCAATCACAAAGTCTGCTATTGTTTAGGTAATGTTCCAAAATGCACACGACCTTTCTCAAATGTTATACTACTAGAAGTTTAAAAGACTGTGTAAATTGAATGTTGATTTGGAGAAGTGCACATCTGATTTTAATTCTTGCTGTTAAATATTGTAACCTTAATGATTAAAAGATGTAGTATAATTATTAAAATATGTAGTGTAAACAGGACGTAAGAAATTGAAGTACAAATCTCAAGGCTGATAAATAATGCAAAAATGTTACTCTCGGTATGCAACATTACTACGTGCACTGTCTTTTAAAAACTGTGATTAAATGAAAGATATGTCCCCTAACTTGCACAAATATGTACATTAAAGGCGGTATTTTTTTTACACGACAGGGTGCTCAATTTGTTTGTCGAAGCACAACCACTGCGCTGTAATGATCCAAGTTAAAGTGTAAATAACGTTATATAACGTTAAGTTCAGGGGTGAAAGTAGCTTTTTTTCCCTTGCCGCTACTATGTCATATATATATAAATAAATAAATAAATAAATAAATAAAGCCAGTTTTGGGAGAATACTTTAGTAACGTATTCCACTGCTTAGTCCAAACAGACTATTGTATTCTGAATACTTAGAATACTTTCATGTTGATTTTCATAATGTTAATGCATAAATGCGGCTAGGGCTGGGCGATAAATCGAATTAATTCAATTTAAAAACAGACGATGTAGAAAATGACTAAATCGTAAAATCGTGTCCGCCGCGCCATGTCCGCCTGACGAGCATCGGGCTGCTGTTCCAGACGCTCCGTAGTGAATCTTGTCGAAAATGTCTCCAGCAGAACCAACGAGCGACTTTCTAGTAATCTCTGCTGCTTATAAAGGCCGCGCGTTGTGTTTTCGTTGTGCGCGATTGAGTTTTCTTTGCTAAATCAAAGTTTCCCCCCGGTCTGCTTCTCTCCCCTTCTCTCATGCTGAGCTGCCGCAAGCATTTAACTCCTCCCCTTTCCCCTCGAGTCTCCATGGAGACGGTTGTCAATCACAGCTGAGCTCGAGGATGATAAAACTAAAGGCTTAATATTAAGAAGTTTTACTTTTGAGAGCAGATAAAGAATATTTAAAATAGAAATAACAATTTTGAATGGGCCTAATTGTATGCTACATTATGAATCTAAATATTAATGAGCAGTTTTCTTCATAAGAAAGATCAGGAGACCTTTTTAAATTTATTTCCAACAAAATCGATAAAAATCGTAATGTCCAACCTCAGTAAAAAAAAAAAAAAAAAAAAAAAAAAAAAAAAAAATCGAGATTTTATTTTTTGACCATATCACCCAGCCCTAAATGCGGCATATGGTTAAGAAGATGTTTAGGCTATTGTTACATGCCTGTTACCAACTTATTTACCACTAATGTGGAATGCAAACAAAGCACTTTGCAAATGCCCACAGCCCAAAAGGGCAGGGCTAAACTTCTCCCCGGCCATTTTGACCCTTTGTCTTCTTAATGTTATGATTATGAAACTGAAATTTAATGAACGAGTAATTTGATGTATTCCTTTAATATTACTGTATTCAGTAACTGTGCCTGAATACAGTAACCCAAAATGAGTATTCTAAATATTCTAAATACATGTATTCAGTTACTACCAACACTGAATATAGCAGTGTTTTCATAACCAGATCTGTTTCAACGGCATAAACATATTATGCATTTGTTCTTAATTAAATTCCCACAACTTTACTTTCACACGTGTCATCTGTGGTAGTAACAAATATCCAAAACGATTTTGAAAGAAAATCAATAGGGGAGTATTTGCATCTATCTTTAGATCCTCGTGTATGTCATGCCTTTCACAACAAAGGCTTCTGCTTTTATTTTGTAAGGCCAGCAGGAAGCGCTCAGTTCTTATTATGCTACTTGACAAACAGGGAACTTTAGAAATATTTACCGTTGTTTTGGTAAAGGATTTAACATTTCCAAGACATGGATAAACAGGACATTTGTGACGCAACTGCAGAGGGAGATTCAAGAGCGAGAGGCGGACCCAGCGCAGATTGGTTCGGTTTCCTTTTTTCACATTTAAACAATGTCTACACGCTGTGAAAGTGTCCCACGAAGGAAAACCAGAAAAGCCAAAAGAGTAAGGGGACTCTCATTCTAATGAGACAGCTCTAGGTGGAGGAGCGCGTGTGAGCCGTGGCACTGACGGCTCTGTTCTGTGATGCGTAAAGACGCAAAACTGCGCCGTTACCGTGTGTGCAGAAAGTTCAGGGACAGAGCAGATGAGATCCAGTCTGCCGAGTCTCTATATTGCATTTAAGTGGCTGAACTTCAACGCGTTTGAGCTCACGGTGTAATATTATTGGCAGACTACTGTTTTGTGCATGAGGTGAGAGAGCGCACCTCTTCTCCTTCCTGGTACGGCGTACCACCGGCAAATCTTTTAACGGAAGGCAGTACTGGACCTCCTGGAACCGCCACCTTAACGTGGTGGAGGGGTTTGAGCGCCGAATGATCCTGGGAGCTCTGTTGTCGGGGGCTTCGTGCCCCTGGTAGGGTCTCCCATGGCAAACAGGTCTTAGGTGACGGGTCAAAGAGCGGTTCAGAAGCCCCTTATGAGAGACCAACGGGCCCGGTTAGAATCATGAGGCCGTCCTCCCGTGGACCCACCACCTGCAGGAGGAGCCATAGGGGCTGGTGCTATGTGTTTTGGGCAGCTCCAACGGCTGCCCCCACGACCCGGCAACGGACAAGTGGAAGAAGATGGATGGATGGATGGATGGATGGAGTACCGGACCGTACCGGCTTACTTTCACCCCTGGTTACGTTACAAGTGACATGTATAAAACAGATGGATTGGGTATTGTCGGGTTTTTTTTTTCTTCAATAAAGCGTACTATCTACAAATCAGTGGAGTGCCCCCAGCAGATCAATAAACCCTAGATTGTTTTGATCAAACTGTTGGAATATCATTATTTCGTTGGCCTCGTCGACAACGGGGAAAGCCCGGGATAGACCTGAAGATGTAGCACTTTGTGGTCGTGGTGATCTTGTGTGCTGGATGATTTATGACCTACAGCCACAGTGACGAAAGACGAAATTAATGGAGAGAGTGAATCTGAGGTGGTCGGGCTAAGAAGACGATGGATTATTGAAAGACTGGGATCAGATACGGAATATTACTTTCAGTAATGAGAATCTGAGATATGTTTTGGTTGTAGGTTGACATTATGGTTTTCTGCGTTTGACCCATCCTTCAACTAGTGCCACTGGGACCCAACCTGTCAGAAGTAATGACTGTGCGAGCCTTCTCCTCCTGGCACATCATAAGTGGTAGACGGGTTTTCTCACTAGTCACAGATAAACAAAAACAAAAATATTTCAGTTGAAAGAAACTAGGAAAATTAATAACTAAGACAGTGGTATAAATGCTTCTCAAGTTATGGAAATGTATGACAAAAAGAACTGCAGGTGGAACAATTTTGACACTACATCCAAAGGCAAATTTGCGCACAAAAGTAAAGTTACATCCATCCTATATATTTTGCTTAGAATATTCTAACCATAATCAGGCAAGTACATTCTTATTTTCTTTGTTCCGTACACATGCTCCAAAAAGGAGCATGTGAGCAGGTGAATAAGGAGCAGAGCCAAAGGCCAAAGCTCTTAATTTACCCTCCGTTTCTACTCTAATCTATGGTCATGAGCTGTGGGTCAAAAAGGACAAGATCATGTATAAAAGTGGTCAAAATGAGTTTCCTCTGCAGGGTGGCTGAGAACTCTTTCAGAGATAGGGGAGTCCGGAATAGACCCACTGCTCCTCCGCATCGAGAGAAGCCAGCTGAGCTCCTCTCGATGCGCATGGGCACTGGAAAAGGCAAGAAAATGGATGATTGGATTATTATTATTTCTTTCATGCCATAGTTGAACCCTTTTTACAAATACTGCATCTATCAAATAGTCTTTTATAAATTATTTTAGGTGATTTTGGATGCTTCTAATATTCTTACACTTGTGCAGGCACATTGTAGTATCCATACGGGCTGGACTGCATGATTCATTCCTTTCAAGCTAAATTCTGTGTATGGGAATAAGTGTCTCATTTTGACTAAACATTGAGACACGTTTCAAAAATATATTGCATAGTAAGGGTGTGTCATAGTGGCAGCTTTAAAGTGTCAGCAGATTTTATTTAGTGTCTGTTCACAGTTATGGTTCACAGAGCCGGACTCCCGCCGGCATCGTGGGGAGTCCCCACACTGACAGAGTCCCAGCCACATAAAAAAGACTGTTTTTAAGTGGCAAAGTAAAATGGAATACAAAATGCATTTTAAACGTCAGCAATTTGATTTAGGGTCCCCATTTAAGAGCAAAGGACTGCTTCTGGGGCTTCTCTTTCTGTGAACATTGAGTGTCCTGCTGATCTTAAGGCTCGATATATATGTAATAGACTTAGACTTTAGACTTCCCCAGGGTGAAATTGTTTTTCACGTACACAGTGCATGTTTGACAAAAGGACAGACGGAACAACAGGGAACAAGCAGGGCCTGTGGTTAAGAAATGCGATGGCTGACTGGATCAGGCTTCTTTTTAAAACGAGCCTTCCCGCATCTGAGCGTCCTGCAACTCCGTCCAGAAGGGAGAGGGGTGAGGTGAAGGTGCAGGGGTGTGCGGTAGTGATGGGATTTTTGGCACTTTTTGGTGAACTGAATCATTTGGATCGGCTCACCAAAAAGAGACGGCTCTTTTGGCTCCAAAATGGCTCTTCATTTTCTTAAACATAATACAGTTTAAATTTAGGAGAGGTTTTGATTCATGGCTTGTTAACTGAGCTTTTCGACTACTCCCTGCACAAAACAACTATAATCAAGAAAGAAAGAAAAAAAACAGAATAATATTTTTTTTCCATTGCTATAATAATGTGATATTGGCTTATAGTGGTGTTGTTTTGTTTCCAGGAATCAAAGTTGACTTTTCCAGGTGGTGGAGCCATTGTTTATTATAGCAACACAGACTTTTAAAGCTGGTACATATATATGTACACTACATGACTTAAAGTCAAAATGCTTAGTGTTTCTCCCATAGCTTCTGCCCAGTCCCTCTGCTGCGTGTGTCAGCTCTGCCCCGGGTCCTGCTCAGTCTGTAGCTGCTGGAGCCTCACGCTGAGAGAAGAATACAGACATCACTGATGTCCAAACGTTAGCCTGGACTCCTGTTGTCCTTCTGCTTTAGTTGCTTTTATAATGCGCTCATACACATGTGGAAAAGGCCGACATTACGACGTGTATCGCCGCTCCGCGCATGATCGCATTGTTTATTTTCACTCCACAAACCCAGCGTAACTTTATCTAACCATAAAACCAGAAATATGAGGCGGATCTCTTTCTAATAAGAAGTGGCTAAAAGCTAGAGATGTACTACATTGTACTACATTTATGGATTAGTTTAAGTTTGTAGAGATTAGAGGTGGGAGATATATCGTTTTGACGATAATATCGAAATTGTTGTCTGGACGATATGCAAAAATGGATATCGAGATAATATTTCATAATTTGTACAATACGACCCCCAAACATGAAAAGAGCAGAAGGAAGTTAAAGAGAAAACAAATAACGCACACTATAACTTTCTAAACAATTATATGCAGCGACTTCAATACTGTCGGGTTTGGTTTGACTGTTTTTTATGTTTTTTTTTTTTTTACAAAATCACAATCGTTCCTCAATTGCACGCGCGTAAGCTGCTACTAATTTGCATAACAACGACGGAGTTCTTACCTGTGTGTGATGGCGTTTCTTAGGTTGAAGCAACAATCCAAAAACATAAAGAGTAAAGCTGATGTACAATTAATAAAATAGCTGCTAAAAAAGGCCAAATATGCGTTGTTTTCGAAAAACTGAAGTCTAAAGTGAAACATTTTTCTTAACCGTCTGTGGCGTCCTCAAGTGGCGAGCTTCGTGATATATAAAATTGGGTTGTATAATATAATGAGTCCAAAAGATGGAATACATTTCCCCAAGAGATCCACCGGAATAGCCTCCGAACAGGGCTGCTTTTAACTTCTAAACATTTGTACTTATTATTACGGGGAACTGCCCATAATGCCTCAGTGGCCCTGACGCTTACGTCATTACAGCGTGCCGTTAGTATGTTACTGTCAATCACTTGTTATCTAGCTTCAAGCGCAACAACACAAAAATGAGCGAAGAAAGCGAAAATACAATAATACCGGTGGATTACTCGGATATTCTTCGTTTTTTGGACGACTCCTGCCGTGCGTTTATGTACGTAAGGAGGACTCGATGCATCTGAACGCGGGTGAGTCCATGTTTACGCCACGGTTTACATCTGTCCGAGTTCAGCGAACTTTAGCAGGACATAAACGACTCCTAACCCTAACCCTATGCTCTTATATCATTTGGGTGAATGCATTGTTAGGTAATCTGCTGTTTCATAGTCTGCTGTTTAAATTATGTTTGACTGCCGTCTATAGGACACTTTTGCCTTAATGTTGGTCTGATGCTCTGGGAATAAGCGTCGTTTGCAATGCTTGTTCTGTGGGTATTTGCTGATACGTGGTTACATGCTTCTTTTTAGTCTGACAAGTGGTGGCAAATGCGTTTAGTAGATCTGATAGTAAAAATAAAAAAAGCACGAACACTTTGTGCAACAGCCCCACCTAGAGTTTACATCACCAGCCGCCACTGTATACAATAATAGGTCAGATGCAAAAGACCAACCGGACCTTCTTTGCCAGTTTGCACACATTTCTTTGAAGGATTGCAAAAATATCGATAGAGATATTGAAAAAAAATATCGAGATATTCATTTTTGTCAATATCGCCCACCCCTAGTAGAGATCTAGATTTTGTGTAAACAGCAGGTTCGTTCCACGCAGACGGGCTGCAGAGCAGATGTTTACCTATCCTTTCTCCTTCTCTCTCCGAAACCCATCGTCTTACTCTTTTCTCTTTCTCTTTTAGTCTTTGCCCTTCTCTCTTCGTCTCTAATGTAGCAGAGAGCAATGTATGTAGAGCTTGATAAACATGCGACCTCATCGTTCACTTAAAAGAGCCGGCTCTTTGTACCGACTCGTTCGCGACCGACCCATCACTAGTGTGCAGAGTCCTGTTCTATGGAGAGTGCAATGCGTCCAATGGCCCAGTTGTTCAGATCTTTTAGGATTGGTGTGGGGAGTCCTATGATTTTTGCCGCAGTGTTAAAGGGTAGATTAATAACGATATACCATCCATCCATCCATTTTCTTCCACTTGTTTGTTGCCGGGTCGTGGGGGCAGCTGTTGGAGCTGCCCAAATCACATTGCACCAGCCCTCTATGGCTCCTCCTGCAGGTGGTGGGTCCACAGAAGGACGGCCTCATAGTTCTAACCAGGCCTGTTCTAAACCGCTCTTTGTCTGACCCGTCACCTAGTGACCCGTTTCTATTTCAGATAGATTATATGCTATGGGCTTATAACCTTAGCAGTGCTTCATTTGATCCCTCACCTCTGCATAATTTGTGGTAAAGGATAAGATCCGGGAACCATTTTTGGAGAATCCGGCAAAGATTTGAGAATATGCTACAGTATTTTAAAGGAACAGGCCACGGTTTCTCCCATACTGAGATATGTTCTTATCTGTTGTGAGTAGTTACATGATCCAAGTCTAGTTACACAAAATTACACATTTTTCAAAGCGGATAAAAAGGGGTACTATATTGTAAGGCGTAATAACACCATAGCGCAATAAAGTGAAGATATTACTGCGCGTGTGACGTTTTGCATTTGGTATAACTAGACTTGGATCGTGTAACTACTCACGTATCCATATTTAAATAGGGGAAACGTGGAAAAGCTTGGTTGCTTCTAACTTCACCCCCGTTTGGCCCCATCGAGGAGAGGAGGAATAGCTAAATGCTAACAACATCTTTGGCCTTGTTGCGTGACTGAGCGCACGCACAAAGACCAGACTGCACGCATCAACTCGTCTAAACTCAGGTAAGAACATCTCAGTATGGAAAAACGGTGGCCAGCTCCTTTAATGGGAGTGTTCTGGTCACTGTTTTGGTCGGTTCCCCAATCCATCACACCGATCCAAAAGTGTCCTTATAACTTCTGGTTTACACAAAAAGCAGTGAACCATGGTCACAAGCAAGTATGATCATTAGCAATGTTCCTGAGCAACCACGAGTGCAATGTCTTTCAGAATAATATCGACTAAAGTTGGCCACCAGTTATATGGTTGCATTTGTTGGCATAATGAAAAACGTGTCGGGGGGGGGGTGGGGTGGGGGAGAGATACTACCGCCTCCGTGAACTTGTCCATGTGCTGCTAAACGGAGGCAAACAAACCTAGCTAACCCCTCCGGCGGGTCTGAACCACACTTTCCACCGCTGTTTGCTTTAGGTCAACGTCCACAAATAAAAAGTAGTCCGAGTTTAAGAGCGGAGCTGCCTTACCTTCGCCTCGCTGTGGAAGCTCTCTCTGGCACACGTGGGGACAAAGGGAATCCCGGATCCAGCACGTTGTTCTCGGACAACTGGGGGCCAAGGGAGGGGAAGGGGGGGGAGCTGTCACTCTGTCAAGAAGAAGAACCCCGTATCATTCCGTTCTAATAGTTACGCCGACCATTCTGCTTTGGGACATCCGGCGCTTTCTCCACTCAGAAACCGACCAAATCCACCCTCGTGTTTCACTGTCTTTTTATGTTGTTACATGGTCTTCCTTCGTTATCCACTTTTCCTCCAAAAAAGATGGGCTTTACGCGCAAGTGGTGCGTAAAATACCGCGACGTGCCTTGGTCCAAGTCGCATGCCGTAAAATACTAGACATTTCAGTCAGCCTGGAGCCCGGGAACCGTGAGGTAAGGTGATTTTCTTTTAGGTGTTCTTCGCGGGGTTTGTATAGCCTCTCGCGGATCAGACGCGTGTGAAACTCGGTGCTTCCCCTCCCATACTTTAGCTTTTGGAGAGCGGACCAATGGAGAGGCGGAGAAAAAAGGAGAGAGAAAGAGAGGGGGTGCGCCACGGCACAGCTGTCAGAATTAAGGGAAATTCACTAAATTAGAAAAACAAATATAGGTCGAAATATAAAACCGACAGGATTGTCTTCTTCGGCTTGGTCAATACATTTTTTCCAAAGAAATGTTGAGCGCAATTTCATGAAAATAAATTATTTCTTTAAATGTATTTATTCAATGAAGCCGACTACTGTTTGGGCTGCGCCTGCCACTTCTCATATATAATACTAAACCGGTGGACAGTGGACAGGCCAAAACAGTCGCCAGAAAGCTCTCAATCACTCTTATATAATCTAAAATCTTTGACGGATTTTATAGTCCAGCAAGATTTGGACGATAAGGGATGGGATGGGGGAATGCGTTCCTTCAAACGGGAGATCAGTGAGAAAACACATTTTGCATATTTCTATTGTGCCTCACTCTATTTCAGAGTGCATAAACAAACAAAAAAAGAAAATTATTCTTAGACAAAAGTTCGTATAGGCTGTCATTGGCACTGGGTTGTTTTAGTGTTGTTGATGTTTTATTCTAAAAAGCTATCTCCACTCATTCAATAGCCTTAGAGTTAAAGAGCGATGAAAATGGGTTATATACACACTAAATTTGTGGTGAAAAAGGCGTGTCATCTCAGATGACTGAGAGACTTTGACTCTTATCTCATCCATTCAGGGGAGGATCGAGAGGGGTGCTTACAGAGGCTCACTCTGTTTTTTGACAGGACAAAGAATTATGACAAGTTTATAGCTAAATAAGGAGCCAAGTGCCAACTCTTGTAGCTCCCAAGATGATGATTTTTATATATATAAAAACTCTTCCTCACCCTCCGTCTCTTTTTATGGACCGAGATGTCTGATGTATTTCCTGGGATCTGCTGTAGCTACTCTCCCAGTGTGGGGTCACTGCCTCAACGACCACGGGTACCATTGTTGCCTTCACCCTCCATGCCTTCTCCAGCTCTTCTCTGAGCCCCTGGTATTTCTCTAGTTTCTCGTTTTCCTTTTTCCTGATGTTGAAGTTGCTTGGTATTGCCATGTCGACCACAACGGCTTTCCTATCCGGTTGGTTCGCCATTACCATTCTGTCTGTCTGTGTCAGGATCTTGGCTCGGTCTTTCTCTACCACCTTTGCAGTTGTTTCCCAATTTGACCTTGGGGTTTCCAGCCCATACTCTGCACAGATGTTCCTGTACACTATGCAGCCACTTGGTTATGACGCTCCATGTAAGCTTTCCCTATCAGCATCTTACACTCTGCAGTTATGTGCTGGATTGTCTCATTGGCCTCTTTGCACAGTCTACACCTGGGGTCTTGGCTGGTGTGATAGATCTGGGCCTCTATTGCTCTTGTGCTCAAGGACTGCTCCTGTGCAGCCATGATGAGCCTCTGTGCTGTCCTTCAGTCCAGCTCTGTCTAGCCATTGGTAGGATTTATTGATACAGTATCTTCCACTTCAGTTATGTTTCGGTGGTACATCCCGTGTAGGGCTTGTCCTCCCATGACGGGACCTCCAGCGCCTCATCTTCTGTTCCCCACTGTCTGAGACATTCACTGAGCACGTCATCTGTTTGAGCCTTGTCCTTGATGTACTTATGGATCTTGGATGTTTCATTCTGGATAGTGGCTCTTTCGCTCACTAGTCCTCAGCCTCCTTCCTTACGGCTAGCGTACAGTCTCAGGGTGCTGGATTTGGGGTGGAACCCACCATGCATGGTTATATATATATATATATATAATATATATATATATATATATATATATATATATATATATATATATATATATATATATTTTAATATATTAATTATAGTGCCTCTTGAACTTTTGCACATTTATCCCTCGTGTGGTCTTTCAATTTTGAGACCCTAATTTTAAAAAATGTACACTTAAAAAAAAAAACTGAAAATGACCACACATTCATATTTTTTTCTGCTTCTTTTTACAAAAATCCTTTAGTGGCTTTTGGGCCATTTGGATGGTGTTCCAGCTCCTGTGGCTTTCGGGTCAATGTGACCCAAGAACCACACAAGGGTTATTCATGTTTACAACCATAAACATAAAGATTTTATTTAGATTTTTTTTACTGAAAGTTGACACAAAAGTAACAGAAAACTGTGAAGTGAAAGCAAAATGATGCATGATTCTGTTATTTTTCAAAAAATAGAAAACCGAAAAGTCAGGCGTGCACAAGTATTCATACAGCGTAAATTAATACTTTGTGGAACAACCTTTTGCACATCTAGAGACTGACATTTTAGCCCATTCCTCTTTACAAAACAACTCAAGTGCTGTCAAATTAGAAGGAGAGCGTTTGTGAAAAGCAGTACTTATATTATGGACAATGCTACTATTTGTATATAATTTTGGGTGGCTCAGCCTGCATCTAAATGGAAAAAAATGCCTTGCGATCAAGCAAAACTTGTGTACCGCCGCTATAAACATTTGACATTGTAAAATGTGTTGCCACCCCAGAAATGTTCCCTGATCACCCCGTGATTTTATTTGTAGATCTCAATCAATCAATGGATTTGTATAGCGCAATATCCCAATAGGAGTTGCCTCATAGGGCCGGCTCTGCATCCATCAATCCATTTTCTTCCGCTTCATCCAGGGTTGCGTTGCAGAGGCAGCAGTCTTCGCAGAGATGCACAGACTTGGTGTATGCACCATTACCGCTGCACCACTGAGAGCATCCTGACCTGCAGCATCACAGTGTGGCTGGGGGACTGCACTCAGCAGGGCCGTCTGGCTCTCGGAAGAGTGGTCCACTCAGCAGAGAGGATCCTGAAGATCAGTCTTCCTAACAGAACATTTACATCCAGAGATGCCGACATAGGGCTTAGACACTCGTGAGGACATCGGCCATAATATCCTGTTCAGCCTGCTCCCATCAGGGTAGCTTGGCCAGCCATACACAGTTCCTTCTGTTTATACTGGAAACACATTTGAAAGAAAGTGGTAATCTTCAGTTTAGAATAAACACGGTTTAAAATAATCAGAGAATAGTCTGGTGCGTCATGCTAACAACTGAGAGGATGAGCTTCTCTCCTGAGGCCATTGACGCGTTAATAAACCTGACTCTTAGCTCCCACCTCCCTCTGTAGTAGGTATTGTGCCTTTGTCTTGTGTGTTGTTTTTGTGGCAGCTAAATGGTACAAAACAAATGTCTCTGCATGTTATACTGTATGTATATATATCTGTGTCTGTGTGTGGCAAATAAAATATAAAATAAAACGGCTTATGAAAATGATTTACTGGCTGCACACTTGTTGAGGTTTTAGGTGAACAATTGTGATAATGTACTCTGACTGTACAAACAAAGGTCATCATCTCCATGGCTAAGTTTTCCATTATTTGGCTGTTAATGAGAAACAACTTAAGTCATATGCCAACAATGATATAAATGTGCCTTTAAAAAGAGAAGAGCTCAGTGATTTCTTAATTTTTCCATAACCTCCAAGTTGAAAAGTGCCCAAAGACGTCCAGAGATCCACCATTCCGGCTCCAAGTCAACATTAGGAAGAATAATGTGGAAATGAGCCCAAGCATGTATCTGGTGACTGCCTCTTCCCATGAACTTCACGGGCCTGTCACGCCTCTGTCTTGGCGTTTTCCCGGCATGCTTGTTTCCAGTCACCTCATAAAAGTCATCGCAGCCCGTCCATCGTCATTATGGCCGGGGGACAGCACTGCAGATTGGTAGAAGTCAGTCCATATTAAAGACAAGCAGAGCATAGTTTCTGCAAAGGCTTAAAAGTATTTGTCATTTCATACAGATTTAATCATCATAATCCTATCCTAGGTTGACTGACCCATTTAGATATGATGAAAACTCTGTTGCTGTGTTGACTGTAATATCTTTTGTGTGTGTGTAAAGAAAAAAAAAGGGTGACTCCTGCTTGGGCTCAAAGCTAAATATCATGACAAGAAGGAGAAAGGAGAGCATGCCTTAAATTGAGAATCACAGAACAAATACGATTATTTGAACGTGTTTCCACTTCACGCTAATGCCAGTGGACTTTTTATTATCCAGTTGTCTCCTTGAAATAATTCAATACAAATTAGTGTTTAAATTAGACTGGGAAAAAGGTGAAAGAGAATGATTACCGCGCAGATGGTAGAGCGGGTCGTCTCATGATCGGAAGGTCGGGGGTTCGAATCCCGCCTCCTGAAGTTGCACGTTGTCGTTGTGTCCTTCGGCAAGACACTTTCACCCTCCTTGCCTCCAGTGTCTGCGTACACTGGTGTATGAATGAGAGTGTAAATGGATGAGTGAATTCTTGCAGTAAAGCGCTTTGAGTGCCTAATGAAGGTGGAAAAGTGCTATATAAGTTGAGACCATTTACCATTATACTCCATTTAATTCAGTCTTGGCTTTGACTGCATTTATTTGCAGTACCGTGGGCTAAATTAAGGCTTGCACTTTTCAAGCATAATCTGTTAAAGTGATAGTCTGTATGTTTGCAAAGTGAGGAGCGATAGAGTGAAAGTTGAACGTAAACAATCAAATTCCTCTCCTCTTTAACCAGAAAGCCCTTCTTAGTTTGCAAAATGAGGAGAGCAGGAACAAAAGTAAATGATCAAGCTAATGAAAAAATATTCTAAAAGTATTCAGAATATAGTACTCTATAGACAAAGTAACGGAATATACATTACAAAATACATTTTAATTTTAAGGCAAGTATTCCGTATTCTTTAAGTATTCTCCCCAACTACTCCACAACTATTAGTTGTACACTGAACAAATCTGGCCTTATGGCAGAATGGCTAGAAGAAGCAATTTTTGAAAGAAAACCATTAGAAGTCCCACGGGACTTTGTATGGTTTTCTTTAAAAAATGTCACTCTGTCATAAGGCATGGCAAAATGTCGAAAAGTTAAAGGGGGCCGATACTTAAACAACCCACTGTACATGTAGGGAAATTAATTGACCGTAGTTTACGGATGGCTAAGGCCAGGCTACAACTCAGTAACAGCAGTTGAACACAAATGTTGCAGCTAATACTGACACATTTACAGAAATGTTCATTAATGTGTACTGTCCCTGTCAAATAAACAAATACATAAAATACAATAAATATCCGTGTAAGCGCTCACCCTTCCTCTACATTTACTCTAAAGCATAATCTGTTTTACTTTTGTTTTTATTGCAAAATTGTGGATTTGTATGAAAATTCGATCCACTGTACAATCTTGAGCAGAAACACCATTTTGTTCCCTTGAAGTTCGTCTGCCGTAAGCTGTCTGCAAAGAGGTTGTTCAAATGATCGCGTTCTGAGGCGTCGTGGCGGCGCAATGTTTTTGATGGAGAGGCGCTTTGTTTTTCAAGTTTATTTTACAGATATACACTTCAGCACATGATTAAATGGCTGTTTTTGTTCGATGAGGGAGGCGATTGTCAGTTGTCAGAGGCACTGAACAACAGCTTTAAAGTGTCTGTTCTCGTAGTTTTCGGGAAACTGCGATACAAAGCAGCGGGCTTAGCTTTGTGTTACAAAGAGGATTTGGATAAAAGAGTGATACTGAAGATATGTATCATTTGTTTTGTAGTGGAGGTATTGATCTAAACCCATGAAGCAAAGCTGCTTTTCACTCTTCACTTATGTCTTCATCAACAATAGTATACATTATGAAGCTGATACTCACTCCAGACCTCACTCCTAAGACAAGTGCCGCTTTCTGGGTAAAGACTGTGTTGCTAAAGTCTTACTCCAACTTCTGGAGGGTTTTAAATCTGAAATGGAACAGAGGAAGCTTCTTGGATGAGAATGTTTTCATTTATAAAACAGGTTACTATTTTTCAGAAACAGTGAAACTCATTGCAAAGTTGTAGAATAATGACATAGTGTTCTGTTATGTTTAGCTTTGGTGTGCAAACCTGACAGCTGTGACAGTATTATTTGTAAGAAGGGTAGCAGTGATTAAAGCTACTTGTTTTCTCTGATATGCACAGTCACATCATCAGCCTCACAGTAAGCCTTGCACCGATTTGTGTGTGTGTCTGCGTGTGTTCTTTGTGACAACATTGTGAGAACCAGTTTGAGTTTTTAACCAACAGAGTGGTTTTGGCACGTGAGGACATTTTGAGTGGTCCTCACCTATTTGAACGACTGTTTGAGGGACAAGATGTGGGTTAGGGTTAGAATTGGGTTTAGATTAGGGTTAGGGGCTTAGGGTTCAGGGCTAGGGTCTGGGTAATACATTATATACAATGAGTGTCCTCACTAAGATAGAATTACAAACGTGTGTGTGTGTGTGTATTCTTTCTAAGCCTGCAGGCAGTCTCTTTCAAACCGCGTTTTTCATTTTGTTCCCAGATGCGCATACAAAACACATCTTGCCTCGCTCTAACAGCCCCATCCTCCTCGCAACAATGGGACAGGAGATAGAGTCTAACCCCTCGCCACGGAGACTGGATCACCTCTCTGTTGTCAACGCGCCCCAAAACAATGGGATACGCGGTGCTCCGTGCGCCGTCAAGATCTGTCATTTTGAATAAAGCCTCTCGAAACGGCTGTTTACCAGGCACACAGGCATCTCAACATCACATACATTTTGTTAAGGACACTCTGAAGCAAACGAGAAACAGTTGCTGCTCAAAGAAGCGAGGAGAGATTATGTATTTTTGTCCAAATTCAAATCGATTCAATCCCATGCGTCGAGTTCAGATAAAACATCAGCACATGCAAAACAGGCCTCTTGACTGTTATTCACTTGGTTGAATGACGTAAGACAGAGAGAATAGAAATGTAGCTGGTTGGAAAAACTGTATTCGCTCAGAAAAAGGTTAAAGGTTTGATTATATAGTGGGCCAAACCCTCCAAATGAGTACTCCTGAAAACTATGACATGGATCATTTCAAAAGACATCCAAGTTCCAATTTAATATCTGCAAAATGTATACAGTTGCACTTGTTTGGCATTGGCTTTTATCAGCTTTAAATCCATCAATGAGGGAAAAAATGCTTACCTCTCTAACTCATCCAACACTGAATGAATAGTGTTGACATCCAGATTTATATTATAAATACTATCAGGAGTAATATGTTATTTCATTCTCTGTACGTACTCTGCGGGTGATGAAATGGACAATAAACCTGACTTTAACCTTCGACCTTTATTATGCAATCAAAACATTGACCATATGCGCTCGGTAAGAGGGCATTTGAAAGAGAAAGTTCCGCTTCATTAACATACGTGTGATTATTTTTCCAACACCCTGGATTTAGGACTCAGATAACAGAGCGTGACAAGGGGCTGAGATTAGGGCACGTGTGGATTCCCCACGGGGACAGATGCGTGGACTGTTCTCTTCACCTGATTAATAATTCATAAAACATCCAATAGATCCTTCTACTGTAAATTACATGTTTGAATAAGCCTTACACACCCCATAAAGTGTATGTATAAGAATCCAATTAGAGATGGTTAAATACATTTTTTTTATTGTCCATTCAAAGTTGTTGGGACTGTTTCTATAATTCATTTCTAAGCTCCCATTTCATGTTTCTTTTTTGTCTTTTCCATTAAAACACAACTATGTGGTTCTGGACTTGTAACAAGATAATTGCGCATTGTCTTCTAATTAGCAACGTATTCTATTCTATTTCGACAACTGCCATGGAGCTAACCAACAGAGATGACTGCCATTTGGCGCACACTATAGCCGCGGTTTCAGATAACACCCTTGTATCCCACACGCCTCGGTCTGTGTTCGCCTAGTCACATATCAACTCTACCCAGTACACGCGAGTACATGCCAGCATCGCAGTTGTTGTGGGCGGCGCTCCCAGAGATGCGCACATTACCAAAGCAACTACAGAACGGCCTGAAAAGTTTTGAAAGCTGCGATGGACAAAAACGCTGCCTTTTGGTGAGGGTTATGGAATTATTCAGTGGTGCCAAGGCAAATACTAGAGGAAAGAAGCAGCTACAAGACTATCAAGGTAAGCAACATGCTAATGTTGCGCTAACAGCAGCTATCACCTGGTGTTTACATTTAAAGCCCCAATATCAGTTCTTCTCACCAAACTAAAATGCAAACGATTCCACCTCCCTATGTCAACATCTCCAGCTTCTTCCCCCCTCTCCTCACTCAACAGCTGACAATTTAATGGACTATTATAACACCAGCCTCACCTCCATTCTTGACTCTCTTGCTAAATTGAAAACCGGGACTGTCATATTGACCCGCTCCTGAAGTGTGCATAAGTTGGCCTACCGGAAACATCGTAAGGCTTATGCCAAAGCACTCTCCCTATGCCCTCACCCGTCCATCCCTTTGTCTCCTCCAGGCTAGACTACTGTAACGCACTCCTCATCGGGATCCAATCGGGAGCCTCCAAAAGCTCCAGTATGTTCAGAACAGTGCTGCCAGAGTCCTAGTGAGGGTGCGAAAAAACAAGCACATCACCCCCATCCTCCACTCACTGCACTGGCTCCCTATTCACTCTCGCATAGAGTACACGATCCTCCTGCACACCCATCACTGTCTGCACGGTGCGGCCCTCACTGAACTGCTCACACCACACACCTCAACCAGGACCCTGTCCTACCAACAGCACCGTCTCATGCCCAGGACACGGCACAAAACAATGAGCTCCAGGGCCTTTGAAGCCCCTCCTCCCCGCCTTTGGATAAACACATGCACACTAGTGAAAATAATCAATAAATAATAAAATTATTATTTTCATAACTGCTGTTTTCTTCCCTTTTTAAAAAGATATTTCATTACAGTCCATTTCTTTCAGGTATTTATTGCGTCTAGGATTGCATTCCCTTGGGATTCGTGTCACATATCACTCATCTTGTCCCCTTACACACACACACAGCATATTTTCATTACATTTCATCATTCCTGCTCACGGGCAGCACCATCTGTTAACAAAGGTGCCACAAAGGAGGGAACCAAGATTTGCACTCCTATAAACATGAATGCACCCGAGCAACCGGCTTACAGCCACCATGATGAAGAGTTTAGCATACACAACTGTAGAGAGTATCCAACCTTGAAGAATGTTTGCAAACTGGGATAAATTTCCAACTTAAACAACAGTAAATCACGCACTTATATAACTATAAGTCTTTATTCACAAGAGTTTTTCTTCTTTTTTTTGACATGATTCCAAGGAAGAAGTCATCTACGCTTTTAGATTTTTTGATAGGTTTAAAACAACACGCCGACAGTGTGCGGTCGGCGATAGGATGGGATCAAACCTTTGGCAAATGGTCTACCACTGAGCCACTGTCACACCATTCATACTCAATTTTGCTCAAATGCAGAATAAAATAGTATGTCCTTAAAACCCCGTCAAACCACATGCGGCGGCTTAAAGCCCTCTGACAGCAGATAGCCCAATGAGAGATGACTATGTTCCTGGCTCAGACCCACACACATTAGCAGATATGGATACGCAGCTCTCCCAGTTGAACGTAAGTGGTTTTATATGCTTCACGCCGCTGTACTCCATTCCCGTGATGAGCGAAGCGGGCTGAGCGGGGGCCTACACACCATTGTAAGGCACTCCACCGTGTACCTTTTGAACCTGTCAGGCCTATCAGCCCGATGGAACGCTCGCTCGCACACATGAACAGGATCACCTCCAGTAGTTTGCAACAGATGTCAAATAAATCTAGCATTTTCTATGAGATATTGCTTTGGAAAATCTCTCCTTCTGGGGACCCGGATTTGGTCCTGACCCACCAGTTGAGCACCACTGGATTAGATAATTGTGGTGTGATAGTGGCAGTCAGGATTTTTTTTAAATCGGCATGAAATTATAAGTAAGTAAGTAAGTGCTTTATTTGTCATTGTACAAGCATACAACAAAATAATGTTCAGGTGTTAGTCCTGAGCCGCTGCCACTGAGCCACGCTGCCACTGTGGGTCAACCTGACCCGCATGTTTTTGGAGGTAGAGGAAACCGTAGCACCCGGAATAAAACCTGACGGGCTGCGTCCAGTGCTCCTCTGATCCTCTGAAACGGAGCAGCGCCTCCTGGGTGTGTCCCTGTTTCAGAGCATGGTGTCCTGCACTTGTCAACTAATACACCTCCTTCTTCCTCTTGCGCAGCTCCCTCTGCTCCCTCGGCTCCACAACAGTCTTTCACCATCTTCTGGGAGGAGCTTAGCAATGAATTTCTCCTTGTTTGTCCCTATTTTTGTTTCCTGTAGCTCCTCCTTGGTGGCACGGTAGCGCAGCGGTTAGTGCTCTCGCTTCACAGCTAGAAGATCCCAGGTTCGATTCCCACCTGGACGGGCCTTTCTATGTGGAGTTTGCATGTTCTCCCTGTGTCTGTGTAGGTTTCCCCTACCACTAAAAACATGTCCAATAGGCCAGGATGAATGATGTGTGTGTGTGAATGCATGGAGGTGGTCAGAGGGATCGTTGGCGCAGGTGTGTGCAGTCACGACAGCGCCTCTGTCAGTCTCCCCCAGGGAAACTGAAGCTATTAATGTAGCTTACCACCACCGAGTATGGAGTGAATGTAAAGCGCTTCGTGACCATGTCTGTGAAAGGCACTATATAAATAAAGATCTCCTCCTGTGACACCTCCACTGTGCTGCAGGTGTGGGTGCCTCTTCAGTGAAGAAGAAATGTGTAGGTCTCAAATAGGTGTAGCTGATAAGCTAGCTGTTTACTTTCAAAAAGCTGCTTTCTTCAGGATCATTATCGACTCTTTGCAGTAAAATAAAATCCACCCATCCCCACAAAAACACAGCAAAGAAGTACAAAAGTGTCCAGAAAAACAATGTGGAACCACAAAATGCAGTTTGCAGACAAAGGCAAAAAATGCAGCTGTACTGAGAGAGAGGAAGGTTTACACGTCGCTAAGACTGTGTCTTCCTCTTGCTCCAATTCAGCATGGAATATTATTATTGTTGTTGTTATTATTGATCCTGTAATAACATCATGGCTGAATAAAGAGCTTGAATCTTGTCTTTGAGTGTAACACTTGCCGTCACAGGTTGGTATGTAGCGGTAGATTTGACTTTAACAGTCAGAATCGAGAGTATATATGCATAGATTATTGTACATAGTGTACCAGGCCAGGCTTTGCTTTTTTCCGTATGGATTTAGCCCACGGCGATTTGGGCTAAATATAGTGAAAAACCTTTGAATATGCCAGTCCTCCGGGCCATCACCCTTCAATGTGAATGGTGGCCATGCAGTGGGCATGCTCTTTCCATATCGTTATTCTGAGCAATCATTGGATAGACACACACAAACTAACAGTAAAGCACTCGTAAAGGTCCTGTCGAAGCTCCAACCCTCTGGCAATTTTGCATCAGTGCTTTGACAGAGTGGCAATCAGGACTTTGCATTGCCATTATTTCAATCAGTGCCACCCGGATGACAAGTCCAGGTGCACACAAGTCATTTTGTGATGTGCAATTTCAAATCAGTCGCTCCAGAAATTGTACCTTCTCTCAAAACAGCCCCAAGCAATAGTTGACATGGCTGCGCCACCGTTTTTCTGAGGTTGAAATGAAAATAATGGACGTTTTGGTCCCGGAGTAAGTAGACCATTTCAAAAAATAACATTTATTTAGATGTGATCTATTTTTTGTATGGACCTAATCCAGTCCAGGTTTAGTCCTCAAAGGGGACATCAACCTTTGATATAATGTCCCCATTTTTATCTCTACTTTTTGAGCAGTCCAGTCTCTCACTCCTTATTGCAGTTTCCTTACATAGTAACCTGTTACTCCATAGTGACACACTGTCACACTGTGTACGGATGTTGAAAATCAGTCATCCAGCAAGACCTTTGTCCATGAAAATTTAAAATGTGATTTTCAAATTGACCTAGATAAAGAATTCTTGTGCTTGATCCTGATTATTGGCATTAGATTTTGTAGAAGTCAATATAGGTTTCCCCCTGTGTGATTTTGACTTGACCTCCTTGAACCATTTCTTCGCATTCGTGTAAACTGCCATGTTTGTTTTGATACAAGGCAATGCTTCCTTCTGCTCCACATGTCAATCCAAGCCATTGGAACTTTCCCAGACTATTTATATAGCACAAGGACAGGATTGAGTTGCCAGACTAGTAACATTTGGTATCACCACAGGAAAGCGGTTCCATCCCATCAGCGTCTTTTAAACAGTAGCGAGGTACTGGCCCTTAATCTCAAGGACGACAAGCCCCGCCCCCATGCAACAGCTGGCTCCTGCACTCAAACACGGCGTGATCATTTCAGTGCTTCTGCTTTCAACCCAATCTGACGCTGAATGCTCTGGGAATCATCCAAACAGAACAGAGAAAAATAGACTTTGAATGTTTGTTGAATTTTTAGTACACATTCATAATGGGGATTAACAATGTGAGTGTGACAAACATGTGTGTCTTTCTTTACAAAGTGAAGTGTCCTTATTGATAGGAACATTTCAAGAATATAACTATTGTTTAAGTTTATGGCCTGGGTTTGAGTGAGGCACTGTAATTTTATGACTGTACCTTTGTTTTTTGTCTTGTGGTAAAAGGATCAGATTGAGATAATAAGTGCTGTGTTTGTGTTGCAATGGAAACTTTCAGTTTTAGACCAGTTTGACAAGAAGACGACGACATCATTGAGCCACTCTGTCCAATCAGAATACATCATTGTGTGTCCTGTATCTCTCCCTGAGAGAGACTATAAGAGCTGCTGACATCAGTGTGACGGCAGCACAGTGTCGTCTGAACGTTGGTTATGCTCCTCTGAGTGTTGCTCAGAGTATTTGTAATATTAAACTACTGGAGATCTCTTACCTGCGTAACTTTAATTGTGGTTGACGAACTAAAAATGATCCTAACATTATTCATGACACTGTTAATTAATTGCTGTACTTGTCACAACATTGTGTTTTGTGTGACAGATGGTGTTTGGCTCGCTCACTCTCTTAGAAACACCTCTGCACATGAATTCTTCACTTCAATATTTTTAATAGAACCAGTTTGTTGATGTGACCTGTGATAAACTATTAAAATATTTTGCCTTCAACGAGTGTCACAATAAACAAGCTGGCACATTTGCTTGTAATTATGAAAGGTGTGATTGTTAGTTTCCTAGATACACTATAACAGTCAAACGCTGACCAGACATGAAAATATGACCTCCTGCCCTGTCTCTGTCACAAACTGCATCAGCCACTGCGTTTTGCCCCGACTCTTTTGTCTGCATGGTGAGCCAATGTGACATCCACATTGCAGTCAAAAAGTAGGCTGGTATGCTTTGTTTAGATGTGATTATACAGACCATAGGCTACTCTTGATCCACGAACAATCCTTCAGAGGAACTACAAACTATATGATGAGACACATGTATGGTGAGCCAGGCTTTTGCAGAGACCTCTCTAGCAGAGTACGCAGACGTATAGGCCCAGACTGAACGTTTTGTCTCATTTGAGCAGAAGCTGACAGGGGACAGTGGCTCAGTGGTTTGAGCATTCGTCCAAGGATCAAAAGGCCAGTAGTTCAAATTGTATTTGTTAGTACAGAGACAAATGGCGGTGATGAACAAAGGCAGATTGTACTTTCTGACCCAAAGATCCAACTAACTTGTGCGGTTCCCCGGCAGTGATTCTTGGAGAGTTGAGGTCAGGACCATTCGGAGAAAAGATGGCACAATGGCCAATGTGGGACCACATATTCATAACCCCTTGGAACAGAAACTGATTAATCTTTTCTTTTTTTTTTTTTTTCTTCTTCTGTCCAGCCAATTAGAAGTATGTGAGTGAGAAGAAAACAAGATTGACTTAAATACTTCTATATTTTGCACAGGGCCTCAACAAAACGTCTCCGGGCAATTCATTTGATTGCATGCATTTTGATTTGGCATCAAATGAGATTTGTTGATTGAAAATGTCTATGGCAGTCCATGACAAACCCACAGCACATAACGCCTCAGCAGTTTGTCCTTGGATGTGCAGCTCCCTCATAAACGTGTGGGCTGCAAGAAACACTCAAACAAGTCACGCACAACTGCCAGTTAATTAGCCCCTATTTTCTTCAATTATATGTTCTCTGAATGTGTTCAGAAACACATTGTCTTGTCTCGCTGAGTGCCACAGTCAGAGATACCGCCACACAAGCCCAAAGCGGGAGGAGCAGCAGCAGCAGCAGCAGTGAGAGGCGGGTGAGGGGGTGTCAGGGAGTGGATTAAGACACCCATCTGTCGTGGAGCAGCGCAGGGTCCAGATCAACGAGACGAGATGATTGCTATGACCGGAGGAATATTTAGACATGAGTCATTCATGTAGCACTCACACTGATGATGATGAATAGGTCACGTTCATTTCACATCACAGAGCCCAGGGTCTCAAATTCATTTCTTAAAATAGTTTCAAAATGTGTGTGATATTTGTTGAAAAAACGATGCAACCTCGTCATCCTCCTGCAGGTTTCCCATTTAGAGGCATTTAATGTTGTCATCTTGATAGGTGTTGCACAAGTCTTCCGAGAGACTTCTTCGCAGTCATCTCTTCAATCAAGCTGGTCTTGAGCTCTTTTCCATAAGATCCTGTTTCTCGTTATCAAACAACCTTTACTTCGGATAAGCAGTGACTGTGCTCTGGCAGACAGATAGAAGAGGCTGCACAAAAAACACATTCAGACAGGCAATGTGATTCACAATAGGATGGTATAAATAAAAGTGTTTCTAATTTAGGCCATTTGGCCAATAAGACACCAGTAAAGGGTGGCACACCTTTTCACAACTTTTATTGCTCCAGGCCTAAGAATGTGTAACTTTTGCAGAAACAGAAACTTTAACGATAATCTCTCTGTCTCCCTGTACTTGTGCTACATTTGTAAGAACATTAGAACAGTTACAACACTATATTCGATGTATGATGTCTTTGTTCTCTTTGATACTTTATCTCTGTGTAGGAGGATACTTGCACAATGTAGAGGAAAAGTTGCTTTTGGTTTTCATTTCACACAGATTGTTGACAGCATTTAATAAGGGCAATGCCTCTAGCTGCACCTATTTGTTTATTTGGTCGGGACAGTGCACGTTAATGAACATACATGGATACAAGCATGTAAACGTGCCAGATTGCAGCCGTAGGCTAATTTTAATCCGTTGTCCACTCACACTCTCAAACACACTCTCATTCATCCTAGCCTATTGTACATGTTTTTAGTGCCTGGAGGAAACCTACGCAGTCACAAGAGAACATGCAAACTCCACACAGGTGGGAATCGAACCTGGAACCTTCTAACTGTGAGGTACGAGTGCTAACAGCTGTGGCTGTCGCAGATTCATTCCTGGTTATACTGTGTATAATGTACTTCTGCTGTTAATTGGCTTCAGTAAAACCTTTAAAGAAGTGGATTGAGTTGCGAGTGACTAGAGATGGTAGTTGTACTAGAGATGGTAGTTATGGTAGTTGTACTAGAGATGGTAGTTATGGTAGTTGTACTAGAGATGGTAGTTGTACTAGAGATTGTAGTTGTACTAGAGATGGTAGTTATACTAGAGATGGTAGTTGTACTAGAGATGGTAGTTGTACTAGAGGTGGTAGTTGTACTAGAGATGGTAGTTGTACTAGAGGTGGTAGTTGTACTAGAGATGGTAGTTGTACTAGAGATGGTAGTTGTACTAGAGATGGTAGTCTTACTAGAGGTGGTAGTTGTACTAGAGATGGTAGTTGTACTAGAGGTGGTAGTTGTACTAGAGATGGTAGTTGTACTAGAGGTGGTAGTTGTACTAGAGATGATAGTTGTACTAGAGGTGGTAGTTATACTAGAGATGGTAGTTGTACTAGAGATGGTAGTCTTACTAGAGGTGGTAGTTGTACTAAAGATGGAAGTTGTACTAGAGATGGTAGTTGTACTAGAGATGGTAGTCTTACTAGAGGTGGTAGTTGTACTAGAGGTGGTAGTTGTACTAGAGATGGTAGTTGTACTAGAGGTGGTAGTTGTACTAGAGGTGGTAGTTGTACTAGAGATGGTAGTTGTACTAGAGATGGTAGTTATGGTAGTTGTACTAGAGATGGTAGTTGTACTAGAGATGGTAGTTGTACTGGAGATGGTAGTGATGGTAGTTGTACTAGAGATGGTAGTGATGGTAGTTGTACTAGAGATGGTAGTCTTACTAGAGGTGGTAGTTGTACTAAAGATGGTAGTTGTACTAGAGATGGTAGTTATACTAGAGATGGTAGTTGTACTAGAGATGGTAGTCTTACTAGAGATGGTAGTTGTACTAGAGATGGTAGTCTTACTAGAGATGGTAGTTGTACTAGAGATGGTAGTTGTACTAGAGATGGTAGTCTTACCAGAGGTGGTAGTTGTACTAGAGATGGTAGTTGTACTAGAGGTGGTAGTTGTACTAGAGGTGGTAGTTGTACTAGAGATGGTAGTTGTACTAGAGGTGGTAGTTATACTAGAGATGGTAGTTGTACTAGAGATGGTAGTCTTACTAGAGGTGGTAGTTGTACTAAAGATGGTAGTTGTACTAGAGATGGTAGTTGTACTAGAGATGGTAGTCTTACTAGAGGTGGTAGTTGTACTAGAGATGGTAGTTGTACTAGAGGTGGTAGTTGTACTAGAGATGGTAGTTGTACTAGAGGTGGTAGTTATACTAGAGGTGGTAGTTGTACTAGAGATGGTAGTCTTACTAGAGGTGGTAGTTGTACTAAAGATGGTAGTTGTACTAGAGATGGTAGTTGTACTAGAGATGGTAGTCTTACTAGAGGTGGTAGTTGTACTAGAGGTGGTAGTTGTACTAGAGGTGGTAGTTGTACTAGAGATGGTAGTTGTACTAGAGATGGTAGTTGTACTAGAGGTGGTAGTTGTACTAGAGGTGGTAGTTGTACTAGAGATGGTAGTTGTACTAGAGATGGTAGTTGTACTAGAGATGGTAGTTGTACTAGAGATGGTAGTGATGGTAGTTGTACTAGAGATGGTAGTGATGGTAGTTGTACTAGAGATGGTAGTCTTACTAGAGGTGGTAGTTGTACTAAAGATGGTAGTTGTACTAGAGATGGTAGTTATACTAGAGATGGTAGTTGTACTAGAGATGGTAGTCTTACTAGAGATGGTAGTTGTACTAGAGATGGTAGTCTTACTAGAGATGGTAGTTGTACTAGAGATGGTAGTTGCACTAGAGATGGTAGTGATGGTAGTTGTACTAGAGATGGTAGTCTTACAAGAGGTGGTAGTTGTACTAAAGATGGTAGTTGTACTAGAGATGGTAGTTATACTAGAGATGGTAGTTGTACTAGAGATGGTAGTCTTACTAGAGATGGTAGTTGTACTAGAGATGGTAGTTGTACTAGAGATGGTAGTCTTACTAGAGGTGGTAGTTGTACTAAAGATGGTAGTTGTACTAAAGATGGTAGTTGTACTAGAGATGGTAGTTATGGTAGTTGTACTAGAGATGGTAGTTATGGTAGTTGTACTAGAGATGGTTGTTGTACTAGAGATTGTAGTTGTACTAGAGATGGTAGTTGTACTAGAGATGGTAGTTGTACTAGAGGTGGTAGTTGTACTAGAGATGGTAGTTATACTAGAGATGGTAGTTATACTAGAGATGGTAGTTGTACTAGAGGTGGTAGTTGTACTAGAGATGGTAGTTGTACTAGAGATGGTAGTTATACTAGAGATGGTAGTTGTACTAGAGATGGTAGTCTTACTAGAGGTGGTAGTTGTACTAAAGATGGTAGTTGTACTAGAGATGGTAGTTGTACTAGAGATGGTAGTCTTACTAGAGGTGGTAGTTGTACTAGAGATGGTAGTTGTACTAGAGATGGTAGTTGTACTAGAGATGGTAGTTGTACTAGAGATGGTAGTTATGGTAGTTGTACTAGAGATGGTAGTTGTACTAGAGATGGTAGTTGTACTGGAGATGGTAGTGATGGTAGTTGTACTAGAGATGGTAGTGATGGTAGTTGTACTAGAGATGGTAGTCTTACTAGAGGTGGTAGTTGTACTAAAGATGGTAGTTGTACTAGAGATGGTAGTTATACTAGAGATGGTAGTTGTACTAGAGATGGTAGTCTTACTAGAGATGGTAGTTGTACTAGAGATGGTAGTCTTACTAGAGATGGTAGTTGTACTAGAGATGGTAGTTGTACTAGAGATGGTAGTCTTACCAGAGGTGGTAGTTGTACTAGAGATGGTAGTTGTACTAGAGGTGGTAGTTGTACTAGAGATGGTAGTTGTACTAGAGGTGGTAGTTATACTAGAGATGGTAGTTGTACTAGAGATGGTAGTCTTACTAGAGGTGGTAGTTGTACTAAAGATGGTAGTTGTACTAGAGATGGTAGTTGTACTAGAGATGGTAGTCTTACTAGAGGTGGTAGTTGTACTAGAGGTGGTAGTTGTACTAGAGATGGTAGTTGTACTAGAGGTGGTAGTTGTACTAGAGATGGTAGTTGTACTAGAGGTGGTAGTTATACTAGAGGTGGTAGTTGTACTAGAGATGGTAGTCTTACTAGAGGTGGTAGTTGTACTAAAGATGGTAGTTGTACTAGATATGGTAGTTGTACTAGAGATGGTAGTCTTACTAGAGGTGGTAGTTGTACTAGAGGTGGTAGTTGTACTAGAGGTGGTAGTTGTACTAGAGATGGTAGTTGTACTAGAGGTGGTAGTTGTACTAGAGGTGGTAGTTGTACTAGAGATGGTAGTTGTACTAGAGATGGTAGTTATGGTAGTTGTACTAGAGATGGTAGTTGTACTAGAGATGGTAGTTGTACTAGAGATGGTAGTGATGGTAGTTGTACTAGAGATGGTAGTGATGGTAGTTGTACTAGAGATGGTAGTCTTACTAGAGGTGGTAGTTGTACTAAAGATGGTAGTTGTACTAGAGATGGTAGTTATACTAGAGATGGTAGTTGTACTAGAGATGGTAGTCTTACTAGAGATGGTAGTTGTACTAGAGATGGTAGTCTTACTAGAGATGGTAGTTGTACTAGAGATGGTAGTTGCACTAGAGATGGTAGTGATGGTAGTTGTACTAGAGATGGTAGTCTTACTAGAGGTGGTAGTTGTACTAAAGATGGTAGTTGTACTAGAGATGGTAGTTATACTAGAGATGGTAGTTGTACTAGAGATGGTAGTCTTACTAGAGATGGTAGTTGTACTAGAGATGGTAGTTGTACTAGAGATGGTAGTCTTACTAGAGGTGGTAGTTGTACTAAAGATGGTAGTTGTACTTAAGATGGTAGTTGTACTAGAGATGGTAGTTATGGTAGTTGTACTAGAGATGGTAGTTATGGTAGTTGTACTAGAGATGGTAGTTGTACTAGAGATTGTAGTTGTACTAGAGATGGTAGTTGTACTAGAGATGGTAGTTGTACTAGAGGTGGTAGTTGTACTAGAGATGGTAGTTGTACTAAAGATGGTAATTGTACTAGAGATGGTAGTTGTACTAGAGATGGTAGTTGTACTAGAGATGGTAGTTATACTAGAGATGGTAGTTATACTAGAGATGGTAGTTGTACTAGAGGTGGTAGTTGTACTAGAGATTGTAGTTGTACTAGAGATGGTAGTTATACTAGAGATGGTAGTTGTACTAGAGATGGTAGTCTTACTAGAGGTGGTAGTTGTACTAAAGATGGTAGTTGTACTAGAGATGGTAGTTGTACTAGAGATGGTAGTCTTACTAGAGGTGGTAGTTGTACTAGAGATGGTAGTTGTACTAGAGGTGGTAGTTGTACTAGAGATGGTAGTTGTACTAGAGGTGGTAGTTGTACTAGAGATGGTAGTTATACTAGAGATGGTAGTTGTACTAGAGATGGTAGTCTTACTGTGGCATGTGGGAGTAGCCATACCTTTTAAGGTGAATGGTGGGTGGCACCAACGCAGTTTGTAAAGCTGGGTGCACGCGCGGCGCGCGCTGATACTCACTATCTCGAGTGGGGTTGTGGTGGCGGCGCGCTGTGGGCTCCAGCAAAACCTCGTTTGGGCTGCATCCCCCCCAAACACGGTGCTTCTCTGCAATCTTTCCCAGGTGGGTTTCTTATTTTGTCTAGTCCGTCAGCTCTGCTTATTATTGGCTGTCTTAGGTCCGGGACTGCGGTCTGGCCTGGTTTGCGTGGTCTCTCTCCTTATCCGTGGGAGTGCGTGCGTTGGGCAGGCGTTGCGGGCTCGGGGCTCTTCTCGGGGTAAGTGCGCTCATTGTCTTGCTGCGCTTTGCGCTCGGTGCTGACACCAAATTCTCCCTCAGGTCCTGGGCTGTTGTGGGACGTGCCGCCAGTCTCCTGCGGCTCTCCCCTTCCTCCTGCTGCTTGCAGGTGCGCGCACCCTCGCCGGCAGGTAAGATTCCAAAGGTTTTCCAGCGCAGGGCTAATTCTTAGTGGTGATTTACCTCGTGTCTTTTCTTTTAGTCACGAGGCGCGCCGTAGCCATCACCTCCTGTTAAAGGAGGCTGTTGCGTTGTTCCACGGGGTGGTCCACACTTTTTACTTGTGTAAAAGTGCTCCCGTCCCACTCCGCACCTGTGCGCTCTTCTAGCATGTGCTCCATGTGCGTACGCGCGACTCATACCAGGCAAACTTGCATTCCTTGGGTTATAGGCAAAGACCTTAAAGGGTCAGGGTGAGTGTACCCCCCCTTCCGGGTTCTGTCTGCATGGTTTGGTGCATGCTTATTTTGTCAGTTTTCTTATTTGCTTTGCATGTCCATTTAATTTGCTCATTTTCCTTTTGTTTGATGTATTCCTTTTGGGTTGTGTTTTGTTTTACTGTTGCATGGTTTGATGTGCTTTGTGTTGTGTTTTGTTTTTGTTGTAACGCTTGCCTTATTTCCCAATTTGTTTGTTTGTTTATGGTTTAAAGGTCCTGTGCTTAACTTGGTTAAAGGAGCAGTATGTATATGTAAAAAAGTTAAAGGTGCATTGTGTAATTTTTAGTGTTCTTAAAATATCTCTAGGCCTATTTTAAAGTGTTGTATTCTATAAATAAAATAACCCTTTTGTAATGAAAACCCTCCTCTCCTGTTGTCCTGACCAAGCGCGGTCTTCTGGATAAAATAAGAAGCTAACATTCTGGTCCCAGGGCCATCTCCCTGGGTGGCGTTGTTGGATTTCCAGTAATCTATCACTGCTCACGCTACAATCTGGCGTTGTCGGCAGGATAGGATTTAAAGTAGAGGGGTGATTATTCATGTTTATATATATTGTTTTTGTGTATGTCCTTGCACCATAGATATAGTAGTTTATTCTGTTGTGGACAACTGCAGTGGACAAGGCAACGGCTATTCTTTTTAGGACTCCAAAACTCGAGGTTAGTCGTATTCAATTTTGGTCCCTTGCCTAAAGGTTTGGGAGCGTGTACCTGCAGCCAGTATGGAGGAGGAGCTTCAGCAGCTCAGAGAGCAATTGTCTCAGCTTAAAGCAGACAATGAGCGACTTCTCCGTGATGGGGCCTCGTCCCAGGCCGGCCCTAGTGGAGTTTTTCAGGCTCCAGGCACTCCCACTGGTAGTGTTCCATCAGGAACCTCAACTGTTACCACAGAGCGTGTTATAGTGATGCCCCGTGACCGCAAGTGTCCCACTTTCAACGGGAGGACGGGTATCTCTTTGGATGAATGGACAGAAGAGGTTCAAGCTTGTATGCGGGCCCGCCATCTTTCCATTAGGGATAGAGCTTTCTTTATTTTCGACCACCTGGAAGGTGAGGCTAAGAGTGAGATCAAGTTCCGTTCGGTGGAGGATCGAGAGGACCCAGCACGGATTTTGGATATCCTGGAGGAACTGTATGGCTGTGCCCGGCCATATGTGACCTTACAACAAGCCTTTTTCTCGAGACAGCAACAAGAAGGGGAAACTTTACAGGAGTTTTCCCTAGCGCTAATGTCTCTTATGGAACGGGTCAGGCGGTGTGCACCGGGAGGCGTACCGAATGCTGCAGTCCTCTTACGTGATCAGTTTATAGAGCATGTGATTGACAGTGGACTACGTAGGGAGTTAAAGAGGTACGTTCGTGAGCGGCCGATAGCTACCTTATTGCAGGTGCGTGCCGAGGCCCTTAGATGGGAGAGAGAGGGGTTGCCCACTTCTCATCGGGAGCGTAGTTTTTCTCTCCCGTCCATCCATGGCCATCAGTTTGAGGTTCGGAGTAGCGCTCGCTCTCCTCCTGTGCCAACACCAACTCCGACACCTGGCTTGGGTGAAGTTATGGATCTGCTTAAGCGTCAGCAAGAACAACTTAATCAACTGACCCAGACCGTAGCTTCCCTTCAGGCTCCACGTCAAACTGGTAGGCCTCCACGTAGTAGCATCATATGTCGGAGGTGCAATCAGTCTGGCCACTATGCTAGCGAGTGTGACGAGGAGCGAGTTCCATTCCGTGGCAGAGCTAACTCCGCCTCGGCACCTTCCCATCACTTAGGCTCGCAGGGAAACTAGCGCCCACTGAACCAGGGAGCCAAAGTTCAGTTGGGGTGTCTATAGGCTCACAGATAGGCGAACTCTCTGGCTTGATGGCCTCTTGTCCGACCATTGAGGTTAACATGGGCGGGGTAGCTGTTCCTTGCTTGTTGGATACGGGATCCATGGTATCAACAGTCACAGAGAGCTTCTTTAGGGAACACTTTGAACCTTGGGGTGCTGACCGCCTTCGGTCCTGTCACTGGTTGCAGCTGCGGGCAGCCAATGGTCTTGAAATCCCATATATTGGGTATTTGGAGTTGGATGTCGCCCTCTGTGACAAAGTGATACCTCATTGTGGTATATTAGTTGTAAAAGACCCCCCTGCCACAAGCCCTTCCATTCCAGGTATTCTGGGGATGAATGTCATTCGTCGTTGCTATCGGGAGCTGTTTGGGGCCTATGGCTCCTCTCTTTTTGAACTTCCTGTAGTCACAAGGGCTCCAGGTCCAGTCATTGAGGCCTTACAGAAGTGCCATAAGGCAGCTGCTCGCGAGCCAGCAATAGTAGTGGGAGCTGTTAAAGTCCGGGGCCCACGAGTGGTGAGAGTACCTGGTGGCACGATGAAGCTGGTCGCAGGCACTTGCCTCCAACAGTTTGCAGGTAAGGCTGTTCTTTTTGAGCCGCCAGAATCCGGCCTTCCGGCGGGATTACTGGCATCTCCTTGTCTGGTGCGTGTTGACAACGGCACAGTTTACATCCCGGTGGTTAATGTCGGGGTGGCTGACGCTCTCCTATACCCTCGGACCAGCCTCGGGGCCCTCAGTAAGGCTGAGGTGGTTAGTTTACCAGCGGGGGTTACGGAAGTCAACACAGTCACAGCCACAGTCTCCTCCCAAGTGGCAACTGAGTCAGAGGACAAAGTTGGTGCGGTGGACCTGTCTGTACTTGACCCTGAGGATCAGGTAGCGGTCAGGTCTTTACTCCAAAAGTACCGTACGGTATTTGCGGCTCATGATGGTGACCTTGGGTGTACCAACCTGATCACGCATGAGATCCCTCTGCTGGATGAAGTGCCGGTTCGGCAACGCTACTGGCGCATTCCACCATCGGAATATGAGGCGGTGAAGGCCCATATTAACCAGCTCCTCGATGCGCAGGTAATACGGGAAAGTAGCAGTCCCTATGCTTCACCCATCGTCCTGGTCCGCAAGAAGGACGGTAGTCTCCGCCTTTGTGTAGACTACCGCCTTCTTAACAGCAAGACCAGGAAAGACGCCTTTCCCCTGCCGCGCATTGAGGAAAGCCTGGATGCGCTGTCGGGTGCCCGCTGGTTTTCAACACTTGACTTGGCCAGCGGGTACAATCAGGTCCCAGTGGCTGAGCCAGACAAGCCGAAGACGGCCTTTTGTACACCTTTCGGCCTCTTCGAATTTAATCGAATGCCATTTGGCTTGTGCAACGCTCCAAGCACGTTCCAGCGCTTGATGCAGAGGCTGTTTGGAGACCAACAATGTCAGTCATTGTTGTTATATCTCGATGACATTGTTGTGTACTCCTCCTCTGTCTCACAGCACTTGGAAAGGCTGGAACTGGTTCTGGGACGTCTTCAGCAAGAGGGTTTGAAGGCCAAGCTTGAGAAATGCTCTTTCTTCCAGCTCAAAGTGAAGTACTTGGGACATGTGATTTCCCAAGAAGGGGTCTCCACAGACCCTTCCAAAATTGAGGCGGTGGCTGAGTGGAAGTGCCCTCGACACGTCGCTGAACTGCGTTCCTTTTTAGGGTTCGTCAGTTATTACCGGCGGTTTGTTGAGGGTTTTGCCCAGTTGGCCGCCCCTCTCCACAAGTTGGTGACTGCAGTGGCTGGGACAAAGCACAAAAGGGGTTCGGGAAAGCCTCTCGGTGAGGCTTGGACCTCTCAGTGCGAGGACAGCTTTGAAGCCTTAAAGGCCAAGCTTGTCTCTGCTCCCGTGCTCGCATATGCAGACTTCTCCAAGCCATTCATCCTGGAGACTGATGCGAGTTATAGTGGCCTTGGGGCAGTGCTGTCACAGGAGACTGAGGGTGGCATCAGACCTGTTGCCTATGCAAGTCGGGGTCTTCGACCCACTGAGCGCAATATGACAAATTACAGCTCCATGAAATTGGAGCTACTTGCGCTCAAGTGGGCCATGACTGAGAAATTCCGGGAGTACTTGCTAGGGCATAAGTGTCTGGTGTTTACAGATAACAACCCGTTGAGCTACCTTCAGTCTGCCAAGCTTGGAGCCCTGGAGCATCGGTGGGCCGCGCAACTTGCTGCATTTGATTTTGGAATAAAGTATAGATCTGGTCGCAGCAATGGTAATGCGGATGCCCTGTCCAGGCAGTACTTGACATCCTCTGAGCTGGCTGCTTGTGTGCTGCCAGGCAGCTCTGTCCCGTTGGCCCTCCAGCAATGTGCAGATCCAGTGTTCGCAGGTCAGTCCCTAATCTGCGCCATACCAGGGCGCTCCCTGTCCGAGATTCGTGCTCTACAGGCAAACGACCATTGCTTAAAGGAAGTCCTGGTCTTTTGGCAAAGACGGGCAAGGCCTACTCCAATGGAACGCCGTGGCCTTTCCAAGCCAACCTTGACCCTCCTTCAGCATTGGGATCGCTTTGTGGAGAGAGAAGGAGTGTTGTACCGTCGTATTTTACGGCCCGACGGGGGAGAGGAAAGCCTCCAGCTACTTCTACCTGTAGCACTCAGGGAGCAGACCCTGAAGCAACTCCATCAGGAGCATGGCCACCAGGGCATTGAAAGAACTACTGAACTGGTGCGCCAGCGATGCTTTTGGCCCGGGATGTCGTCTGACGTCAAGCGGTGGGTGCAGCAGTGTGAACGGTGCCAGGTGGCTAAGGACTCCGCACCAGCGCCCCACAGTTACATGGGTAATTTGCTCGCTTCCCAGCCAAATGAGATCTTGGCTATTGACTTTACGTTGCTTGAGCCAACTCGCCACGGGCTGGAGAATGTCTTGGTCATGACCGATGTATTCACTAAATACACCATGGCTGTTCCTACTCGGGACCAACGGGCCCCCACTGTTGCACGTGTTCTCACCCAAGAGTGGTTTTATAGGTTTGGTGTGCCAGGTCGGATACATTCAGATCAGGGAAAGTGCTTTGAGGGTGCTATTCTCCAGCAGCTTTGTCATCTGTATGGTGTGGCAAAGTCCCGAACCACGGCATACCACCCTGCTGGAAATGGCCAATGTGAACGGTTTAACCGTACCCTACACAATCTCCTTAGGACCCTTCCGCTGTCTCGGAAACATGATTGGGCGTCTTGTCTTCCCCAGGTGCTCTTCTCTTATAACACCACACCTCATCAGAGTACCAGGGAATTGCCATTCTTCTTGATGTTTGGGCGTGAGCCCAACCTCCCGGTTGATTTTGCTCTTGGTCAGGTACCGGATCCTCTTCCTGGGACGGTGCAGAATTGGGTGTCCGAGCATTGTTCGAAGCTCCAGGTGGCTTTTGCTAGCGCTCGTGAACGACTGTTGGTAAATGCTGGCCGCAGGAAGAAAAGGCATGATCTTAAGGTCAGGGAAGCCCCTTTGCAGGTAGGTCAGTTGGTCTACCTGCGAGATCATAGCTTTAGGGGCCGCCATAAAATTCAGGACATCTGGCACCCTGGCCTGTTTCAAATTTTGAAGGTTCCTGCTGGGGATGGGCCAGTTTACACAGTTGCTCCAGTCTCCAACCTGCAAGCGCCTCGCAATGTGCATCAGGACATGCTTAAGGCTCAAATCGTGTCTGGTCCAGTTCTTGAACCTCCCAGGGTCGAATTAATACCTCTCGAGTGTCCGGACGACAACTCTTCTGGGGACAGCGACTTTTGGATTTTGTCTCCGTCGACTTCTAATGTCCCGAATCCTGTAGCTCCACCTAATCCTGGCCCTCCAGATGATTCAGCCATTGTTCCCCTGGAGAACGTTTTGGGAGAGAACAGTACCAACAGAAACACTGAGGGAGCCCCACCCTCTGCTAGCCAGCCAGTTTTGCGTCGCACTACCCGTATGACGGCCGGTCAACATTCTAATGTCCATCATCTTCCCCGGCCGTTTGATGGGTCTCCTTCAGGGTCTGTGTAGCTCCATGCTGTGTTGTGTCGTCGGGACGCCGACAAAGAACGAGGGGGTAGAATGTGGCATGTGGGAGTAGCCATACCTTTTAAGGTGAATGGTGGGTGGCACCAACGCAGTTTGTAAAGCTGGGTGCACGCGCGGCGCGCGCGGCGCGCGCTGATACTCACTATCTCGAGTGGGGTTGTGGTGGCGGCGCGCTGTGGGCTCCAGCAAAACCTTGTTTGGGCTGCATCCCCCCCAAACACGGTGCTTCTCTGCAATCTTTCCCAGGTGGGTTTCTTATTTTGTCTAGTCCGTCAGCTCTGCTTACTATTGGCTGTCTTAGGTCCGGGACTGCGGTCTGGCCTGGTTTGCGTGGTCTCTCTCCTTATCCGTGGGAGTGCGTGCGTTGGGCACGCGTTGCGGGCTCGGGGCTCTTCTCGGGGTAAGTGCGCTCATTGTCTTGCTGCGCTTTGCGCTCGGTGCTGACACCAAATTCTCCCTCAGGTCCTGGGCTGTTGTGGGACGTGCCGCCAGTCTCCTGCGGCTCTCCCCTTCCTCCTGCTGCTTGCAGGTGCGCGCACCCTCGCCGGCAGGTAAGATTCCAAAGGTTTTCCAGCGCAGGGCTAATTCTTAGTGGTGATTTACCTCGTGTCTTTTCTTTTAGTCACGAGGCGCGCCGTAGCCGTCACCTCCTGTTAAAGGAGGCTGTTGCGTTGTTCCACGGGGTGGTCCACACTTTTTACTTGTGTAAAAGTGCTCCCGTCCCACTCCGCACCTGTGCGCTCTTCTAGCGTGTGCTCCATGTGCGTACGCGCGACTCATACCAGGCAAACTTGCATTCCTTGGGTTATAGGCAAAGACCTTAAAGGGTCAGGGTGAGTGTACCCCCCCTTCCGGGTTCTGTCTGCATGGTTTGGTGCATGCTTATTTTGTCAGTTTTCTTATTTGCTTTGCATGTCCATTTAATTTGCTCATTTTCCTTTTGTTTGATGTATTCCTTTTGGGTTGTGTTTTGTTTTACTGTTGCATGGTTTGATGTGCTTTGTGTTGTGTTTTGTTTTTGTTGTAACGCTTGCCTTATTTCCCAATTTGTTTGTTTGTTTATGGTTTAAAGGTCCTGTGCTTAACTTGGTTAAAGGAGCAGTATGTATATGTAAAAAAGTTAAAGGTGCATTGTGTAATTTTTAGTGTTCTTAAAATATCTCTAGGCCTATTTTAAAGTTTTGTATTCTATAAATAAAATAACCCTTTTGTAATGAAAACCCTCCTCTCCTGTTGTCCTGACCAAGCGCGGTCTTCTGGATAAAATAAGAAGCTAACATTCTGGTCCCAGGGCCATCTCCCTGGGTGGCGTTGTTGGATTTCCAGTAATCTATCACTGCTCACGCTACATTACTAGAGGTGGTAGTTGTACTAAAGATGGTAGTTGTACTAGAGATGGTAGTTGTACTAGAGATGGTAGTCTTACTAGAGGTGGTAGTTGTACTAGAGATGGTAGTTGTACTAGAGGTGGTAGTTGTACTAGAGGTGGTAGTTGTACTAGAGGTGGTAGTTGTACTAGAGATGGTAGTTGTACTAGAGATGGTAGTTATGGTAGTTGTACTAGAGATGGTAGTTGTACTAGAGATGGTAGTGATGGTAGTTGTACTAGAGATGGTAGTCTTACTAGAGGTGGTAGTTGTACTAAAGATGGTAGTTGTACTAGAGATGGTAGTTATACTAGAGATGGTAGTTGTACTAGAGATGGTAGTCTTACTAGAGATGGTAGTTGTACTAGAGATGGTAGTTGTACTAGAGATGGTAGTTGTACTAGAGATGGTAGTCTTACTAGAGGTGGTAGTTATACTAAAGATGGTAGTTGTACTAGAGATGGTAGTTGTACTAGAGATGGTAGTTGTACTACAGATGGTAGTTATACTAGAGATGGTAGTTGTACTAGAGGTGGTAGTTGTACTAGAGATGGTAGTTGTACTAGAGATGGTAGTTATACTAGAGATGGTAGTTGTACTAGAGGTGGTAGTTGTACTAGAGGTGGTAGTTGTACTAGAGATGGTAGTTGTACTAGAGGTGGTAGTTGTACCAGAGATGGTAGTTGATGGTAGTTATACTAGAGGTGGTAGTTGTACTAGAGATGGTAGTTGTACTAGAGATGGTAGTTGTACTAGAGGTGGTAGTTGTACTAGAGATGGTAGTTGTACTAGAGATGGTAGTTATACTAGAGATGGTAGTTATTCTAGAGATGGTAGTTGTACTAGAGGTGGTAGTTGTACTAGAGATGGTAGTTATTCTAGAGATGGTAGTTGTACTAGAGGTGGTAGTTGTACTAGAGATGGTAGTTGTACTAGAGATGGTAGTTGTACTAGAGATGGTAGTTATTCTAGAGATGGTAGTTGTACTAGAGGTGGTAGTTGTACTAGAGGTGGTAGTTGTACTAGAGATGGTAGTTGTACTAGAGGTGGTAGTTGTACTAGAGATGGTAGTTGTACTAGAGATGGTAGTTGTACTAGAGGTGGTAGTTGTACTAGAGGTGGTAGTTGTACTAGAGATGGTAGTTGTACTAGAGATGGTAGTTGTACTAGAGATGGTAGTTATACTGCTCTTGTGGAAGAAGAGCAGGGCGATGTTTTTGTGGGGTCTGGTTTCGCGCACAGGGACACGACACAGACTGACAGACGGAGCTCAGCTCACTTAGCGCTGTGATAGCGTTCATGTTATTTATAGCCCTTAATTTTACTTATCAAGTATAGTGAGGCCTAAATGCCAAAATTGTAAAAGGAAAAATAAAACTTATGCATGTCTAAATGTGCAGCAATTGACATTTTTGGTACAGATGCTTACAATACCAATTGGAACAAGGCAAAACATTATCTGGCATAAAATATGTCCAAAGCTAATTTTGTGAAAACACTATAGTACGTGCAGTGCCTTGTCCATTAATACAACCATAGCACGCATTCATTTGAATCACCAAAGAGCAAGTCTCCTATACTGACAACTTCAATCTCGAGTCCTAAACATACTTCTCAAAAAGATGTATTTGAAACTGCAGCCTATAATTCTTATTTTCGAATGGGGTGTCATTTGTGTAATTATGTCTTCAAATTGGTAACGCTAAACGCACATGGCTCTTGGAAAGTGTTCTTGCAGGGACAGGGCTTGGAACTATGAGAGCTAATGGGGCAGATCTTTAGAAATTGGAGCATAATTTAACATAGATTATCTCAAATAAAAAGAAATTAATGAGCAGGGATAATGATGGGAATAATATCTTCATCGTTCTGCCAGGTCATGTCAGTGTATTAACCCATGAAAAGTCTTAATAAAAGGGATTTTTAAACTACTTTGAACCCTTGAGCCTTGGGATCTCTTAACATGCATAATATTGTACGTATAGATTATGAACCACCTAACCACGTCATTTCTTTATTTGTGAAGTTTGCCATTTTATAAATAAAGTTGCTTCCTATTTATTCATCCATAGTTTATATACTGTGTTATTATAATGAACTGTTTCCACTAGCTTGTTGGATCTAATGTTTCCCACGGCTTTTTAAAATGAAAGAGTAAAGAGCCAGACTTCCATCTCCTGAGACGCTATGAGCATGTATTCAAATGTGTGTTATATTATGTATTCAAACTAAATATAGACAGGCTTTGTCGTGTGGAGTCGCGAAGGTTACGTGTGTCTGTATTGCACACACAATCATTTTCCTTATGTCTTATATCATAAACCATTTCACTAGCCTTGTGTTGAATTAAGCGAGCACAATGTTCTTTGGAAGACGTGGTTGTGGCCTTCTTGATGTACAGAATGTGTAATATAAAACTGCTTGGAAGTCAATGGGACCACTCTTCAACAGTCCATTTCTTATGACTTAAAATGTGTGGATACAGTATGCCTGGCCATTGCTGCCACTGCTAAAAACAGTGGAGCAATTCCTGGAGAAGGAGGGCACCAAGTTGTGACATTAGCTTGCAGAAAAGCTGTTGAGTTGGAGATCAGTGTTATGACATTACTATAAAAAACCCACCGGTGTATAGGAGGAACTAGCAAACATTGTCCATAGAAAGAGGCATGGAACAACTCCATTAGCTGCCTGGTATACTGCATGACAAACATTATTGTGGTGTCCAAATGCTTTTATGTGAACAATAAACCACAGAACTTAACTTCAGTGAATATTCACCTCAATCATTGGCGTTTACGTTGCGAGAACTAACCTGCCGTTTGCAGATATTTGTCTGAAGAGAGCACTTCATCATGTGTAAAAGTTCGTCTTTAAAGGATTCATACAATGTTTAAAAAAACGGGGTTGAGACCGAGTCTAAAAGACATGTGGTGGGCCTCACTGAAGAGAACATTTTATCAAGCATCTCAGCATTAACCTGGACAAAACTGTGTAGTGTTTCCTCTGGAACAAGTAGACAACCAGATGTATTTAAAGCCGTGTTACTTTGGGTAGATAAAATATTACATCTGATGTGTCTATCTTTCCCCTGAAGTGTCTGCAAACGCCTCACAGAGAGCGTCAGTGGGGTTTAAAGGAGGTCCGTTAAACAGGATTTAAAACATTTTCTATTGTTGAGAATAGGACTTTTGGGTTATTTTTGTGGTTGGTGATTATTGTGGAAAAAAATATATTTTTTGCATTTCTTATTGCTGTATTGTAGGTCTTTTGTTGAGCATGGAATATTTGATAATGTATTGTTATTTTGAATTTCCTCCATCTCCTCTCAGTCTTCCTGCAATTTCTCTTGAGTTGCTTTAGCTCCTCGTTTCTCCAGGGGGGAAGGGGTTTGGGATTAATCTTTTTAAGTTTGAATGGTGCAACTGCATCGAGGGCGATAAGTAGTTTACTGTTAAAATTGTCGACAATAAAATCGCAGTTTGCAGATAAAATCACAGGAGGAATTTGTTGTAAAGTATCAAGTAATTTGGCAGCCACTTCAGGGGTGAGATTACGTTTCCTCACAGTTTTTGCAGAGGATTCTCGCTGGATAAAACTGGTGACATTAAAAAACACACAGTAACGGTCAGAGACGGCCAGGTCGATAACAGAGGACACAGTAGTGGACAGGCCATACGTGAGGACCAGGTCCAGACTGTGTCCTTTCTCATGAGTTGGCTGCGTGACGTGTTGGGTACAATCCATATAATTAAGAACATTTAAAAACTCGGCAGAAATGGGTCTAAAACGTTGTCTATGTGTAGATTAAAATCACCGGTTAAAATGATCATATTAAAGCAGCTGTGTAAAATTGATAGAAAGTCTGAGAATTCATTAATGAAAAGGGGATAATAACGACCAATAAGGTAATAAACTTGGCTAGATTCTAAATGTAATAAACCGACAATGTAATAACTCTGTGAATAATGTAACAATTTACCGGCCGATAATGTAATAATTATTACTTTATTGGCTGGTTATTTCATGAATGGCCTGACAAGATGAAATATCATTCACAAATGTAATAAATTCAGCCAATAATGTAATAATACATACATTTGAACACAATTTGAACACATTAAACATAACTTTTGTGCTGGTTTTTCCATCAGCTTTTGTATACTACTGCTTTTTGTGTCTTTGATTTTATCACAATCTTTCACTTTAAAGGGACACTGCGTAACATTTGGACTATACTGTTGTCATTAATATAAAACATGCTCCTAATGACTGCAGTGGGTAATCAAAGAATGGATTTGGATGTGAACCTAACCTATTCAAATCTCAAATTCTGCTGACTTGGCGACGAGCTAGAGACGTACCCACTTCTGGTTAAGTTATAGTCATGTCTTAGGAGCTGCTCACCATTTGTGGTCCGACAGGCACATGTTTGTTTGTACATAAAATAAATGCTTTTATTTCACTTTTATTTATTGGGTAAAATTCTATGCGGTGTGGCTTTAAGTAATTTGTCAGATCATTTGCATCTGACCATAACGGTAGCCCAGAAGGGCATTTTATGATCGAAATATTGCCTGTTCCAATCCATGCTCTCACAAGTGCATGACGTCGCTGTGTCCTTGGGCAAGGCACTTCACCCACTTCGCCTGTATGAATGTGGTGCATGTGAGAGTGAGTGGTTGGTCCAAGTGGCTGATGGGACTAATAGTAAAGTCCCCGCTCCTGTATCTGAGGACTTCTTCCATCGCTGACTCAAACACAGCTTGGTACAATGATAATAGGATAATGATACAAAAATAAAACATAAAAAAAATAAGATAATGCATAGTTTGTCCTGACAAAATCTTTTCCTTTCTGCTACAGACTGCTGTTGTAGTCACAGCTGCCCTCGGCAGGCTGCCAAACTGTGCTATTGGCCTCCCTGACCACTACCAAGCACTCACACATTCTCCACATATGCAATGAGAGTGAAGTGCCTTGCCCAAGGACACGGCGACGTCATGCACTTATCAGAAGGGGGACTTGAACCGGCAACCTTTCCGTAAAGATATCCAACACTCTGGGCTTCCATCGTAGGAAAAGGCAGGTGAGATACGTTACGTTAAATTAAATAAATAAATATATATGCTGATGAAAAACCCACAACATACTGAGGGGAAAACATCACAAAAACTATATGTTTAATGTGTTAGTTTTTGAAAATAAATTCAAATGAATGTATTATTACATTATTGGTTGAATTTATTACATTTGAACGAGTTCCATCTTGTCAGGCCAATAATGTAATAATTGTTACGGTAAATTGTTATTATGTAATGGGCGCATCAGAGTTATTACATTATCGGCTCATTACATTTTGGCCAAATTTATTACGTTATCGATCGTTATCGATCGTTATTACGTTATCGGTTCCTACAGACCTTCCAAAGTCAACTACAGGCACATATGTTTTAATATTTCACATTTGGCAAAATGGAATTATTAAAGGAACAGGGCACCGTTTTTCCATACTGAAATATGTTCTTACCTGAGCTTAGACGAGTTGCTGCGTACCTGGTTGGCCTTTGTGCCCTCAGTCACGCAAAAAGACCAAAGATGTTGTTAGCATTTGGCCTCTCCCAGCATATTCCTCAGGCCCCAAATGGGGTGTAGAAGCGACCAAGCTCTTCCACGGGATGCTCTCACCACACACTGTTTCTATTCAGCCCCAGCATTCACGCTTTCCCCCTCTTCTTCCAAAGACCTGAGCACATTCACCATACTCTGAGAAACAAACTCTCACGGCCGATAAGTTCATAAATATATTGTACTTCACTGAGCATAAGGAGTTGGTATCTCTCTCTGAGTCCGTAATAAAGAATTGAATTGATATAGAAACAACACAACCATATGAAGTGCCACCCCGAGCAGCTTCTTCCATTTAAACAGCGGTGCCATTTATTTACCATTTTCCAAGGCCAGAAAAAGCATGCATGACAGATTATGCTCAAAAACGCTCTCCAGTCACTCAAAGGCAATGTCTAAGCAATAATCTCCAGGAAAATACACTCCACATGCAGCAGCAAAAGTTCTCAAAGCAGGACTGCCAGAGGCAAAACGTGAAGCTCAGGATCTTCTCAAGTCCAGCACCTCTCGTGGTTAAAAGCTCCAAAAATATTTTGCATAATATAGGACCTTTACTTGATTAGAACTGGTGGACATAAAGTGTAGGTTAAACGCTCTATTACCAGAAATAGTATTTTTCATGACAAGACAAATCGAAAAATGAGTACGATTTAGCGTAGTCTGGTCTAATGTTTACTTGTTAAACGCACTCTTATTTCTATCCCACCCCTTGTCTCCAGGATAGAGCCCGAACATAAACAAAGGACGTGCCCGAGAGCCTGTTGAAGCTCCAAACTGCCCGGTGTAATGTCAAACGCACTGGGCACTAAAGCGTAAACGTCTACTTTTGCCCATTTATCTGATGCTGTCGGACCATTTGTTTGCCACTGGAACTGGCTATATTTGGGCAACATTAGCGGACAAGCTTAGGGCGTAGGTTTTTAAGTGCCTTTTCTTTTGTGAGCTTAATTTGTAAGTCTGCTCAAGACGAGGGCGCCAGACTGACAGCCATCACACGGGGACAACAAGGATTACGAGAATGGAGAATCAAGACAAAGACAAACTTTGTAAGGAAAACATTAAGGTAAGCTTGGACGGTACCAAAGGATTTCCAATGCATTTATTTGTATTACTGCCATTACGTGTTCATCATCCCTATAGTAGCCTGCATTAGAGCACCTCTCAGCAGCACTTAACCTGTCCGTGTGGGGCCGAATTGGATTTGTTGAAGAGGAGGGAGAAAACGTCCTCCACAGCACGTGGAGCCTGCAAACACTCACCGATCTCGAATGGATCAGAGGGTTTGAGGCACTGTAAATTACTTGAGTGTTTTTCCTCCCCTCTACATTTGAAAGATGAAAAGCTTATAACATTGTCCAGACAGTTGGTGATGCGCAGATGTATTGTCAACGTCACTGACTCGCGACAGGGAAGGTTTGTCCCCAACACTGTACTTAAGTAGCTTGCTAAAGTATAGTTTTGCAATAGGAGCAGTCAAAATACGGAGACATGGACCTCTTAACAATGATGTCATATGCACAGGGCCCCCCACATGATTTCCGGCTGGACAATAAGATCGGCACTGTCCTTCCTCTACCCTGATCTTTTAATCTAGTCACATTTAGCAGGGTCCCCCCCTTTGTGTGGGACCCTGCTAATCATGAATGTAAAGATAGGGGGAGAGGAATTGAGCTACAGTGGCGAGAAAATGTGAGTGCGCAGTTTGGAATTTCTGCCTAAATGGGTCACTAAATGTGGTCTGATCTTCATCCAAATCACAGGAATAATTAAACAGTGTCTGCTTAAACTAATACCACCCAACATTTACATTTAATCATATTTTTATTGGCAATAACATGCTACCATTTACAGGTGAGCGTGTAATAAGGAAGTACACCGCTTGTGTGTGAGCGTCTAATCCGCAACAGAAAAGCAGTTATTGCTACAAAAGTAGAGCCAGATATTTAATACTGGGGTGGACTCACTTATTCACACGCTGTTGTGAATGTCTCAGGAAAATATCTTGATAAACTTGTGAATTAATTTTTCTATTGATGATGGCACGCTGTCCGGGCCCTGAGACAACAAAACAGCCCCACACCATGATGCTCCTGCACCATACTTGACATTGAGCATAGGGTTTTGATGTTGGTGTGCGGTTCCATTTGTCCTCCACACATGACGTTGTGTGCTCCTCCCAAACTGTTCAACTTTGGTTCCATCAGTCCACTAAATATTTTTCCAGTAGTGCTATGGAGCATCCAAATGCTCTTTCGCAAAACCAAAGTTGAAAAGTTTGGGAGGAACACACAATATCATGTGTCACATCTAAAACCACATCCTGACCCCAAAACACAGTTTGTGTTTTACTTTACTTTACTTTTTAGGTTAAGTGAGGACAGCCCAAAATGTCCTCACTTTGAAAAATTGTCCTCACTCTATTGATCTAAAACTCGTGGATTTCCTCAGTCTGTGGGTCCTCACGAGTACACACACACACACAAACATCCTTGTAATTCTATCTTAGTGAGACCTGATATGATTTTATTGGGAGAGGAAAAGTTCTCACTTGTGACTTTAAAGAAGCTAAAGTATATAATGTAAATACGACATATTTGAATCTGAATTACTTTGTAAACTCATGAGGGAACTTTTTTTTTTCCATTTAAAAGTATGATCAGTCGAACTTGTGATTTTTGCAACTTTATGGGCTGGGCAGTCTGTAGGCGAGGGAGAGCGCGTCTGAAAGTCACATGTTGAATTTTTATGATGAGTGAACCTCTGAAGGTGCCCTCACTGAGGCCTGAGTGGAGGGGTGGAGGGGAAGGGAGGAGGGAACAGTTTTGGAGAGGCCCATAGACATAATGTATTACCAAGACCCGAACCCTAAACCCCTAACCTTAATCCTAACCCTAATTAAAACCCAAATCTAACCCTAAAACCACATCTTGACCCTAAAACTGTCCTTCCAATAAGTGAAGACCACCCAAAATGTTCTCACTCAAACTGGTCCTCACAATGCCGTAATTACAAGAACACACACGCAGGCATACACACACACACACACAGTTTACACATTATTCATTTTCTTCTCAGGGTTCCTTTTTAGTAGGCAAATAATAATAATAATAATAATAACAAATCAACTTTCTCCTCTTCCTCTGCATTTTCCTATTGAATTTGTGCACGCTTTAGGTTGAACCCAAAGGACCCACCTAGCCATGGGGAGAACAAACTCTGCACTGACAGCCAACTGGGATTAAAAAACTAGGATTTTCTTTCTGTGAAACAGGGAAGCCAACCACTCAAACATGTTTCGATCATAGACAGTATCTCATGGCCTTAACCACTGAAAAGAAAATCTTCTGTGCTTATGATTGTGCATAACCTACCACACTCACAACACCCACCTTCAAAAGGCTACCGATGGCCTTTAGCATTTGTCCTCTTTCTTACTTGACATGACTGCACAAACCGCTCAAGGTTACAGCGCACATTCACTGTTTATGCTTTAGTGGTGGTGATATGTAGGAGGACATACCGTCAATTTTAAGCACAAACATTCAGTCCTACAAAGATGATTTGGACAAATATACATAAAAGTTTAACATTCCCATTGCTGTAAATGAATGTGTTGATCCAAGGTTCCAACGTTGTGGCACTAATGTTTAAAACTGGAATCAAGAATGCATAATCAATGAAATTCCCAACAAAGGGGCAATCACTTTGCATGGACCCATTTTGTAAAGGCCACCTCATTAGCAGGTCACTGTAATGCTAATCATGACATTAAAGATTTTTCCCTCGCATATTTAGGCTCGTGTAATCACCAGAAGACCCAGCGGCGAGGGCAGGCATGCGTTCAAGATGTTGGATGCCGGCTCTCTGATCCAATGCTCAAAGCTACTGGCATGTTTGTGACCTTGGAAACCAGATGGGCAAGACATAGTAAAAAAGGATAAAAAATAAATAAAAATGGGGACGAAACGAGCAGGAATCACTTCGAATGGGCCCATTTTATGTTAATGAATTACTTTTGAGCTTTAAGAATGTTCTAATAATGTTCCAGAGAAGGACATACCTGAAATTGTTCTGCGTTTTATTTATTTTACTTTTATTTGAACTTTATTCAGGGGCGGACTGGCCATATGTCCATTCTAGAAGAGCACAGAAGGGACCGGTCTGGCCTCTCAATTTTCTCCTTAAACTCTTACTCCCTGCCTAAACCGAGCTTTACCCAAATCTAAAAGCTTAAAAGAAACGCATCAACATTGCAACGAAAACAAGGATGAAAACGGAGGAGAAATGTGCTGGAAAAGCAACAAAAAAGTGACATGAAACATAACAAAAACACTGCAACAACGTGCGCTATTACGCATATTTGTGCCAGACTGGTGAGGCACCAGGGCCGGTTTTCAGTCCCAGTCCACCGCTGTCTTTATTTAACCGGGAAAACTGGCCCCAGATGAGAACCTATTGTACAGGTTTTCAGCGGTATGGGTAACCTCTTGAAACGGACTCCAACCTCAACATTTGGCTCAAGTCCACAGTGTTTCCGACCAATGATGTGGCGGTATTGCTGCGAGTGGGCGGGTTTTACATAGATGAACGTGCTTGTTGTTGCCAGCCAACGCTAATAAAGGCAGTGATGAAAAACCACGAGGTATGCAGCTCGTGTACTTTGCAAGTGTTACTTGCAAAGTAACACTTTCTGAAATTAAATCTTTCTTTGTTTTAGTGCTTTGACGTTTAGCTAGGCTGTGAGAATAGCTGTGATTGGCTAAAACGAGGTGCGCTCCATCCAGTCAGCAGCCAACATACCGTCATAAGTCCGTCCTCTTCCCAAACGATTTAAACAGGAGCCTGTCCAGATTGACAAAACATACCACGCCTCTCAATTAAGTCCTTAAAGGTGCACTACGCAAGCTGTAATGTAAAGAAAATGTTGACGTATTTGACCTTTCAGTGACCATGTTTGGATGGTTAGCGTAGCGCCTTTACTTACCATGCCGATGGCCTGTAGGACGCTCCAGGATCAATTGTTTTTTAGAGTCCCACTGCTGATTGAATCGTCTCCATGGTTACATGTACATTCCATTTTGAAAATCTACTAGAAATCCTGAAAAAACTGAAATAAAATTGATCCTGAAGCGTCATAGGAGCCACCGGGATGGAAAGTGAAAAGTTGCATAGTGCACCTTTAACAAAATAAAATCAGGATCAAAGTACTGATTTACAAAGGTCACCCTGTATTGTGTGCACAGAAATTAAAGCGGAATTACTTTCATCTGTTTTTATACATGTACATTATACGTTATGAACGTGAAATAACAATGCTAAAAACCATATATAGATTCCAAAAGTCCAAATAAAGCCAAATATACAAATTTACACAACTTCAGCAGTACAGTCTTTTTAATAACAACGGTAAAAACAGTCTGTGGTTTGGAGCCGACGCTAGCATGTACAGTAGTAGGCCAATTAAAATACAATACAATAATAATATTAATATATAATGAGAAAACCAAGGATGAATATTGAAGTAAGGTTTAAAATAGCTGAGGTCCTCTTGTTTTCGTGGTTAAGGGGCAAATCTGTACCACGCTCCTCCTCCCATGTGGACTAATGCGTTTGTATCTATGCTATCAGCTCTCACGGGATGAGCTTCAGGGATTAGATTAGAATGTGTGGTCCTCGCAACAGCAGCCAGCCTCATAGCTAAACATAATAATAAACAAATTCACTAACCAGCATGAAATAAGAACTCAAAGTCCGTGCCGATTAACCAATGATTGCATGTAAAAGCCACAAATAAAACGAGATGTGGTCACCGCAAAAGATGATAATACTACTCGTGTTGAAATTATAAACGACAACTCAATAAGGTTTCTCTGAATTCAAAGTGTGCTGCTCGCGTTTGTGCTGCTAAAGTCACTCTGTAACAAGGAAGAAAAACATACTCTTGGACATTCAGTTCATCGATGTATAGGCCTCAAACCGTGCAAAGATTTTTGAACAAATTGAGTCCAATTTTGAGTGCATATGACCGGTTTTCATGCTTTGAACGGATAATGCCTGAAAGCCATAGTTTTACACCGAGAGAGCAATTGAATGACGAAAAAAGCCAACAAACCTTTTTTAAGTTCCACAATAAGTGACATAGAAAGAGGGAGAATTCCAGGCTTGGACTTCTTCATACATACAGTCCTAAGGGAAATGTGATTGCTGGATGGAAGCTGTATATTTAATCCGATAACAATACAAAGACATAGAGATGGAAGTCCAAAGGGCTAAATGTTTTACAAAGTTATCATAAATTGCTGCTTTTGAGACACGGCTCCAAGCACAGCATTGTTTACACCTACAGAACAATACGTTACATTTTGTAATGCAACACAATGCTACAAAGATCCATTTTGGACTGTTTTTTTTCTTCTTAAGTGTGCTTGCCCCCCCACAATGAGGACTACATCTATGGTTGCATGGCCTCGCCTATGAAATTGTTGACCTCTTCCTATGTCACATCCTATAAAACGCTACAAAAAAGAGAAAAATAAAAGTGACAGGTTTTAGTTTGAGTGAAATGGTCATATGCACTTTCATCCTTCAAGTTAAATGAATGGCTGGTCCGCGACACCACTCATCCTTACATTATGCCACTGCTCCAAAATGTCTGCTAAAAATGGCCAACCCAATATAAGGCCACTAATTAAAAAAAAAAAAGTCTCTTCGATTGGTCCAAGCTGTACCTCTCAAGTGTCTTTGCCCGAAAAAATAAAAACAATAGAACAGTGAGCAACCGAGTGCCAGTTTTCCTCAGTCATCAGAAATTCTCAAAGAGTTTTAAGTAAGATCAGTCAGGTAAGCGTTCTTTAGGAATGACCACTCCTGTCAGCCAGTTGCGGTAAAAAAGGACGGCGGACGGACACAGATGTCAGATATCCCCGTGTCCCAAGTGCGTAGGGGAGGGAGGTTGGTGGTTCTTTAGACGTCCAGGCGACAGTCACACAGCTCCTTGTAGATGCGCTTTCGAATGCGGGGCATGTCTTCCTGACTGAAGCGGAAAGGCTGCCTCACTGACAGACACCGGCAATACTAAGAAGACAATCACAAGATGTGGGTTTCGCAAATCATTTTATGAAGATTACGTCATAATGGTATACATACTGTGGAATATTCCAGGTTATATGTTGTGACATCATAAGAGAAATGAGAGCAATGCTGCACCACTTTGACAAAAAACCTAATTGCGATTTTTCGTACAAATATTGCAATTGCGATTCGATTCGCGATTTTTGTATTTGAAACTGCAAAAATAATGACTGCAGGAAGTTATGTTACTTTTAGACTGTCAAATGACATATTCTTGCTCATTATAACCAACATTAGAGCAAGACACAATAATCTTCCTTAAAAAAATATTTGTTTTAATGTGGACAGCGCCCTCTTAGGGAGGAGTTTGGCTTCCACCTCTTCCCCGACATTCAGTGTACCTCTGGGGGACAGCCACGTGACTAAAAATAAGTCTGGGATGGAATCACTGAGCGTCTATCTAAACACTTTGGAATCTACTTTATGGAAACTCTGACTTTTTATCTGTTACAGCAGAACCTGAGATCAGAGGCCCCACATTTCTGATTGGTGAACATCTATCACTCAAATGCCAGAGACAGAAGAAAAACAAACCTCAGCCTCTTGAGGTTAGGTTATTGCAGTCGTCAAAACCTTGATTGCAATTCGATAACGAAAAACCTCGAATCTTTAATGTGCCTAGAGCACTTCTTTCTCTCTGCATTTCTTCAGTATCACTGAGCAGTGGGCAGCACATTCTCCACTTTTCACATCCGATAATAAAAGGGATAATTGTCGAGGCCCCTCTTTTGTGTAGAAGAATTTATACTCAAGGAGCAGTTTGGTAAAGCATGGTTAGAATCACTTGCGTTCTCAATCATTCATCTCCTCGCTCCTTCTCGCTCAGTGGCTGAAAGCGTTGAGGATTCTGGAGCCTATCCTAGGACTTTGGCACAGACAGACATTCATTTTAAGGGAATGAATGCTAGATCCGTGACTTTGGACAAGAAGTACATTCGAAGGGGGCCAACTGGCGTGAGGATCAATCACAGAACATGCTCCCGGTGAGGCTGGGGATGCGGCTAAACACGCTAACACGACGCATTCTTGGGAAATCTGAAAATATGGTGTTTTCAGATTAATTAAGTGTAATGTTTCAAGCAGTTACTATTTCTATGTTTTTTGTTTGTTTTTTCAGAATAACAGCGTTTTAGTTTGCACACAAGCAAGTTAGTAGTATTGTACAGGCCTTAAATGAGCACTGATTCTAAGATATGTGTTCAAAAATATCGGTTCATAGTCTACAAAGCTCTGTAAAAATCCACACATTGTAATTTAGATGGTAAGAAAAGCTTTTCAAGTTGTCATCTGTAAAGGGTTGCCACTCACCTGGACCCTTTCCCCCTTTCAGACGAATTAGACGTCTTTTTTTTTATCTTTGGCCGAATGGAACTTTCCCTTTTTTCTAACTTTTGACTGCCCACCATGAGGCCGAGTAATGGCCTTCACTCGTGTCCAAATCTGGGACGTGGCAGACACCTGAGACAGAGCACGTCTGATTTATCTGACAAAGATAGAAACTACAAAGATAGAGCTGCGGAGAGAACAGAACAGACACCAGGTGTAGCGTGGGGGAACAATGCCTCACCTCAAGGACAAAAACTCCACAGTCGCTGTCATTTTTCTGCTGAGGGATCCCCTGGGAACACACAAGTCCAAGAGTCAAAGTGAGAACCAACTCTGCAGCACCGGCTTTGAGGGGATGCTATTGTTGGCATCCCATAGAAAGGGCAAGGCATAATGTTGATATAACTTACAGGTTGAACTGACTTTGGTAGATCAGGTAATTGCACTTTTTCTAACAGCTATTGTTATTAGATTGGAAGACAAATATAAACATGCATGCATCGTGAGGAAACACATGGAGAGACCTCAAGGAAGCAGGATTAAATTGTTTTCATTTTGTTTGCAGAGGACATAAGTAGTTCTAACTTTTGCAATTTTTATTTTGGTTGCAATTATTTTTGTAACGCTAAAGCAACTGTAGTGACTTAACATTCATTTATTTTTCCCAGTTAACCTTTTTTCCATTTGTACAAGTCATTTGGTCAATGTTTATGAGCAACATAACTGATGACTAAATATTGAAGTACAGGTGCTTTTCATATAATTAGAATATAATGAAAAAGTTGATTTATTTCTGTAATTCCTTTCAAAAAGTTACACTTTTATATTCATTCCACATAGACTGATATATTTCAAGTGTTTATTGCGTTTGATTTTGATGTTTATAACTGAAGACTAATGAAAACCCCAAATCAGTATTTCAGTAAAAGGTACAAAATTTGAAGACGCCTGGTGCACCTAAGCAGTACCACTGACTGATCGACTCCATACCACGCCGCATTGCTGCAGTAATTCAGGCAAAAGGAGCCTCGATTAAGTATTGAGTTCTGTACATGCTCATACTTTCCATGTTCATACTTGGTCAATTAAGTTTGTGGGGGTTTGGATCTTAGAAGACAGTAATTGACCAAGTAACAGAGTCCACCTATAGAGCATACTGATGTCTCAGGACAATGAGAACCCCTAAGGGCCCATGGTAACCAGGGGCAGCACGGGGCCGCACTCGTTAGCACTCCTAGTGAAACCACATTCATGCCACAATTAAGGTTAGAGTCCAAGGTTATTTTTACATCAGGTCAACTTTGAGATCCCTGCACTTCCCGGCAAAGTCCGTCTTGTTTGTGCAGGAAGTGACAGCGCCAACTAACCCTGGTTCATATCAATTCTTACACACAGATGTCCTTGAAAATGGCAGGAAACATTACATGCAAGTATTTGGACGTATTGCTCACACTGCTGCTTAGAAAGTTACATAATGAATCTCTGGTCTTCCTTTTGTATTCACATATTTCCGCTCTAAACGTTAAACATCATGGAATATTGATGAATATCTGCTGTAAAAATACTGATATACTACTCCCTGCAGGCGAGAACAGTTACTGCAGTTTCAGTTCAGAACGTTTGTTGGACAGTAACCCACACTTAATTACGTTGGGCTATTTCTTTGAAATGTCTTACCTTAATAATGGTGATCTTCCAGCCTTTCTGGAACCCAGTCTGTTTCTTCTCTTTGGCTTCAGCCAGAAGGTACTTCATAATGTTCTGAAATGACCAGAGACTTTAGAAGTCTACTAAATAGAAGTAAACGTGTTCAAGGAATAAACAGCGACCCAGTTAAACCACGGCCACATATATCATGAATATCCGAGATACAAACAGTACTTCATAGGACTCACTTCGGTGGTGTGTCTGAAGACAATGCCTTGGCTGTCGTAGTAACTGATGGTTTTGTGAGCCATACTGACTGTGACCAGAGACCAGTGGATCTCTAAATGAATGGGAATCAGCACCAGCCACTTGGAAAACAGGTCAATCTGAAAAAAATACATGAAAACGTTTATTAATCTAAGCAAAAGCCCTCGTTTTCCTTTAATGCAAAGGCAGGACTTGAATATCAAACTAAGTAACTTACTTTTTTCGTCCACCTCTTCACGCCCTCGTAACCTTTGGCAACCAGCTGCTTATGGAAAAAGCTATTGAAAAAGTGAACCTGCGAGAACAAATTAATAAAACTAATTAAAACACTGAAGTAACAAGGTCCTTGTGTGAAACTTACTATTATCTAATGCATCTTTGTAGCAACTCATTTGTATATGTGCTGAAAGATAAGGATCAAATCAATCTCTGTACAAGATGTACCGACTATTACTGCGATACTTACTCGTTGCTCGGTCGCCTCCATGATGAGTTCCCCGTACATGTTGATGATCTGGAAAGACAAAAGTATGAACGTTTCTTCCTATACTGGTGTGTGCTATTAATGTTTTTAATTACGTAAATACACATTTTATGATTAAAATAAAGCAGTATGGTCTTATGCTTCAAAATGTAATGACGATTGAGTCCAGGCTAAATAGATCACAATCCTTTGCCGTTTCAAATAGATTTGACACTTTATGAGAATATGTTGCATGACAACACCACAAACTCAACCATACGGTGAGACTACTACTGTAATCATTATGTATTGTGAGCTTTGGAAATGATCGTAATATTTATACACCTTACCAATACCACCATTATAGGTTTTAATCCTACTAATATTGTAAAACAAATGAATACGGCAACTCTTTTAAAACTCTTTTGATTATCCTCATTTAGGTTTCTATTTTAACCTTATTTTGGTCCAGATTTTGTATTTTCTTCAGGGTCCTTTTCATAGTATTTGTTTTTACATTTATTTTATGGAATGTATTGTATTGAAATGAGAACATTTTGGACATGGTTTAAGTACCTGGTCGTTGATCCAGTTCTGATCTTCTAATGTGCTCAGATCCTCCAGACTCAGCGTGTGCTTGTTGTGCGTCACCATGAACCCAGCCACCGGCGCTGACGCCAGGCCTGCTCTGTACTGCTTCACCTCCTTCGTAATGTCAAGTCCCCTAAGACAAAAAGCAGACAATGAGAATTAATTGTTCGATACTTAAATTATGCATCTTTTGAAAAAAACAAAGAAAAATCAAGTTTCAAATTCTTGACAACTCGACGAGACACATTTCAGGCAGGAATTTCAATTTGCTACAAACAGATCACTGGTTATGTTTACTTGTTTGAGAGGTCGGATGTGCCGTTCTTCTTCAAATGTTCCACAACATCGGCTTCAGTGAGAGGAACGAAACTGCCGTACTTCACATAAAAGCTCTCGAGGAATTCTAAAAAGTGACAAAGGATTAGAGAATCGTAGAGACACACTGCAAATATGAAATAAATGTATGGCTTGGCAGGTAAACCGAAACGATGTCATGCTAACTGGCGTGCGGTGTTACACACAGACACAGCTAGTCCGGCAATGGTTAAATCACTGTTCTGTATCACTCCACAGCAGCTGTTGCCGTCGTAATGATAAACAAATGAAACAGAAACAACAACCAAACTGTAAAAATCCCAAATGAACTGGGATTTTTACAGTTAATTTTGATCAGGCCCAAAGGAACCAGTCACACGTTTACTCTCTCATTCATATAGCAATGTACGCAGACACTGGAGGCAAGTAGGGTGAAGTGTCTTGCCCAAGGACATGACGACAATGTGCATTAGCGGGAGCTGGGATTCGAACCCACGACCTTCCAATCACGAAACAACCCGCTCTACCACCTGTGCCACCGTCGCCCCTTAACACTTTAATATGCACAGTGATGGAACTTTTGTGGTGCCAACGTTTACTCCCTACATGAATCAACAGTTTTCATGCCAGGTTTTGGAAAGCTTTTAATAGATGCCCGGCACAGGATTTCTCTCGTAGAGCAGTTTGAAATACTATGGCCCTGTTACCTTGCCATAAATCATTATGCCGTAGTATTCAGCTACAAGAGATACACGTTTGTTTTGCTTTCTATCAAATTACATTTTCAACGATGTAAAGAAAAAAAATTGAATATTCATTGCAGCTACCCCAAACCACTGTGGCTGCGTAAATTTATATTGTTCCTAATGTAATTTAAGTGTGCACTTTTGTTTTAAGCTCTTACCGTGAACCATATCAAGAAGCTGCTCGCTCTCTCCTTGTTCTTCCCTCTGCAATCGGTCACCGAGCTGCTCTCCACCTGTTTCCTCAGTCTGTGCCACTTTGTCCCATGTCCCCGATCGGCAGTACATCCAGTGGTCTTGTAATGCCCGGGGGTGTATCTCGGCGCTCAACGTTATAGGCCCATGGGCCGGCAGAGTAACAGGGGGTGGGCGGGAGGCCTCTGAATCCATGACCGTTACTTCCTGAGTGTCGTCTGTTGCCGTGGTGGTGGCATCGCCGTTGGACAAAGTTGACGATATAGAGTTCGTTTTGTCGGAGGACTGGTCTATCAAAATCACGTCAACAGCTGAGGTATCTCCTGGCTTTACACTATTCTGCAATGGTCCATTTACCACTTGAGATTTGCTTACATATTCATTACTACACTGTAATCCATTAGTCGAATGTTTTAAGTTTCCACTTTGCGGCGGAGGATTGGGGGCAGTCTGCACCTCATGTTCTAACTTTGCCTGTTTGTTTACTATTGATGGAACTGGCACCTTTGTCGAAGAACTTAAAATGTTGTCTTCAATTTTCCTTTTGATTTCCCCTGTTGTTGTAAAAGGAAATCCTGTTATTGGGCTAAACAAGGATGCTTCTACTGTCTTATCCGAAACCTCCATTTCAATGTCACTATTGTTGACACTCTCCTTTGCTATCAATCTCTCCTCCATGTGGGTATCCTTTACGGCTTGAGGGACGCAGTTTACTGTTACTCTATCCTTCTCAGGAATATGCATTTCTGTTGAGTTTTGTGATGGACTATTGGCTCCCATTTTAGTACCTTCAACTTCACTCAAGTTAGTATTTGGTAAGTCTAAAGTGTTATTTAGGCCCAGGAGTCCTCCAACCTCCCTTTTAGGAGTGTCTTCCAGGTTGTTGGAGGTCCCCCTGCCTCTGGTTCTTCCTCTGCCCCTTCCCCGTCCTCTGCTCGGAGTCTGAACGTTGTGCCCCCGACCGTTCGGGCCACAGCAGTCACAAGACTTTGGTGTCCTTTTCCTGCCTGATGTGCGGCCATTGAAAACTGACTGAGCGGGGCTTAGCGTTAAAGTGGACGAAATAGAATGTGACTCATTGCTGTTTGGGGTTTCAGCATTAGCGGGAACTCGAGTGGAGACATCGTTTGAAACCGAGTTGGAGGTAGGTTTGATGTACGTTTTCTCCGTGCTGACTGCAGGTGGAGGCGCAACTGGAGGCGCTGTGGCAGAGGCTGGCAAAGGCAGTGCAGGCGTTGTATTCATCGGAGAAGTAAAGCCGCTGTGAACCATGACTTTCTCCTTTGGCTTTTTAACCCCATTCCCAATGTGTCACCCAGCTCACTCGCCTGTCCTACCCTTGTGCCTCCTCCTTGTACAGCACCAAGTTGGTAGAGTTTTTTTTTCTTCGTGCGCACGCTATCTGTGAATCATAGAACGTTGCACAATTCTCCAGTCCAAGAAGTCAGTGGCATCCCAGCATACCAAAACATCATCATGTCCTTATGAGATGCCCTATACAAGAAAAAGGTAAACACAATATTAGTTTTAGCTATACGGCATTGAGACTTGAAAAGAATGTACAAAACAGCTCAAGGTATTGAAGTGAACACTGGTATTGCATAAATTAAGTACATCATATGTAAACCATCTCCACGACTTAATTAAAAAAATAAACAACAACAATATGGAAATGTCTGATTTGCATGTATTGCGTATTTGAACAGGAAAAACGAATAGCCTATCGTTTCCACTGTGTTAATGACGCTGACTAGCATTAAAAAGTTATTGAGTTGTTAAACAAAACGTAAACGAATTCATACGATTTAAAAAAGGGCTGCATTTATCTTCTTTGTCAAGTATACGACAGAAGTCTGTAATACAAAGGACGTAAATTGGTTTAGTGTAATTGCCTCCAAGAAAATGACAACAATGCCGAGCTAAACGCGTTTGAGGCCAGATTAAATGTACTCGGTCTCCTTCGGGCACTTTAAATATTGCCGTGTTAGTACTTGGACAGAACAACCAACAAGTGCGTTAAATTATGTTTTATAAAGCGCGTGATTTTTAGGAAGGACCCTTTTAGCGACAGCAAGGTGAGGAATAGCAAAACACACGAAAGCATTGAACAGCCACCGCTCACATTTCCTCCATTTTTGGGAGGAAGTTGCTTTAGTACGAGAATATAAGGGCACTATCACTTTGATTAATAACAGATGCAAAGATAAAATGCGGTATATGCTGCAAATAAACACAGTTATTTTTATTTCAAAGCTGAAAAACAACAATCAAGTTTGGACTTACCACGATCAGAAGAAACAAAACTGAGGTCGCTTGTTGATTGCGTCATCACGCTGCGTTTCCCTTGATGACGTTTTCCTAGCGGTGAACGCCAAACAAAAAGATATAAATCGAATAATATAATAATTATTATATATATCATAAACAATATGGTACAGTTTATTTCAAAGCACCTTTCCAAAGACCCAATGACACGGTACGACACAGTACAATGGAAATAATATCAACATCTTCATCGTTTTAAAATGAAAAATCACTGACATGAAACAAAAAATATATTTGAATTCCTTTTAATTACAAAACATATCAGAAAACAATAAATAAATCTAAAAAGACAACATTAAAATGACAAGTACAGTACAGTAGGCCTTTAGGTCTAATGACAAAAAGAAAGATTATTAAACAATTAAGGAGAGTCCTGTCATGATAAAATGTTGCTTTTTGTGCAACATATGCCAAGTAATGCTAAAAAGAAGTTGTTTTAAGGATCGCTTCAACTAAAAATCTAAAATGGAACTATCTATACAATTGTTTTTATACAAAGTCAGTGCTCAAATATTATTTACCTACATGATGTAAATGAACATGCATGTGTATATACAAGTATCATTTGACAAGTTTTATAATCTAGGTCTATACGATTACATTTTATCGTTAAAATTTTAACCAGCAAAATCATAGAATGACATTTGACAAACGTACTGTATAATGTATCACACATTATGTACTCCAGTACATTAAAGCTTATTTACATGTCACCCAAAAAGTGTGTTCTGGAAAAGTATAGTTTATTGCAGATACTTCTGTCTAGCCTATGGAGTCAGTAAAGACTGTAACATTTGTAGATAATGGAAACAACATTCATTATGTAAAAATCACTAAAGACAAGGAGAAACAATACAATCAATACAAAAAAATCTCTTTCTTCAGAGAAATAATGAGCTTCACTTGGTTTGGAAGGTGACAGTGATGCAGTAGACTTTGACAGCTGAGGTTTTCCAACCTGGAGGAGATGAACAAAAGGAAATACTGTATCACAGAACTTGTTTATATTTATATTTTTATTTTTATCATGGTACATGTAATAGGCTACCTATCAAAGTAAGGCATGGAGGGCTGGAGTGTGGATGGTTTTGGAAACTGCTGCACCAGTACCCCCTGTTGTTAACATTTGGAGTTTAAGTTGATAGTCGCTGTCAGGCTGAAGTCTTGAGACCACCACTGACCTCTGAAACTGTGGAGAAGAATATTTTTTGGGTAAGCACTAAACCTTACATACAGAAGGTATATTAAGAAGATTAATACTATCAGAAGATGAATACTTCCTGCCCCCTATGGACAGGTGTTGAAAATTAGCACATGTGCTATAACACTTTAAACAATGCATCTGGTTTGTCCAATGTTAATTGCTATGTCCATATTAAATAAATATTAAATAAAAAAATTAAAAAACTATCAGATGAGAGTAATAAACACACTTACTGGAGCAATTGTTTGAGTTTGGGAGATGAGTGTGTCTTCTTTGGAGGTGGCTGTAACTTGTGACTGCAATGTCCACGTAAACTGAAAGCCCTCCACAGTGGACGGCTCCAAGGCTTGTTGGGACATCCTCCAGCGAAAGGTGGCTTGCAGGGTCCCGTTCACTTGCTCAAAGTCAGCTGTAAGGCGTTCAGGTCGCAGTACCACCTTTCTGCCCACCAGGTGGTGCTCTAACACAGGAGAAATACAAAGAATGAATAGACAACTATTGCACAGTATGTTGATGTTCACCTAACCAATATCCTTTTGTTCCCCTACCGGTTTTAAATGAATGTGGATACTACAAGTAGGTTTCCTACATGCAACCAGCTAAAATGGACAGTTAGCACATTTGTGCAAACTTATTGTGTTGCAGTAAAGATTTTCAAATATCGTTGACTGGCCTGGGTTGATTCAGTTAAGGGGTTTCAACCACCGAGTTGAGATGATTTGAACATTCCTGGATGACAGCGGGCCTACACAAACTATAATTAATATTTAGAATTTGTGTTCTTTATTGCTTCAAAATAATCCTATTTATATAAGATGATAATAATCAGACTATTATTTCCGAGAACTTACTCAGTACTTTGGTTGTAAAGTATTGACCTCAAAATCTAACTTAGTTTTTTTTCAAACGCAGCGTTCTACTTCTTTTTACTTCTGCTTGTGAAATATTATTTTCAGAATACTTCAGAAAGTTTTTTTATTCTGATCTAAGTAAGAATCTACTTTCATCTCTTTGGTCTGATTTAATCTTTACATAAAAGAGGTACAGATCAATTGCTACCCTCTAGATCAGCTGAAGCACATTTGACTCAGCTTATTGTTGTTGTTGGTAATTACTACTAGTTTCTATTAACTTCACTCACCTTCAGGGTTGCAGGCCAAAGTCTTTCCTTCCCGGAGACGGATGGAGGAGCAGCTTGGGGTTGTAACCCAGGCAACCGCCTCTGATGCCGTATCGGACTGCATCGCCACGGCGACCCGGTACTTACAGGCAAACAGCAGCCCCGTGATGATGTGATGGGTGCCCTGCAGAGTGAGAGGAGAAAGATTAGGTCAGGTTGGCAAAAGTTATCTGTTGAACATGATCTATGACGGTGCTTATTGAAATATTACATCAAATTGCCTGGACGCTGTTTCGTTCAAAGTTTGAGCAGCGGTTGGCCGAGTTTAGCTAATTCAAACGTTGACAGATAACGTAACTGTTTAGAGAAGGCTTCAGCAACACTGGCGTTGTATGACCTCAGCGCACCATGATATTTATCAGCACCAGGACTGGGTGATTGTTTCTGATGAGGGGTTAGCAGCAGGACGGTGGTGGGATTTGATTTTAGATGTAGTGATGTAAATGTTATGCTTTTACTTTGTGGATAGTCTACATTACAAAAATGTAGTCACCTCACACACACACACACACACACACACACACACACACACACACACACACACACACACACACACATACGTGGTTTTATGGTTTATGTTGACCTTTTGGAAAAACCAACCCTGGTGTGGTTTAAGAGGACTATGGTTTCCCAAGGTCCTAGAGAGATAAGCTCTGGATAGACTAACTGTAAAAAATCTGAAAAAAATTTAGGTCTATTTAACATCCTTGTATCAGCTACGGTTGTCTATACACAGCCACCGACCAGAAGGTGGTTCATGAGGACCAAAGATGAATTATGAGGACTTTAAACATAACTGAACCACAATTCCCCTATGAGAGACCAACAGGCCCGTTTGGAACCATGAGGCCGTCCTTCCGTGGACCCACCACCTGCAGGAGGAGCCATAGGGGACTGGTGCTATGTGATTTGGGCAGCTCCAACGGCTGCCTCCACGACCCGGCAACGGACAAGTGGGAGAAAATGGATGGATGGATGAACCACAATTAGAGGCTGGAAAAGTTTTAATGTTCTTCATACATACACTCCATGCTTATCCATCTTTTACCTTTAGTTGTCTTTTATGTGCTAGTCCACGATTTCTCACAAAGTCTCTTATATTCTGCAGTGTTCTCTGACTTAAGGCCATTTCTGCTTGCTTACACTGAGTTACTTCATTTTTTGTGGCCAGTTTTCCTCTCTTGATGTGTTTTTTAAAATGCCGCATTACAGCTGCTTCTTCAGTCTTTGACCATGCTCTTTTTGTCACTCTGCGTTTTGGTCCAGGTTGCTTTGCAGGCCTCTGTGCTGCCTCTGAAAAGGAAAATTAGGAATTAATTTAAACAAAACAATGTGAATAAGTCAGAGCAAGACTACTACAAGAGTAAACAGAAGAACTTGCCTTCAAAATCAGAGGTATCTCCATCAGCTATGTCGATCGGGTCATCATCTATAACCACAGTTGCCGCTTGTTTCTCAGCAGAGTCCCCCGAGTCACTGTGACTCTCCTCTTCGGCCTCATCTGCACTGATGGGAATTTCATCTAAAAACAAAAGGGGGATTCAATTCAATCAGCCCGCTCCTAAAGCCACCAGGCCTGGGAAAACTCACCAAGGCTGGGGCTAAGATCCCCAGCCGGCTCCTAAAGCTACCAGCCCCGCACCGACATCCACCACAATGACCCACCCTCTACTCCACTTACACTACCCGGCTCAGGGCACTCCTACCCCGGCCTACGTGCACACACTCGCCCCCCTGGCTCCTCTGGACCTCCTCTGACCAGCCTGCTCCTAAAGCTACCAGCTCCGCACCGACATCCACCACAATGACCCACCCTCTACTCCACTTACACTACCCGGCTCAGGGCACTCCTACCCCGGCCTACGTGCACACACTCGCCCCCCTGGCTCCTCTGGACCTCCTCTGACCAGCCTGCTCCTAAAGCTACCAGCTCCGCACCGACATCCACCACAATGACCCACCCTCTACTCCACTTACACTACCCGGCTCAGGGCACTCCTACCCCGGCCTACGTGCACACACTCGCCCCCCTGGCTCCTCTGGACCTCCTCTGACCAGCCTGCTCCTAAAGCTACCAGCTCCGCACCGACATCCACCACAATGACCCACCCTCTACTCCACTTACACTACCCGGCTCAGGGCACTCCTACCCCGGCCTACGTGCACACACTCGCCCCCCTGGCTCCTCTGGACCTCCTCTGACCAGCCTGCTCCTAAAGCTACCAGCTCCGCACCGACATCCACCACAATGACCCACCCTCTACTCCACTTACACTACCCGGCTCAGGGCACTCCTACCCCGGCCTACGTGCACACACTCGCCCCCCTGGCTCCTCTGGACCTCCTCTGACCAGCCTGCTCCTAAAGCTACCAGCTCCGCACCGACATCCACCACAATGACCCACCCTCTACTCCACTTACACTACCCGGCTCAGGGCACTCCTACCACGGCCTACGTGCACACACTCGCCCCCCTGACTCCTCTGGACCTCCGGGGACACACAGCCCACATCTCGGACCCACTCTTAAGCACCCCTCCTCGGACTACACCCCCCAACTCATCCAGGCCGGGGAAAACTCACCAAGGCTGGGGCTAAGTTCCACAGCCAGCTCCAAAACCCAATAGCCCGGTCCCCATATCATCCAGCCCGGGGATAAATCCTTCAGGCCGGGGCTAAGTTCCATTCAGAAAATACTTGATAACGTATATTTAACAAGGACTAGATACTTACCAATATATTTTCTTGTCTTCTTTGGAGTGAACTTTCTCTTGGTCCTTCTTCTTCGCATTACCATTAGATGTCTTCCGAAATCACTCAACATGCCCGGACACATATCCCGCACGTGTCCCCATAAAGAACCAATCACAATGGAGCCTTCAATACCGCCAGAGTAGGGTAGGGGGAGCACATCATACACTCCATACACAAGAAGTCAGGTTGGGGTATTATATGGACGTCAAATAAACTTTCAATTTATGGTCTTTAAAAGCTAAGAATTTAAAAAAACTTGATATGTGCATGATATATTATCATTGAGCATTAAAAGGACTTCAGAAAAACAATGAAATTATGCTCTTTATATGCTAAAAATTAAAATACAAAATCTTGGTTTATGAGGACCGTAGCATAGTCCTGCTAATCCCCTTAGGTTCTCGTAGTGCTGGTGAGTAGTCAGGTCAATTGGCTCCATAAACCATATATACAGACACACACACACACACACACACACACACACACACATATCTCTATCTATCTATTTGTATATGTATGTATATATATATATGTAATTTGATGTAACTGTGAAGCACTTTGAATTGCCTTGTGTATGAATTGTGCTCTACCAATAAACCTGCCTTGCCTTGCCTATATATATATATGTGTGTATCTGCTGTAGCCATAGGCGCCGATCCCGTGGGTGCTGCGGGGCTGGAGCACCCAGGCGAATTTGCCCTGGTTACAAAATGATTCAATAAATAATGCCTAACCTGTACAGCCGCAGACCCGGTTTGCTTATAAAATCGCTTGTTCAGCTCGTTTAGCACCATAGGTAGAGCGCATGGCTCATATGGCTTGGGTCCCAACCACAAGAGTGCTGGTTCGATCCTGACCTCAACTTTTTTTTTTACTGGGCACCCACTGGGAAGAACATAAATCGGCGCCTATGGCTGTAGCCACTCCTCCAGTTTGGGGGTCACTGCCTCAACGACCGCAGGCACAACAGATGCCTTCACCTTCCATGCCTTCTCTGAGCCCCTGGTATTTCTCTAGTTTCGCGTGTTCCTTTTTCCTGATGTTGAAATCTCTTGGTATTGCTATGTCGACCACAATGGCTTTCCTCGGCTCTTTGTCCACCACCACAGTATCCGGTTGGTTCGCCATTACCATTCTGTCCGTCTGTGTCAGGATCTTGGCTCGGTCATTCTCTACCACCTTTGCAGTTGTTTCCCAATTTGACCTTGGGGTTTCCAGCCCATACTCTGCACAGATGTTCCTGTACACTATGCCAGCCACTTGGTTATGACGCTCCATGTAAGCTTTCCCTATCAGCATCTTACACTCTGCAGTTATGTGCTGGATTGTCTCATTGGCCTCTTTGCACAGTCTACACCTGGGGTCTTGTCTGGTGTGAGAGATCTGGGCCTCTATTGCTCTGGTGCTCAAGGACTGCTCCTGTGCAGCCATGATGCGCCTCTGTGCTGTCCTTCAGTCCAGCTCTGTCTAGCCATGGGTAGGATTTATTGATATCCCCCACTTCAGTTATGTTTCGGTGGTGTGTAGGTGTGTGTGTTTGTCCTTGAGCTTTTGTACATTTTGTCATGTTTACAACCATAAACATAAAGATTTTATTTTTAATTTTTTACTGAAAGTTCACACACAAGTAACAAACAACTGTGAAGTGAAAGCAAAATGTTCTCCCAGAGGTTTTTCTTTTCCCCTGTTGGGTTTTTGGAGAGTCGAAGGACGGGGGACACCTACGCGGCTCGTTACCACCTGCTGCGGACACTTATTTCGACATCATGTTTGTAGGATACTTAATTTGCCTGAACTTTACATTGTCTTATTTACTGTTCTGTTTTATTGCCTTAATGTTTGGTGCAGCCCTGTGAGGCAACTCCTGTTTTGATATTGGGCCTTATTTCACCCCATCAACCCAACACATCCATAATAGGATAATCCTCCAGCTTCGAGATCTTGCAATGGGTGCTTTGGTGCTGCCCTGTGCCCCTGGTGGATTTTAAGCCTTGAACTTGTCTATTGAACAATGATCCTTCTTCTTCTTTTTCCTTTGTATGTGGGCCTACAGATGGATATTCTCTGCATTGAAAAAGACGCAGACGTTTGCTAGATTCTCAACAAACATTCAGATGAACCACATTTTCAAAACCTATGCTTTGGGATGATGGGAGAAAACCAGAGAGCTTCTCCTCAGAGAATGTGAGAGTGTGTAAAACGTTATTCATAAACACTGCAAGCATATAAGAGCTACTCCTTTACCTGTACAGTGGCCGTCCTCTCCTCAGTGGTGACATCATGAGCGCAGGCATGTGGGACCCAGCGCAGCACGTATGGACCAGGATCTGTCTGTTTGGCTAGAAAACAACACATACGGGACAAAGCCAGTTCAGACTGTGTATGTACATACTTTCCACATGTCCGTGCTCCTGTCATCCCGGGCTGACTTATGGAGCGTGAGACATTTGAAAGCACCAGGATGAGGTCTGTTTCAGCCGCACGCCTGGCTGACAGTTCCCCTTTCGCCCCTGATTCCTCTGAGGGGCTAAAGCAATTGGCTGGGTGTGGTCGCGTATGGCGAGGTGCGCTGCTCCCGCTCCAAATTCAACGTGTAATGGAAGAGCTAGGGAAAGATGCAGCGGCTTCTAACCTTGGGGTTAAACTCACAATGCACTCATGCCTCACAAAGTTCCTTGGCTCAATTAAATCCGGGGTGAGGTGGGGCATTTCTGCGGGGAGTTTGTAAGGGTGGGTTTTTAGTTTAGTAATTCTGCTCCAGAATCCTGAAGCACTGGTTGAATGATGGGTCAGATGCAGAGGACAATAAAGTCTGCTAAATCCCAAAAAGACTTACCAATCCACTAAAGCAGGTGATGGTGAATCTGCCATGTT